>CM019153.1:2263724-2888724 GCA_009733165.1 Naja naja | reverse complement strand
TCCACTAGGACTCCGAGATCCCTCTCACAGTTACTACTATTGAGCAAGGTACTATATACACTGTACCCGTGCATTTGATTTTTCTTGCCTAAATTTAGAACCTTACTTTTTTCACCATTGAATTTCATTTTGTTAGATAGCAACCAATGTTCAAGTCTGTCAAGATCTTTCTGTATCTTAAGCCTATCTTCTGGAGAGTTGGCTATTCCTGCCAGCTTGGTATCATCTGCAATTTTGATGAGTTCCCCATCTATCCCCTTGTCCAAGTCATTGATGACAATGTTGAAGACTACTGGGCCTAAAACAGCCTTGGGTACTCCACTGCATACTTCCCTCCATGTAGATACAGTTCCATTGAGGACTACACATTGAGTGCAGTTGGTCAGCCAGTTAGGAATCCATCTGGTGGTGATGCTGTCTAACCCACATTTTCCTACTTTATCTAGTAGTAGGTCATGGTCTACTTTATCAAATGCCGTACTGAAGTCTAGGTAAATTATATCGACAGCATTCCTCTGGGTAACTAGTTTTGTCACTTTGTCAAAGAATGCAATAAGATTAGTCTGGCATGATCTGTTTTAACAAACCCATGTTGGCTTTTGGTTATTACTTTGTTTGCTTCTAGGTGTTTGCTGATTATCTTTTCCAGAATCTTTCCTGGTACTGAGGTTAGGCTGATAGGTTTGTAGTTTCCTGGATCTATTTTTCCCCCTTTTTTTGAAGATGGAAACTACATCAGGTCTTTTCCAGTCCTCTGGCAGTTCTCCAGTGCTCCAGGATCTTTGAAAGATATACAGGTGAAACTTGAAAAATTAGAATATCATGCAAAAGTTCATTTATTTCAGTAATGCAACTTAAAAGGTAAAACTAATATATGAGGTAGACTCATTACATGCAAAGCAAGATAGTTCAAGCCATGATTTGCCATAATTGTGATGATTATGGCTTACAGCTCATGATCCACAATCTCAGAAAATTAAAATATTGTGAAAAGCCATAACACCTGCAAAGGGTTCCTGAGCCTTTAAATGGTCTCTCAGTCTGGTTCACTAGGAATCACAATCATGGGAAAGACTGCTGACCTGACAGTTGTGCAGAAAACCATCATTGACACCCTCCATAAGGAGGGAAAGCCTCAAAAGGTAATAGCAAAAGAAGTTGGATGTTCCCAAAGTGCTGTATCAAAGCACATTAATAGAAAGTTATGTGGAAGGGAAAAGTGTGGAAGAAAAAGGTGCACAAGCAGCAGGGATGACCGCAGCCTGGAGAGGATTGTCAGGAAAAGGCCATTCAAAAGTGTTGGGGACTTTCACAAGGAGTGGACTGAGGCTGGAGTCAATGCATCAAGAGCCACCACACACAGACGGATCCTGGACATGGGCTTCAAATGTCATATTCCTCTTGTCAAGCCTCTCCTGAACAACAAACAACGTCAGAAGCGTCTTACCTGGGCTAAAGAAAAACAGACCTGGTCTGTTGCTCAGTGGTCCAAAGTCCTCTTTTCTGATGAGAGCAACTTTTGCATCTCATTGGGAAATCAAGGACCCAGAGTCTGGAGGAAGAATGGAGAGGCACACACTGCAAGGTGCTTGAAGTCCAGTGTGAAGTTTCCACAGTCTGTGTTGATTTGGGGAGCCATGTCATCTGCTGGTGTTGGTCCACTGTGCTTCATTAAGTCCAGGGTCAATGAAGCCATCTACCAGGAGATTTTGGGGCACTTCATGCTTCCTTCCACAGACGAGCTTTATGGGGATGCTGACTTCATTTTCCAGCAGGACTTGGCACCTGCCCACACTGCCAAAAGCACCAAAACCTGGTTCAATGACCGTGGGATTACTGTGCTTGATTGGCCAGCAAACTCGCCTGACCTGAACCCCATAGAGAATCTATGGGGCATTGCCAAGAGAAAGATGAGAGTCATGAGACCGAACAATGCAGAAGAGCTGAAGGCCGTTAATGAAGCATCCTGGTCTTCCATAACACCTCAGCAGTGCCACAGGCTGATAGCTTCCATGCCACGCCGCATTGAGGCAGTAATTGCTGCAAAAGGGGCCCAAACCAAGTACTGAGTACATATGCATGCTTATACTTTTCAGAGGTCCGATATTGTTCTATGTACAATCCTTGTTTTATTGATTGCATGTCATATTCTAATTTTCTGAGATTGTGGATTTGGGGTTTTCATGAGCTGTAAGCCATAATCATCACAATTATGGCAAATCATGGCTTGAACTATCTTGCTTTGCATGTAATGAGTCTATCTCATATATTAGTTTCACCTTTTAAGTTGCATTACTGAAATAAATGAACTTTTGCATGATATTCTAATTTTTCGAGTTTCACCTGTAGTTCAGTGGTTCTGAGATCTCGTCTGTTGTATGCTAGCTGTTTCTAAAATAATGTATACTAAATAAACAAATCAATCAATATGATATAGTCCATTGACTACTAGATAACTTGCTACAAGACTGTGCTAGTGAAACAGCCTCAGTATACGTGTCCTTTCTGACTCTTGGACCTTGTTCAGAAGAAAGTATCTTCCTGTAGACATAGTAGGGCAAAGAGATGAACTCTTATGCAACTAGTTAACTAAAGACTAGGCACAAATTAAGTTATGAAGCAACCCAAAGCAACATTTGATAATTTACATCTGCAGCCACTGGAAATCAGCCTTTGTAGGATACAAAAACAAATCATGCTTAACACAAAACTTGCCTTAGAAGTTTCATAGATCATCATTTAGCAATGGCTTGGATTAGGAGATTGGGTGAGAGAGAAATATATTTTACATTATTTGTTGTCTTTCAGTCTGAGTTGCGATCTGTAACTAAAAAAAGAATTTGTGTAATTATGGATGATAACTTTGTTAAAATATCAATCCACCATTGATTTAGTGGCAACTGTAAAAAAAGACAGTTTCCATAGTTTGGGTCATTAGGAAACTAATTCTCATTGTATCTAAGAAAGGAAAAGGAAGTTCATTGAGCTGATTTTAGTTAAGTCCTTTAAACAATTAGATGTAAGAGTACTCCATAAAAGATAGATTCCTGGAAGGACATAGAAGTTTGATATGAATTCCAAACAAACCTCCTCTTTGATAAATTTGAGCACTTCAGAATTTTTGCAGTAGGGACACTTAAATTATAATAGAATAATAGAATAGAATAATAATTGTATTGTCATTTTAATGTACAGTGGAACCTTGGGTCGCGACCATAATCTGTTCCAGGACGACGGTCACAACCCAATTTGGTCATGACCAGAAGCACGACCATCTGCTCATGCACGGATCAAAAAAAACCCAAAAAGGCCCCAAAAGGGAAATTGCTGCGGCAGTTTGTTTGGTCACCACCTGAAGATCTTTTCACAAACAGAAGCAAAACGGAATTGGTCGTCACCCAATTTGGTCACAAACAGAAGCGTTCGTGACCCAAGGTTCCACTGTGCACTAATCAGCATACATTAAAATGAAATTTAGTTGCATACAGTTCTCAAAGTGTCACCATCTCCAATATATATATTACATAAACATGACATGATAAATACATACATACAAAATTATGCATATACTCACATATATGACATGGAGAAACAACCCAGTATACATGTACATGGCAAGTAAAATGAATCTTGAGACAGGTGGCAGAAGGAACAAAGCTTTTTACAGAATCTGATAGTCCTGCTGGAAATACTTTGAAACCTCCTCCCAGAGAGGAGCAACAGAAACAGTCCATAAAGTGGGTGTGTGGTGTCTCCAATAATGCTTTGAGCTCTAAGCACATGGTGCTTATAAACAGTATCCTGAATAACAGGAAGCTAACTTCTTATAATCTTCTCAGCTGTCCTCACCACTCTCTGTAGGGACTTTCTATCTGAGGCGCTGCTGCCACCAAACCAAACAGTGATGCAGTTCATTAAAATGCTCTCAATCATGCCTCTATAAAAATTGGCCAGGACAGAAGGAGAAAGATGTGCTCTCCTCATCCAGCACAGGGAATGCAGGCGCTGGTTTGCATGCTTCACTAAGGATGCCGTGTGGAAAGATCAATTCAGATTGTTAGTTATCTGCACCCCATACTGTTGACCACCTCTACAACTGCATCCTTGATACTGAATGGAGTATGACTGTGCCAGCTCTTTCTAAAATCTACAATGATCTCCTTTGTTTTATTAACTTTTAGAACCAGATTACTTTTATTGCACAGTGCACCAGACCCTTTATCTCTTTCCTATAAGCATCTTCATTGTTGTCCCGGATAAGACCCACCACTGCCGTATCATCTACATACTTCACAATATGATTCATAGCAGATTTGCTATGAATACATAGGCCCTCTCAAAGCTGCCAGTTTGTGACACTATTTACAACGCACTGTCAAAATTGTAAAAATGGTTCAGCTAACCCTTTTGGCTTATCTCTGATCCAAAACTTCACTGAGATTTTCCTAAGAACATTTTTTAGCTTGTATAGTGATTTTTCAGTTATAAATGCATAATCCTCTCTCTTCTACAACTAGTCCCCTGTTAAAATCTTGTATTTCTGCAATACTTGATAATATGGATCATAGTATTACTATATGTTAAAGGGAATCCTCTGCTTATTCAGAAATATTTGCCAAAGCCCCAAATTTAAATTTATTGGGAAAATAAGTTGTACAAAATGTATTTCTGCATCTCAGGTCACAGATTTTTGCAGTATTTTATATTAACATATTTTTGTTCGGTGTTTTTTTAGAGTTGCTTTTGAGTTAATGCTTTATCTTGCAATCAATATTCTTTCATTAGATTTGGTCCCATAATTGTTAAGAACAAGCTGTAGATACTGAAATTATCTCTTTCAGCTTTCTTTTAAGAGTCCCGTGATGTATATATTTTACTGTATAGTTAGTGTATATCTTTTGATTCCTTAATTTTTGTTTTATTAAGCACATAAGTATTTAACTTAATTAAGCTTTACAGTAAGTTCTTTTACTGCTTTTTGTTTATTCACACACAACTATTCAGTAATAATTTCAACATGACTTCTTTCTCCCACTTCTTTCTCCAAGCATGTTTCGTGATTGCAATTGGCATAATTGTCATTGCTCAAATATTTCTTGAGACCATGCTGCCAATACGTTAGTGGAAAGAAGTTATAAAACTGATTGATCATTTTAAAAATTCTGAAATGTAGTAATTGCAATAGCACTTAGACTTATATACCGCTTCACAGTGCTTTATGGCCCTCTCTAAGCAGTTTACAGCATCAGCATATTGCCTCCAACAATCTGGATCCTTGGAAGGATGGAAGGCTGAGTCAACCTTGAGCCAGTGAGAATTGAACTGCTGGCAGCTGTCAATCAGTAGCAGTAGTTAAAATGCAGCAATAGTAACTACATTCTAACCACTGTGCCACCAGGGACAATAAAGAAGCCATCTAATATTAAAAATGAGCTTTTTGAGAAATGAGAAATTATGCAGCAGAGCAGTCCCTGCTACTGAGAATCATTATCAACACCTGGGAGCATCATGGAAAAGATAATAAAAAAAATAGATGTGCAAACAACTAAAAGCAAATAAAGTTATAACTAGTAGCCAGCACAGGTTTGTTAATAACAGATCATGACAAACTAATCTTATTTCATTCTTTGATAAAGTCACTAAATTAGTACACCAGCTGTAAGGTCCTGCCTCTCCAGTCTTCTCAAGAAAGCAGAACTCTTGAAACAATTAACATTTCAAAACAAACTTTTATTGGAAGACAGTGATAGGAGAGAAAGTATAGGCAGAATCTGAAGTCTCCCACTAAAAGTGTTAGATTAAACCTCTAGAAGCAAAGGCTCTCCCAGTCTCCAGTTCAACATAGAGCCAATCCCAAGGTGTGAAGATGTTTTTAGAACCTCAGGCAGAGAAGGTGGTAACTGTCATCTCCCAGTCACTTTGGTTTCACTTTCTCTGGTGTTGAGATAACACAGATGGCTCAAAGCACATTCCTTTTCTCCTCCCTAACATGACCTGAGGCACATAAGGGTGACATGATAGCAGTATTTCAGTATTTGAGGGGCTACCACAAAGAAGAGGGGGTCAAATTATTCTCCAAAGCACCAGGGGACAGGACAAGAAACAAAGAAGCAATAGGCATTGGTGATCCCTGCAGCCTGAAACAACTGATCATCAGGAGTCTGATCCAACCGGCAATCAGCTGCTATCAAGCCCGAAATTGACATATGTGTAGCCATTTTATTTAGCATTATTATATATTCATTTTCTTTCTCTTTACTGGTTATGGGGGGAGGGTTGCGGGCTTGCCACATTTCTAAGGGGGGAGAAGTGTAGATAGAGTTGTTTAGGCTAGGTGGTGTTTCTTCCCATGGGAACACAAGCTGTCCCTGCTGAGGCCTTGAGGTGGAGATTGATGACATCAGGTAACGTTGATTTACTTCTATTGGAGAATGTGACTTTTGGGGGCTGTTTCTAACTTCCAATATTATGTGGTGTAATTCTGGGTTGTGTCAGATCCGGAATTACAACAGACTTTGCCAATTTGATGTTTTCTTAAATAAAAGAAATTGTTTTGGAAGATGGACTTTGCTTTTTTCTTTTTAAATGGATTTCATCACTTGGAAACCTGACATTATTCCAGATCTCAAAAAAAACATAATCTCTAACAGGGATTATTATTCAGGGTCCTGAGCCCTGGCTGTTTACCTGGAGCATTGGGAAACAGCAAAGACTCAGGGAAGATGGCAGAAGGACGGGACCCAGGGGTACCGGAACATGAATGCATGCTCTGCGGGGGCCCTTGTGTTAAGTTGCTGGTCCAGCAGCAGGCCTCTCAACAGATTTCCCAGGAGACAATCAGAGTGACAGCAGTTGTGGAGGATATTGCATGCCATCTAGGGCCCGCCCAAAATCCCCAGCTGAATGGTCTGGAAGCACAGGTATCCAGCAGATGGAAAGAGACCTGCTTGGCCAAGCAACCCTTCCTGACCCACTCATCGATCGGCCGTTAACTGCAGCCAGGGAGTCTCGAGCCACGATCCTAGAGTGGAGAGCAGCAATGGGATACATAGAACCTATGGGTGACCATAATGAGCTGGTTGAATGGCAGTACCAAACGGCGATGTGCAGCCAGACCTTTGAGGAACTACCTGACCAGCTGGAGTAGCTTGTCATCAGACATGAAGGCAGAGGTCAGCAAAGAAGGCAAATGCCCACCCAGAGAGATCGTGAAACACGAGCTTCCAACCCTTCCACTTTCAGTTTAGCCCAGTTGTTGGGAGAATGATCTCCACCCATAAGAGGATGATCTACCGCTGTGGGAGATCTACCACCATTATACCGTTTGCCCCCAAGAGTGGAATGGAGAGGGGTGAACAGAAAGAATGCATCGAGGAATGAGCCCTCCCCCCCCAGTGTACCTCCAGCTGACCAAATCTCTCCAGGATGGGCATTTTACCTGGTGAGAGGATGGGTTCAAGAACAAGCTCAAATTAGGCCAGCCCAAGCTGCAGCCCCACCTCCCCCGCCCCAACCAGCTCCATGCACGAATGCCCCAACCTTTTAAAACCATGTTTGATGAGACAGCAAGTAAACTTGCATTTTTCCTGAACAGAGCATGGTCTTACATCAACAGGCATGGAAATGAATTCCATGATGATGCACAGCTAGTCCAATTCCTTGGAGACAATTTGGTGGAGGAGGCATCTGAATGGTTTACCCAGCTAAATAATGAAGGTGCTCCTGAACAATGTGGATGGCTTCCTAAGAGAGCTCCGGTCACATTTTGAGGATTCTTCCCGAGCACAAAAGGCAGAAGCAGAGATAAAAAGCATCAGGCAGAAGAGTCTTACTTCACTAGTGCTTGAATTCAGACACCTGGCCACTAGTCTCAGGCATTGGTCTCAAAGAATACTTGAGCGCTATTTCCAAGAAAGCCTGGATGAAGAGTTGTTAAAAATCTGCCTTTGCCGTGGGCTGCCTGAGGAGAGATTCTATGAGTGGTACTGGATGGCCATAGCAATGGACAATGCACTCAGACAGCACTGAAGAAGCAACCCTGAGAAACAACCCAAAAGACAAATCACACAATGCTCAGCTTCATGCCAAGGTGAAGGACATCAAGCAGCAGCCCCCCCCCCCCGACTTCAAGTGTTTCCATTGTGGGCAGCAAGGGCATCGCGCCTCGGAGTGCTTAGCACCAGCCCCAGTACCTCAAGTGAGAGCACCCGCTCCCCCAAAAGAGAAAAAGCCACCGAGAAAACCTCCTGAGAAAAGCAAATTTGTGTGCCAAGCCATTGAGGTCCCTAAACCCCAACAACCAACAGGGGAGGGAACTCTGGCAACAGAATTGCCCATCATTCAAGATGCAGACAGCAAAGGAGATGACCTGATGGTAAGTGGAGCCATTCAACCTTTTAAAATTGAAGGGACATTGACTGTTACTCGCACAGGTGTAGAAGGGCCCATAGACATTATCATTGACACCAGGAGTTTGTGGTGCCTTATCAGTCCCGAGATTGTGCGTAGTTTAGGCATAGAAACTAAACTTAACTATCCCCATTCGATTCCAACAAGTGGATGGATCCATGATAGGGGGAAGTCCAGCTACGCAAGTCACCGAAAAAGTAAAACTAGACATAGGGAAGCACTGGGAAAGAATCCGGTTCATAGTAGTCCCAAAGATGATCCAATCAGTAATCCTGGGTCTCACCTGGCTAAACAAATGGCGCCCAGATATAAGCTGGAAGGGTGGCTATAGGAGAATTAAATTAGCACTCGGTCCTGAGCCACCTCCTGAACAGCCAAATTGACAGCCCAGAATTACAGGGGAGCCAGGAGGACCCAACAGTAGCATTGGCTGATCAAACCCCAGGGAGTCCTGAAATCCCAATCAATAACATGATCTAGCTCAAATCTTCAGTGAGGAGGAATGCAATGTGCTATCACAACACTGACTGTGCAATAGAATTTATAGAGAGGGTGAAACTACCAAAACCAAAAATGTACTCCAAGACACCTAAGGAAATGAAAGAGCTACGAAACTATATAGACTCAAATCTAGCCAGAAGTTTCATCCAACCTGCCAAGTCCATAGTGGCTGCCCCCATGTTATTTAAAGGGAAAAAAAGATGGGGGGGTTCATTTATGTGTGGATTTTAAAGGAATTAATTGTGTGAGTATTCACAACACCTCCCCCCTACCGCTCATGAAAGACATGTTAAGACACTTCGTAAAAGGAAAAGTATTTACCAAAGTATTTATCTCCGAGAAGCATATTACCGAATCCGCATCAGAAAAGGAGATGAGTGGAAGACTGCTTTCAATTGTTCCTTAGGCAGTTTTCAGTTCAGAGTAATGCCATTTGGATTACAAGAAGCCCCAGGGATTTTCATGCAGCTGATAAATGAAGTCTTACATCCATATTTGTATAAAGGGGTCCTGGTCTACTTGGTGACATTCTCATTTACAATGAAATTCTAGAAGAAGACATCAAGTTAGTGAGAAAAGTATTAAAAAGACTGTTAGATGCAAAGCTGTATGTGAAACTATCTAAATGTGAATTCCATAAAGAGTCATTAGATTATCTTGGCTACTGCATGTCAAATCAGAGGATAGAAATGATTTTGGCAAAGGTGAAATCAGTCCTGGATTGGCAACCCCCAAAGAATCTCAAACAGCTGCAAAGCTTCCTAGGATTTGCGAACTTTCTACTAGCAATTTTTCCCCTCATTTGCAAAGATTGTTTTACTGATAACAGAACTTTTAAAAACAGTGGTGGGGGCAACCAAGCCAAAAATGGCTAGACAACCCCTAAAATGGACTCTAGAATGCCAAAAAGCTTTTGAATTGTTAAAGAGGCATTTCGCACAGGAACCGATTCTCAAACACCCTGATCCAGTATTGCCTTTTATAGTGCAAGCCGGCGCTAGCGATGTAGCAGTGGTAGCTGTTCTACTCCAGAAAAATGAAAAAGGAGATCTGTAACTTTGCGCATATACGTCCAAAAATCTCACAGACACCGAAAGAACATGGGCTGTATGAGAGAAGGAAGCGTATGCAGTTCGTTGGGCTTTACTAACTTGAAGACAGTTTTTAGAGGGCAGCAACATTTCATTCAAAGTGTGGACAGACCACAAAAACTTAGAAGCTCTAAAAACACCCAGGAAACTCTCTTCTAAACAAGTTAGATTGGTCAATACGTCAAAAGATTCAATTTTCAATTGAAGTACCTCCCATGGGGGGGGGAATCTACTAGCAGATGTGCTGTCTAGGAAGCTTCAGTTTGACAGTAAGCAAGAAGTATTTCACCCAATTATTCCACTGTCCCCTCAAGAGACAGTTTGAGTAATCAGGTGGGCACAAGCTCAAAAAAAAAATCAAAGACAAATCAGAAATGACCAGGAGGTTGCAAAATGAATTAACAGCAGATACTTGGTATCAAGAAAATAAGGATATATTAACCATGCGGGAGGGTGTGGCATGGAAGGGGTCTAAGCTGTATGTCCCCAAAACTTTGTCTTCATGCATTTCAGAAAAGTCATGACTCAAAGCAAGCAGGACATTCTGGATATTTAAAAACCCTACACATGGTCAGACACCAATTTTGGTGGTGAAAACCAGACCAGGAAAACCTTCAGGGTTATTACAACCTGTAGCAGAACCATCCCGGCCCTGGGAGGCGATAGGGATGGATTTTATAGTAGATTTACTTGAGAGTGGGGAGAACACATTGTGCATTGTGGATTTGGGCTTTTCATGAGCTGTAAGCCATAATCATCACAATTATGGCAAATCAGGCTTGAACTATCTTGCTTTGCATGTAATGAGTCTATCTCATATATTAGTTTCACCTTTTAAGTTGCATTACTGAAATAAATGAACTTTTGCACGATATTCTATTTTTTTTAATTTCACCTGTACATTATTTACAATTTCTGTGTTTGTATCTATTATCTATCCAAATAAACCATGTTTCCCATACTGCGTTGTATTCTGTGTCTGTTTTCCCTTTTAGTTCCATAGTTAATTTATCCATTTCTACACACTCTAAATTTTTTTTTATTATTAAGCCTTCAGGTGGTATAAAATTTTCCTTCCAGTACTGAGCATATGAAATTCTTGCTGCTATTAATATATGCAATATAAGATATTTTATCTTCCTATTATAATTTTTTATTATTATTCCTAAGAGGAATAATTCCGGGACAAAATCAATTTTGTTTTTGGTTAACTCTTCGAACCACGTTTGAATCATTTTCCATTTTTTTCACTTTGGGGCATGTCCACCAAGAATGAAAGAAGGTACCTTGTTGTTGTCTACACTTCCAACAATTTGGTTTTAAGTTTGGGTAAATCTTAGCCAGTCTTGAAGGTGCCAAATGCCAACGGTAGAACATTTTATGCTGGTTTTCCTTATATGCCGCTGATTTTGTTGTTTTATAATTCACATTCCACATCTTTTCCCATTCTTTTTTT
This sequence comes from Naja naja, assembly GCA_009733165.1. Lineage (NCBI taxonomy): Eukaryota > Metazoa > Chordata > Lepidosauria > Squamata > Elapidae > Naja > Naja naja. Next base: position 2,877,267 of record CM019153.1, on the reverse strand, counting down.
TTAAATTCATATTTATATCCCGCCCTTCTCCGGAGACTCAGGGCGGCTTACAATTTTTGGAATACAACCCAATGCGCTCAGCAATAGCCTTCCTTTCATTGTATATGCCTGCTTATTACTAAGCGGCATTTTTACAAAGTCAGCTTATTGCCCCCAACAATCTTGGGTCCTCAGTTTACCTACCCCGAGAGGATGGAAGGCTGAGTCAACCTTGAGCCTGGTGGGATTCGAACCTGCAATAATTACGGGCAGCTGGAACTAAGTGCTAGGCTATTAACAGCCTGCACCACCAAGGCCCTTATTCTTCCAGATCAATAGTATGTCCAACGTTCCTACCCCATGCAATCATCGTTCCTTTCACAATTTCTTCCGCTCTTTCAAATTCTATACCTAGCTGTTTTCTTAACCTCCGTTATATTGGGGTGGATTACTGCTTCCAAGGGAGATACCCAGTTTGGAATTTTCAAATAATATTTATTCTTTATTTGTTTCCATGATTGTATCAGCACATTTCTTATTTTATGTCTATAAAAGTATAGATACGGCTTGTTTTCTTTGTCCCACAGGAAGGCATGCCATTCTCTTTGTATGTCATGCCCTTCTATGGTTAATATTCTTTTTTTCCTTAGATTGATCCAATCTCGTATCCATACAAGTATTACTGCCTAATGGTATAGTTCCCAATCTGGAAGCCCAAGGCCACCTCTGCTCTTACTATCCTGTAAATCTTTTAACTTTATTCGGGCTTTTTTGCCTGCCCAAACAAATTTTGTGATTATTCTATTAAGTTCTCTAAAAACATTCTTATCTAATTTTGTTGGAGTTGTTTGAAATAAATATAAAATCTTTGGCAGGACATTCATTTTGATAGTTGCTATTCTTCCTAATAACAATAATTGTAAAGTCCCCCATTTTTCCAAATCTTTTTTAATTTTATTGAATAATTTGGTATAATTATCTTCTTTTATTGTGGAGCACTTTGCTGTTAACCATATTCCTAAATATTTAATTTTTTTGTGATTTGTAGTCCCGTTACTTTTTCTAACTCCTTTTTATTTCTAATTGTTATGTTTTTCACTAACATTTTGGTTTTGTCTCTGTTAATTTTAAATCCTGAAATCTCTCCGTATTTTTCTAATTCCTCTATCAAAATTGGACCTGATTCAAATCAACCGTGAATGCTTGTAGTTTATACTCTTCTTTTTTAATTTTTGTTCCCTGTATTTCTGAATTATTCCTAATTTTTATTAATAGTGTCTCTAGTGTCAAAATAAAGAGCAGAGGTGACAGTGGGCATCCCTGTCGGACTCTTTTTGTTATTCTAAATGCCATCGTTATATCTCCATTTATTATTATATTGGCCTTTTGAGAAGAATAAACTGTTTCTATTAATTTTTCAAATCTGTCTCCAATCTTCATTTCCTTAATTTGACGTACCATAAATTCCCAATTTAAATTATCGAATGCTTTTTGTGCGTCCAGAAAGACAAGGGCCACTTGTCTTCCTGGTTGCATTTCATAATATTCTAATATGGTCATTACTATTTTAATGTTGTCTCTTATTTGTCTTTGTGGTAAAAATCCATTCTGATCACTATGTATAATTTCGTTTAAAATCTTTTTGTCCTTCCTGCAATAATACTCATAAAAATTTTGTAGTCGGCATTCAAGAGCGATATTGGTCTATAGTTTTTGATTTGATTAACATCAGTACCTTCTTTCAATATCAAGGTAATATATGATTCCCTCCACGATTCCAGTATTTTTGCATTTAACAAGGCCTCATTACATACTTCCAGTAATACTAGTTCCAGTGATTCTTCTAATTTTTGATATAATTCTCCTGGTAGGCCGTCTGGCCCTGAGGTCTTATTTGGCTTCTGTTTTTGGATTGCTTTCTTTAACTCTGTTAATGTTATTTCTCGATTTAATATATTTCTTTTTTCTTCCTCTATTGGTGACATGCTATCTGTTTTTAAATACTGATCTATTTTGTCTGTTTCTATTATTTTTTGTCTATAGAGATCTTCAAAATATTTTAGGGCAATCTTTTTTTCTCTTCTTCATTATTTTGTAGTATTCCTAATTCATCTTGAAGCTGGTATATTATCCCCTTTTCTCTTTTTTTTCAGTTTTTAGGCCAGCCATCTGCATTTTCAAAATAATCTTGTTTCATAAATTTAAGATCCCTTACAATATCTTCCTGTTCTAATAGGTTTAATTTGTGTTTGGCCAAATTCATTTGCTCCTTAATTTGATTACTCTCTGGGTTTTTTTGCATTAATTTTTCTAAATCTCCAGTATCTAATTGTAATGTATTTTGTTGCCCCCGTTTCTCCTTGTTTCTTTTTGCAAGGTAAGATATTGTTACCCCTCTGGTATATGCTTTCATCGTATCCCATAGGGTTTGCAAAGATGTTTGTTGTTTTTTATTTATATCAAAAAAAATATTGTCAATTCATGTGAGATTTTTAAAATAAATTCTTCTTCCAGTAATATCTGGGGGTTCAGTGTCCATCTTTTTCTTTTCTTTTTCTGGCCTCTCCAACTTACTTTAATGGGGTTGTAGTCAGCCGAGGTATTTGGGAGAATTTCAATTTTCTCTATTTCTTTACCTAAGTCAATATGTGTCCATATCTTATCAGTTCTTGAATAAGATTTATGTGGATTTGAATAGTATGTAAATTTTTGTTCCAGGGGGTTTAATGTTCTCCATACATCTATTAGGTTCAATTCCTCCGTCATATCAAAAAATGTTTGTGGCAGTATATTCCTTTTTTCATTTTTTTATTATCACAGACAGTCTTTTGTAGTCTCTATTATTCCATCATAGTCTCCTACTATACATATATCTTTCTGACCTGTCTCAAGAATTCTTTCATGAAGTTTTTTGTAGAATTCTTTTTGGGTTTTGTTAGGTGCATATATATTTACTAGTAGTATCTGTCTTTGTCCTATTTTTATATTCTACCCTTAATGTCTGTGTAAATTTGCTTTGCTTCTATCTCTTCTCTGATATATGTCACCACCACCCCTTTTTTCCCCCAGCCAATGCAGTATGGAGTTTCCCCAATTTATTAAATTCTAAATACTTTTTGTTTTGATTCTTAATATATACCTCTTGGAGGCACACAATATCTATATTTTGCTTAACCAGTTTTGATAGTATTTGTTTTCTCTTAACTACAGCATTTAATCCATTTACATTTATTGATAGTAGTTTCCATATTTTTCCATATTTTTGTTAGTCTATCGGCGTCTATTTCCTGCTAGTTTTTTTTTCTATTCATTTGGGATCTGGTTCTAATGCCTTCTTTCTTTTGGGATTCTTGTGTTTCTTTTGTCTTATCTTCCTGGTCTTCTATCTCTGCTTCTACCTGGCCTTCTTCCTGGGTTCCTTCCTCTAGCTTCTCTCTACTGTTGTCGTTTTCTTCCCTTCCCGTCAATTTGTCATAGAGTTCTTGGGCTTTATCCAGGTTATCTATTTTTATCTTTTTTTTTCCCTGCCATGAGACCAGCATACCTTCTGGAATGACCCATTGAGACAGAATGCTTCATTTGCTTAATTGTATTGCCGGGTGACGATAATCCTTACGTTGTTCTCTAACTCTCCTTGGTATTTGTTTGAGAGTGATAATTTCTTTGTCCTTATACACTATAGGTTCCTCCCTTGTTATTTTATATATTATGTACCTGACATTCTTCCGGGCAAATCTGACGTGCACTTCTCTGGGTAATCGATGTCTTTTGGCATAATTAGTTTGGACCCTATAGGCCTCATCTATCTCTCTTATAACCTCTTCAGTATCTCTTCCCAGAGTTTCTGCTATCAATTCCGCCATCAATTTTCCCAGGTCTTCATCCTTAGCCTCTGTTATATTCTGGAATCTTAAATAGAAAGAGGCTCGATCCATCTCCAGGTGGACCAGGGAATCTTCCAAATTCTTATTAGTTTCCATCATGCATTGATCAACCTGTTCTAATTTTTTCTCTGTTCTTTCTGCTTTTACTTCTACTGTTTTAATTTTTTGCTCATTTTTCTGGATCACTTTTTGTATAGAGTCAAATTTATTATCTAACTTTTGGATTTTATTGGTCAATTCCTCATGGTTTCTGGACATTGTCTCCTGCAACTTCACCATTGTTTCTTGAATCATTATGAGTGTTGATTGCATTGTTGGTATATTCTGCGGTTGGCTTGATTTTTCTGCATTTAGCATTCCGTCAATTGTTCTCTGTGTTGATGGAGATGCTGTTGCTGATGGTGGATTTGAGGACTTTTTCTTCCCTGCTCTCGAAGTAATTGTCGGTATGCTGGTCATCTCTTCAGGATTTCTTTTTGGTCTCCTAAAATTTTATAAATGTTTTCCCAAATTGTCATACAATTACTTTATAGTTAGCAATATTAGATCTTATCTTTCTGTCTTGATTCTTTTGAATCCAATATTTTAATTTATAGAAGATCCCTACAATTCTGTTTCTGTTCTTTTTTAATATTATCAATGTTGATATCACTCACTATCTTATTCTCTCTAAAGACTAATTTCTATTTCTACTTCTAAATAATAAAGCTATCTAATTAATTAAGTTATATATCAATATTATATTTGATATTTCAAAACACTTAATATATTGAAACAGTTATTTTACAGTTAATTTTCTAATAGATTTATCCTCCAATTATTAAAGAGTTACTTAATGTTAGAGTGTTCATTTCCAGTTCTATCTCAACTAATAATCCAGTCTCCTTCTGTTGTTAATTTTGGGCTTTCTGTAGTCCTCCTGCTTGTACAGTTATTAAATTTTGTGATTCTACAGTTCGTTCCTCCGAGCTTTCACAGGTTTCACCAAAGCTTCTTAAAATGCCTTATTGTTCTCTAAGCCCCCGAAGCTGTCAATTTTCCCCTTCTGCTTTCAGGGCTTTTCTAAAACAAATCCACAATCACCTCCGGAGCTCTCCTCTTCAGTCCTCTTTCTGCTACAAAGTTTCCCTTCTTCCAATTTCACTCCACACAGTCACACAGCCGATATTTCGTTGCTTTCAGCACCAGACAGATTGAATCACTGGATTCTCCTCTCCCTTCCTCTCAAGTTGAAAGTCTTCTATTCTCTCTTTTTGGCTTTCCTAAGTTCTTTGGCATACAGCTCTTTCCTTTCGCGTTGCCGATATTCAGGGCTAAAGCCTTCCCCTTGGAGCTCCCTCCTCTGCCAAGAATCTCTGGAAAGTTACTCACTTTAGGAGTTCGATATTCTTTTCAAATGTCACAGTCCTTTCTTTACAATTATTGCTTCCTTTTCAATTGTGACGTCATGGTTTTGGGTCCGCCATGCCAGTATGACAGGGCAGGACACCCTCCACACCGGGATCGAGGGAAATCCTTCAGCGTAGCGGGAGGCTGGCTCCCTCCCCGCCACACCCTTGGGGTCCCCTCTGCTTCGTGTTGCTCTCCAAGCTTCCTGCGCCTTCGAAGGGCCCCCGATCATGGAAAAACCAGAGATAAAGGACAGAGCTAGTCCTCTCCCTCTGCAGCGCCTAAGACGTCATCACCGGAAGTCCAGCATATATTCTTATCTGTGCAACTCTAGCTGGCTTACAATGTGCATTCTAAAAACAAACATAAAATAATACAGTATTTCATTAACTAAAATAACTAACATATTAAAAACTGTTGCTGACTAATTAAAAACTTTCTGACTGAAAACATCTTGGAAGAGAATATCTTACTAGTTGGGGAAGTTGAGGACTAATAAGTTTTCACAGCTATGCCAATTCAGAGAGGGTGTCGCCACTGAGAACATGATTCTACAATCCCCAATCCCTCCCAGCCTCCCATTAGATGGGCACCCAAAGTACACTTTGCTGAGTATAATAAACTTCATTACAGTAGCACCATTAATGTATTAACTAGTCCACTTAATCTTTTCTGCTAATTCTACAAATAACAGAAATGTATCATTACATCCTGTTAAGCAATTTTTTTTAAAAAAGGAACAGTGGAATACAGAAGATGAGTGATTTCAATGATACTTGGAAAAAGTGTGGGTTGCATAAAGAGAGAATTTGAAGGAAAAATCACAGAGAAATATGCTGCAGCTGCAGCTTTCAGTACAATGAATGCACAGTAGCTTGGTATACATTTTCTATAATAGCTCATTAACAGAAATGTTTATTTCAAGGATTTTCAAACTTAGTGAAACTTAATAATTTCTCTCTAACAAATTTTAAAACTAGTATAACTAGGAAGTATATAATAAAAATTCAAAGATATTTGTTATTTTAACATTTTTGTAATGTTTTATCCTTAAGACAAACCATGAAATATAAAAGTGTATTTTATTAATACTTAATGTGTACTTCGGTGGATCCCCTACTGCTTAGCTCTGTGAAGCCTGGATTGTCTGTTTGAAATACTCTTTTTGCTAGCCCTGTGTTTACCTTCTTTATCTATGTTAGTGTCACTGAGGATGGCATTACTTTTATACATACCCTTATCACTACTAATCTTCAGTGCCAGAAGTATAGGAAATTACTTCGCAAATTATTTGTAAAATAGAATAGAATAGGAATAGAATACTTTATTGTCCAAGTGTGATTGGACACACAAGGAATTTGTCTTGCTGTAAATACTCTCAGTATACATAAAAGAAAAGATACATTCATTAAGAATCAAGAATCATAACGTACAACACTTAATGATAGTCATAGGGTGCAATCAGCAATCAAATCATACTAGGAAACAGTCAATATAAATCGTAAGGATACAGTCCTACAATCACAAGTGGGAGGGGATGGGTGATTAGGAGTGATGAGAAGATTAATAGTAATAGTAGTGCAGACTTTGTAATAGTTGAACAGTGTTGAGGGAATTGTTTGTTTAGCAGAGTGATGGCTTTCGGGGAAAAACTCCCCTTGTGTCTAGTTGTTCTGGTGTGCAGTGCTCTATAGCATCGTTTTGAGGGAAGGAGTTGAAACAGTTTATGTCCAGGATGTGAGGGGTCTATAAATATTTTCACAGCCCTCTTTTTGACTCGTGCAGTATACAGGCCCTCGATTGAAGGCAGTTTGGTAGTAATTGTTTTTTCTGCAGTCCTAATTATCCTCTGAAGTCTGTGCCTGTCCTGTTGGGTTGCAGAACCAAACCAGACAGTTGCAGAGGTGCAGATGATAGACTCAATAATTCCTCTGTAGAACTGGATCAGCAGCTCCTTGGGCAGTTTGAGCTTTCTGAGTTGGCGCAGAAAGAACATTCTTTGTTGTGCTTTTTGATGATTTTGATGTTAGGTGTCCATTTTAGGTCATGTGATATAGTAGAAACTAGAAAGTTGAAGGTCTCTACTGTTGATACTGTGTTGTCTAGTATTGTAAGAGGTGGTAGTATGGGAGGGTTTATTCCAAAGTCTACCACCATTTCAGTGGTTTTGAGTGTGTTCAGTTCCAGATTGTTCTGGTTACACTATGAGGCAAGTTGTATAACCTCCTGTCTGTATGCAGATTCATCGTTGTCTCGAATGAAACCAATCACTGTTGTGTCATCAGCAAACTTCAGTATTTTAACAGATGGATCGTTTGAGATGCAGTCATTGGTATATAGGGAGAAGAGAAGTGGAGACAGCACACAGCCTTGGGGGGGCCCTGTGCTGATTGTACAGGTATCAGATGTGATTCTGCCTAGCTTCACCTGCTGCTTCCTGTCTGTTAGGAAGCTTATGATCCGCTTACAAGTGTGTTCAGGTACCGCTAGTTGGTTTAATTTACTTAGAAGAGTGTCTGGAATGATGGTATTGAATGCTGAACTGAAGTCTACAAAGAGGACCCTTGCGTAGGTATTTGGAGATTCAAGGTGTTGTAGCATGTAGTGCAGAGTCATATTAACAGCATCATCTGTCGATCTATTTGCTTAGTATGCAAATTGCATGGGATCTAACAACGGATCCGTGATGGTTTTCAGGTGGGACAGCACAAGCCTTTCAAAGATTTTCATAACTACAGATGTTAGAGCAACTGGTCTGTAGTCATTCAGTTCCTTGATGGAGGGCTTCTTTGGCACTGGGATGATGGTAGAGCGTTTGAAGCAGGAAAGAACATAGCACATATCTAGTGATCTATTGAAGATTTGGGTGAAGATGGGGGCCAATTGGTCAGCACAGACTTTTAAGCAAGAAGGAGTTATCTTGTCTGGCCCTGGTGCTTTTCCTGGCTTTTGTCTGTGAAATAGATCTTGCACTTCTTTTTCTGTGATCACCAGAGGTTGTGAACCCAATGGGTTGGGGCCAGTTGTAGGAGGCTTGGCTGTTGTTGGTGTGTTTGAGATGTGGGTTGTGGAGATAGGTGGCTGTAGTTTCTTTTCAAACCTGCAGTAAAACACATTCAGGTCATCTGCCAGTTGTTGATTTCCTCCTGCCTGGGAAGGAGGTTTGCTGAAGCCAGTGATGTTTTTAAGAGTTTTCCACATGTTTGCTGGTTCATTTGTTGAGAACTGATTCCTTAACTTTTCAGAGTATCTTCTTTTTGCTGCTGTGATCTCTCTTGTTAATGTTTCTGGCCTGGTTGTATAGCATTCTGTCACCTTTTCTGTAGGCTTCCTCTCTGGAACGAGGTAGCTGCTTAAGTTTAGCTGTGAACCAAGGTTTATTGTTACTATATATTCGCAGGTTCCTTGTTGGTACACATAAGTCTTCGCAGAAGCTGACATATGATGTTACAGTATCTGTGAGCTGGTCTAGGTCTGCAGAGGTATCTTCAAAAGCATTCCAATCAGTGCAATCAAGGCAGGCCTGGAGTTTCAGCTTTGCCTTATCAGTCCAAGTCCTCACTGATTTAATTGTTGGTTTCATGGTTTTAAGTCTTTGTCTGTTGGCAGGTACAAGGTGAATCATGCAGTGGTCAGAGTGTCCCACAGCTGCTCGTGGTAAAGACCTATAAGCATCTTTTACTGTTGTGTAGCAGTGGTCTAAAGTATTTTTGCCTGTGGTGGGACATTTTACATGCTGGAAATATTTTGGGAGCTCTTTCCTTAAATTTACTTGATTGAAATCTCCTAAAATGATGGGAAGGGAACCTGGGTGTTTGGCTTCAGCCTCCATAATTTTATCACCTAGATTTAGTAATGCCTTGTTTACACAGGCTTGTGGAGGAACATACACAACTATTAGGAGAAATGAGGAGAACTCACATGGAGAGTTGGCTTGCAGTTGATGTGTAAAGACTCTAAGTTTTCATCACAGAACTTATATAATATAGTTATATCCTGAGACCAGCTGTTGTTGATATATATAAACATAATCCTCCACCCTTTGTTTTACCTGATGTCTCTTCAATTCTGTCTGATCTAAATGTCTGGAATCCTGGGATGTATATGGTGTTGTCCCCATGAATTTGTGGATTAAGCCAGGTTTCAGTAAAACAAAGAATGGCAGAATTATAGAAATCAGAATTCCATCTATTTAAGAGATGAATTTCATCCATCTTGTTAGCAAGTGAGCGTAAATTAGTCAGAAGGATTGAAGGGAGGGGAGTTCTTTTCCCCTGTTCCTTAGTCTGTTTAAAATTCCCGCTTGTTTACCTTGTCTCCTTTTTCGGCGTTGTCACTTTCCTCCTTGTAAATATAATTGTCAGTGTTGTGTGTTCAGTTTTTTAAAAAAATCATTCTACTGTCTTTTTCTTTTTCACACATTAGTTATACTAATTCAATTAAATAGTAGAATTGCATTATTAGAAAAGATGCTTTCTCTAGATTCACATTTTGCTGTAATATTGAAGTCCAATAACTATGTTAGTGGTGTTAGTTGAGTGGATCTCTTGACAAAATTGTATCTTAATTTTAAGTATATTGTTGAACCTCTCAGTATTAGCTAGAAGGAAAAGGTAAGATCTTGTGTCTGTTATTCTTATTTTTATGCTCTCTGAACTTTGTTTATTTGATGCACTATACCAGGGGTCTGCAACTTTAAACACTCAAAGAGCCATTTGGACCTGTTTCAACCTGAAAAAAAAAACTGGGAGCCACAAAACATGGGTGGTGTGGCCAACTCAATGTCACTCACTCCCACCCAGTCACATGACCTCCCTAGCCACGCCTACTCAGCCACAAACCTTCTCTCCGTCCATGTCTCTCTCTTCCCCTCCATCTCTCTCTATCTTTCCCCAACCAAAGCCTCCCATACAAAGGTGGTATTCAGCAGGTTCTGACCAGTTCTGGAGAACCGGTAGCAGAAATTCTGAGTAGTTCGAAGAACCATCAAACATCACCTCTGACTGGAGATTTTTACAGTATCCTTCCCCTGCCACGCCCACCAAGCCATGCCCACAGAACCAATAGTAAAATAGTTTGAATCCGATCACTGGAACATACATGTTCTTTTCTCAGATCAGAAATGTTACTTCAGGTGCTGTAATATACTTTACATATTTGGAGATTGTCTTTTGCTCGCATGTAAAAAAGTTTCCTTAATAGAACTGCTGAGCTGTTAGTAGCAGAACCGGTAGTAAAAAATTTTGAATCCCACCACTGCTTCCATAAATCTCTTTTGGCTGGCCATTCAGAGTTATTAATTAATATTGTTCCTAATGTGCCAGGAATGAGCTTATCCTCCCTTGAGCTGACCTCCAAGGAAGAATCTGAGGAGTCATCCAAGGGAGACATCATAAAAATATGTTTGAAGAAAACCAAGCAATTTGCTTTGTATATTTGCAATCCTTTTCTTTTTTTTTTAGAAAATTTTATTGAAGAAACATTAAAACGGTTGAACACAGTGTGACTTTCTTGGCAGTTATTTTGCCATGCATGCTATAACATAAAACCACATATAACAATTGATCTCTTCCTTATTCTACATTACTAAGTTGGTGCTATTTACATATATATTTTCCTATTTACAACACAGTTTCCTTGCAGGTTCTTTTTACATAAGAGTCATTATATCCACTATATTGCACTATCTTTAGCTTAAAAATCTGTTAGTTGTATTCCCAAGTATTTCACTTTCTTCACTATTTGGATATTTATTTTCTTGACCAGATCATTTTTGTACATTTGACTATCTTTGACTAACATTTTGGTTTTATCTTTGTTGATTTTTAAGCCAGCTACTTCCCCACACTCTTGCAGTTTGTAAACTTCTTTCTTAATGCTTAAGCCTTTAATTTGGTTGTCTTTTCGAATCATTCTCGTCAAAACCTCTAGAGTTAATATAAACAATAGCGGTGATAATGGGCACCCCTGTCTTGTGCCTTTCTTGATTTGAAAACATTGTGACGCTTCTCCATTAACGCTAGTCTCTTGTTTGGCATAGATAGCCCTAAAGATATTTATGAAATTATCACCAAAGTCCATATAACTTTAACTGTCTTAACATAAAATCCCAATTAACATATCAAATGCCTTTTGTGCATCTAAGAATAACAACGCTACTTGCTTCTCACTTCATAATACTCCAATATATCCAATATCGTCCTCGTATTATTTCGTACTTTTCTTCTGGGCAGAAAGCCGTTTTGGTCAACATGTATGAATTCGTTCAGGTATCTTTTAAGCCATTTGGCAATTGATTACCATAAATATTTTATAATCCAAGTTCAAAAGCAATATAGGCCTATAGTTTTTAATTATTGTTAAATCCATATTTTCTTTTGGGATCCACACAATATTTGCTTCAGTCCATGACAATGATGTTTTGGCTTCTTTTAATACTGCATTAAACACCTCCAGTAGCATTTTGTCTGACACATCTTGTAGTTCTTTGTACACTTCTACTGGCAGTCCATCAGGGCCCAGTGTTTTGTTCTGTTTTTTCAGTGCCTTTGTTAGTTCTGACATTTCTATATCTGTGTTTAGCATACATTTTATTTTCTCTGAAATTTTTGGCAGTTCTGCTTTCTTAAAACATTGTAAAAAAAATTTCATCCATAAAGCACTTGTTACCATCATATAATTCCTCATAGAAGTTCTGGATTATTTTTTTCTTCTCTTCGCTTTGATGATATATAGTTCCCTCCTCATTCTGAAGTTTATTAATCCAACCTCTTTCTTTCTGCTTTTTTAGTCTATATGATAGTAATCTCCCTGGTTTATTTACATTTTTGACATTTTTTGACTATTCCGTTTTATTTGTTGTGCTAAATTTTCTTTCTCAAGTATATTCAACTTGTGTCTAATTAACTCCATTTGTGGTTTAAGACTTCCATTTTGAAGTTTCTTTTGTAGTTCTACTTCTAGTCTTTTGAATTCCTCTTCTAGACTTCCTTGTCTTTGTTTCTTCTTTTTATTTTCTCTTGCATGTAGGCTAAATCAAATCTTAATGCCACTTTAGCTGTAGTTACTCACTGCTCCTGAGAATCTCTGTGGGATTTTTTTTTTTTTTTTGGTATTTTAGGTCTTGGAAGATTTCATCCACAACTTGGGTAGGTTCTTTTTCAAGGAAGCCCAGCTGCTATTCTGTGGGAGATTAAGAGGGGGGGGAACCTCTAGCAAAGTTTTTCTTCAATATCTTAACTCCAAGAGAGTTAATCCTTTATTATAGGTAGAAGGATTAGTGTAGCCAGTCATTTGTGGATGTAATTCTGATCTAATAGGTCTTTTTAAAGTTTGTATAGATAAAAGTTCCCATTATCAACTTACAACCATAGAGTAGAAAGACAGGCTGCACCAGTGCATCAGGCCTCCGAAGACATTTATCCACCTGATTGTTTGGAGCTGAAAACCTTTGGCATGCAGCTGCCTTGCTTTGAAGGCTGGCTGAAAGAACTGCCTGCCAAAGGATTTCAATTCCATGCCTGCTGGACAGCAATTGGAAGTGATGGGATTCTGATCGTTGAGCGAAACAGTCCTCTGATATCTTGCTTAATGACCAAGATTCTGGTCCCAATTGTGATATTATGTTCTATTATGTTCTTCATATTGTTGGCAATTTAATATGGTATATTTGATCTTGATAGATGGGCTAAATAGATCAGAACAGATATTAATTTTATTTGAAAATTTATTTACATTTTCTCCAAATGCACTCCCTTCAGGATCACATGAGAAATAACCGAGAGTGCAGTCCTTTCGCTTTGTTACCTGAAGACAAAAAAGTCATATGTCAAAGAGACCTGATCAAAAGTAGACAAGTAATCTAAATGTAGAATGAAATCAGCAACAATTTTGCAAAAATTAATACCCCAAATTTGTAACAGAACCTTATTTAATTTCATCTCAACAGATGGTAACTACAGGTAATCCTCAACTTACAACAATTGCAGCATCCCCATAGTGAGATGATCAAAATTCAGCCATTTGACAACTGACATTGATTTATTAACTAAATGTTTATGGCCGCTCATTTCAGTCAATGACTCTTTATGATGCTTCTGACAAGCAAAATCAGTGTAGGAAGCTGGATTTGCTTAATGACTGTATTGTTCCCTTAACAACTACAGTGATTCGCTTACAAACTGTGGCAAAAAAGGTTGTAAAATTGGATATTACTTAATCACTGCCTTGCTTAGCAACAGAAATTCTGGTCTCAATTGTGATCGTAAGTTAAGGACTACCTATAGTATGTTGTTATACATTGGTATTCACCCTAAGGTTTTGTTTAAAATAAAGGTAACCTTACATTTTCTGCATCTTTCAAGGTTAGGGATGGGAAAAGATAGAGGAACATAAAACACAGAGATGTTTGCTGAAACACCAAGTCATTCTGCACACTGTAGAAAAATGTCTCTTTTTAGAGAGACAATTTCCTGACAAGAACTTAAATTGCTTCAAAAGAATTTGTCCTAAATTGTCTGCTTGATGGATGTGCAGAATCAGATGATAATGTGAGTCACCATTCTTTCTAATCAAATTACCAGAAGACTTCTTGTAAAAGTAAGTCTTTCTCTAGCCGTTGATTAATGAAGTGGTGCTTCTGTTTTGTATAAGAATTAATTGAAGTAATACAAATAAGTTGTCTCTCTTGCCTGCAGAAATTATCTTCTTTACAAAACAATTTAATAGACTTGACAAATTCTCTTTTCCCCCTATCTACTTTATAGTTCATAGCATGAAATAGAAGAAGAATTGGGGTAGGGAAAGAAAATAAATTATTGAGGGGACCGTTACCATTTTAATGTATATAATGAATACATGTTATGTAAATGATGTGCAGCATGCATTCATGCCCTCAAAAATCTGTAAACTGGTTAGTTACTTTATTCATGTATATTAGTGAGTGGTTTTCATGTCTTATTCTATTGTTATATGCATATTTCAAAATAATAAAAATCATTCTGAATCTGTAAAATATGATGTGTAAGTGTAAAATATTGAAGAGAAAAAGGACAGAACATTTACAAAGTAGTGAATATCATGCCTTTTTCCTCCAACACAGTGTAGCCAAGCCTAATAAGGAATATTAAAGCGGCCAGACGGTTGTTCATCTTTCAGTATGCACAGAAAGACTTGTTCTTTTTTCTTTATCTTTGAAGAATGTAATTGTCAATTGTATCCACTTATTCGTTTGTATACTGCATGTATATAAGCTAATAACTATGTATGATTTTTGTATAATATATGTGTGTGTGTGCATTTGTGTGTGTGTGCTCATGTACCAGTTTTGTAAATAATTTTATATTAATGTGACACAGATATAAAATATTGGCTAATGCAGGGAATGGAAATGCCTCTGCTATTTCTGTTAACTTGTAACATAAAAATTAATCTCAATACTCAATGCCGAAGTTCAATTTTTTAAATTGATTTTTAATTAGTGCAAGCAACAGGTTTATTTCAAACTACTTTAGGCAGCTTTAAAGCAAGACCAAAGGAAGAATTTAAGTCCCCTCCCCCCCAAAATCAAAAGAAATGATTCAGGCAAAAAAAAAAAAATTCTTTAGTTTTCTGATTCCATGAAAGCTGAATAAAAACACTTACGACATTTCTGGTAAAAATTCTGTTAAAATCTATTATTCATAAACTTACCTGTATCAAATTTATCTGCAATTTTTTAAAAGATATTTTCTTCTCTGAACAAGATTCTGTTCCTTGACGGGTATACCCACACATAGAAATGTCTTAATCTTCCTTAATTGTCTTTGACATTTAAAATCTCTACAGCTTTTTGTTTTCTATTTATTACTAATTGCAAAATATGCTAGGTGCCACAGGGCAGGAGGTGTTGGTATAATTAAAAATATATGTGTGTGCATAACTTTAAAAAAACATCTTATCCATTTAGGAAGTGACTTTCAATTAGCCTCTCTGATAATATCAGGTCACAATACTCCATAGCTGGTGCTTTATTCCTGCCTTTGGGTTGTCAGTTGCTTGCTTCAGTTGGCTGGCAAAGGTGGTTGTATATCCATTACCAGCAACATAGCACTTTGCATTTCTGAATTGACAAGCAGCTATATTGACCTAGTGCTTATTATGGGTCAACAGCTGTGTTAACCAACGGAAGGACTGAGGGGCAATTAAAATGAATTGGCAAAAATATATCTTCCTAATTTACTCCAATTTGTTATTTATGCTAACATTGTATGGCTTCTATAGTGACACTAAACAGAATGGATCCAATAATGGCAATTAACATAAAAATATAATGGCTAATCAAATTGACAGCAACTGTTTCTCATCATCTCAACACACAATACATTATCAAAACAAACTATTATGAAGGAGGTAATTTCAGTGTTCTATTCAACCTGCTGCCTGTGTGCAGTCAGGGAGATGTGTACCAGCAATTACTGCTGAATCCCAAAAACTAAACAAATAACTTAATCACTGACGTCCTCTTTTTTTCCCTTCTTCAGGAAGCAGTAATCACGATTTACTAAAAATAAGTGGTATATAATAATATAATGATGATGCATTTCATAGAATAGCTAATAAGGAACAAAATAAAAAAAATTAAAATGCAATTTCTTGATTGGAGCTTTTTAATATATAATATTTTTAACATTGATTTTGTTAATAGATCATAGACTATTTATGCAGAATGTTGACTATTTAAAATAAGAGGAATTTTCAATGTGACAAAACAGCCTATTTTTGCTAACTAACATTCTTGATATAACTATAGAGCTGATAGTGAAATTCCAGTATGTAATATTCTTGGAAAAGATTGCAAAACGTGAATTTGAAACTGTATAAGTAATCATATTCTACCATTTTCTTCTATTCCACTGCCAATCTGCATTTTAAGTTTTTCAGATGCTAACCTAACTTTGCTATTCTGTCTTGACCCTTAAATATATATATTCCTTTTACTCCCAGTTGCTCTGTATGAAAGAAATCTCATTCATTTATATTTATTCCAGAGATACTAACAAATTCAAAATGTTAAGAAAGATAAAGTGACCACGGATATTCAATTATTTTAATGGCAATCTGTTTATTTGAATTCAGGTTTAATTCATATCCATTTCAGAGTACTAGCTGTTGATTCAGCCAGGTAACCAAGTATTCCCTCTCCCATGTTTAAATGTCATTTTAATTGAACAGCTATTCAAAATCTTGCATTTATTGTTCTCACTATGCTTTTTATATCTAGTTACTTTACTTTTATGACTAATTGGCTGGTTTGACTAATGAGGAGCACTCACTATTGCAATATTTTATTATAGGCTCCATTGCTAACACAAGTTAATGGCATAAGTAATTTCCTACATTATCTATCTGGATTCAATTTCATTGTAATCCATTGTAATCATTGTAAGGAGACAGGGAATTGGTCATTGAGCCACAAATGATACAAGATCACTGCTGAAAGAAAAATCATGCAAGGTGGTGCTCCATCAATTAGTGTCCAGTCTTACTTTAGATAAACTGGCTGAATTGGCTGCTGACAGAATGCCAAAGAAATTAACATGATGCCCTAGTTACTTGTTATTTTCAGCAGGGCTTCAATGTTGTTTTAAATACTGAAGCTGTCCTGATTTTGTCCATCAAGAATTTATCACCAATCAGTCTTACTGGATACTTGTAGAGCAGTGGTCCTCAACCTTTTCTTCATCATAGATACTCCTCTGTCAGCTTTGGAAGCCATATTGAGATCTGATGCTCCCACGCTGCACAATTGAGCCTGGGAAAGTGGGAGGGGGGGAAATTCATTTGAGTATATCTAGTTAGACAAAATAAAATTCTTTTGCTGATTCAAGGTCAGGGAGTGTTGCGCACAGTGAATAGGAAGTCTTACTTTGGGACGGATGGTGATTGGGCCATGTGATGTGGTGATGGGAATAGGGGATGGATTTGTAGTTTTTACTTTTGCAAGGAAGCCCAGAACTTCAGATTCAGGATTCCACAGATGTACCAGTTACTATCCAAATAAAAAGAACTTTTGAGAGATGTCTGTCTCAGAGTTATTGGTTGGAATGGAGGGTTGCTGGAACGCTGGCACCCCCTTTAAATACCTTTTGGGCCACAGACCATCAACATTGAACTCAGAATTTAAATCAACATTTCTTCAAACCTTCATGGACCCTCTGTGATGACATTGCAGTCCCCCAGCAGTCCGCAGGCTACAGATTAGAACCACTGTTGTAGACCAGACTGTTTGAAGGAAGGGGAAAACAGCTTAGTCCCACTTTCGTCCTTCTATGCATGCTTTATATATTACTTTGTCAGTAATTGAATCCTATTTCCTTTTTTCCTGCACTGTATTCTTTTTTGGGAGAAAATGGTTCTAATATCTTAATATTTTTCATTGTCCTCTACTACTCCATATTTTCGTAAATCTTCAGTATCATGGTGCAGAATTGTGAATTATTTTCAGAAGTGGTTGCATCATACATTTAGTGGTTAGAGTGCAGTACTACAGGCCACTTCTGCTGACTGCTGGCTGACTGCAATTTGGCACTTCAAGTCTCACTAGGCTCAAAGTTGACTCAGCCTTCCATCCTTCCGAGATTGATAAAATGAGGACTCATATTGTTGGGGGCAATATGCTGACTCTGTAAACTGCTTAGAGAGAGAGATGTAAAGCACTATAAAATAGCATATAAGTCTAAGTGAGTGGAACAGAACGGAACGGAACAGAACAGAATAGAATAGAATAAGCTGGAAGGGAACTTGGAGGTCTTCTAGTCAGTTAGCCACCAGCCAATCGGCTAGCTGTCAATGCTGGCAGCCAGAAGCCACGGTGCGATCGATCGCAGATATTGGGGGTTTGGGGGAGGTGCTACAGCCAAACAGCATCAAGCACTTGTTAGCAGAAGGAAGGGGGGGGTGGAAGCTCCCCTGTACCTGATCGTGCCTCCCTGATAACAAATGGGAAGGGAATAGCAGGGTGGGGAAAAGGGGCTTCAGAAGATGCTTTGAGCACAACACCAAACTCCAGGGCCCTCAGAGGTCATCTAGTCCAACCCACTGCTCCAGCAGGAAACCTTATATAATCTTAATTATTTTGGTGCCTCTAACACAGTGGAGAAATTCCCAGAAAAGGGAAGGAGTTTACTAGGCAAGGCTGCCATGCAGAGGAAGGCAGAGATAGTCCTTGACTTACGACAACAATTGAGCTCAAAATTTTGGTTGCTAAGCAAGAACGTTGTTAAAGTGAATTTCTGTCTTTTGACCCACCCAGTCACATTGCCACATAGCCACGCCCACCCAGTCACATGAGCACCAAGGTACGCCCACAGAACCAATAGTAAAAAATTTTGAATCCCATCACTGATTACAATAGTCTAGCTATGATTACATGAACATATAATTTTGTTTGTTTGTTTGTTTATTCAATTTGTAAAGTTGCCAACTCAGTCAACTAACTCTGGGTGGCTTATTCTCAAATTATAAAAAATTAAAACAATTTAAAGACATTAAAACAATAAAAACAAAATAAATAAGTATAAATATAAACAATAATGAAAGAGAATAAAGTAGAGTAGGATAGGACAGGACAGGACAAAACAGAATAAAATAGAATATGTTATTGGCCAAGTAGCTCTTAGTGTACATGCAAAACAATGTAATCATCATCATCATCATAATGATACCAATAAGAAAAGGTAGTGGAACATAGGAGGGTAAAAGTAATACAGCCACGCTACATGGGTAAATATGCTTGTCTTTGTGTCTAGTTGTTTTGGCATGCAATGCCCTGTAGCGGCATCTTGGGGGGAGGAATTGAAATAGCTTATATCCAGGATGTGAGGGGTCTGTAGATACTTTCTCAGTCCTCTTTCTGACCCGAGCAGTATATACGTCCTCAATGAAAGGCAGCTGGTTGCAATAGTTTTTTCTGTTGTCCTAACTATCTGTTGAAGTCTGTACCTGTCTTGTTTGATAACTGCACCAAACTGGACAGCTGTAGAAATACATATGACAATTCTTCAGAACTGAAGAAGCTTCTTGGGTATGAGGAAGGTATTTTCAAAGGGGAAAAAATACACAAGAAAATCCAATTGCCTTTTGGAAAAAGCACTTTTGGGACAATCATGACCTGGATGATTGAGAATCTTCATAGATGTGACTTCTAGTTCTTCCTTAAACATGAAAGCCAGTTGGGGCCAGTCACTTTCAGCCCAACTTACTTTATAGGGTTGCAGTTGTGAGCAAATAAGAAGTTGAAGCATTATATATACTACCTTGAATTGTACAAAATAAAGGCAGAATGTAAATCTAATAATAAGCTACCTGGAGAATACGTGTAGTAACATTAGAGCCGTGTTGGTTGGGGACATGAATTAATACACACCACTTTTTATACTGTAATGTTGACTGAAAATGCCGTTGATCTTCGGCAAAGTTTAGATATCTAATCTAATGCAACAAAGAATACAATTTTAATATTAATATATTAAAGAGTTAGGTAGCTATGTTTGAGATGAAAAGTGAAGTAAACAATTGTGCATTATACATATATACTGAGTAAGTAAATTAATTTGTGCATTTTGGTAGGTAGTCTACTACATATGTGGAAAATATGAAAACATGTTAAGATGTGCAAATGTGAGTAGAAAGGTAATTTTGTCTTTTGTGAGGAAGTAATTTGTCAAAAGAAGTAAAAATAGCCATGCGTAACTGTTGCTTACTTTGTTATCATGACAGAAAAAGTGGGCTTTGTCAGGGAGAAACATCAACATTCAATCTTTATTGCTGAATGAATGTGGATGTAATCCACTTACTCATTACATCACTTATGTAATGAGTGATCATTACAAAAGAAATATCTTACAATGGGTTAATTACATAGAATTTAATGTGGGTTAAATCACCATCTATCAATGAAAGATGAGTAAGTCAAAAATTGAGTATCTTTAAAAAAACATATGTTTGAATTGGTTATGGGCATGGTGAAGGGAAGGGTGGTTTTCCAAGGGTCGAACACTATGGAGAGGTATAAAAACTGGTAGGTACAGCTGTATCTTCTTTCCTTCTTTTGGTTATAATTCTTACTCCTAATATTGTTCACTTGAACTGGAGTAACTGGAGTATGTTTGCAGTTTATTTATGATCCTTTTCATATAACTACTGATGATCCTTGACAGATCATATTTCTTGTATCTTTCTCTTCACTAATTTTACTTCTCTGGTCAAGAAACAAAACATTCCCACTCATTCCGCGTCTGCACTATATATTTTTGAAAGAAGCATAAATTCAGGTAATGTGATAATAAGGCAATGATGTAGATTGTGATTAATTAATACAGTTTAAATCTAATCTTTTATAGCATTCATTCTTTCAAGGGCCTATTTCTTTTATTATAAAGCTTAGTGTCATATATTTAATTTCTGATCTTGCTTTCTAGTTCCTTGAGGATATAAGCACTTGAGTTCCTAAAGCAGGGTTGTCAAGCTTGCGTCACAGATAACAGATAATCAGAGTTGGAAGGGATAATGGATGGAAACTGAACAAGGTGATATTTAACCTGGAAATAAGGTCATCTAGTCCACCCCCCTGCCCAAGAAAGAGACCCTACACCATGTCTGACAAATGGCAGTCCAATCTCTTCTTGAAAGTCTCAAGTGATGGTGACGCTCCCACAACTTCCGAGGGCAACTTCTGTTCCATTGGTTGATTGTTCTCACTGTCAGAAAGTTTCTCCTTATTTCCATGTTGAATCTCTCCTTGTTCAGTTTCCATCCATTATTCCTTGTCTGGCCTTCAGATGCTTTAGAAAATAGCTTGACCCCCTTCCTCCTCTCTGTGGCAGCCCCTCAGATATTGGAAGACTGCTATCATGTCTCCCCTGCTCCTTCTCTTCACTAGACTAGCCAAGTCCACTTCCTGTAACCGTTCTTCATATGTTTTAGTTTCCAGTCCCCTAATCATCCTGGTTGCTCTTCTCTGTATTTTTTCTAGAGTCTCAATATATATTTTTATAGTGTGGTGACCAAAACTGGATGCAGTACTCTAGGTGTGGTCTTACGTCACACGCTGGCCACTTCCCCACCCAGTTTAGCAAAGGGGGGGAAAGTTCCGATACATCAGGTGACAATGCCATGATGATGCGAGTTTGACACCCCTGTCCTAAAGACTTTTAATCTTTAGAAAAAATTAATCTGTTTCATGTAGTCAGTTAAGTGAAGAGTATATTTCATGACTATATTCCTGCCTGTCTGCCTGCCTGCCTGCCCTATGGCTGTTAATAAAGGAACAATCACAGTAAATTTGTTTTTTGCATAATCCTTTTTTGCAGCAATACAATCAAGTCTCCTAGAAATCTTGAGTCTTATAAAAATATAAATTAATTCCACATTGCATTATTTGCTGTGTGAGGGATGCTTAATTGAAGAATAAGTATTGTGTAACCAATTCATTTAAGGCATATTTATCTGCATATCTTTTTCAGTCCAAAACTAGTTATAGCTCAAAGACAAACGTGAACTATTTTCATTGATCTGATAAGCCAAAAATACATTAAAAAATACAAGAAAGAAAAAAGAAAGAAAAATCCTTTCAATTAAATAATGTCATATATGTGAGAAGTTCTCTTGGGAAGCACAGTTCTACTTTATAAACTAAGATGCAAAATAATCTAGTTTGTGCTTGTAATAATAGACTTTTATTTAAAAAGCTGCAATGATTTTGAAAATATATTTATCTTCAACAGTAAAAAAAACATGCTGTTATGAAAAGTTTGTAAGAGTAATAGCCTTATTCTACAGATAAATCTATCAACCCAAGTAATTTTTCCTAATCATTATCTACAATCTGTAAGTTCAAGCAAAATCACTAACTCACAGGATACTATTAAGATAGGTACATCCTGATAGGAAATTTTCATTTTATATCTAAGCTAAAGTGGTCTCCAGTAAACCAGTGAATAAAATTCTCCAAAAGCTCTCTCAGATGTCACAAAATCATAGCTCAGAGTTATTTCACATACAATGTATGCCTTTCCAAAGTATTTATTGTACAAAAATATATAGTGTATGTTAAACATACTTTTAGAATGAAACTATATTGAAATTTACTTTCCTGATACTATGTATAATTTCTAAAGTCATTGTTAAATGCATGTATTATGTAATCAGATGCTTCTTTTCTTTCTGCATAACAATTGTATAGTTTCATGATGTGATTAATACTACATAAACACAAGAGGTTTCCACACTGATCTTTAGGAGGGTTGAGGATTTTTTAGACATTTATTTAGTATAGCATTACATTTAACTGAATTGCTTTCCAAGGCAACTGATAAAAACTAATAGCAAATATTTAGCTTTAATAAGTAACAGTGAAATAGCATAAAAGTTATATGTGAGTATGGTTGTTCTAGTCTGAGCTGTTTTTCAATAGCATACTTTATTTATGTGTGTCTGTGTATGTGTTTTATTACAGTATTCTGACAAGGCCTTATTCACCCAGCTATGCTTTTACCGTTACATTTTTGATGTGGACTATGCAAAAGAAAAATATACTGGTCCAGGGAAAGGTATGTTACAACACTGTCATTACCCTGAACGTTTAAAGTGGAAATTTGCATCATAAAAATCAGTCCTATTTTCTGGTGTTAGGCCAATCTGCCTCATTCTGTTAACATAATATACATAAAGGTACCTGACTGCATGAATTAAGAAATTGTATATAAAAAAGAAAATGGAGTGGTGCAGTGGCCTAAGGTGGAGCTCTTGCCTCACAAGCAGGAGGCTGTGAGTTCAATCTTAGCTAGAGTAGGATATTTCTCTCTCTGGGCATAATGAGAATATATCTGCTGAATAAAACTCTGCATTGGAGACAGGAAGGGGATCCAGCCATTAAACACTCGGCTAGCTCCATTCAGTTGCCCACCCTCCACCCTGCAAGGGATTATGGGGTCATTAAATGATGATGATGATGATATAAGAAAGAAGATGTATGTCATAATAATCAACTACCTAAAGAAATGCCTAGGAAACTTTATATTCTCTTAAGTGATTGGGAACGCTGGTGATTTAGCCTTCCCTTTGCTGGCGGCTTTTTAAAATTAATCTTTTTATTATTTTTAAAATACACTTTCAGTGTTACCTACATAGTGAGGTTATATTTATTAATATTTATATTGAAATGTATTTTATACGTGCATTTTTATAAATATGTACATTGAATGATACGTAACTATCCAAAATATAAAGATAAAATTATACGCTTGTGCAAAACTTTCAAAGGAAGCAGCTTTCCTCAAAGTAGTGTTGTCCTCAGTAAGGCTGCTTTGAGGTTTTCCCCAGATTAATAACCTACTCTTGCAAATGTCTTGCAAACACTGCTGCTTGGACTATAAAACAATTCTGGGTACCAATTATGTAAAGACCTGCAACCTTAAGTCAGCCAGTACTGAGCATCTTTACTCCTAATAACTCAAAAGTTTGGAATAGCATTCACCTGTGATATTGGGAGTGAGGGGAGAATACCTGTAACTTATTTTGATTTCCATTCACCGTAGATATTCAGAATGATTTAAAGTATGAATGGTCTGTGGTGCAATATGCTTAATGGAGTGGAAAATATGTATTGATGATGAATCACTGCAAATATTGAATCTGGATCTTTCTCTCTCTCTCCATACACACACACACACACACACACAAAAATAATATACACACACAAACATAAAAAGTGTAAAGGTATAGAACTTCATTTTTGCAATGCTAGTTCTTTGATACAGGTTGTCCTGATTTAACAACCACTCATTCAATGATTACTTAGACTTAGGATAGCACTGAAGAAGTAGAAGTTAAACTAATATTTGGAATTTTGACCATCACAGAGTCCCACAATTACATGTTCATGACTTGGAATCTTCCCTGCCAGTTTCCCACTATGAGTCAATAGTGAAGTGACAGGAAGTTGCAGTCATGTGATGCCCTTACTTTACAACCAGTGTAGACCTCATTTAACAACAGCAGCTAGGTCTGGCTGAATTGCTGTTGCTAAGCAGCATGGTCATGGGACATGCAACATCATTACAACTGCATTTCTTAGCAATTTTTGTTGTTAACTGAGGACTACTTGTAACAAACATCTAATAAAAAATTGAGTGCTTGATTAACCAGATGTAATATCTAAAAAGTATGTATTGAAATACATAATTTTGTTTTTAATCAGAAGCCCTCTTTAATCCATTTCATATGGATTTGATCCGTATGATTTGTATTTGTTTTAAGAATGCCGTGTGAAGCTTCTATGAATCTGTCTTTCAGTGCACGTAAATGTGTACAGGTGGTTCTTGGCTTATGACCATTCATTTAATGGTGATCTGGAATAATGATAGCCTCAGAAAGGGTGCTTTACAGCCTGTAAATAAACCACTTCCAGCCATCATAAAATACTGCTCCAACATTCCCGCAGACATGAGATTACAATATGGGTACTTGGCACCCTGTTCTCATTTAGAACTAATTAGAATTAAGTACCCCACAGTCTTGGGATTGTCTTTTGTAATCTTCTCTGTTGGCTTCCCTGTCAATAGGGAAACTGGCAGGAAAGGTTGCAAGTTGTTGCTGCCTTATGACAGGACTTTGTCTGAGCTAATTTCTGAGGGTTGACTGAAAAGGTTGTCTAAGAAGGGAAGCTGAGCTCCTGAACATTTGAGCCCTTTTCCTGCAGTTCTCTTCCACATTCCACAACCCGTTGCAATGCCCTGTGATCATGTGATCACCATTTATGAACTTTCCTATCAGCTTCCCCAGAAAGTCAATAGAGATGCCAATTGGGAAGGTGACAAGTCACTGGATAATTCTCCCCGTGTATCCTTCCTTAGCCCCTCTGCCCCCATTCTGTGCAGGCCACTTGTGCACCTCCACATACCCTCCCAAGGCATCATGGCACCTCCTGCACCATTTGTGCACCCTGCACACCCTCTCCAGTCTCCTTTACACACTCCTTGAGCCCTACCACAACTTTCACACATCCTTGTACCAGTGACCTGTTTGCAAGCCTAGGATTTCAAACTTCTTGCCAGCCTCACCATGGAAAGCCAGGAGGAAGTTGCTTCGCCTAACAACAATGGGATTCAATTCAGTTTAGTGGCAACTGAGACTGCAGGGATTTGCTATTGCTAAGTGGTGTAGTTATGCTTTATGACCCCATTGCTTAATGGCAGAAATTCTGATCCTAATTGCCATAGTAAGTAAAGAACTACCTATATAGCTGTGCTCCTGTATATACAGAAATACATGTTTTCCATTCCTTGTCATACCTCTGAATTTTCAACTTTTTCACTTACTCCTAACTTAAATTTCCATTATTAGAACAATAGATAAGAGATTTGAGCAGTTTTCCCAACATTATTATAATTTCTGAAAATAAATTATGAATCAGAATGATTACAGCTATTGTAAAAGCAATGGAAGACTGTTGTATTTGTATCCAAGTTGAGAGAATCCTATATACAGCCTGGGGCAATGAAATTAACAAATGCAACTGGTTTAAACATTTGGGGAGCTATAATAAGGAACAGGAAGAAAAAGGTATGGGTTAATAATAAAATGTTGCTGATCTCAAGTATATATTTTGCTTAGTTTTTAAGGAGCAACTTGCAAGGCTGCAAAAAAAATTGCTGGCTGTGGATATTTGCTCTACGAGACATAGGCTGAAGTTGAGCAACTTTTCAAGGTTTAATAGCATGAAGAATAGATCTGAAATAATTTTTGAACATGATATATTTTCTTTTGAATCTTTTATTTTATGTTCTTTTGCATAATGTTTTCGTAACCTAGCAATGGATTATCTTAATTCTAAGGACTTCTAGTACTAGTATCAGATATATCAGACCAATTATTAAAATAAAAATAGAAGATTAGATTATATTGAATCACTCACTGATTGAAGAAGGTTGGATATTAAAAGTATTGTGTATATTTTTAGATCACTACTTTCACTTCTTTCTAAGATCTTTAAGATATTCATTTTTATGAATATATTTTATATTTGTTTTAAAAATAAATCCATGCTCAGCAAATACTTTTACAAATTTATAACAGAATTTTACACTAGTCCTCCATAAATATACTAAACATGCTCAGTTGACTTTCTGGATGAATAGACTGTAAAATTGTATTTAGAAAAATGAAATGGTTAAGCTGTATGACCTCCAAGGAAATGCAAAGTCTAACTTGGAATATTTGCTTATATCCTGTAATTTAAACATTGTTTTTTTTCTTTTGTGCTCATGACTTGGTGTGCAAAATATCAATGCAAAGTGGAGGTTTTTTATGGATGAGTTGCTAGAAAGCTATACAAGGAGAGCTTTCATCATGGTGGTATTTTTCAGTGATACTAATGAGGATCTTCAATATGTCTCTGCTAAGAGTTGACAGGAAAAAAATACAAATTGTATATTGTCCCAAAAGAAACTTGATAATAAAGTACAATATTAAAAAGTGGGCATTTCTATAAATTAAGAGGATTATTCATTTACTGTAGGTAAGAAAAAAATGGTAAGAATTTATGTGCATATTAGGATGCACACTGTTAGGATGAATTGCCTTTTGGTTAGTATGAAAAGGTAGCAGTTATGTAATTATCAAGCTAATTTAGAAACTAAAATCTTTTTACCATATTCAGTATACTCAATTTCAGCCTGAGAAATAAATCAGACTTTAAAAATGTTTATAGAATAGAAAAGGCCTTAAATACAGTTTAAAGAGAATTCAAATTTTAAGGCATGCACTATGTATTATCTGAAGTGTTTTAACATCAGTATTGAAGAAATAACAAAATTTGCAGCGCTGCAACATCAATTTAAAAATTTTCTAGCTAGTTTCAAATGTCTCAAGAGGATTTCTAGTTGATTTATTGTGATTTAGGATAAAATACATGTTTGATTATCACTAAATTAGTATAATTATGTCTTAAGATGATAATTCACCATCTTAATATCTATAAGATTTTTCTTTAATTGTCAGTAAGTAATTGATACACTAGACTAATCGCTGTTATTTACTTATTGTTTGTTTGTTTATTTATTTATTTATTTTGAAGGGGGAAATACAGTTTTTAAGCAATAGGAAAGATTTTTTTTTGTAGATGTATTGTGGTTATACAGTTGATAGTTTTTATTTCCATAATGTTTTTTACTACATAATTATACATCTTAATTATGTAATTACCATCATAATTATTATGTAATTACGTGTAGTTCCACTAATTACAAAATCAGGAAGTATAATTATCTAGTACAAAATTTCTAAAATCTTATTTTATGAACTGGAGAGTATTTAAAAGACCAATTGGTAAACTAAGAACATATTTTCTTATTTTGATATGCTGATTTAATTTCTGGCCTCCATTTTTTGAATACAAAACTAAAGATGTTTCTGACATCTGCATTTGGTAACTTACGAAAGTAAAATAAAGTTATTTTGCTTTGCTACGTCACTTTCACCTGAATTTTTCCTCAATTTTTGCTGGTATTGTTAGCTATAAAAGCTTTAGTTGCTTTAATTTCAATAACTGCCTGTTTATCAAATATATAATTGCACATTGGAAATAACTGCAACATTAAGAAATCAGGTTATCAAGTACAGCCATTAGATTTTTTGTATGAAAGATAGGCGTTCTAGTCTCAATCTGGCATTGTCTGATTCAGCTTCTGTTCTTTTTTATAATATAATGCAATGCTCATATAATTAAGATTATGAATTCAAGCTATTGTATATAGTTCCTATAATTTTTATTGAACAAACATTTGTATTTTATTTATAAACATATTCATACTACGGAGATAATTCTCATCAATCAACTTTTATTCAATAAACAAGCAAAAAAAGTCAGAGACCAGAGGTTTAGTTTTTTGACATTTCAGACTCATGCTGGAGCCCATCCTCAGGGAACTTCTCTTAGAAGAGTATGTGCTTTGGGTTATTGTGTATGTGGTATTTATATGGTGTCTACATGGTTCTCTAACAACCAGTCACCATATCAGTACCAGACACAGAATAGCCCAAAGCATAACTGCTAGAGTGGTGTTCCCTGAGGATGGGCTCCAGCACAAGCCCAAAAGCTCAGAAGACCAAGCCTCTGGTTTCAGTGACCGACCCAGATTGGATCCTACAACATTATCCTGGGACATGTATATTTGCCTTCATTCATGAAAGAAACTATTTTATAAATCAAACTATTTCTACAAAAGAAATGTCCTTAAAATTAAAACCTGTTAAGTGGATGTGACCAGCAATTCTTTTGATCATTTTGTTTTTGATAGTTTGGCCATCCTACATTGTATAGGAGGAATAAAGGAGAACATTTGTAGCTCAAGGTTCAAATCAGAGTTCCTTGGTACTTTCTAAGTTTGGTTGTTTTCTTACAGACATATCATTACCCAAACTAAGTGACAACATCAGTATACAGGACAATTCTATGATAAGTTAGGCTTATATGGGCATTCAACATAGCTCAATAAATATATCCTCTTGGGAAGACTCCTAAATTGTTCCTGAAAGTTCAGCAGGCTTTATTCTTTTGTGAAGCTTTGAAGACCTGGCTTTTCCCCCAAGCACCAGGATCATATTAGATGACTGGACATTAGAAGTTGAGTTGGCACCAGGTTTTTATTGTTTTTAATGTTTTAATGTGTTTAGTTTTATAGTTTTAATATTGTTTTATATGTTGTTTTTAAGTTTTGATTGAAAGCTGTCCAGAGCTGAAGATATGCGGCAATATAAATGTTTTAAATAAATAAATCCATCCTTTCTTGAGAATATCAGCTCCATTTCTTAAATGTATGTGAGATTCCCAGCATTAGAGACTATTCCAGAGAGCTAGATGTTCACATAAAATGTGCAAAGAAGGGTAATTTCACCCCAACCATTGAGATCTTGAGTGAGAAATATGCACTGATTTGCTTAATGATCCCTTTGTTTGTTTTCTTGGCTATCCATGGTATTCTCAGGAGTCGTCTTCAGCACCAAAAGTCAAAAGTCTCATTATTTTTTTCTATCTGGCTTCTTCAAAACCCAACTTTCAGTTCCATAAAGTATCCACAGGGATACTTTATGGAATAGCCCATTTCTTGCACTATTCTAATCTTTATAGATATAGACATATCACTGCATCTGAATATATTTTCCAAGACCTTGTTGACTGCTCTGTCAAATCCTAGTCTGAGGCATATTTCTTGACTGCTTATTCATTTACTGTTGATATTTTTATTTATTCAGGCTTTCATTCATTTATCATGTTCATATAGCAACCCATCTCATATACATGAATGTACCAGGCAGTGTACAATAAAAAAAACCATTAAAACAAACAATACTTACATTAATACTAGTTAAAAAAATTAAGAGACAGCATGATTGATATTTGGTTGATCCAAAAAGGCAAAAGCTATCTATTAGTTCAATACCTTCATTACTAATTCTAAGGATTCTTGCTTTTATTGTGGTCATCATTAGTTTGGTCTTTATATTTAATTTTAGTTCCATTTTTTCCACTCAGCTTTTTGTGTTTTCTTTAAAACCCCAAGGATGAGTTCTAGAAAAAATATGCACAAGATTCTGAGTGATTGCAATCCAGAACAAAAATTTAACTCTGTTAGATGATACAAATGGATGCATACCAGTAGAAGCATGATGAGATAGTACAGAAAAAGCTATCTGGTCATTTAGAGACACTGGAATAAATGAGAAATGGTCATTGAATAGTGAGGTTCTTATTTAGAAAACGTCTATTTTAAATACGTAGTTGAAGCATAATTCTGTTAATGTGTATGCAATGCAATAATGACTCTAAAAACATGATTGATTTTCTTGATTATCACATGCAATTGAGAAAAGTGGTGAAAGATATAAGGGTAATGAGATATTGTGAATATGGGACAGCTCACTTTTTGGTAACAGCCAGACTGTTGCTTGTTGTAGTCTATCAATTGGTTCTGCTTCTGTGGAAACCAGACAGCCTGACTGATAAAGACTCTTAAAGGTACATCTCTTCTCATAAGTTATACCCAGACAAAAAAAAAAGTTCTGTAGTTATCTCCGAATATTTTAAACAATTTGCTACATCAGAATGGCCAACATCAAAGTTCTAGTATGCCTTACTAATAATATATTACATGAGATAAATCAATGTGTCGTTTTGATTTAGCAAATGCCTGCTTGATATTATCTATGTGCTAAATTGCTTAAATGAAATAACCCTAGTTTGTAATGTCCGTAATTTTGCCATGAATATGAATATGCATATCAGCATTAGTATAGCTTGTGAATTAAGTTAAAACCTAGAAGTAAAGGAAATAGATATCCTGATTCCCCGGTATTCTTCATGAAATATTTATATGGGCATGCCATTATATGGGCAATCAAACTAGAATAGATATATTTACATCTTTATAGTAGGAATATTAATTGTTATTTTTCATTGTAATTGTTTCCATTTTTTACTACTAGGTTCTTACAATAAATATTGGCCAAAGATAACTATAATCCAGTTTGCTTACATTTTTATTTTTAACCCCTGGTGTTTCCTGAAATTAATCTTATCAGGGTCATATCTGTCAAATGTGTTTTCTATCTTAATTCATTTAACTTCAGATATGACAATTATTTTGACATGAAAATGTTATTAATTGTAGTATTTTCATTTAAAGCAGATATTTTTATTTTTCAAAAGATGTATATACTGGGAGAAATAAAGGAAAATGAATGACAGCCAGAATTATTTTATGTATTAGATAAAAGCAAATAATTCATTTAGTGTCAAGTACATGAACTTAAAATTAATTTTTCGAGCTATTCATTGTGGCTGTAGCATGTTTTTATAGCTGTAGGTTGCCTATTTAAAAAATTGATTGAAATAATAACAAGAATAGTGAAAACCAATTTCAATATTTGACGTTTTTAATTTTACTTTGTATTGTATTTTAAATTAATGGAATCTAATTAGACCATTGTAAAAATACATATCCAGATTATTTTCCTGGTTGAATTGATTGATAACCCAGTTGGTTTTTCAGATATCTAGGAAATTTTCTCTTGTTCCATGAGCTGGTTTGAGTTTATTTTATAAACAAAAAGTAAGCAATAATGGAAAAATATTCTGAAGGTAAGCTCACTAAGTAACTTAAAGTTACTTCACTGAAAATTGCACATCAAATAATTATTAAACCTTCCTCACATAAAAACACAGAGCAAATTTGCAATAGCATAGGAAAACAACTTGCCTTGTTTAAAATTAAGTTATAAATACAAATAGTTTTATGCAAAAAGTAAAATTACCTGAAATATTCACTATCCAACATAAATAGGGCTATATTATTTAATGAATAAAATTTAATACTTTTTTTAAAAAATAATCCACCTGGAATTAAATGGAATTAAATGGAATAACAATTTAAAAAAAAACTTTGCAGGTGTTAAGTAAAATGTTTTAAGTGGTATTAAGCTTTCTCTAGGTACTGAGATGCATCCCTTTGGTTATTGAATAGAACCAGATACGCAATCCCATCTTTACAGAAACCTCCAACATGTTTCTATCTTGTTCTATACTCTAGGGAGTTAATGGTTTGGTGTTTGGGGGGGTGGGTTGAAGGAGAGGAAGTACATCATGAAATGAATGCCTAGCATTTCATTTCTGCTAAAAAACAAATTATTTTTCCTTCAAAAATAGGACATTTGTTTTACATATTCCTCAGATTTATTTTGTCCAGTAGGAGGCTGAGTTGTTTACAGACTCTAAACATAAAATGTTGCAAGTAAAAAAATAGTAAAGAACAGATAATACTGAAAAGGTTTGTTCTAACCACATTAAAGGGCACCCACAGCTGGGGGTGGAAGCTGAGCTCTTGCCCAAAGGCCCTTTGTCAGGTCTTCAAGGCTGTCCAAATTCTGTATTTAATTGGAAGGGAGAAATCCTATATTGGGAATATATTAATTTAACTAAATGCAAATTTAATTATTAGATGAACTAATTAACTAAATTCTATTTAGATCAAATCAAATTCTAAACTAAACTTGATATAGTTAATTAGTATTTTATTGAATTCAATCCTTACTGATTACTAGCAAGCTTTTTGAATATTATTTATTAATCAAACTTATATGCCCCTGCAATAAAAACAGACTTTCAGCGGGTCACAAGATATACAAGTACCATAACTGTACATGAGAACATCTTATAAATATAAATTTAAAAATGAAATACAATATATGGTATCTGATTCCAAAAGCCCACTGGGAAAGCTCTGTTTTCTACTATTTTCAGGAGGCAGATAACATTGGATCCTCCAGTGGGAGGCTATTCCAGAGGACCTGCCCCATCTCCCAAAAATGGAGGACAATCACCTACTCCCAGAACAATTGAAGTAGTTGGGCAAACTCTAGTTGGGATAGGTTTACCTGCATCTCTAGATAACCTGGTGCCAAACCAATACAAGTGTAATCTATCACCTCCTATAAACAACTGTGGAATTCTGGGTCACTGCATTTTACACCAAGTGAAGCTTCTGGGTAGTCTTGACAGGTAAATCCATGTAAATTGCATTGCAATAGTGTGATTGGATGGCAATGAACGAATGAATCATTTTAGTCAAGTACTGCCATCCCAAGGAAAACTGCAGTTGGCAGAACTATTGCACAAAGAATCCCCTGGTCACATTTTCTCCTTGCTGATCCCATAGGACCTGCAAACTACAGACCAGCTCCAACAGGCACAGTACAAGTCTGTTCGGACACAAAATGGGTCATAGAACTCTATCCCAACTAGATTTTGCCCAACTACTTCAGTTGTTCTGGGAGTAGGTAATTGTCCTCCTGATGTACAAACAATAGCTCCATCTTGCTAGGATTCAATTTAAGTCTCCTCTGTCTCATCCAGACTTGAATAACCTGCAGGCACCAGGCAAGACTTCAACTGCATCTCAAGCCTGACTCAGACTTGCATTGTACAGTTGGGTATTATCAACACTTCGATAGTACTAGACGTGAAACTGCCTGGTGACCTTTCCCAGCATCTTCATACAAAGGATAAGTAACAGGGGAAAGAGAACTAACCCTGTGAGCCTACACAAGGGAGCAGCTACTGTGCCAATCTTTCTCCCTAGTCACTGTCAATTTGAACCAACCACTGAGGAGGGAGTGTGAAACATGCTTCTAGTCTCCAGTCCTTGCAGCTCCTACAGAAATACCACAGTCAATAGTATTGAAGGATGCTGATCAGTCCAAAATGACTAAGAACACTGTACCTATGTGTGCTCAGACTATGCAGAGGATCTTCATATCATACAAACAAAAATTTACAACATACAAAGCCAAAACTTGGCCATACTTCCATAGTGATAATGGCATAGACCTAAAAGAAGGAAGCTTTTCTTATATTTGGATCCCAAGAAGATGGTGATTCTGAAAGTTATAACTTCAATTGATTGTCGAGACTGGTAGTATTGATGGTAAATTATTACTGTAATGCATTTTGCATATAATGTTTCAAACTATTAAATTAATGCAGCAGTTGATATTTTAGTGAACAATAATTTTTACTTTTTATGGGTGATTCAATCAAAGCCTCTAATTATTATAGTAATATTAATATTACCAGAAGCATTTTTCCTGGGTCTGCATATGTTAAATATTTTAAAGTATCTAATATCTTAGAATATATTACCCACTTTTGAAATATCAGGATTGCCAGTTGTCAATAAATCTATTTGCATCTCTTTTCACTGGTTTTCTTAGCAACAGATCAAATTAGATTCGTCACGGTGGGCTTATAGTGATTTCAAAATGAAATGGAATATATTAAGGCAACCAACCACACTGATTAGATCGCAAGCCTCATTTAATTTTATACATTCACACATTACAGTGAAAAGCAGAATTTAATGCATGACTGTGATTGTATCTTGAATGACTTCAAAGGTCATCTGTTATAGATGCATAATTTGTCGCTATTAAATACCTACCTAATTAATAAAGAATTTTTTTATGGTCATTAGTTATCAGTATAATTTAATTTCGTACTTATGCTCCTCCAAAAAATCGCAGTATATTGTTCTGACCCTAACCTAGCAATCAATTTACCATATGTTCTCTGTGCATGACTTGTGTAGTATACATACCAGAAATAGTAACATTTATTTGTGATACTGCCATATTAATGTAATATTAAGTCTAAATGCAAATCCTGTAAGTATATAAATGTTACCAATGTTACCACGTGGCCAAGCAAATTTAGACTACACGTACAAGTTTGGAGAGATGACCAAAAGGAAGCCCCATGTAAGATTGGAGTCATAATGCATATCATATACAATCGGAGTTTATTCTAGACATTTTTGGTATAACTTCATTTCTCCTGGGGGGAAGCCGGCTGCTGGAGCGTGCTGCAGCAGCTCCTCTTGGTTTTATTTTATTTTATCAATTTTTAGTACTCGCACTGGATCCTTTTTATTTAAATAATATTTTCCAGAGAAGATAACAGCATAGACCACAACACAGACAAAAGTTTTTGTTCTGCTGAGGACTAACAAGGCATGGTGAAAAGAAAGAAGCGCTATGGCACTAGCCCAGGATCTCTCCCACCAGTGAAGACTGCAAAACAACCAAGGATTGAGGAACACTTTGCTGGCAAGAGATCTGTAAGTAAAACTACCCCCCTCTCCATTTCCAATAATCTTGAGAAGTTAGAACGGGGCAAAGAGATCTGACAAAACAGCAGATATTAGACTTTCCTGATCTAGTGGTGGAGGAGCAAAATGACTGCCAGAGTTTTTCACAAACAACTAAGCCAGTTACAGCTGATATGGAGACTGTGATAAAGACTAAAAAGATTAACAATAATCTAATTCAAAGTGAGGAGAGCTTACCCTGGGAGAATACAACAGAGTTTATGGCAAAACAATGCCTTCTCACAGCGCAAACGGTTGTCTCAATATTTGAACAATTAATAACTATCCAACACGATGTAGAGACATTAAGAAAAGATGTCGTTGTCTTTCTGCAAGCACAGCATTGGGCTACAGACCCCATCACCAACGTGCTTACAGCAGAGCTGGGTAAATCCCATACTCAGCATATGGAAGAAGAAAAATAGCAAAGACCCAGGGAAACAGTTAAAAAACCTGTTAAAAAGTGGCAGCCCTCTCAGAAAAACAGCCTTTCTCCAGACAAGGCAACAAGAGGAGGAGGTATCGACAGAGAAGTTTCATTAGAAGCCAGGAAAGCATCTCCCCTACAATCACATCACTCATTGCAAACACAACAGATTGCTTTGAGAATCCATATGAACAGACTTAATTACGGACGCTGGATTACTAAAAGTGCTATACTAAATGCCCTAAGTCAGCTTCTTCCCTGCCATCAGGGGCAGATTGATCTTCATGCTGTGGAGTGGCTTCCTGAGGTCCCAAATTGGAAGCAGATACTCCTGTCTTTCAAGCAGCCCACCATACCGCTTATGCTGTTTAAGGTGAAGGCACATTTAGCTTCTTTCCAAATTTTTCCCATCAAGAGTTTTCTGTGAGGAAAAGGTGAAACCTTTAATTGTTAACATGCGAGCGCCCAAGGCTGCTGTCTCTTCTGCATTCTCAACCTTGGAAAAAAGAGAGAAAGAAAGTGGGAGCCAGCCAGCCTTGGTGGGTGAAGATGTACTTAACAGCACAGAAACGGGCCTCATTAATGCTTTGGCGCTCTCCCAAAAAAAGAGCAAGATAACATATTATTCAAGTTAGAAAATTTAAAGAAATCCTTGTTGGTCACAATGGACACTGCTGAACCGCTTATAGATCTGGTTTCCCCAATAATTGAACCCCTTACTTCTCCCCCAGAGGGCAAAGGATTGTACGAATATGAGATGGAAAACAGAAGCCAAGATACACAGGGACCACTAGAGGCTCCAGTAGAGATGGAGATACTATCATCCTTATGTGAATATCCTATGATGCCCTCAGCACCACAACAAGAGATGGGAGAGGTCCCGCGACAGTACCATCATCTCAAAGTCGAATGAAGTATGACCTAATAACCCCTTGCCCTATATCTAGAGAAGAAGCACAGGAATGGCAAGCTCTGCTAGCTGGTGCTAAAACCCTTATTCTGAACAATTTTCTCAGGAGTCTACACAGGATTCAGATGGGTCTCCCCTCCTTTTAGAGAAAGCCAATTTTGTGCGTGACGACACCTCAGTCCATTGCAACAACCCTACAACTTCCCTTTGTATAAATCACATTTCCTGATGAGTGGCAAAAAATGATCCCTTCTCCATTATAACCTGGAATATAGCGGGCTGGACTATCCCATCAAAAGACCAACTCTTTTTTGACTACATATCACAATTTGACATCCTCTTCTTGCAGGAAACCTGGACCCCCACAGAGATACAGTTAGATGGTTATTGGACCAACTCTATCCTGGCTGCCCCAGGTAAGGTGGGTGGGAGAGCGAAAGGGGCTATTGTGACACTAGTTAATACAGCCCTGCAATTTAAATGTGTATCACTGCCACCTTTTCAGCCATGGGTTGTGACTGCCTTTTATATAAACAGGTGGAGATTTTGCTTTTTAATATCTACATTCCTCCACTCAAGAAGAAGGATTTGATCAACAGGATTTGGGATGGCATAGAAGATTTTATCCTTGGCTTTTCAGACAAATACCCCACAGCAGCAATAATTATTGGAGGGGACTTAAATGCTAGGATGGGTCCAAACGATCAAGCATTGTTTAATCAATTTAAGATCCATTATGATGAGAATGTACCAGAAGAACCCCTGCATTCCAGACAATTTAAAGACTAAAGCAAATTGGGCAGGTTTATGTGTAAGACAGATGACTTTACGTTTGGACTTTTGTATCCTTAATGGTTCCACAAAAGGCGACTACCCAGCAGAATATACTTATCGGGGAGCAGGAAGAAAATCCACAGTTGATTATTGGATAATATCATATGACCTCCAGAAGTTCTTGCAAAAGATGGAGGTAGACTCATGACTGGAAAGCGATTACAATTCAGTAATCCTTACTCTCACATTATACCAGAAATCTCTAAGGACTGGTTCAATCTATCAATTTATCTATTCAATTTATCTCTACGCATGCCCGAGTATGGCAGTTTGTGGTTGAGTGAGCTCTGCAGGGGTATGGAGTTTTTGCCGGTCCGCTGGGGAGTAGGGCTCACATAGCCTTGTCTTGATCCCCCGGACTTGTCCTTAGTGAACTTGTCTGCTGGTTGGCCGAGGCTGGCTGCGCGGAGTTTGCCGGCTTGTTTTTCGGCCTCCGGATCGAGTCTCCACGGTGCGGAAGATGGCGGCAGCCATTGTTCTGGTGCTGGAGGGGGCGGCTACGGGCGGCATAGGTGAGAGCTATGCCACTGCTGTCCCCTGTGAGGGTGAGAGCCTCACGAAGATTGCCGGCAGGGGAAGGCTGCGGGGTTGAGGACGGAGTCGGGAAGTCGAGGAGGCGACCAACGTACTGGAAATGGAGGGGAGGAAGATTGAGGCTGCGAGTCTGGATGGCAGCAACTCGGCCTGCTGGACTGGAGGTGACCAGAGGGGGCTGGAGGAATTTTGGAGATTGGAGGAGGAGCTCGCTATGGAAGGTCAATGTTCCTGGCTGCTGGCTGGAGATTTTTGCTGCCTCGGAGAATTGTTGCTTGGATGAGCTGGGGCCTTTGAGGGGTGGCTTTTGAGCCACCCTAGAAGTCCCTGGCCCCCCTCCATTGGAGGTTGTGGTAGGCAGCCGGTTCAGCTTGACCTTGCTGCCGGGCTTTCCGGTTTCTGCCCCTCCCTGTTGTCTCTCAACCGGTGACTTTCTTTTACCATCTTCCCCACTGGTATCTCTGACTTTTTTTGCACTCTAATGCCATATTCTGGTGCACTTTAAGAACTATGCACTTTAAGAATGATGCACTTTAAGAGTAACTTTACTTTAAGAATCTGTGCACTTTAAGAACAGGTCTCTTAGTATGACATTCGCTGCTGTTCCATCTTCATTCGCCCCCCCCTTTTTTTTTTTTTGCTGCTGTCGCCGTCTTGCGTCCTTGACGGAGGTTCTGCCTGTTATCGTGAGAGGATAGAGGGCTGCCCTGTCGCTCCAGCCTGGTGATAACCACCACGGTGGGAGAGTGGTGGTTGGGCCATGGTTTCATCTGCCCCCCCGATGAATGGTGAGAGAACCTTCGGGGGACATGATATGATAACTGTTGGTGCTGGTCCCAAGACGCAAGGCGGTTGACACTGACTTTTTAACATCTGGACTTTTAATATATTGTTTTTAACATCTGTCAACCATCTGCGGCCGAACTTATTTATCCCTGCCCTCTGTGAATTTTAATTGTAGAGCGTGGTGTGTGCCTTAACATCCTTCAAGACCTTATACACCTGGGCATTATATTTTATACCACTCTGCCGTTTTTTTTCCCCCTTTTTGTGCTCCCTTTTCTTTCTTTTTGTATTGTGATGTCATTTTCTTACGTGTTTTTTATAAGGTTTTTGGTTTAATTATTTTTTAGATAAATTGGGTGATTGTTGTGCGTGAGTGTAGTGGGTGACAGAGTATTTTCGGGGTGAATTCCCACCGTCTGGAGATGGTGGTTGATGATAGTGTGGGATGGACCGCAACCGCGGAGGAGCTTAAGGGACGGCCGATTTCAGTGGTGGCTGGGAGAGGCAGATATGGCGGGAGCCGTGGGGTTAGCCATCATCAGGGAATGCGTGTTCGCCAATTGGTGGCTGTACTGCCCACCCCTTGTGCTCGTCTTGGGGTCCCACTGGCCAGGGAAGACCAGGCTCTGGGCTCAGGCTGTTGCTTTTGAATGCCAGGTCGGTGGTAAGGAGAGCTCCTCTAATCCAGGATTTAATCCTGGAGGAGAGGGCCGACCTGGCGTGCATCACTGAGACCTGATTGGGGCCGGAGGGGGGTGTTCCCCTCATTGAGATGTGCCCCTCCGGGTTTCAAGTGGTGCACCTGCCACGACCCCAGGGCAGGGGCAGTGGAGTGGCTGTAATTGCTCATCAGGAATTATGTCCATGGGAAGGCCCTGTTCTGGAGATAGACGGGTGTGAGTCCCTCCTTTTGAAGTTGGACCTAGGGGTCCAGGTGGCCCTGTTGCTAACGTACCTGCCTCCCAGCTGTGTTGCAACGGCCCTGCCTGGGCTGCTCGAGGTAGTAGCCGGGTTGGCAGTTGAGTTCCCCAGGCTGGTGGTGCTTGGGGATTTCAATTTGCCATCCCTTGGCGAACCCTCGGGTGTGGCCCAGGAGTTCATGGTCTCCATGACAACCATGGGCCTGACCCAAGTAGTTCAGGGTCCGACTCATTGGGGGGACACACGCTCGATCTGGTTTTTATCTCGGAACAATGGTGCCGCGATCTGAGATTGGGGGAAATAGTCATCCAGCCCCTGTCATGGTCAGATCATTCCCTCGTAAGATTGGACTTCCTGGTGACTATTCCACGCCGCAGGGAGGCGGGACCGACTAGGTGGTTCCGCCCCAGGCACCAAATGGACCCAATTGGGTTTCAGAGGGAGCTTGGGGTTTTTTCGGCTTCCCTCACCCACAGCTCGACTGAGGCCCTGGTGGAAGCCTGGAATAGTGCGGCCACGGGGGCCAGAGATCGGGTTGCGCCTATGCGGACTCTCTGTTCGCATGGACCCCGGAGATCTCCTTGGTTTACTGATGAACTCCGGGGGATGAAACAGCGGAAGAGACGCCTAGAGCGCCGCTGGAAGAAAAGTCGGGCTGATTCTGACCAGACACAGTTAGGACGTCATATTGACGCCTATCTAGTGGAGATGAGGGTGGCACAACGTTCATATTGGGCCAGTCTTATCGCGTCTGCAGACTGTCACCCGGCCGCCCTGTTTGGGGTGACACGCTCCCTCTTAAGATCTGAGGAGGCGGAGGAACCCCTGCAGGGCAGGGCCGAGGAATTTGTTCAGTTTTTGGCAGATAAAGTCGCTCGGATTCAGTCAACTTGGACTCTGGCTGGGCAGAGTCCACTGAGATGGTAGGGGCAGGTCTTAGTCCGGTTATCTGGGAGAAATTTGTTCCTGTTGGCCCTGAGGATGTGGACAAGGCCCTGGGAGCAGTGAATGCCACCACCTGTTTATTGGACCCTTGTCCCTCCTGGCTTGTTTCGGCAGGCCGGGAGATGACATGTGGCTGGCTCCAGGAGATTATAAACGCTTCGTTGGGTGAGGGGTTTGTTCCGCACGCCTTGAAAGAGGCTGTGGTTAGGCCCCTCCTCAAGAGGCCTTCCCTGGACCCGGCTGTGTTAAATAACTTTCGTCCTGTCTCCAACCTTCCCTTTTTGGGGAAGGTTGTTGAGAAGGTGGTGGCGCTCCAGCTCCTTCGGGCCTTGAATGAAGTGGATTATCTCGATCCTTTGCCGTCTGGTTTCAGGCCTGAGTACAGCACGGAGATGGCCTTGATCGTGCTTGTGGATGATCTCTGGTGGGCCCGGGATGCGGGTTCTTCCTCCATTCTGGTGCTTCTTGTCCTCTCAGCGGCTTTCAATACCATCGATCATGGTATCCTTCTGAGCCGGCTCAGGGGTTGGGAGTGGGGGCACTGTTTTACAGTGGTTCTCCTCCTACCTGTCTGACCGGACTCAGTCGGTGTTGGTGGGGGGGCAGAGATCAAGCCCTAGGGCCCTGCCATGCGGGGTTCCTCAGGGCTCCATCCTCTCCCCCCTTCTCTTTAATATCTACATGAAACGGCTGGGTGAGATCATCCGCGACATGGGGTTGGGTATCACCAGTACGCTGATGATACCCAGTTGTACATCTCTGCTCCCGGTCAATCAAGTGAGGCCGTTGAGGTGATGTCCCGATGCCTGGAGGATGTGAGGATCTGGATGGGGGCTAATCGGCTCAGACTCAACCCTGACAAGACCGAGTGGCTATGGGTTTTGCCCCTCGGGTTCAGTTGATTATCCAACTTTAGTACTGGGGGGAGAGAAATTGCTCCCCTCAGAACGAGTCCGCAACTTGGGAGTCCTTCTGGATCCACAGCTACAATTTGACCACCATCTTACGGCTGTGACCAGAGGGACCTTTGCACAGGTTCGCCTGTTATGTCAGTTGTGACCCTTCCTGGACCGTGGGGCTCTTCACATGGTTGCTCATGCCCTTATCACCTCTCGATTGGACTACTGCAATGCGCTCTACATGAGGCTGCCC
Source organism: Naja naja (assembly GCA_009733165.1). Classification (NCBI taxonomy): domain Eukaryota; kingdom Metazoa; phylum Chordata; class Lepidosauria; order Squamata; family Elapidae; genus Naja; species Naja naja. The sequence goes on along the minus strand of CM019153.1, from coordinate 2,835,771 downwards.
TTGAAGAGCACTCAGAGACTTCAGCTGGTGAAAAATGTGGCCGCTCGAGTGATTATGGGTGCACCTAGATGTGCCCATATAACATCTATCCTCCGTGAGCTGCACTGGTTACCAGTGGTCTTCCGGGTGCAATTCAAGGTGCTAGTGACAACTTTTAAAGCCCTTCATGGCTTAGGAGCGGGATACCTGCAAGACCGCCTTCTGCGACCTTATGCCTCCCAGCGCCCAGTTAGATCTCACAGGGAGGGCTTGCTCCGGATACCGTCGGCCAGGCAATGTCGGCTGGCGGGTCCACGGGCTAGGGCCTTCTCTGTAGCGGCGCCGTCCCTCTGGAATATGCTCCCCGCAGAGATTAGAACCATCCCAAATCTACTTGCCTTCTGCAAAGCCGTTAAGACCTGGCTTTGTCGGAGGGCATGGCATTGAGACCTTGCTTTTCCCCCGTGTATGTTTTGGATTGGTATGAATGAGTTTCTTGTTTTTATATTGTACAGAAATTGTTTTTATCTTGTTGTACGCCGCTTCGAGTTCCCCTTTGGGGGAAGTGAGGCGGGATATAAATCTAATAAATCTAATCTAAATCTACCTACCCAGGCTAGAGAGCCAAAATACCCAGATAAAAATTAAACGGACCGAGAAAAATGCAAAGGAAGTTGCTAAATGGATGTTAGTGCCAGAAACAATAGAACTTCGTACATCTCTACTAAGTAATAAGTTTGAAGGATCATACTTAGAGGGGTTTGAAACTTTAATTTCAAATTTGAAATCAGTTCTCACTAACAGAATACTAGCTCAATCCAAAAAGCCGATTTTAAAGAACAAAAATTGGTTTGATAGAGATTGCGTGCAACTGAAAAGGATATACAACAAAGAGTATAGGAAAAGTAAAAACACCCCTTCTGAGGATCACACTCACTACTTAAAGCAGTTGAAGGCTCAATATAAGACCCTGCTAAAAGAAAAGAAAAGTGCGGCTCTGAAGGAGTCTTGACATAGATAAATTGCAGCGGTTAAGACAAAAAATCCCTTTTCTGGCACATCACTAGAGGATTGGGGAAATCCCCCCTACCCCCAACTAATCAGGTACCGATTCATGCCTGGGAAGAATATTTTAGAGAGCTATATACAGACTCTGACTATGTAACTAAGGAGAGTCAAATTAGTTTGAACCAAATTCCTTACTGGCCCCCAGTTACACCAGGAGAAATATCCCAGTTGATCGGAACCCTCAAGGCTAATAAGGCACCAGGTGCTGATAATGTCCTGCCAGAAATAATCAAAAAGAATGCCAGTTGGTGGGCTCCACTTTTAGCATCTCTGTTTACATTTATAGATAAAACGGGCCGTATGCCAAGAGATTGGGGAGTAGCAATTATCATACCAATTTGGTGGCCTTGGTGGCTCAGGATGTTAATTGCCTGCACTTAAGTTCCAGCTGCCTACAACTGCTGTAGGCTCGAATCCCACCAGGCTCAAGGTTGACTCAGCCTTCCATCCTCTCGGGGTAGGTAAATTGAGGACCCAAGATTGTTGGGGGCAATTAGCTGACCTTGTAAAAATGCCGCTTAGTAATAAGCAGGCATATACAATGGAATGAAGGCTATTGCTGAGCACACTGGGTTGTATCCCAAAAATTGTAAGCCGCCCTGAGTCTCCGGAGAAGGGCGGCATATAAATATAATTTTTTTAAAAAAATTTTTTTTAAAAAAATTATTAAAAAGGGTAATAGAAACGACCCAGGTAATTATAGACCTATTAGCCTTCTGAGTGTTATTAGTAAATTGTATGCCAAACACCTAAACTATAAACTTCAGGATTGGCTAATTTCCAGGGGGATAATCAAAGATAAGCAAGCTGGTTTTAGAGAAGGAAGAACTACGGTGGATCATATCTTGGTACTTCACCATCTGGTTCAAAAATACATGAATAAAAAAAAAATTCTCTCTTTTCGTGGCCTTCCTTGATTTTAAGTAGGCCTTCGATTCAAGATCCAGGAACACCCTCCAGGAGAAATTAAAATGCACTACCATCGATAAATGCCTCCTTTTCCTCATACAAAAATTGTATGCTAATTCCACCTTGAAAGTGAGGTATAATCCCCAAGGGACTTTAACCGGCCCAGTAAGGGTACAAAAAGGGGTATGGCAGGGTTGCATCCTATCCCCCTCCCTTTTTAACTTCTACATTAACCCTCTGATCAACCTCTTACAGAACCCTGATTTACATCTGCCTAATGTAGCACAATGTAAAATCCTGATTCTCCTATATGTGGACGATGCTGCTGTAATTTCACAAACTCCAATAGGACTGAAGACAGCAATTACGGCAACACTTTAATTTTGTAAACAGAATAAGCTGGTCCTTAACTTTGGTAAATCAAAAGTTTTAGTTTTTGCTAAAAGATCTAGACAATACTCCTGGAAAATAGAAGGGCAGAGTTTAGAACAGGTTAGGACATTTAGATATCTTGGGGTGGTTTTCCACTCGCAAGGGACATGGAAGGCACACCTGGATCACACATTGCAAGCAGCCTATAGGTCCCCAAATGCAATTAAACTTTTTTTTTTACACCGGTAGAGGGCAATTAGTACCTGCAGCCTTAAAACTTTTTGAGGCCAAAACATTGGCAGAAATTCTATGTGGAGCACAAACAGGAATCCTTGCAAAAAAGACTTGTTACAACCTATACCAACCAAATTCCTGCGAGCGATCTTGGCTGCACCCAAAGGAACTCCAAATGCCCAGGTAAGAATTGAGACAGGCATGCCTCAAATTCAGTTAAGAGCCTGGAAGATGATGATCATTCATTGGCTAAAAATGCATTTCTTCCCAGAGGGACTGACCCCTCTAGTACTGACTGATAACTACCCCTCCCCCTGGAAGCAGGCAATAGACCACAAGCTGGGCTCCTATGGACTCTCACCAGTATTCTTAATGTCCCTAGGCTTTGACCAAGCAAAGCAAGTAGTAATCAATAGAATGAAGGACATGGAGTTCCAAGAAGAACTAAATAGGTTGGTTCGCCACAGCAGGGACAGAATCAAACAGGGAGTGTGGGAGTCAGCGAGATATCTGAATGATCTGATCTTCCCAAAACAAAGAATAGCTTTCTTCAGAGCCAGATTTAATATTCTCCCATCAGCACTCCTTCAGGGCAGGTATAAGAAAACACCAATAGCAGAACGGGTATGTATATCTGGTAAAGGAGAAGTTGAAGATATCTCACATGTTTTATTGTACTGTGAGCTATACAGAGTTTATAGGTCATTGTATATTCTCCCCTTACTAGAGAGATTGCCAGGGAGGTCAGACAATTTTTATGTAGACTTTCTCCTCCAGGATTCAAACCCAGCTATTACGCGTGCAGTGGCAAAATTCTGTGTTGCTGCAATGTCTACTAGAAAAAAAATGGTTACAGAATGATAGCTGTCAATTTGTGACAATTTTTGGAGATAGAACAAACTTTGGAAAATGATATTTACACACATACTTATTGGCTCTCCACTCATATAAACCAGGGAGTGCCCCTAACTGTTTGAGAACATGTATTTTCTTAATGGGTGTTTTTATCCACTATTAATGTATTATAATGTGTCAGTATATATTTATCTATCTATCTATCTATCTATCTATCTATCTATCTATCTATCTATCTTCGTGTAGTCGGGTCTTGTCCCGTGTAAGATTGAGAATACCTTGGCAACGTTTCGACGAAATCTCATCCGTCATCTTCAGGCTGGTGTCTTCAGCTTCGTTCTCCTGGGAGAAGAGACCAGCTGAAGACACCAGCCTGAAGATGACGGATGAGATTTCGTTGAAACTTAACTCAATCTTACACGGACCAATAACCAGACCTACATACCTTAATATATATTTACTATTTGCTATATTATATAATATAGTATAATATAGTAAATAGTATATATATATATATATATATATATATATTGTTTTTTAGATTTTCACGGGTAAAGGTATGTAGGTCTTGGTGTATTCGGTCTTGTCCGTGTAAGGTTGAGAATACCTTGGCAGCGTTTTGAAATCTCATCCGTCATCTTCAGGCTGGTGTCTTCAGCTTTCTCCTGGGAGAAGTGTGTGATCGTGGCTGTTTTCCCTTTTAAACTCTAGAGTTGGATGTGTTGTTACTTTTGATTGGTTTGTGGAGTTGATGTATGCAGATTGGATGGCTTTTTCCTGAGACCCTGTGTGGCTGAGGTGCTGGAGGTGTGTCTCTCAGCCTTTTGTGTTGTAACGACCTGGGTAATGGGCTGTGTGATGACCTTCTGAGTTCTATTGTTGTGATGTCCTGGGTGTGGTGCTGTAATCTCCTGGGTCGTTGTCTGTGCTGCAACCTCCTGATGTTTTGTGTTGTGATCTCCTGAGTTCTGTGATGTAGTATCCTGGGTGGAAGGCTGTGATGTGGCATTCTGGGCCTTGGTTTGGCTCGAGTTTGAGGTCTGGCTATGTGTTTATAGCGTGTGTCAGTTTGCTTAGTTTGGGGGTTGGAGGGGGTGTAGCAGCTGGTGTTGCAGCCATGGTCTGGTTTCTGGATGGTGGTTGCCTTTCATCTGTGGCGTGGGCTTGGGTTTGAGTCTGGTGAAGGAGATTGGTGGTGGCATCATGTGTTATTTTGGGTCCGGTGTTGGTTTTTGTGGCTGGGACTCGTTTGTTGATTAGGGCTAGTTTCCAGATGTCTGGTAGGCGGGAAGTATCATCCGTTTATTCATGTTATGGGGGTGTTTCTCTATTTGATGGCTTCCTAATTATTCTCTTGTTGAAGTGTTCAGTATTGGAGATAAGTTTGGATCCCTCAAAATCAATTTCATGTCCTGTGGCTTTAAGGTGCTGGAAAAGGAGGAAGTTTTTCTTCTTTTCTGACTGCGTTCTGTGTTCTGCGATGCGTGCATTTATTCTCCTGTTGGTTTGTCCAATGTATGTGCCCAGCCACATACATTGGACAAACCAACAGGAGAATAAATGCACGCATCGCAGAACACAAGAACGCAGTCAGAAAAGAAGAAAACTTCCTCCCTTCCCACAAAGCCACAGGACATGAAATTGATTTTGAGGATCCAAACTTAATCTCCTACTGAACCTTCAACAAGAGAATAATTAGGAAGCCATCGAAATAGAGAAACACCCCATAACATGAATAAACGGGATGATACTTCCCGCCACCAGACATCTGGAACTAGCCCTAATCAACAAACGAGTCCCAGCCACAAAACCAACACCGACCCAAATAACACATGATGCCACCACCAATCTCCTTCACCAGACTCAACCAAGCCCACGCCACAGATGAAGGCAACCACCATCCAGAAACCAGACCATGGCTGCAACACCAGCTGCTACACCCCTCCAACCCCCAACTAAGCAAACTGACACACGCTATAAACACATAGCCAGACCTCAAACTCGGAGCCAAACCAAGGCCCAGAATGCCACATCACAGCCTTCCACCCAGGATACTACATCACAGAACTCAGGAGATCACAACACAAAACATCAGGAGGTTGCAGCACAGACAACGACCCAGGAGATTACAGCACCACACCCAGGACATCACAACAATAGAACTCAGAAGGTCATCACACAGCCCATTACCCAGGTCGTTACAACACAAAGGCTGAGAGACACACCTCCAGCACCTCAGCCACACAGGGTCTCAGGAAAAAGCCATCCAATCTGCATACATCAACTCCACAAACCAATCAAAAAGTAACAACACATCCAACTCTAGAGTTTAAAAGGGAAAAACAGCCACGATCACACACTTCTCCCAGGAGAACGAAGCTGAAGACACCAGCCTGAAGATGACGGATGAGATTCGTCGAACGCTGCCAAGGTATTCTCAACCTTACACGGGACAAGACCCGAATACACCAAGACCTACATATATATATATATATATATATATATATATATATAGTAAATAGTGATGTCTATTGCTGGTCTCAGACTGTAATAAAGTTATTCATTCATTCATTTCTCCTAAAGAATAATATCATTAGTTTAAAAACTAATTGCTTTTTTAGGTCTGGATTTCATCTCTAATTTCATATAATTTGAATTTTTTAAAAATATTTTAAAATTTTAGTTGTAATAAATATAAATGTATGATAATATTTACAAACAATTAATATCTAAAATATAAAATTTCCCGAGGCACCTTTTTCTTTTAGAAAGTTATTCTTAAAAATAAACTTAGGTTGAGAACTTCCACTTTTTTACAAAATGAATTGTTTCTTGAGATCTGGTCAATTTGAAAAATGTGTATCATACTAAGCCTTTATTATTTCCAAGAGTCTTTTCAAAAGCAATACAGAGAAATGTTTGATCTCAGAAAGAGTGCTGAGCGTTGGGGCCACTGCAGATGGCCTTCCTTTGTGGCCTTTGATAATAACATTCCTTTGTAGTAGGAACCTGGAGAGAATTCTGTCTTCCAGATCTTATAGGATAGGCAAATAACAGCTGCAAATAAACAGTCTTGAAGATACCCAGATCCTGGGCTATGTATTGTAACCAATCAGATATGTTAAAGATCATAAATAGGACATGAAAACAAGTGTTTAATTGTAAGAGTCTTTGACTCTGGAGGTAATAAACTATTTTCATGATGAGTATTCAGAACAGATCTTTCTAATTAAATATTAAACTTTTCTTTCATTTGGAAAATACTTATTACAGCTGTTGACCATGTTGACTGGAAAATCTGGGAGTATTGTTCTAGCTAGGACATCTACAGGGCACTCAATAGGAGGAGATCTTGTGTCTTTTCAATGTGTTAATTCTCATTCTGACCATTTCTGGAAATTTAACACATACGTTTTTTAAAGAGAAGAAAACTATAAACAGTTAACAGGATATAGCATTTGTTCTGTATTATGTACCTATATATCACAATGTTTAATGTAGATTGCTTTCTGTATAAAATATGCGATTTCCATAACCCATATAAACATATATTCTGTGATACATTTTTTTAGTAAGCAAACCATTCATTGTGTGTTTAAAAATTTAGGTTCCTTAAAGGAGTTTTCTCTTCCTATTCATGCAGTGTTAACTTATGTAATGAAGAGCTAGAATTTACTAAGAATTTATTGTTCAACCTTTCAAAGGCAAATTGCCCCGTTTATTACCCACCCTGGGAAAAATTAAACTACATTAGGCAGTTCAATAAGATACAAATTGAGTAGCACCCTACCTTTTCTGTCACTACTTTATTTAATATTAATCATTCCAACACCAGAAAGTAATGTCATTTTTAAAAGGAAGGAAACTAGTTCTAGAACCTGAGATGTGGCAATAAATGTTTTTTTTACCAAATTGTATTTTTAGAAAATAGTATTTTCTTCATTTCATTCAGTTTTATTATAATAGCTACACAAAGAAAAATCTACTGCATTGGCTCATGACTTACATTCCACTGAAATAAAACTGAAAAATGCCTGATTTTCATCTTGATAGTCTGTATACACCTACAGCAACTTTTCTGGGCAGTACAAAAAAAAATATGGGTTCTCTTCCCTAAGGAAAATAAATGTTATGAAAACTGAAGATTGTAGCCAAACACCATTTTCTGCCCTATATTAAACATCATTGGCAGTGTTGATAGATCTTGGGAAATAATTATTTTAGAAGTAAGGATATTGATAAGTACACTATGCCTGGCTTCCGAGGTTGGGCAATGCCAGGGCCCCAATATCCTCTTACCTCTACTTTGCATTTCTCATCACGCAATCCTGCTGTGAAGATTAATGGGGTTATTAAATGAATAAAGGAAACTAGTAACTAAGGATTTTATGTTGCACACCTAAGGTGTGTTTGTCTGAGTGCCCTTACTTAAATATATGTTTATAGACTGCAAAGACAACCTGGGGTATATAAATACTGCTATAATATAACAAGTTAATTGTAAAAATACTGTGTAGTTTAATTTGTTTTTGTGTGCACAATTTCATGAAATACATCCTTCCACTAGAACTATAATCCATAGGAGAATAGTGTATGATCTAATATTATAAAAGCATTTTTAAAGAAAAATTTTTCTTCTAGTTGTTGGCATTATGGGTTCATATTTCTTACAACTTCTGGCTTCTAGGAATGTTCTCAGATCTAGAATCTTCTTGTTTTCCTATCTCCTCTTCTTATTTTTCAGGTATATAGTTTTACAAGCTACATGCAGTTCCTCTTTCTTCATAAAAAGTGAGAAATGATTGGTCTGGCCAGCAAAACAGACTGTTGATCATAGTATCTAGGCTTATTGGAATACTATAAAGCTGTATTACAGTTTCACTGAAGCACATAGTTGCTTGGTTAATTAACTCCCTGCAGGTAGTCATGATGCTTTGAAATCTAAAATTTTATTTAATCAATGTCACAAGGACTTTGATTTGCCCTTATAATAGCTATTTAAGTAAAATATCTGCAGAAATTAGTTATCTGTATGTGAAATGTTGTACCTAGCAGTAAAACTGAAGGTGACAACTAGGTCTCTTAGCTTCCACATGACATTTTGGAGCTCAGTATTCTCAGCATTGTTCCTGATATAATTTTATTTTGAGAAAAAGTAACTTTCTTAAATTTCATTAAATAAGTAACATTATTTTCTCCAATGATTCAATGGGTAAAGAGACCAAAAAAGACCAAGAAGCAGCAAAATCTTTTGTTCCTAAGACCTCCATTTAAGAACTCTTTGTTCAACATAGGTGAGATAAAGCAATAGGGGAAACCCTACTTTCCCTTGAAAGCTTTTGAATACTGCATCAATCCAAATGAAATGACAGTAAAGTTATTTATATTCCTTGAGGTGATATAGGTAGGTAGGTAGCTAGGTATTTCTAAATTTTGTTTTCAGGTTTGTAGGCAGCATTTTTTAAAATATTGACAGTATTAAATTGACAATATTAACAATTAGAATATTGTTATTGTTGAAATCCCACTAAACAAATAAAACTAATAAAAACAATTACTAAAACCCACCCCAACCATCAGTCCAGGCTGGCAAGTTGAAAAAGCCATGTTTTTAGGCCACGACGGAAGGACCGGAGATCAGAGGCCACCCGGAGCTCTAACGGCAGCTGATTCCATAGGGTGGGTGCTCCCACAGAGAAAGCCCTACGGCACCCCAGAGTCTGTCTTCTTTTAGTTTAATTCATGTCCTACTCTCTGGATGGTCTTAGCCTTCTGTATGAGATTCTTTCAAGTGCTAAAAAAATGCTTTCGTATCTATCTTCAATCCTCTTAAGAATAAATATTTCAAATTTATTTATTACTTTTGATATCTAAGAATGTTAAGTGTATTTTGACTTTTTATCAGACAGTCTGGCCAAGGGATATCTATAAGCTGTCAGATAGCAACTTTGAATAGTATTTTCTCTTCTAATTTCTTAAATTGTTTTCCTAAAAGAATGGCCTTTTAGATTGCTTTCCAAATTTTCCAGTTTGAATATGTTAATATCTTAGTGGGATTTTTTTTTAAACTGATATCAATATTTGCCATGAATTTGCACAAGAATATTCCTCATGTTTACAATATACTGTCAAGAATTAAGAATTTTTCCTCCAATCCAGTTATGTATTTTCCAGGCAGATGAAATAGTTCTGAGGCTGATAATTCTTTGTTTCCAAAAATCTTTATTTGATTTATATGGATGCAGATCCCAGACAAGTTACACTGGGTGGGTGACAACAATTTAAAAATATGCAAAAAATGACAAAACATTAGGCAGCTTAGATAAAAACATCAAAAATGAATTCAATACAAATACAATCAATTTAAATACAATACAAATATTTCAATGAATCTTATTGATAGTCTCTAAGCTCCCAAATATATTCTATATTTTAACCACATCTAAAAATTTACATATAATCATTCTAATTAAAGATAAACCATCTATGGAGAATTTACAACTAAACAAAACTCTAATCCTGTTGTCATTGGCATTCAGAAGAAATCTTTGGGTAATGGTTATCAGCTTCCACTATTACAGTTTGCTTAGATAATGCATAATTAAATTGCAAAGCTGTAAGAAACAGGTTCTATGTGGAGATTGTGTCTCAAATGTATAGTAACCACAGAGTTTTCAAAACATTCTAAAATTGATAGATTCAGAGAAGTCACTGCAATTGCAATGTTACATCCCAAAGTATGGAATTGTCTTTGAAGTTTAGAGGAAAACTAATGTTCTTGCCATGAGTTTCTGTTCACTTGAGTGTCATGGACAGTACTCAGCCTCCTTCACAGATGGATCAGAGGAGGTGAGGTTTTGAACATTCTTATTTACATCTTTTGCTTTACTGTGTGTTGTTGAAGCACATGTTCACATCTGTTGGATGTTGCTTAACTGTTCTTTTTTGGGAAATTATTCAGTGTGGTTTCAGACTGGAGTCCAGTCTTTGCCATTATTAAACCACATTTAGCAAAACTAGACTTTTTTCTTAGGAGTTACTTATGATAGATCCACATGTCCATTTAATATGGGTGTGGGTGTGGGTGTGTGTATGAAATTAATTTTTACTTTAATTCAAGCAATATCATCCTGTGAAGAATAAACTTGTTATTATTGCAATGAGAGACTTGGTTATTGGAAAATTGTGTTTGCATTTGTCAATTATTATTTTGGGGAGCCTTTTAAATAAAAAACTGGGGAGAGAGATGATTTAATATTTTTAGTAAAATTTTCTCTCTAAGAAGAGTATTAAAATGTTTCTTAACTTCAGGTTCTTAAATTTATTGTTTTATCATAGAAAATAAAATACAAAACAGTAAAACAAGCAACATACATTCAACCTTAACAATAACAACAAAGAAAAAATAGCGTACAAAAAAGGAGGAAAAAGTGGTCAATTAAAATGGGGGAGTATTAGAGGAGGAGAATTAAAATGTCAATGCTAGCTAAACTTAAGAGAAAATGAAAGTCTTTCCTGTTTGCAATGAACTTTTCTTCTAATTTTCCTTTTTCTTTCTAGTTTTTTTCCAATCTAGTATGCTCAGAATATTTTACTCCAGTATTTTAGGTATATAAAAATATCCTTAAAAATGAGATTGGCAGCCTTAATTTGCTTTACATGTGCAATCACTGTCCATGTTATATTGAAAATGCTTGTCCAATCAAGGATTCAATATAGAAAAGAGTCCATAACAAGTATGCTGTACACTATAATAAAGAAATCTATTGATTGAAAACAGTTTATATATTTTGGAAATTATAGGGAATGTAATTGGTTAGAAAGAAAAGGATAGGGCTTCATAAATAATAGGAAATAGAGCATATTTTTCTCCTGATAATGCTAACTCAATTTAAGCATATTCTGATATTAAATTTTCATGTGCAACAAAATAGGACTGGTAGATCTTTCAGTACTACTCTAAATTCCACAGCTAATGGAATGACATCTTCATATTGATGGTAGGGATTTTCAGTATGTCAGATTTCTGCTATAATGACATACTTTTTCCAAGCTGTAGGATCCTTTGGTGATTACTGTTAAAGATTGGTCCTTGCTCACAAGCCTTGAAACATGGATTTGTGAATGTAATTATAATGTGACCCATAAAGGGCAGAATTTTATACCACAGGCCAACTTCCATTCAATTTATATAGCCTTACATTTTTATAACAGATTGTAATTATGTAAAAGTTTTGGGTTATAAGACTAGTTAACCATTACATTGCATTCTGTTAGAGAGGAATGCATTATTATATCAATATGGAACTATTAAGTACCAAAAGAATAGTTGGATTAGTCTGTTAGACCAAAAGAGTAAAATGTATATTTATAATAAATATAATATTTGCGTTCAAACATTTCCTTTTTCCAAACAACGAATTCTTCCCTTCGTATAAAGCTCTTGATCCAGCTAAGTATTTCTACTGATGGAGAGATAATTTTGCCCGTTGTCTCTTCAACCGCACTCCATACACTTTCTGAAAATCTGTTTCACACGGTTGGGGCATTTATGTACATTTAGTAAATTGCTCAAAAAATACATAAAATGTATGTACATTATCTAAATTTGAGTTTAATAGGCATTCCAATTTAACTGACATCCCTTCCTCCAACTGCCCTGTAAAATGGAGATTTAACTGCATTTTCAGTACCTGTCACTTTTTACTATTAATTATTTATTCCATGCTTTAATTTAAATCTTTTTTTTTTGGTTTGAATCAAAATAGACTTTTTCATTTACTATATAAGCTCTCTTTCTAAAAAATGGGCAACAAATTATATATTTTAATGTATCTCATGAGAAGCTTGTTAATGCAATGGAAATTATTATTTTTGGACATTTCCAGTGTCTTTTCAGTCCCATACCTCTTATACTATATTCCAGTGATTCCCAGTCCCTGAAGCAGAATAGGGTAAGTATTTCATGTGGAAAAGAAACCAATAAAAATATCCTACATCATTAAAGCCTCTACTGATTCAAAAATCTTTCATTGCTGTTGAACACACTATGCTAAAAAACTTTTCCATACTACTCCTCTGCATTATTTGGTAAATCTGTAAATCCTTTCTAAATTCCACATTATGTTAAGTTTCCATTCTTGGTAATAGACAAGGTTAGCAACATAAAATTGACAGTTGCTGAAAATGAAGTAATACTTGATCTAGCCTAGTGTTTGCCATTGAACATTGACCATGCAATTTAAAAAAAAAAAGACAGAACCTGTTCTGTCAAGTACAGAATTGCAAAAAGAAAAAAGTAAATAACAGGAAGAAATTTCTTTTTCATGATATTTAACAGCAATAAAGGAGAGGGATATTTCACTTTGTGTAATGTAGAGTAGTTACAATAAACACAAGATTTCTAAATCTCAGAAGACTCTCTTGACGCTTGATAACAGCTTTTTTCATTCCTTAGTTTTGACAGTTTGCATGTATTGTCATACCTAGTGTAAACTAAAACATCACTGTCATTCTGTTTTTCTTCATTCTGTGCCTTCTTTTACTTTATTTTTCATCTTTATAATAATAAAAAAGATGGGCTTTTTATCTGTAGTTGAAGCAAGTTCTGTTAGAAATTAGAAGTTCTGAAAAATTGAAGATGACAATTTAATTTTCATCATAAAGTTCTAATGGAACTGTCATGTTTAAATTATAATGGTTAACCTTTGACTATATATAGCCATTATTTTAAGAATATATGCCCCAACATACATACTAAAGATATGACCTAATCTGTGTGTACAATAACTGTAATATGTAGTCTTTTTTTGACAAATATATTATTCTCCCCCCTCCTCCCCAAATAACTCATGAGTCATCCTTGGAAAAGGTATAATGCTGTGGAGATTATTTGTAGGATTAATTATTTTTAGGCAAGAAATAATTACCCAGGGAAAGGAGCTGCTTTTTTATAGGCCTTATCTACTAAATCTGTTTGGTAAATAATAATTTTATGATTTGAAATTTTCTTTAAAATTTCCAGTTCCCCACTTTTTATCCCTTTTTGTCCCACTTATCATCATGCTATGTTAACTGCCAATAGTAACCTGAGAATAATAAAAATAGCCTTTGACAGTTCCATAATCTTTTTTAAAATATATTTACTTGTGATATAGGCAGCTATGTAAATTCAACAGATAAATAAATATTTTATGATATACAGTATTGGTATTTTTTTATAGAAAATATTTTGCAACAGCTGTGAATTTTTATCTGCAGCATTTTACCCTTATATTGTAAGGATGGGCTTTCTTCCATCAAATGAATAGAGAAGTTTAAGTGTACATATGCTCATAAAAAAGCCATTGGATCATGTATGTGGAACCTTCCATTGCTTATCAAAGGAATGACTCATTTTCACATATAAAGTATATAAATATTATAATAAAGGAAATAATAAACAATATTCTTGGTTTCAGATTAACTTTTAATGTTAGGATTTTCTAGAAATGTTATCAGTTCTATCATCCAACCAAATTTTGCCCAAGCATAGCAAAGCACACCCAGTGTTGTCATCTGGCATGTTGCAGACAAATTCCAATTACTTTTCTGCTTCAAGCTATTGTTAACCACTAAGAGCTAGTTGACAGTAAAATTATAAATACAGGTGTTGTCACACTACACTATAATCAGAATTTTAATTTTAATTTGTAAAGCCATTTTTTACATGAAAATGGAAATAGAATTAATTTTATTGACAGTAAAAAGACATTTTGAAAGCTTCCTAAATCATTATCTGTATTTAGAAGTGGGGGGGGAGAAGGGATTTTATATGTCCATGAAAAAAGAAAAGTTCTATTATATATTTACTCATTACTTTTGGTTGTAAATAAAATTAAGGTGATGCATTTGATAAATGATTGATATAACTCAATAGGATTTCACTTCATTAGAACAATAGTCAGCCCAATATATATATATTTACTTTTATTTAGTTCTGCCATTACAAGCCTATGATAAAACCTTTAGTCAAATTAAGCAGAGCCAATCGAGAGTCCACAAGTAATGCTAAACTTTTTATTTGATAATTTTCTCCTCTTACCTAAATTTATCTTTCTTCCTTACCCATCTCACCCCCACCTCCCCGCCAACATTGGTAGTTGGAGTGGTTCTCCATTCTCAAGACATGCCTTTTTTCCCTTGAGGCATTTAGTGTCGTGTCTGCCAGATTTCAGTGATGAACAGCGAATTGCTTTTAAAGTGGGCATTATGCCAGTTCAGCAGCACAATGGAAAACCAATCTTCCACCATTCTACTTTTGATGCTGTTATTGTAGCATTTTAGATAACTGCTGCCACAAAAAAAGATGTGCTCAATTGCTACCAGTTAGTCAAGTTAAATCTAGAGTAGCATTAAAATTACTCTGAAAACTGTTTGTCAGAGGTCATGTGTTGACGGTAGCTACAGTACATAGGATAGATGTTCTGTTCTGTAGAATACTTTTTATTTATATTTTTTTTTCTTTTTGCTTTATTATTACAGTGACTGACCAGCTCTCTAAATAGCTGTTCAGTACCTGTTTACTTATTGTCTCCACCTTAGTGTTGAAAAAATGTGTCAAACAAATGTTGAAAAATTTCGTTAAAGTGCTGGAAATAGCAGGAGAGTAAGTTGCTGCTAGAGTGCTAGAGGTTGTACAGTGTGAGAGCAAAAGAGAAAGTGTGTGCATGAAAGAGCATAATTCTCTGGTTTCTGTAACAAGATTACTATTTTCTTTATCTTCAATTGTCAATAACTGGGTTCACTTTTCTTGGTTTTTTTAATGGCACAAATGGGATTAATTTGCTCTCTTGTTCTCTTACCCTGCAATACCACCTCTCTTTTTCTTTCTACTGGCATTGCCTGGGAATAGGATATTTGCTTTACTACTTGTAAAGCAAATAGAGGCTACAGATGGCAGGTGTTGGCACTAGCTTGCTTTTTAGATGGAAGATAAAATAATTATACACATATTAGGTAAATTACTGTATACAGAGGAAGCATATTTCGATTGATTTAATAAATTATAATACACTGTAATAAAGCAAGAAGACTGCAAAATGTTGGCTTTTGTCCTTTACATGAGGTACACAAAGCACTGCTAGCAGAGAAATATGTATGTTGCATGAGTAGGCCTAAAGCTGATAACCTAGTCAATGCCTTTTCTATCATACTAAAAAAATGAAAGTCCGAACCGACTAAAGCCAGAAGGGGACTGAGGTCAATATCTTTGGGAACAGTTTGGTAGACCAAAGCACGTAGAAGACTGCAGCTTGGAATGCAAGAGGAAATAATAAAAAGCATAGTTAATGAATAAATAAAAATAGATAAATTGTGCATCTATGAAACTAAGAGAAAGGAGAAGGATATAAGAGACCTGAATAAAGATAATGTGATTTTGTGGGGTGAAATTGATGAATACATGCAGAAAAGTTAAATTGTTAATTATGAATGAAAGAGCTAAATGTAAAACCTGAATCAATGTTATCTAGTTTAATCTGGGATAGGTGTGTAGGAAACTATAGGTTGGTGGACTGTTACATGCCAATGAATAGTAACAATGAAATAATCAAAAATCTGTTTGTGGATGAAATCTGCAAATTCTGAATGAATGTGACCATGGGTAAAAATATTTTGCAATGTGAAAGGAATGCAAATGTGGGGATAAGAGGAGATAATATAGAAAATGTCATTGGTGCATTCAGAGGGCCTATATAAATGAGAATGGTTATTGTTTGGTAAGCATCCCCTTAGGAAAAAGTTCTGTTTGTTTCTATTATATGGTTTAAATATATCAATTCATACGTACACATGGTGAAGGAAAATATGTAAAGAAATGTAAATCTAAAACCACTGTTGATTTGACTAGTAAAAAATAATGAAGAATATGAAGATGGTGAGAGTTTATAAATATGGGGCAGACCAATTTTTCGTAGCATCCAGAATAGATCATGGAAAAAAATGTCTATGGAAGAAAAAGATGACTTCAGAAGAAGTACAAACCCTGTATAAAAAGTATTTGAACATAGCTTTCCCACTAGAAATAATGGAAAGGGTATGGAAGATGCTTGGAAATGAATTTAAAACAATTATGTTTTTTAAAAAACCCCATAGAAGAAGAATATAGAAACTATGCTTGCTGGAATGAGGTAAAAGAGACTATGTGTGTTAAAATGCACATAAAGAATAGATAATGAAGAGAGTAGTTCTTTTAAAAAATTATGAGGCGGGAATACTGTTTAATGACAGAGAGATACATGGTTGGGAAGAATATGGTCATAGAGTGGAAGAAACAGTTAAAATTAAAAGAGAAAGTGCAGATTTATTTTGAAAGAAAGTGGGTGAAGAAAGTTGAACAAAGAACTTTTAACAACCTGAGTGGAATTAAAAATGAAACTCATGAAATATTTTGGCATTTAATTGAAGTGAGAGAATTTATAAACAATATTTTAGAAATGTTTATAAGGATAATACATGCAAAAAAGTGGAATTGAACCAACAAATATGTTAATATCCAGAAAGAAAATGATAAAAGGTAATTCAGAAATGCTGTGAGAATATTGGACTTCCAGTGGCATTTTCGTCGAGGACAGACCGGAGACCATGATCATGCACAGCTTCGATCCGTGCTGTTCCCGTTAAAGGGCTCCGAAAGAGGCTAGAACCACCTTGGAGGGGTGGGGAAGAAGGGGGAGACCGCCTGTCGGGTTGAGGGGAGCCGCATCTCCCCTTCCTGGCTAGGTAAACTCCCCCCCAAAGACGGGCTGCAGCGGTGGCCAAAAATTCAAAACATGGCCACCTTGAAGACAGAGAGCTATCCAGGACAAAGATTGTGCAGGAGCGGTGAAGAAGCAGACGATGTGGAGACCAGGCAAACCAGGTGCAATATTTGAATATAAAGGTACCCAGTATTTAAAGTTTTAAGAGATTTGTAACAAAGATTGGAAAAGCGGCGACCAGAGAGAGTGGGGGGGGGGAATTGGACATAAGTGAAAGTGACTTTGAACTTTTAAAAGAGTTAAATTGAAAGAGGAAGCTAGAGGAAAATATCTGCTTAAATTGGATTATATTAAATTATATAATATTGGCACTAAACAGGCATAATTAAAAGCTGAACTTGAATGTGCCAAAAAGATATATTACTTAACAATTGGACTTACTGGATTATTGAAACTTAAAAGCCTTAAAAAGGAAAGGAAAGTGAAAAGAAAAGGTGGAACTTGGACATAACAGAGAGCGCCACCTAATGGTAAAGGAAAAATTTCAGTGACTCTTTAAAAAGTGTTTGGTTCTCTAAAAATTGGAACTTGATACAAAGTAAGAAGAACTTTGATACAATAAGATAGAAACGTGAAAAGTGAAATTAACATATTATAAAGGAAGAAGAAAGAAATTTGAACTCTGGGAATACAAGGTGACTGAGAAAAATTCAAAACCCAACAAAAGGAACTTAATAATAAAAATATATAAACATTGGACTATTTTGACCCTGGAAAATTGAAACAGGATTTAACAGAAGTGGATGACTAGAAGCTGGTTTAAATAAACTACTAGACAACCGGACTGGACTTAAATACTGAAGAAAGAAACAAAAGAAAAACTAAAATTGAAAGAGATGCACAATAATGACAGAATTTTGTTTAGAAATAAAATTGGACTTAAGAAGTATAAGGGAAATGATATGTGAAAGAGTGGAACTGTGCAGTATTACCTTACATATATTAGAAATGGCAACGTTGGAGAACAAAGAAGAACAAGGAGATCCAGAAGGGGAGGAGTTGATTAGAGAAGAGGCCAGCCTCAAGGAACAAATGGAGCAATGAACATTAAAACAAAGGGGGGGACATGGAACTTGGAGGTTTGAGGGGACAATTAAAGAGGTAACTGTTTGGATAGTCAAAGAAAAAGGAAACAACAGAAAAGGGAATTACAGGAGAAAGCTCAAAAGAGGGAAGGGGATAAAAATTGGAGTCAGAAATGGACAGGAAACATAAAGGAAAAGGGGAATAAGGGAAAGGACCAGAAAAGAAGAGGAGAAGGAAAGCCAAAAAAAAAATTGAAAAGAAGCTACATGGCTAGAAGACCTAGAGATAATGGGTAGATAAAGAATAAGAAAGGGGATTCTGCAAGGTAATCTACAGCGAGGTATAAAAACATAGATTTTTTAAAAATGGAATGATTGGAACTGATGTTTTTTCTATCTGATTATTTTTTAAGAATGATGGTTAAACTATAATTGGAATAAAGTAAAAGTGGGAAATTGTTATAAGAATGTTAATTAAATTAAGTGAAATTAAGAATATACCTAAAATGAACTATGAGAATTGTACAAAAAAGATTAATATCAGTTTCTACAATTAGCTGAAAAGATTAATGTATTTGAAATAATAAATGACTTAGAAGGTAAAGGAAAGAATACCATGTGGAATCTAACTTAAAATGTATATGTGATATGTAGTGTTTAGGTGATAACTAAAAATGTTTATATTATGGTAATGGTAATTTTTAATATGAGTTAAAGGGGAGTAAACTGAATGATGCATAAATCAAGAGGGTGGTGTACTCAAACGGGCAATTAAGGGCGAAATGTTTGGAATTATTAAAATTAACATGGAATTTATTGAATAATGAAATAAGAGTATGTGATGAAATTGCAAATATGACAGATAAAAGTATAAAAGCATAATGAACATAGATTAAGAAATAAAAAATTTAAGATATTATATAAAAAAGATATGAGTATAATTAAAGAAAAACAATAAGTTAAGATATGAATTGAAAATGGATAAAATAAGTGAAAAATATAAGAATATTTGTGAAAATTTACAAAAAATGGAAAATGTAATTATATGATAAGAAACTGAATATGAAAGATAAATATGTAATTATGGTCATGTTTGTATGGAAATGTAAAAACCTGAAACCACACTGTTCACCAAAAGAGATGTTTGTAAAAGATAAGAATAAAAAACTTTTTACAAAAAAAAAATGAAATGCTGTGAGAATATTGAACAAAAATGTAATGCCTCAGATGTGAATAATGTGGAAAAATCATTAAACCTTAAAAAGGTTTATAATATGGTTTAATTAATGTGTGTGAGGACAGCATCTGTACTTGTTCATATATAAAGAAAAATGCAAGAACTGTAGAGGTAACAAATATATGAAGGAAACACACTACAATAGTTATGGGGATTTCAATTATCCTGATATCAATTGGAAGACTAATTCTGCACCAAGTGAGAAATCAAATAAGTT
Source organism: Naja naja (assembly GCA_009733165.1). NCBI lineage: Eukaryota > Metazoa > Chordata > Lepidosauria > Squamata > Elapidae > Naja > Naja naja. Next base: position 2,816,076 of record CM019153.1, on the reverse strand, counting down.
CCTAACCAATCTAGCTGACAACTTTGTTGTCCAAAAGGTAGAGGAGGAAACTAGAGGGACAGCCATACTGGACTTAATTCTTACAAATAGAAGAAGTGATGGAGGGAGTTGAAACTGCAGGAACCTGAGGTGAGAGTGACCATGGCATACTAGAATTCAACATAACACAAACACAAACAATAGAACATAATGATACCAGAGTCTTAGATTTTAAAAGAGCTGATTTTAATAAACTCAGAGAGAACTTGGGAAAGATTCCTTGGATGAAAATCCTAAAGGGGAAAACAACTGAAAAATCTTGAGAAACTCTGAAAAATATGATCATAAAAGCCCAGACTAGCACAATACTACTGAGAAAGAAAAACAAGAAATCCAAGAAGAAACCAGCATGGCTGCACAAAGATTTCTGACAAATTGAAAGACAAAAACGACAAGTACAAAAAATGGAAAGCGGGACACACAACTAAAGCAGAATATTGGCAGAATCTGCAAAGATGAAGTCAGGAAAGCAAAGGCTCAGAATGAACAAAGACTTGCAACAAAAGTCAAAGATAATAAAAAAAAGTTTCATCCAACATATAAATAACAAGAAAAAAAATCAAGGAAACAGTTGCTCCACTAAAGAGAAAAGATGGCAAGGAAGTAACAGGCAGCAGAGAGAAAGCAGAGCTGCTTAACTCATTCTTTGCATCGGTCTTCATGCAAAAAAAAAAACTATAGCTCAACCCACCAGAAATATAACTGTAAAAGACAGACTAGAAACAAAAGTTAAAATAAGGGTGGGGGAAAATAGTAAGAGCACACCTGTCTGGTCGAATACAAATCACCGGGCCCTGATGGATTACATCCCAGAGTTCTAAAGGAGCTGGTAGATGTCATCTCAGAACTACTGTACCACGTCTTTCAAAAATCCTGGAGCACTGGGGAACTACCAGAGGATTGGAAAAGAGCGGATGTGGTTCCCATCTTCAAAAAAAGGGGGGGAGAACAGACCCAGGAAAAAGTGCAGAGAAGAGCAACCAGGATGATTAGGGGACTGGAGACTAAAACATATGAAGAACAGTTACAGGAACTGGGCATGGCTAGTCTAATGAAGAGAAGGACCAGGGGAGACATGATAGCAGTGTTTCAATATTTGAGGGGCTGTTACAGAGAGGAGGGGGGCAAATTGTTTTCCAAAGCACCTGAAGGTCAGGCAAGGAATAATGGATGGAAACTGATCAAGGAGAGATTCAATCTAGAAATAAGGAGACATTTTTTGACAGAACAATCAACCAGTAGAACAGCTTGCCTTCAGAAGTCATGGGAGCTTCATCACTGGAGACTTTCAAGAAGAGATTGGACTGCCATTTGTCAGAAATGATGTAGGGTCTCCTGCTTGGGGGGGTTGGACTAGATGACCTACAAGATCCCTTCCAACTCTGTTAATCTGTAAATCTGTAAACAAAATGAGATAGAATTAAGAATGAATGGATGATGACATCAAGTGGATTAAACAAAAGCTTGTGCCTTTTAATAAAATGTGCTAGTCAAAAATGTGCTACCAGAATCCTGATGCAGCATAAAAGAAATGTATCAAGTGGTTTCATCATTAAAAGAGAATAACTGTGGAACAAATATATAAAAATAAATGGATCAAAAGTATTGGTTAAATGGAGTTGATAAGATCTAAAAAGAAAAAAATCAGGAGTTTAATTAACATAAAACCACCTATAAAATTATATATTAGTTTGGTGAAAGCAAGAATGGTTTAAAAGAATAAATCACTACAGTAAGTCACAGCTAGTTTTAACTATTCTTCATTTTCTTATAATGAGGTCAGACCTGTTATTTCGTCAGCTTATTGCTTTTTACTCCTTCCTGTATAGAAGTGTCTATACTTCTTATTCTAAAATGAAATAGAGAACTAAGAAAAACTAAGAAAAAAGATTATTTTTCTTCCTTTTGAAAAAAAAAATAAAGAAAACTTTTAACAAATTTTTTCTCCAAATTGCCTCTAATATTACTCAGTGCCAATAGGAGGCAGACTGATATATTACTGTGTTTTTTTTACTATTTATTCCTATTCTTGTGAATGTTTTTCAATCTCAGCAGTAAAAGAATAAAGAAGAATGAAAGTTCGACCATTTCATTTGTCTATGAACTCACTGGATTATACAGAAATACATTCTGACTTCAGGAGCTGGAGATGGTGTAGAAATCTATTTTTTTCCACAACAACAATATTGCTATTAAAGTTAATTGATATTCCTATTAATTAAATATATACTCCCCTTCATCAAGTGTATGAAAATATTTTTCATTGCTTGTTGTTTCCTCTGTATTTTCTAAGCACAGACCAGGTTAATATTTGTATACTGTGTCTTCACTGCATATATAACTTACAAATTATGTTTCAGAAGTCTAAATCACTTGTTCTTGTAAGTAAGCAGTGTTATATGGTAGTACTCAGGTTTTTTTATAACTCACTAATCTCTTTTCATTGATAATATAGGCTGGATGTTTCAAACATATCAACCACAGACATAAACAGTTACTGTTCATAATATATCAAGTTAGATAGAAAGATATAATAAATAGTCTATGATAGTTCTGGATTTAATTTAAGTTCAGTAATGTTCCATGCACAGATTGAAGTATATATTCTTCGTCCATCAATTGATTCAGGGAACATGTATTTGGCTCATAAATAGACTTAGAGTACACATGTTCTGACATATTCCCTTGTGGGAGATGGGAAAGGAACAATGGTGATGTATGGAGAGGTGGAACAAATTTCCTAAGGGGTTGTGGCATAAAAGCCATGTGGAGTAGAGAGGAAAGAGGGGCCAGGCACACCAGCTTTGCCTTCTTGTCCCTTAAACACCTGCCAATGACTCTTTTTTTCCTTGCCAAAATCCAAAATCAGTCTAAATTGTCTTGATTTTGCTTTAGCTGGACAATGACCTGCCAGAATGGTCTAGTTCAGGGGTCGCCAACCTTTTGGACCTCAGGGACCACCAAACTCAAAATTTTAAATCCCGCGGACCACTAATATGAATTTTGACTGACGATGGCTTTCTGACATTGGTGGGAAAGTTGGTCCCATATTCCAGAGCTGCAGTAGTCACAGGACTGGCCCTTTGGTCATCCCAGAGCAATTGCTCCTCTACCTGGGGGCACCGGCCTGCTATGCACTGGAGGAGCTGCTCCAGGCAACCAAAGGGCCAGTCTTGCGACTACTGCAGCTCTGGAATATAGGACCGACTTTCCCACCAATGTCAGCAAGCCACCCCGGGGCGAATTTCCCTCCCCTGCCATTGGTCTTACCTTCCAGTTCCAGCTCACATGGCTCTACTCAAGGTTTGCACTCAGCCAAAGGGTGGGGGCCAGCGGGTGGGCAGGCCATGTGGGCGGCACAGCCTTGTGTTCCTGCACAGCCTGGATTAATTGCTTTGAGGGGGACATTTCTCTGCAGACCACCAAAATTTTCTCGCAGACCATCAATGGTCCCCGGCCCACCAGTTGGCGACCACTGGTCTAGTTCAAGAGTCTTCAAACTTGACAGCTTTAGGACTTGTGGACTTCAACTCCCAGAATTCCTGCGCTAACATGACTAGAGGAGGAATTCTGGGATTCAAAGTCCACAAGTCTTAAAGCTGTCAAGTTTGAAGACCCCTGGTCTAGTTGAACTTCTGAAGCACATTGCTTTGTGCACCAAACCACATTTTTCAGATCGTGCACATCCTTCATTATTATGTACTTGTTTACTGTCCTTCACATAGTTGCTTGCTGAAAAAAGAACATTATTCTGGTCATATATATATATATGTATAATTCTGATTGTGCAAAAAAAAATCAGTGAGGTCTACTCTAGAGAATACTTTGAGAAAGAAATACTACACATTAATCATTCTGAAAATTTAGATTATTCATATAGGCGGATAATTCTTTTTTCAGAGATGGATGTATATCATAAAACTGAATAATGCAGTTCTGAAGTGTAACTAAATAAGAAGAACCCATGTTAAGCACAGAGTACAATATGAATTGTGAAAATTCGTTTACTCTTATTCATTCTCATCTATATTAAGAATGACATCAGAAGACAGACTCAGCAAGAAATAGATCCATTTGAAAAGATTACTCAGATTGTTAATGCTATGGTGCACTGTTCAAAAGTTAAGTTGAGCAGTTTGCCGCTAAAGCAATTGAAATATTTTTTTCAGTGTATTTCAACCCTGTCTACAAATGATAAATATAGTCTTCAAGTGGTTTGCCCTAGTAGAATATAAGGTTCAGTCCAGAGAAAATTATATCAGTTGTGCATAAAACAAAAAAATATATTCAGTCACAGAAACTTCTGGTCTAAATATATTCTAAAACAATGGTAAGGATCTTTTATTTTTTTTATACACTTATCAAAAAAAATTAAAGACAAGAGTAAAAAATTAATACAAGAAGGAAAAAATTGAAAGAAAGAAAAGAAAACTAAAGGACAAAAGAAAGTCAAGAAAAAGGGTAGAAGAAAAATAGAAAATAAAGAGTTTCTGATCTTCTTTACAGCTGTTCTAAGTGCAATTGTAGATTTATTTTTCTCTAAAGTTACATCATGACTCCTTTCTTTAAAATAGCCTGTGTAATCATCAAAACCATAAATCATGTTCCTTTTTTTCTGTTTTATACAAAAAGTCCATAAGAGGTTCCCAGTCAGCATTAATCTTTTATCTAAACAAATAGATCAATTTGGCTACCTCAGCAAGTTCTATCATCTTCATGAACCATTCCTCCATTGTAGATATTGCCAAACCTTTCTAACTACTCCCCATACCATAATCTTTGGTCTTATTTACTTCCTCTTTTACCACTTCAGTATTTTTGGTGTCATTTACCAACAGTATGTCATTTTATAAAAGTTCTATTTAAGATTATGAGCCACAGTGGCACAGTGGTTAGAGTGCAATACTGCAAACTATTGCTGACTGCCAGCTGACTGCAGTTTGGCAGTTCAAATCTCACCAGGCTCAAGGTTGACTCATCCTTCCATCCTTCTGAGGTGGGTAAAATGAGGACCCAAATTGTTGGGGGCAATATGCTGGCTCTATAAACCATTTAGAGAGAGCTGTAAAGCACTGTAAAGGATATATAAGTCTAAGTGCTATTGCTATTATAACATAGTCTAAATTTCAGTCTTTTCAATCACATATTTTCTCATTGTTTCATGTGTATAACAAAAAATAGCCCATTATATCATACATTCTTTCACTTGTTTCAGTTTTCAATAAAAGTATACAATTCCACTTCTAAGTTATTCTTAAAATATTCAACACCATCAAATATTTTATCTATTTTGAATCTTTCTGATAACTGCAAATAGGAAAGCCATTGAAAACAATGTCATTCTGCCATAGTGACACTTTTGTATTCCCTTGACAGAATTGTATCTCATAGTATGTTAATCATTATTTCTCATCTATAAAATATTTCTTTTGCTGAGAGCCACAAATGCACTTTGGACAAAACCTGAATTTTGTATCTATTCCATATTCTCAATATAGCATATCTGAGTGGTTTTTAAAATCTACATTAACCCTGATTTTATTATACCACAAATGTTCATGCCACTCAAATCTTCGGTCACCCTTCAAATTCTAAAAATTTTGTATTTCTCAGCAACTCCACTCTTTCGTCCAAACCAAACAGCAAGTTGGAAAATACAATTTCAAATCAGGAACCCAACCTTCTTATATTTAGTCTGTGGATCTTTCCCTTTGCCACTGTTTATACGGCACATAAATTGTTAAAATTAATATTGTCCAGAACAAAAACATTCTCATCAAAACATTTTTGTTGATCATAGACACTGTAATTTCTCCCACTTTAGGGTATCTTTTTAAACCTCATTCTATAACTTAACATAATTATTTTCAAACAACATAGAACTTATTTGACATGGTGATAACTAGATATTTTACTTTTTTCTCAGTCTTAAAATCCAATTTAACATTTTCATATTTTATTTATTACTCTTAAAACCTGCTAGGGTACCAAATTCTTTTAATTTTCCCATTAATACTTCTGTTTAGTGCTAACCTTCTGTTCTCACATGCCAAAAGTATGCGCATGCGTGTGCATGCATGCCTGCACCCATAATGCACTGTGCACATGATGCCCTGCCCCCTGCGCATGTAACCCCTGGTATATGTCTCTGTTCATGTGCACACAATCCCTCATACACCGCACACCACTGCGCATGCGTGCGCATCTATCTCACGTGCCCTGCGGATGCACGGCAGATACCCAACAATCAGCTGGCTGGCGGGAGACGCATGCGCATGTGCAGTACACCTAATCTGGGGTGACAGCTCACGTGCCGGCAGAAATGGCTCTGTGTGCCACTTCCAGCACGTGTGCCATAGGTTTCCCATCACGGGTTTAGTAGATCCTTCAAAACTAACACCATGTCATTAGCAAATGTCCTTCACTTCTTTCTTTTTTTAAATCCTTACTCTTGTTTTATATTTCTCTTAAATAACTTAAGAATTAAAATAAACAGGAGAAGAAACTATAGACATTCCTACCTTATCCCTTTTTTAATCTTTTCTTAGATCTGCATTTAGAATTATTTGTGCTTTCTGTTAAATGTAAATCTTACTGATTTAATAACATTCTCTCCAAAATTAATATCTTCTACTTTAAAGTACTTTCTACTTTAAACAGGCAGGCCCGGTTCAAACTCTCAAAGGCCTTCTCTGTATCTAAAAAAATCAATATGGCTTGTTTTTCTTTATGATTCTGCAAGTATTCCAAAATGTCCAACATGTTCCTTATATTATCCTTTAATTTTCTTTTAGGTAAAAATCTACATTGATCCTCATGCATATATTCTTGCAAAATTATTTTTGACCTCTCAAACAAAATAATTGTAAACAACATGTTATCATTATTCAATAATAAAGTCAAATTTTGTCCCTCGGTATTAATGCTATATTAGCCTTTATCAAGTTCTTTGGCATCTTTCCCCTCTATAAAATAGAATTCATCCTATTTTTTCCATCCTCAAAGCATTTATAGTAAAAAGCTAGTAACCCTCTGGTCCAGGCACCTCTCATGTTTTAGTTTTTTTATATAGTTTTGTGATCTTCCCTTATTGTTATAGGTCCATTCATAATCCATTTCTGATTCTCTGTAATTTTTGGTAAATTTTGTTTCTCTTAACCATTCTTAAAATATTCATATTTTCCATGGAAATTTCTTGTCAAGGGACAGGTAGCTTTTCAACAGCCAGAGGTACATTGTTTAAAATTAGTATTATTTGGGCCAGGGCAGTAAGGTAATAATCTCATTACAAGGAGCATGAATAAGATTTTTCTTCATTTTGAATTTTTTCTTTAACTTTCCTAACTGAGCCAGTTTGCCTTTGTTTCATACCAGAAACCAGGAAAATGCACCCCTGTCATTCATTGTTCACATGATCATCAAATATTGATGACATGAACATCAGAAGTTTCATGTTCTTCCCCAAAATTTAGGTCACAGCTTGCCCATTCCTAATCTAGTGGAAGATATTATAAATAAAGTGCAACTTTAGTTTACTTACTGCTTGTAAATGTTAAATTAAATACTGTCATGCCCTTGTTAGGGGAATAATTGCTTTGGTTTGACCTATTTGTTGGTTTTCTTGTTTAGTATATGATTTTTCTGTCTTACGTTACGAGACTCAAATGAGTGTATATCCAGGCACCAATACAAAATATAAGCCTGCTTCATTTTAATGAAATTGCTGCATCATGTGCTCTCTGACTACAGTCCGGTGCTGGCTGAAGTAATTCAGTAAAAGATTGCCAAGATATTTTTCTATGAATTGTGACTTTCTGGTTATTTCTTAAGTTGATCCATCTACCACAATAATTAAAAAAGAAGGAAGACAATAATGAAAGCCACACAAATGCATGTAAAAATAATGATTTCATAAAGTTAAGAATCTAAATAAGATTTGTACAATGGCTCAATAATTGGAATCCATTTGTTCTCAGAAGTTACAGTAATCTTGCAAGTTTATTTTATTACTGTGGGCTCACTATATTTAATGACAAAAATATTTTAAAAAGCCCGTATCCTCTACTAAATTATAAGGAATACGAGCTTCAGACTGGCTGTTGAGGTTGCACAGTTAAAAATGTATATAACAATCTTGAGGTTTTAAAAAAGTGATCCAAACACAATAGAATTCTTTAGGTGCTTCTCTGGATAAACTGAGCCATTGTGTATTTAAAAGTTCCAGGTAGCTTAGATATGCTGTAAATCACGGGTGTCAAACTCACGGCATCACGTTGCCATCACATGACATTGCGATGTTCTTTCCCTTTGTGGAGCTGTGGTGGGCATGGCCTGCACATGACGCATCCAGCCTGTGGGCCGCCAGTTTGACATCCCTGCTACATCATGACCTTGTACTGGTATCATTTTGAATCTTTCCTTCTACAGTGTAAAAACCCTAATGTGGCTCTAATTTTCCCAAAATGTACTAACCTGAAAAAAATCATTATGAGATGCCTCTATATACAGGCTTATATATAACGTAATGTATGAAACTGCTTTAGAATATTAAAATATAGTCCCAGAAAATAAAGCATGCAATAATTATTTTGTTACAAGGAGACCTATACTAGATATTTTTTAAGCTAATAAAAATAGTATTTGGTAAATATACCAGGTGGAAATATCATCTGCAACAGATTATTTTACCATAAGACATGTGTTTTGTTACATAGTTTCATTATGCTGTTAATAAACCAGTTTTAAAAAGATAAATGAAGTTTAAATGGTTTCATCAATTTGACTGTTTCATTGTATTGTATGAGTTCAGCAATTAAAAATCAACAATTTGTTGGGATGCTGGTTTGATAAGAGAAAATTAATCTAAGTTAAACTTATATCACATACCACAAAATAAGATTGTATAAATTTGACTTCTTTCGATTGTGTCAGTACATAGCACGTATGTCTGTGTTGGTGAATGTGAGTAAATGTATTTTCCTTTGCAAGAGAGTCTCTAGATTGGAAATCTTAGTTTGCTTAAAACAGTGAAAGCTTGCGTGGTCTAAGACTGGACTACCTCAGAACCAAAATGTGCTGATAGCTATTATCCTTACTGATTATAGAGAATGCTACATGTGATATGGATATAGGTATAGGTAAGGTGGTTAATCATATCTACGCCTTTTTCATCATATTAAAGAGCATTATGTGAAACTTCAATTGACAAAAACCATGACGGGTGGCATGGATTCCTGTGATATGGCTACAGTATGAGGAAGATTCTGACTTAAAATATAAAAAAGCAAATAGTAAAGAGCATAAAACAACAAATTAATTACATTCTCTGTGTGTGTGTGTGTGTGTGTGTGTGTGTGTGTGTAAAACAAAAGGGAAGGATGTAAGCAAATGAAGATGGCTTGTGGGCTTGCTGAACACATAGCATTGAAGGTATAACATTAATTGTAAATGAAAAGGCTAAAATGTATACCAGAAAGTGTCTTTTACAGAATTGTTGGTGTTTATAGGAATCTGTAGTTTAGTGATAGTTGCATATTAGGCACTGATAGATGCAGGGGCGGGATTCTACTAGTACAGACCGATTCTATAGAACTGGTTGTTACGATTCTGTGCAGTTCAGAGAACTGGCAAATCACACCACTGGTTGGCCCCGCCCTGCCCCGCCCAGTCACTCCTTACTTTGCCTGCATTGTACCTTCACCTAATTTTTGGTAAATTGCTATTTTGCCTTTTTTTTCCTGACAATCAGCTGTTCTGATTATCAGCTGCGCCAAGTGATTTATCTGATGAAATCGGATTTCATCGGATTTCTTGCTTTTTAGCTAATCTAAATCGCTGTTGTACTGCTTCGCCTTCGCCCAGGAAGCTTCCCTGAGGCCCAGTCAGGGGTGGTATTCAAGGGGTTGTGGGGGGAGAAGTGGCCTGAGAGCAGAGCTGAACCTTCCTTAGGACTGAAGCTTCTATTTTTCAGTGCAGACTCAGGCAGCAGATTGCAGAAAGGTAGATCTGTGAGTGAATCTGTGATTCTGTGAGCAATTCAATCTGCCTGCCTGCTTTGCCTGCTTTTGGGTAAAAGTTGCTTTTTTATAAAAAAAGTCAATATTTAAATAAATACTTACAATATTTACATACAAGCCATGCCCAGTCAATTACATGACCACCAAGCCATGCCCACAAATTAGGCCACACCCACAGAACCGGTTGTTAAGAAATTTGAATCCTCTTCTCAAAAAGTTATTAAGTAGCAACAGCAAATTCAAATTTCTTCTTGTGAGCTATCAAGCAAACGCTCCTCTTTCACCACAACTCTCAAATTGACAAACCACTCTTATCACTGTCCAGATTTACTGCTATCTCCACTTTGGCTTATTTTTCTGCTGAACTTTCTGCCACCATCATCTCTCGCCGCTTCTCCTCCAGTCCGTCTGGACTTTCTCTTCTGCCGGAACTCACTCCACGAATCACAAAAAGGTGCTCCCTTTCACTTCCTCGTCTGCAAAAGAAGCCCAGGGAATAGTTTAGTCAAAAGCCTCTCCACCGTCATTCTGCTTGCTCGTCGCTAGCTTCGTCCCTCTGTCAGGCTGCTCAGTCAGCCATTGCCAACTGTCTTCTTCCTGGTCCACTCGATCAGTTCTTGTTGGGTTTCTGACCGTGTTCTGCCACAAGCCGCCGCTCGGAAGCGTTTCATGAGATGCCCTCTCTTCCAGCTCTCCCTCCAGGATCTCCTTGACTCTGATGAGTCCCATGAACACAGGGGAAAAGTGGATTAGCGAAGCTGAGATCTCACTTCGCACTTCTACTCTCTCTGACACCTGGCTCCGTTGTTCATTCATATATTGCATTTCTCCGCTGGAAAATGCACTATATAGAACAAATTTATATATGTATATATTTGAATAATTGTTTTCGTAGATTTTCACGGGTAAAGGTATGTAGGTCTTGGTGTATTCGGGTCTTGTCCCGTGTAAGGTTGAGAATACCTTGGCAGCGTTTAAATCTCATCCGTCATCTTCAGGCTGGTGTCTTCAGCCGTTCTCCTGGGAGAACGAAGCTGAATGAAACGGATAATTCTCGCATATTCTTTGTAGACAATAATTGTATATAGAAAAATATATATCTATGTGATATTGACCAAAAGTTATGTCAAGCCGGTTTCACTACGTTCAATGTTTTTAATTGTTTTGTTCAATAAAATATTTTAAAAAAAAGAAAGGAAGAAATTTGAATCCCACCCCTGGGTAGATGAGATAATTAAAATATTTTTGCAAGAAAACATTCAATATTCCAATATAGAGGAAAAGTTATCTGACTAGCTAATAGGAAAGGATGGGTGGGAAAAGGATAAGATAATATATATAAAAAGGTTTTGGACCATACAGAGACTAGCAATGAATAGGAATAGAAACTGCTTGCTGATTTTCACTTTAGAAAAATCTGCTTCTTTTGAGTACTTGGACACTTGAATGTGATATGTACACATTATTATTTATTAAATTTGTTTGCTGCCCATCTCACCACAAGGCAAATATGAGCAGCTTACAATATTACACATGGCAATGAAATGTACATAGATCTAAAAGGATGATTGATTTGATTGTTTATGATGAAACATACAAGAATAATATAAGCACTGAATGCAAAGATCATTCTGAGTAGTTTCATGAGTGGATCTTGGGGGGGGGAAATAGTCATGGAAACAAAAGAAAGACATGAAGGAATGTAGAATGAAAGTAGAAAGATTGTTGGAAAAGCATACCTACTGTATGAAAATGTATTCATTCATTCATTCATTCATTCATGTATTTGACTTTTATGCCGCCCTACTCCCTAAGGACTCAGGGTGGCGAACATTAAAAACAGAGCAAATTTACAATAAAAACCAATTAAATAAAACAAGTCAAATACAATTAAAATATTAAGAAAAGATTAAAAACCCTAACCCCCCCCCCCCGGGTCATTCCAGGACGGCCTGTTGAAACAACCAGGTCTTCAGGTCTTGGCGGAAGGAGCGGAGGTCGGGGGCCAAACGGAGATCCACGGGGAGCTGATTCCAGAGGGCGGGCGCTCCCACGGAGAAGGCCCTAGCCCTAGGAACCGCCAGCCGACAATGCCTGACTGATAGTATCCCAAGGAGGCCCCTCCTATGGGAGCGAACAGGGCGATCAGAAAGTGATGCTGGCAGGAGGCATTCCCGCAAGTACCCTGGACCCAAGCCATTTAGGGCTTTGTAAGTTGTTACTAACACCTTGAAGGTAACCCGGGAGACAACCGGCAACCAATGCAAGCCGTGCAGGAGGGGTGTAACATGGGAGTATCGGGACACTCCCATCACAGCCCACGCGGCCGCATTCTGCACCAGCTGTAACCTCTGGGTCATCCGCAAGGGCAGCCCCATGTAAAGAGCGTTGCAGTAGTATTAAGAGGTAAATTAGTTTCCCAAAAGAATTGGGTATGGGAAAGAGTAGGGAAAGCTGTGTGGAACAAAGTGAAAATAATTACTTTACATTGTGTCCTCCCAGAGGGTTGAGGAAAACCTCCAGAGGTTGGGGAGGGTGAAAACGGGCCTCCCGAACGTTCAGGAAGGCCAGAAACGAGCCTGTTTCAGCCTCCAGAGCCTGGGGAGGGTGAAAGTCCCGCCCCCTCACCATGCAGGAAGGCAACTAGGCCACGCCCACCATGGCCACGCTCACCTAGCAGCCGGGCAGAGAACCAGTTGCTAAAAATTTTGAAATCCCCCCTCCCACCGTTTCTGAGTATGATTAAAGAGTGTTCCCAAAAGAAAAATGAAACTTTGACTGCAGCTAAATAAATAAATCAGTAATAACAATGAGGCTAAGCAATAAAATATGCATCCTCTGAAAAGTACAAGTACTAAATAATGGAGTCACAAAAAGCATTCAAAATTGCTAGTGTTAGAAAGTTGACATTTTACCTGACTAAATTTAAAAGATTCAAAAATGCTGACAAAATAAATGTGATTTGGCAATATGTACAAAAGAAGAAATATAATGTGTTGCTACAACTATAAACTGTACTAATTATTAAATCATGAAGCTAGTCCAAGAAGTTTTAATAATATTAGATCATAGAGCTTTAAAAAAAACATAAAATATGACAAGGAAATTGTAGAGAATATTTTTCCTATATGTCTTCACTGTGTGAGGGTTATATGAAAAGTTCTTTTAGATAATACTTTGGGCAAAGGCTAATAAAGAATGACAAATAAAACATTTTTAAAAATAACAAAGTCAATGTCAACATCATTAGCATTAGTGGTATTCTTTAAGAATTTTTTAAAAAGTCTGAGATAAAGTTGCAGCTAATTAATGAATTTGTATTCTTTAAACCCTCAGCAGCTTAAATGGCAAGAAAGAGTAAACTAAACTTTCACCTTTTGCCACTATTTTTTTCTCCTTTTGTGTCTTTGAGTCATTTCGGGACTTGTCCCTAGTTCTCTTGGCAAGACTTTCAGAAATGGTTTGCTGTTGCTCTTTCCTGTGGCTGAGAAAGTGACAGACTAAAAGTCACCCAGCAAAGCCTTTCTGCCTAAGAATTCACTGTCTCCCACTTTCTAGCCTGAGGTCTTAACCGCCACACCAAATTGGCTCTCCCAACCCCAATGCAAATACTTTCCCAACTGAAGATAAGATGTGCTTTTGCCGTCAATACTGCCTATTTGCCATTTTATTACTTCTTTGTAATTCCTAGAGAAGTTCTCCCATAGCTTATGATTTTACCATTTTAAATAATTTGTTGCATTGCAGGATTCAGTCTGGGTCAGTCACCGGGTTTTTGTCTTCTGAGTTTTCGAACTCATGCTTGAACCCAACAAGTCGGAAAGCTCAGAAGACAAAACCTCTGGTCCCAGTGACTGACTCAGTTTGGATTCTGCAACATTATTCTGGGACACGTATATTTGCCTTCATTCAGTTTGCTATCATCCACAAAAATGGGTATTTTACCATTTCATGTGACTTCAACTCATTAATGAATTGTGCCAGTCCCAAAGCTGACCTTGGGCGAGAAACTCTGTTCCTATTTTTCTATTGTGAAAAGTTATTGCTTTTTTCTCCTAGTTTCTTGTTGTGAAACCAAATCTATAGAACTGCATTCCATGATTATTAGTTAGAAACTATGTTCTGATTTCTCAGTTAATAAAAAGGAACACCATATAGATGGAATTATCATATATATCACCATTCTAACCAAGTATGAGAAAATCGTCTTTAATGGTTCACTCACTGGCTGTAGTCTCAACTTACAACCACAGTTGGGACCAGAATTTAAGTCATGTCATAAGGAGATATACCGACCTATACTACTCGCCCAGCCACTTTTTTCTTATTTTCCTCAGAATTTCAACTTAATAAAATTGTTTGAATATTAGCTCTATACCCATTTGCTACAAAACTGTGTGATCGGGCTTAGTTTTTGGAGAGGAAAATAGGTGGGGGGGATTTCTGCCTCTGCCTACCAGCATCCATTGGTATTCATCTGGCTAGCATCCTGTCAGTGTGTGAGAGAGTTGAGGGCTGTTTGGAAAGTGAAACAGTATTTGCTGTGAGACCAAGGAGACAGCAAGGAGCCTGGGTGTGGCTTAGCTCAACTGTACTGTACTAAAGCTGCTTGGTGCTGTGAAAGTAAAACTCCTCTTTTTGTGGTTTTGCATTTTTTTTTTAAATTACATTTATATGCCGCCCTTCTCTGAAGACTCAGGGCGGCTTACAATTTTGGGCGCAACCCAATGTGCTCAGCAATAGCCTTCCTTCCATTGTATATGCCTGCTTATTACTAAGCGGCATTTTTACAAGGTCAGCTTATTGCCCCCAACAATCTTGGGTCCTCAATTTACCTACCCCGAGAGGATGGAAGGCTGAGTCAACCTTGAGCCTGGTGGGATTCGAGCCTACAGTAATTGTAGACAGCTGGATCTTAAGAGCAGGCATTTACAGCCTGAGCCACCAAGGCTCTTGATTTGAACAGATTTGAACATTTGAACAGATTTGTTTTCAGGTGGGGAGGGGGAGTAGAACTCCTTAGCATCAGAGCGTGTTAATAATTATAATAATATAGGAAATACTAATGCTCTGATGGTCATTTCGAAAAATCCTTTCTTAGTGAGCACCTAGAAGCCAAGAGGAACATAGGTGCCAAATTTTAAGTTTGTAGGCTTTACAGTTCTGGAGATTTTGTGATGATGCATGAGTGGTATTTCACTTTTATATATATAGATTCTGTGAGACGTGTTTCCTGTTCCAGTAACTTTTTCCAAATGGTTGAGGCAGCTCACAAGACTAAAATCCATCAGTTCACTCTGGATAGCAGGAAAGTATAGCAAGCTGCTCTTTATTATTTGGGTTTGCTAACCATCAGCGACAAAGTAGCATTCTTTCCCCCATGTTTTGGGGATAATAAGGAAGACATGGCAGGAAATTTGTTTACCTTAAGTTTACAACCTTCAGATCATCTCCACCACAACCACTAAAGCGATATATGGATTATATTTTAATAAAGCCACCCAGAGACATTACTCTTCATAGACATCCTTTGTTCCATACCATGATTGCACCTGCAGCAGAGAAACATTTCCACACCATGGGAGCAACTGGTGGATTTTTTTTGTTCCCTCACTTGTCTTCCATTATGAAGGTATCCAAGATTATGCTGTGTCCCTTTCTTACGCATCTTGATTGCTTCAAGTGACTTAAAAATATTTTTGTCTCCTAATATAAATAATGATAGTATTAAGAGTAGTAAACAGTACTTATTGTTTCCTGTTAGAACAATTAATCAATGGAACAACTTGCCTCCAGAAGCTGTGAATGCTCTAACACTAGAAGTTTTTAACAATAAATTGGACAACATATGTCTGAAATGGTATAGGGCTTCCTGCCTGAACAGGAGGTTAGACTAGAAGACCTCCAAGGCCCCTGCCAACTCTGTTATTTTGTTACTTACTTGACCAGACTGTTCCTTTGGTAACAAATTAGGGTGTATCACTGGAACTTAAAAGTCTTTCATCCTGAAGGCCCAACATGCTAACAATTACCACACACTGTCAGGATGAAGAATTTCTGTCTTATTATCCAGATTCCTGTGCAGTTATTATTTCATGCAAATTATTCACGCATAGCTAGTAAATAGGAAGGTGTTTTTTTTAAAAAAATATTTCATACAGGAATTTACAGAAATAAAATAATTAGTTCATGCACTACCATGTGTTATGATTCCCAATAATAACGATACAGCAAATTAAGCAGAGGGCAGGGGTTTTTACTTTGTCAGGTAAGGAGCACAGAGGATACTGAGGTAATGACAGGATTATTTAAGCCTTAGACATAGAGGGAAAACTCAGGTTTGTTTAGTGGCAACCCAAAGTGCAGAAAAAACAACTGTGGGCTTGTGAGGCCAAAAACAAACTCATTCACTAATTAAGTTATAATTTACTAAGTAATTACTTATTTTAGAATTTTCAAGATTATTAGATGTATTAATAGAAGAAAATGTTCAGTGAAAGCACTCTGTATATCTTTTGTATACTAGCAATAACATTTCTCTTTTTTAAACAACAGGATCTGGTAATTTTGAAATTGAGTTTCCATACTTACTATACCTACTTTTCAAATGCTTTCTGGCTCTCCTCATCAATCTGCTGCCAGATGTCTCACACAGCCTCCATTTCATCCCAAATTCACGGAGGAAGTTGACTGATTTCATCATTGGCCTATGAATGATCAACAATGACTCATTCATTATCTTAGTGGTGATATGATGAGACATTGTCAACTACAAGTTTCTGTTGAGGTTATGTGGGCACATTCCCTCCACTTCTGTCACAGGGCATTGTCCTAGCTATTTTTGCTTGAGCTGCAAATTCTGTTCTCACAGAGTTCCTTTGTGATATGCTGCAGGGCTCGGTACTCTCTCTACTTCTTTTTAACATCTACATGAAGCTGCTGAGTATGAGGTACCATCAGTATGCTGCTGATACTCAGCTTTATAGTATCTCACAGAAGTGAGTACACCCCTTCACATTTTGTAAATATTTCAGTATATCTTTTCGTGTGACAACACTGAAGAAATGACACTTGGCTACAATGTAAAGTAGTAAGTATACAGCTTGTATAACAGTGTAAATGTGCCGTCCCCTCAAAATAACACAACACACAGCCATTAATGTCTAGACCCCTGGCAACAAAAGTGAGTACACCCCTAAGTGATAATGTCAAAATGGGGCCCAAAGTGTCGATATTTTCTGTGGCCACCATTATTTTCCAGCACTGCCTTAACCCTCTTGGGCATAGAGTTCACCAGAGCTTCACAGGTTGCCCCTGGAGTCCTCTTCCATGACGACATCACGGAGCTGGTGGATGTTAGAGACCTTGACACCTCCACCTTCCATTTCAGGATGCCCCACAGATGCTCAATAGGGTTTAGGTCTGGAGACATGCTTGACCAGTTCATCACCTTTTTCCTCAGCTTCTTTAGAAAGGCAGTGGTCGTTTTGGAGGTGTGTTTGGGTTCGTTATCATGTTGGAATACTGCCCTGCGGCCCAGTCTCTGAAGGGAGGGGATCATGCTCTGCTTCAGTAGGTCACAGTACATGTTGGCATTCATGGTTCCCTCAATGAACTGTAGCTTCCCAGTGCCGGCAGCACTCATGCAGCCCCAGACCATGACATTCCCACCACCATGCTTGACTGTAGGTAAGATACACTTGTCTTTGTACTCCTCACCTGGTTGCCACCACACCATTTGAACCAAATAAGTTTATCTTGGCCTCATCAGGCCTCAGGTCATGGTTCCAGAAGTCCCATGTCCTTAAGTCTGCTTGTCTGCAGCAAATGGTTTGCGGGCTTTCTTGTCCATCATCTTTAGAAGAGGCTTCCTTCTGGGATGACAGCCCTGCAGACCAATTTGGTCTGAGTATTGACAGGCTGACTCTATCCCCACCCCTTCAACCTCTGCAGCAATGCTGGCAGCACTCATATGTCTATTTCCCAAAGCCAACCTCTGGATATGACACTGAGCAGGGGCACTCAACTTCTTTGGTCAACCATGGCAAGACCTGTTCTGAGTGGAACCTGTCCTGTTAAACCGCTGTATGGTCTTGGCCACTGTGCTGCAGCTAAGTTTCAAGGTCTTGGCAATCTTCTTATATCCTAGGTCATCTTTATGTAGAGCAGCAATTCATTTTTTCAGATCCTCAGAGAGTTCATTGCTCTGAGGTGCCATGTTGAACTTCCAATGACCAGTATGAGAGAGAGAGAGTGATAACACCAAATTTAACACACCTGCTCCCTCTTGTAACACTAATGAGTCACATGCCACCAGGGAGGGGAAACGGGTACTTGAGCCCAATTTGAACATAATCACTTAGGGGTGTACTCACTGTTGTTGCCAGGGGTTTAGACAATGGCTGTGTGTTGTGTTATTTTGAGGAGACAGCTCATTTACGCTGTTATACAAGCTGTATACTCACTACTTTACATTGTAGCCAAGTGTCATTTCTTCAGTGTTGTCACATGAAAAGATATACTTAAATATTTACAAAATGTGAGGGGGTGTACTCACTTCTGTGAGATACTGTATATCTCTATCCCTGGTGACCCAAATGCTGCTGCTCTCTTGCGATGCCTAGAAACTGTGAAGTCTGGATGAGGGACAACAGGCTTTGGCTTAAGCCTGGAAAGACTGAGTGGCTTTTGAGTGGAGCTTCAGGATCCAGAACTTTAACATCTTTATTTCTATGAGATTCTCAGTCATCCAGGTCATGGCTGGTCAGAGTTGAAGAGCCTTCTTGGATGAGAAGTGAAACATCTTCAAAGAAAATCAAGAAAGTACAGTTGCCTCTTGAAAAAGCACTTTTGGGTTTAACATCTTTAGTTCCAGATGGACACTGCCTCAGACAGACCCAGTGCACAACTTGAGGGGTTCTCCTAGACTCACAACTCCTGCTTGCTCTACATTGAGCTGCCCTCGAAGAGTATTTGGAAGCTACAGGTAGTGCAGAATGCAGCTTGCTGGAAGGTTCTTATGGTCCCTAGGATGTCCCATGTTGCACTGCTGTTCTGCAAGCTCAGTGGTTGCCGGTTTGCTTCTGGATCAAATTCGAGTTTTGGTTATTACCCTTTATGTTTTGGGTCCAGGGTATTTGAGGAACCCCAGTGAGACTGACCTACTCCATCCATACTGACAGAAGGGGCTTGCTGCAAACCCCATCAGTCTAGGAAGTCCAGCTGGCGGGGTCCAGAAGAAGAGACTTTTCTGCCATGGCTCTCATCCTCTGGAACATTGTGCATTCCAAAGTGAAATCTGCACTTATCCTTTTGATCTTCCAACAGGGCCTAAAGACTTGGATCTGTTAATTGGCCTGGGGGCCCAATGGGGGAGGGGTGTAAAGCTTTCTGAAACAGAAAGGATGACACCCAACTTAAAGGCAATACAAGGTTATAATAAAATTTGATTCTTACCTTAGCCTGCTATCCTTCAGATATATTAGGAATACAACTTCAGGATTTTCAGACACCAAGGATTACTTTTGCTGAAATTTTAGACTGACCAATTTTAGACTATTTACTGACTTGCATGATTAAACTATTAACTTTATATCTGCTTATCTATCATATTCTTCATACTTACTATTCATTAAGTTATGAATATACCTACTAAAGCATATTAGGTGATCCTTACAAATTCTAACATACATATTATGGTTGAATCTGCAATAGCATCTATATCTGGGTTAATAATATCTTTATTCTTGTGTTTCAGATATGCCAGGCATATAAATAAAGTTTCTAATGTTATCTGTACAACTTGTGTACGCTAACCCTTATACTTGCCATATAACTGGCAATCCATCTTAAGCTAAAAATTTTAAGTTAAAACAATCACAGAGATGGCTGCTCCTAGACAAGGTTAATTGGACAGGATTAGTTCTTGAATCTTGGTCAACACCAAGTAGTCTCAGTTTGTAGACAGCAAAGTTGATTTTAAAAAAAATCTGGAAGAAGGCACTAGCATTTTAATATTATTGCCAAGAAAATAATATGGATATATCCAAGTAATGAAAGGAACTAAGCATGAGAAGGAAAGAGACTTCAGTGAGATTTTAAGGAAATGTTTTAAAGAATGTATGAGGGTCATTCAAAAAGCTATTTGAGGGAAATGAAATATTAGGGTTTTTTCCCTTTTTTCCCTACTTTTCACTTGGATCAGTATTTACATTACAGATGTTAGAAATGTGGTAATAATTAGAAACAAAAAATTTAAAAAAATAGCCAGTGTACTATAACTGCTGGAAATTAAGGATGATAAATCTAACATAACTGGAGAGTATTAAGCTATGCAAGATTAGACTAGAAGACCTGTAATTTCTGTATGTATATTTTCAAAAATGGTAATACAGAAAAATTCAGGCATTGTTTAATAGTATGAATTTTCTATTAAGATTTTCAGCATTTTAAAAAGAAAATTCAAATTATCAGTACATCATTTTTAATTATTTCTAAATGTCACAAATCTCTTGCTTTATACAATTGATGAAAATGTAAATATTGCAACATCTAAATTTTAATTTTATTTTAGTGAATTATATACTAAATCTTAACCTTTGCACGTATCTAACCAGGTTAACAGATAATGACTTTGCAAGTTGCTGAAGGATCAGTGGGAAGAACATTAAGTGAGTGAGGAGACAAAGCAATCCCATACTGTGAGAAGTGTGCTTTGTTCTAGGCTACCTATGCAATTGAGAGCATACATCTCTGGGACTCAGCACACCTCTTTTCCCTAGAGGTATACTAATCGAAATTTCAGAATTTCCTTTGGATCTAGTAAAGCTTTCAGACAATAAGAGTTTAAGACTTTAGTGGTGGTTGGTTTCGCTATGTGCATTGTGCACTAAATTTCCCTGGGCACAGACATATCCATTGGTTTGCATGTCTGTTATTCAATAGATTTAGCAAACGTTATACAGAAATGTTGCATTTTTCCTATCTGTTGTAACACATTTGAAGGCATATCCATATTAGGTGCATTTAAAGAGAAAGAGTGAGTATATATTAGTGCTGCCTTTGTCAGTACTCCTGGTAGACCTGGGCCTTCACTGTTTGAAAGCAAATTTTGTGATAACAATTGCCTCTCTTGATGATATTGTAAATATTTCCTGCTTTGCTACTCAAGGAAATAAAACCCATAGAATGTTAATGTTTATATATGTGTGTAGGTTTGTATGAGTGTATGGACAAATACAGAGTCACACACATTTTGTCCATATGAAATATAAATGCTTTAGATATATAGTACTTTATATATTAAAAGTTCTTTAAGTTCTTTAAAAATTGAAATAAATAATTGTAATTCATAGAACATTCTGTAATTCAGAGATACGTATAAAATACAATGTGTGTATTTGATTGCAGGTAACAGAGTTAAATGTGCAGCAATTTCAAGCACAGTTTGATATTTTCTATAATGAAATATAATGCAAAAAATTAAACATTCAATATCAACGGTTTCTAAATGGTTCTGATATTTCTTTTTTGTCCTTTTACACGAAGAGTAATTTATTTCCCTTTTTAAAGTGTGGGCAGAGTGATTACTAGCGCTCTGTAATGTAATTGTGTTGCATTGATAAAATAAAAATTGTCCTTTATCTGTGTCCTGATAATGTCCTGATAATGTTCAATTTACAGGCTGGCTTCTCTGCCACTTCTTCACTGCTTTGAGTATTCCAGTTCTCCTCCCTTCCTGCTTTGAGAGCGCACAGAACTGTTTGAAATCCACTGGTACAATTGTCAAATCAATTATTCATTCTCTGCAATTATACTCGCACAAAGAACATTTTGCTGGTCTGAATGATGATTAAATTAACAGCTATTCCAGCTGCCTGATAACATCTAATAGAATATTCATAAGCCCAAAATGGAATGAATTATCTCCATTAACTTCATCATGTTCACTTAATTACATGCTTGTTATTGTATTTACACCTTGTTAGATACCGCTGAAGCTGATATAGTGGCTGGCCAGGAATTGGAAGCGTCTGTCATGGGGCAGTTGGAGCGCATTTTGTAGGAAATGCTATTTATTTTAAATGCTCCACCTGCTGGGAGCCAAGGTTAGTCAGCAGCACTGAGATGAATTGGGAAACGGGGTGTAAAAAGAAATAATGTGCTTCTGACAGGCTCCGTGGCTTTTAAGTTGCTCTCATTCAGCCACTTCACAAAAAATTATTTTATTCCATCTTTCAGTGATGATGACATGATTGCTTTGGGGTAATCATTTACCATTCTGATTTTATTTTTTGAAGTAAATTGTCTGAAGTAATAGGTTCTTGGAATTACAGCATGTCTTGCTTTTTTTCTGCAGAACTTTATTTAAGCTTCTCTTCCAGCATTTAACCCGAGGCCCCTTTTTCGTTTGATCTTCTAACTTTATTTATACAACAGTGCTTAATGATCCTGCAGAACGTTCCCCCCGCATGTACATACACACTCCCCAAAATAAATAAAATAAATTCTGACCAATATGCTGACAGTATTTTATATCCACAGCAAGAGGGCATGTGCAATTTCTTTTGGAGTTAGAAATACAAAACAGCTTTTTCGCCAACCCCTGATACAATCATTCATCCTATTGAAATAAATTTATCATTTTCCGGATAACTTTGCTCTTGTAAAATATGATAAAAGCACTATTTGCACCCTCTGATACCTCCCTACAATATTTTCCCACACCAACACAGTGCTCTTTATAAGTAGCCAGGTTTCTCGGCCAGGCCTCCTCACCCACATCTGCAATAACTCTGTTCCATAGCACTGGATGCAGCAAAGGAAAATAGCTCTCCATGTTGATTTGAATCTGAATTAAACCAAGAATGAATGGACTTATAATCACACTTCTAAATATTTGTGAGATCACTGTAATAAAGCACTCAGACCCTATTTTTTATTCAGCCTAGAAGGTATATTTTTGTAACAGAACAAGGAAAGTGAGGGTAATTATTTTTAAGCAAAAGAGACTCTGTTTGTAGAATAATGGTGGTGGACTTCAGCAGCTAACGGTGATAGTATCAATGGTCTTTGTTTGAAGGGTTTTCTTTGTTAGTAAGAGAGAGATAATTTTCATATATTAAATATATTCTGCTGTCAAAAAATCTAACAGAATAGAAGAATGATTAGGTATTTGAATAGTTATAATATGCCGAATTCTTACCTAACAGAAGAAATTAGGTTCGCTACCAGAAGAATATATAAAACAAAAGTTGGAATGTGGTGAAAAAATTGTTGAGGGATTATTGTGGAAGTAATAAAAGAGCTTTAGTGTCCAAATATTGACTGTAGCTTTCCTTGCATACATCTTATGCATGTAATGTGTAAATTAACTGAATTGAAATTAGTGTAGTATATAGTTCAGATATGTCTGTAGAGTTATGCACAATACAAGAGTTTGCTGGCCTGTATTTATGATAATAGGATTACTATGTTTTGGAACACATTTGTATTAACATCATAAATTAACATTACTCTTCCTACTTTTTTATCATCACTGATATTAAATAGATATTTTGTGGGGGGGGGTGTTGTAATGCTGCTAATGTTTCCTCTTTTATATTGACATAGCAGAAATGATAGAACTATCATCATGCATAAGGATGCTGTATGTTGCAAAGTGGGGAATCCGTAACTAAAAAAAGACTTGCCTTAACTGATTTTATAATTGACAGAATATTTATTTAACTTACTGTAAATTGACACACCTCTAGACAGAGACAATTATGACTGACTGTATAACATCTGACAGAATCAATTATGACTGACTGTTGTTTGCTACCTTTGCATAGAAATAGATGAAACACAGGTATTTAGAACAAAGCCTCCTGTGTTTGATATAATTAAATACAATAATGTATTTTAAAGTTTAAAAAATCAGCTTCTAATGGTTTATAATTTAGCACATTCTTCAAATAAAAAGCTAACAATAAGAATGATGCACTGACTTCTGAACAAACAAGAATAATTGAATAAGAACTGTATGTACCAACCTGCAACTTTCTAAATGAAAAATCATCAGTTGATAAAATTCTCCACAGTTTTAGAATTAACAAAAATCAAGTAATATTTGAGACAATAAATTAGCAGTTTTGCTCAACAATAATTTAACATGGAACATTAACATGGAAAGACCAAGTGTCCACTAACTGGATATAAAACATAAGAATCTCCCATACAAGTGAAAGAAAGCCAAAAAAGGCTTCTATATTTATTTGTGCATTATTTTAATGAGGAGCAAAATTAAATAATGAAAATATTTAGAAGAATCTAATACATTTTATAAATTCCACATTATCTTCAATTATTAAAATATCAATTGATAAATGTTTAATTTAAATTGTTTTTCTTTTATAGTTTACATCATTCAGTTTAAAATTTAAATGCTATGTGTATATTTTGTGTTTAAAGGTTAGGAAGCTCTTTATGTGAAAACATTGCATAGAATATATCTTGTTCTGATGTTGTAAAAGACTGTTTGGATTTTTTCTGACACAAATGTAAAGGGTATGGTAGCAGTTGGTGTAAAATTGTGTTCTGTCCATATATCTGAATGTTCCACAAGCAATTTCTATCATGTAACAACACTGTTCTCAAAATAAGATGAACTATTTTATTGATCTCAAATTTATTTAGGAAAAAAAGAGTTCTTATATGCATCTCCAAGTTGGATGGTATGGTAGCTTGAAAGTATTGACTGACTGTGTGCTATACAATGGTCACAATTGTCTTTTACTAAGGAGAGCATAGAACGATGCTGGTTGCCATTCTTACTCTGCTGTGTGGCAGCGCAAATAGTCCCCTTTCTAACCAACCTGGTGGGAAAAGTCAATATCCCATCAACAGAGGAGGTAAACACATCAGGAGCTGTGTCCTCTCTCATCTTCCCTGCTCTATATTACTACAGTTCTTTAAATCTATTCTCCCCAGTCATCAAATGCACTTCTGTCATTCAAATGCATATACTGCTGCAGTACAAATAAGGCTGTAGTCTAAATTTAGTGGTGTACTTTCTCTTTTATTGTTTTGTATTTTAAAATAAAATATTCCTCATTAATTTTGCAAAGCACTTTTCTATATTACCAACATTATATACATAATTATATGTATATATAATTTATATACCAGTAACTATATAGTATAGAAGTGTGTGTGTGTATGTGTGTGTATATACATATATATATTGTGTGTGTGTGTGTGTGTGTTCCTACTGTTAGACCTAGTGAGATGGCTGCTTGAAATAGCAGTTACAGTCAAATTTCTTGGGCTGGCCCTACTTGCTAAGTTACTCCATTAAGATCAATATTTTTAGTTGGATAAAAAAATGACAACTTTGTGTATGCAAAAAACCTCACAAAAACATGACTGTCTTCAATCAAATCATTGTTTAACAACTGTCCCCAACTTCAGTACTTTCTAGGTGCATAAATTTCAGTTTTCTATATTCTTAACAATAGCCATGTTGGGGAAGACAAATTAAACTTGATTAAATTTTTCTCATGGTTACTTTTTTTTAATTTGAACTACTTCATGGGTGTCCAACCTTTTAGCAGAACTAGCCCTTTTTAATCATGTGTTAATATACGTATCATAATAATGAAATCCTAAGAGAAAGGTAGGCACTGCATGGGAGCAAGGCAGTTTTCACTGATCCATGGTTTAATAAAACAAGAATGGGGTGAAAAAGCTGAAGGAGTGCTAATTGACAAATTTAATTCAAGTAAATTTGTTAAACAAATGCTAATATAAGTTACTTTAGATGTATATTTTAAAAAATGAGGACAACTGCAGACTAGGTCTCAGCTGGCCATGAATTGTATTCCAGTGGCACCGAGAGAAGAAAGTGATTTCTTTATATGTATTTTCTTTTTCTTTACTATGATCCTATTTATTCTTTCTTTCCTATTTTTCTTCTTTTCTGAACTTTCTACTTTTTCTTTTTTGTATTTTGTATTAGCTTTTATCTTTTTAAATGTAATGATTAATAAAATTATTATTTAAAAAACTAACCCCAAGCAAGAGAATATACAAACCATACAATATATAGAAGATAAAAGGATGGGTGTGACTAGACAAATGAAAAAAATGGCAGTAAAAACCATTACAGTGAAAAATAGTGAATATGGGATGCCCTTACTTTATGATGGAAACTGAGATCAGAATTTCCATTGTTAAACAACGTGGTTATAAATTGTAATGTCATATTGGACAGAAATTCTAGCATTTCTTGTTGCCGTTGTTAAGCAAATCACCATGGATCATTAAGTAAGAATGTCATGGCCATATGGACCAGCTCCTTGCCCAACCTATGGTCAATAGCCACTGTCATCCCCATCTTCAAAAAGAGAGACACCAGCCTTGTTGAAAATTACAGACCAATCTCCTTATGCTGCATCACCTGCAAAGTCATGGAATCAATTATTAACCAATCCATTACCCTCCACTTAGAGACAAACAACCTACTCACTAATAAACAATTTGGTTTCAGAAAAAAACTATCCTGTAATCTGCAACTCCTACACTGCAAAAACATATGGACTACACAACTCGATCAGGGCAAAGCAATAGATGCAATTTACATAGACTTCGGTAAAGCCTTTGATTCAGTGGTACACAACAAACTACTCCTAAAACTAAAATCTCTGGACACCTGCAGAATTGGATAGCTGCATTCCTGTCAAACAGGCAACAAGTGGTCAAAATAGGGAGCACCCTATCAAATTCCCATACCTGTTAACAGTGGTGTCTCCCAAGGCAGCATTCCAGGACCAGCTCTCTTTATACTTTACATAAATGACCTTTGTGATCATATTAAAAGCAACTGCGTTCTTTCCACGGATGATGTAAAACCATTCAACACCACCGACAATGCTGCTACACTTCAAAAAGACCTTGACTATGTGTCAGAATGGTCAAACAAGTGGCAACTTCAAATCTCAACAAACAAATGCTCTGTCTTACATACTGGCAAGAAAAATCAGAAAATAAAATACAAGCTGGATGGACAAGACCTTGTAGACGACTCTCACTCTGTCAAGGACCTTAGAGTACTCATCTCTGATGATCTAAGTGCTAGAGCCCACTGTAACAACATTACCCAAAAAGCATTAAGAGTTGTTAACCTAATCCTGAGAAGCTTTTTCTCTGGTAATATTGTACTACTAACTAGAGCATACAAACATTTGCTAGACCAGTTCTTGAATACAGTTCATCTGTCTGGAATTTGCACTGCATATTGGACATTAATACAATCAAGAGAGTCCAGAAATATTTCATGAGAAGAATCCTCCATTCCTCTACTCACAACAGAATACCCTCTGCCTCCAGACTTGGAATTTTAGGAGTAGATAACTTAGAACTTCACCGCCTTCGGTCCGACCTAAGCATAGTACTTAAAATTATCCATTACAATGTCCTACCCGTCAATGACTACTTCAGCTTCAACCTCAACAATACATGAGCATACAACAGATACAAACTCAGGGTAAACCCCACAAAACTAGATTGCAGGAAATACGACTTCAGCAACAGAGTGGTCAATGCCTAGAATACTCTACCTGACTCTGTGGTTTCTTCCACTAACCCCAAACACTTTGACCTCAGACTATCTACTGTTGACCTCACCCCATTCCTAAGAGGTCTGTAAGGGGCATGCATAAGCGCACCAATGTGCCTACTGTCCCTGTCTTATGTTCCCTTTTATTCATATCTATTTCCTGTATTGATAATCAAGTTTATACTTATATGTATTATCAAATGCATGCTTGACAAAATAAATAAAATAAATAACTTTACTGCTGACTTCTCCACTGACTTTGCTTATAGGATGGCAGCAAAGAAGGTTTCAAATGGTGATCACATAACCACAAAATGCTGCAATATCACAACTGAGAGCCAGGCACTTGGATCTCAATCACATGACCATGGTGACATTGCAACCAATGTAACTATGAAAACCAGTTACAATTACCACTCATTCAGCACCATTATGAGTTTGAGAAGTCAATGAATGAGTTAAGTGAGGATTACATGTAATAGTAAACCTTAATGAAATTTTCTTACTTATCAATTTCCTTAATGTGAAAGTATGGCCCTCCTAGATGTTCAGCATGCCTCACCATATGACTGATGATGGAAAATTATGAGATTTGCTCTCTTGAACTAGTAACATTCACTGCATTCATTGGGACTTCTCTAACTTGTATAAAATGAGAATGACTAAAAACAGAAAAGTAAAACAATAAAAAAACAATAAACTAGAATTCTGCAAAACCTGTGCATGATATTGCTTTAAAAGCTATAGGGAAGCATACAAAGTAGCTCTTTCAGATAGTTAAAGGAGTTGCATCTTTTTCTGGGAAATGGATAAAAAAGCACATTGCTTTTCTCTTAAAAATGCAAAAAGAAGACAGCCAGAATGTTGTCAAAATGTTTCAGAGACAACCAGAAGCATCATCTTAAAACAGTTATGTGAACCTGGAAAAAGATTTAGATATTTCAATGATTTTAAAACATGTTTCATATATTCTCCTGCACATTCCAAAATGCTTATTTTAAAAGATTTTCAGAGCCTTAGAATAATGCACCTTATGAAATAGAAAAAAAAACAATTTGTATATTTATTATTTCTTCCAAATTTACTAAGAGTGCCAGTGTAATGTAGTGGTAAAGATATTAGGTTTAAGAGTTCTAAAATTCTAAGCCCATCCTGAGTCACATAATTTCGCTAGATTACTTTGATCCAGGCTAATTCACAGGCAAGTTGCAGTGGACATTTACTAGAAGAATTGTTACGTTAGACTTTGGTATCTTCAAACTTCAGTGTCTTGAAATGCTCTGTTACAGTGTTCAGCGTTACAGCGCTGAAGATGTCAACCGGTTGGATATTGAAATATCCGCAAGAAAATAATCAAATTCAGAGAGCACTAAGGGCTCCACAGTGATCTGCTCTTGTAAATGCCAGCATATAGGTTATCCCCAGGTTACGAGCGTTCCCTTAGTGAACGTTCGAAGTTACACAATCAGCGCCTGCTAGTGTTTACAAACAAGCCCCAAACATATGAATCTTACAGCTCCATGGCAGCTCTTCGCCCTTATGAACAACCGCAGAGGCTCTGCAATATTTGTCCTCCATTTTGCCAGCCAAAATGCCCCCCCCACCATGCTCTGTTTTGGCCTGCGCAGGCCTAAATGGAGGGGTGGGGGCGGGCAACCTATATTTTGGCTTGCAAAGTTCTGGGCAAGGTCTGCGCAGGCCTAAACGGAGCTCCATTTTAGCCAGCAAAGTGCCAGGTAAGGCCTGCGTACACCAAACTGGAACTGCAGAGGGGCGCATGCAGCAAAGAGACTGGAGAGGAGACAGCTTGCTAGATCTTCCCATAGCAAGTGACCCGGCGCAGCAGGTTGGGTAGGGGGAAAGCAATTGTGGGGAGCATGAGGTATTTCAGTTGGTCAGGGAGGCCTTGAGTGCTCTTAAACAGGTGGCCTGTCCCATCACTAGACCTCCCTATGGCCTTTCCCACCCTAAAATACCTCATGTGCACTTAACAAACCGCGCATTTGCTTAGCGAATGCTTGGGCAAAAGGAGGGACCGATCCTGTTCAAGATACAAGATTCACTCTCACAAATCCTTGGGTTACGAATGGAATGGGCAGGCATTACATTCATAACCTGAGGACTACCTGTAATAATTTTATATCCATCTGCTGGTCTGTCTATCATCTACCTACCTACTTACCTACCTACCTACATCGTAACATCAATAAATCGCCTAGTTTTCAGCACTACAATTTTCAGAGAGGACGGTAATTTCTGATAGCAAACCATTTGAAAAGGCCTCTGAGACCACTACCAATTAGTCAACAATCTGATCTAAAGGGATGGCTTGATCTGATATAAGACAACCTCTTGTAGTCATTCTTGTTCTTCCAGTAGCATAGTTTTGTTTTCTCAAGTTAGCTATAGGCTATCTAGCTATACAGCCTATTTGTCTATATGTTCCCAAAAAGGTAGCTCAATAAAATATGCAACTTGCTTGCTATTCCCACTGAATGTGTTAATGCATATAGCAAAGGGGGAAGGGTGCCTGCAAGTATTTCCTCAAGCACTTTAAAAGTGCATAAATGAATTCATAAGGAGAATTTCTGATTTTCTGATTGCAGCCTCATAAATGGCTTTTCTAAAAATTTGAGGGGAAAATGTAAGTGTGGAACAGAAGGTTCATTTCACTTTAATAGCCTTCAGAGCATTTCTGTAGGGACTTTTGTATGCCTTATAATAAGCAATTAAAGAAAGTTCCCAATGTCCTCATAAAGCTCTTCAGTAATTTAGTCAGCAGACAAGGTTCATAACATTGAAAGCAGATGGTCAGACAATTGTGGCACTAAAGTTGGTTTTGTTTTCTTTGTTAAACCTCTTTGCTATCAGTTGGTTCTGTGATATAACTAAATCTTATTCCCTCATTCCTGTTCTTCTCTACCCTCTCTGCCCCAATTTATTCAGCATTAATGGACTTATGCTTCCTAGCATTTACTGATAGAAGCTGGTGTGCCAATACAGTTGGGCATGACAAGTGGGTTGACTAATTCTTGATGCACTTGATCTCTTTGTAAATAACAAGTATGACCCAAGTATAAACATACCGACCAAGTACTTTTTAAAAATGTAAGCAGGGGGATAGTAAGCTCATCAGCAGGCATCTTGCAAAGAATTCTGGGTTTTGAGATCATCATGTTTTAAAGAGATAAAAGTTCTGCAAAGCATGGCTGAGTAGGAATTCATTCCTCCCTTCTAATCTTTTAATTTTCTCTATCCCTATAGATGAATTGAAGATGATGTTGGAAGCCTACAAGGAGGGATACAAAAAGCTGAAGAACACAGTAGACAAATGGTTGTCTATGAGCAGCTATTCTGAAGTAAACCTTGGCAAACTCTTTCAGACATTCAGTATAGTAAAATCCGGGGACGAGTCCAGTACTTAAAAATGTTGTTTGTGGCCTCCGTTTATAGGCAGTAATCTTCCTCTTTTTTCTCTTATTTTCTGTTTACTGAGGCATACTAGTATGGCTATAGATTAAGAAAACTAATATGCTTTAAAATCTAAGTTTATTCAGTACTAAAATATATAAAAGAAAAGCAGATTAAAAGTTGATGAATATAATAGGCAGCTCACAATTTAGATTTTATAATAGGTTGTTGTATATTGAGACCTAGAATGGAAGCAAGAAATAGAAAAATAGCTCCTTTAACCCAATAATTTCCAGTGAGAGTTGCTGTAATGTATTTGATCCTAGATTTTAATCAAGGCATTTAGCAAGAAGTGTTTTCAGGAAAAGAAGTTAACAAAGGTATAGGAGCACTGATGGATTATCTTTTCACAATTTATCTACTATATGGTATTATGACGTGTTTTGTTCTGGGAGGACATACCAGAGTATTGTGTTGCAATGATGTAGCATAACTGAATTAAAACTATATATAAAGGAATCAACTGACTTCTTTATAGGCCAAAGAGATTGTGTGTTGCAAATTCTTTCAGCTGTTTGAATGTTAGTCATTAGTTTCTTAGGAGTCATCAAAATAAATAGGGAAGCCTATTATCATTAGAAGAAGCTAATTAAGACAAAAATGGAGTAAATTTAAGATGACAAAAGGAATGGCCTTTTAGTAAGCAAAGAAAAGCATGGAAACATTATCTTATAATGATTATAATCTTTTAATTGCCAATAAACAATTAACAGGTACAACAAAAGTCAATCCAACCTCACTGGCTGGGTCTTTGGGCTGGGAAAGGGAGATGCTGGGCTCCTTGTATAGATTTATGTCTTTCTTGACTTCTGTGATGGTAATAACATTTATTGGTATATGTAAAAGCATTTTAAATGCGGATGTAAACATTTACACAGTTGAAGAAAATATAATAAAATTATTGGTATAAATATCTGAATGGTGCATTCATATGAAATATATCTGTGAAACAGAATAATGATATGGGTGGACAAGCATTTGTACTTTATATCCCCCACTTCTTGCCTGATTGTACTGACAGATGAATAAACAAATGTGGTAGAGATGCCCCATCTATTTCAGCTTTCATTAATACCAATGACAGGGAACAGATAAAACGTTTGCTTTGATTTATTTTGCATTGCTGAAGAGTGAGTTGCAATGTATCAATAGTTACATTAGTTGCATTAGTTTGGGTCTAGTAGCTCAACCCATCCTTGCATTGACATAGAGAGATATTTCTTTGTAACAGCTCTGGATTGAGAAGTTTATTTTGCGATGTTCTGCTTTCCCAGTAAATGATTTTAGTATTGGTTAAGGGAGACTACTTTATTAGTAGTACTTATTACTACTATAATCAGCTGCCCAATTACAGTAGCTCAGACTTTGAGGGATAAAAGCACAGTTTCCTCCTAAATTAGAATAACATACCGTATTTACAAATATTGCATAGGTTTTGGTATAGCCCATGTTCAGAATATTTATTTGTAAAATATGAGGAAATGAAAAATAATGAATGTATATGTGTAGTCAAGCACATGACATAATCTCAGCAAGATTATCATTTCACATACATTGTTATATAGAATTCTGCAGAACGTTTGAGCAAATATTTTATTTCTACAAATGTAAATTTTATCAATATAGATTTCAAAATGGAATTTTGCGTTTCTTCTCAATTCTAGAGAAGATTTTTGTTCCACCATAAAATAAATAAAGCTAGCTTGTTTAATGCTTTGTTACAAGTAAATGTTTCATCAACTAAATCTGCTACTGATATGACCCTTGCTGACTATACAGCCTACTTTGACTGTTCCACCTTATTTTAACAATGGAAAAACTGAGAAATGCAGAGTCAGACATCTTTTTTTGTGTACATCAATCTTTACGTGCATATTAAATTCATTGAACTGTAGAATTACAACACCAAAAACAAGCCTGAGTTCATCAGAGAAATCTGGGCTCTGTTAGTCTCCTGTGTGTAATTAAAAATAAACAACAAAGATTGATGGATGGGGAAGGAGGTTTGATACATAAGCTTAGAAGCCAGACTTCACAGTTAGTATTTATTAAAAGAAAGAAACCCAATGAATTGTTTCATCTTGTGTCGGAATCATTTCTTACTGGATAAAAATTACTTTTCTATTTCCCAACTTCAGCCTATTTTTGATCTTGCCTCCTTTGCTTCTCTTCTGTTGACCACCTAAATATTTCTTAATTGAACCACTCATCCTGCACTCCTCTTATAGCTGTTTAATAGATTAACTCATCTGTGCCAGCTTCAAATTTCAGATTAAAATTCCTTCATCCTGAAGGCAGCATTATCAGGTTGTTGGAGGCTGTTTTCAAACCTTGGTTTTGAATAGCAGCGTCTCTGCATTAATTTAACCACTAAGCTAATAAGTAGGTTTCGTTTTGTTATGCTAAGCTTTATTGCTTTTCTTTTGATCAGAATGGTGTTGTTGAGCAAAGCAGCAGACAAGGCATTCTTTGATGAGGGAATTAGTGTTCTATTCTTCCTCTATTATTCATAGCACAGTGGAATATGTAAGTACCTGAGGGTGTCAAAGGAGAGCAGGCTCTATTGCAAAGTGTTCGCCTTGTTTCTCTCAATAGCTGACTATGAGATGATAAACTGCTTAATACACTGCACTAATTGGATGAGAGCAAAAAGAGATGGGAATTAAGGCAAGGCAAAAAGAGAGAGTGCTACCAGCCTTCATTCACTCTTTCACCACTTTAACCGCACCAAAGGGAGGTGCAAGCTTTCTATAAGCAGGCTAGAGGTTTTGTGAAGAGATAAAATGAACCTGTTAGTGGATTCAAGTAATACACTAATTATTGCACAGTATAAATACTACTACTGGTTTTATAACATGAAGGTAAACTTCTTTTGAGATGGTTATAGGATTGTTTGGCAGTAGTATAGATCCTAATAAGGGACCAGAGTAATAACCCCCCTGGATTAACAAAATTGCTGCCTGCAGAAGTATGATTCTGGCTTTTACAATGATTTCTGTAGAATGAATAAAAATGACTGAGTGACATTTCTTAATGCATAATGGCTTGATAATGATTCCCTTTCCTTTAAAGTAAAATATGCACTTCAAACTCTACTGTTAATCATGTCCAGGGGCACATGTTTTTTTCTATAAAAATATTTTTGTACCTATGGTGTTTTTAAATATATATACTCCAAAATGAATATGTGTGTAAGATGGTGTCAGTTAAATTTATGGTTATTTGGAAGAATTTTTCAGTTTGTTCATAAAAACAAACATGCTGAAGAGCCCACTGCCATGTATATGAATGCAAATTCTGAGAAGAGTAATATCCACAGAAGGAAAATTTGCCATTCTCACCATATAGGCCTTCCATTAGACTAGAGCCACCTCAGTGAAGCCTTTTCTTACATTCTCTTTGCAACATCTACCAAAAGTCTTCCTTTATGGGCAAGCCATGGCCTCTTCTGGGTTATGGCAGTGCTGGTGTGTTGTGATCCAGTTCCTTTGACCTAGTGTGCATGTGTATGTTGGGTGGAGGTGGCAATGGGAATAGGTAATGCATGCATGAAAGGTACTGTACTGTACAACCATATCTTATCCATATATGGCGTCAATTTACAACGAAGCAATTCAGGAGAAGTTGGCTTCAGTTGTTTCTGGGGAATTACCCAAAGTGAAACGTTGTTTCCATTTTGCACTATTGAGCTTATTCAGAAAACACAGCCCTTGGAGGTACAGGAGGCTGCAAGGGGAGGGGGGGAGAAGAAAAGTGGCTTACAAAAGGGAAAGAGAGCAGGGAGCTCAGCTTTGTGAAACTTCCTGGGAAGCCTTAAGGTGGGGTTTAGGGAAGGCCTTATTTTACCTTCCTACCTTGCCGGAGCCCCATTCAAAGCCGAGAAGCCTGGTGCGCTCTCGCAAGGCCCCGATAGGTGTTCCCCACAGCCACCGAGCCAGGAAAGGGAAAGGTCGTGGGTTTCGGTGGCGCCTTTGAGGGCTTTGTCAGGCGTGACAGCCCGGCCCTCTTCTAATCCGGGGCAGGCAGAAATTCCTTTTTGAAGCGCGCGCAAGGACAAGCTCCGTCCACCACGGCCGACTGTAAAGGCCGCCCCCCGCCCCACCCCAGCCCGCTGCGGAAGAATAGGGGGCCTTTCACTTGGGGGGTTGTTTGTAGCAGCCGAGTGACATGGGATTAGGAGGTTGGTAAACCAGGGGCTCAGGGGCTTTTCAATGGGACGGCGATGTAATCCTCGGAGGCAATTTCACGCGATTTGCTTCAGCTCCATGGCAGGTCAAATGGCTCGGAAAAGGGAGAGATGGGGCTGCAGCCTGCGGGAAGGAAGGCGCTCAGCCGCGGCTACTGTCCGACTCCCGGAAAGCGGACAGGCAGCATCTGCCGCTTTTGCCAGTAGGAGCGGTGGCGAAATAGCGCCGTTTTTGTTCCCGCCTCTGGGACCTGTGGAAAGAGAAACCCGACGTGTGGCAAGCCTCACTTTCGTTCCTCAGCGCCTGGCCCTGAGAAGTCCCGCCAAATTTCCAGGCAGGAGAGACGGCCCTGCAGCCCAGCAGCCTCCGCCAGCGCCTCAGTTTCATGCCTCACCCAGCCTGTACGTGTGAGGGCTCCGAGAGGCCGCCAGGACACCTCCAGCTCATTCCCCCCAGTTGCTGGCTGGTACACGGCTGGCCCCAGCCTCTCGAGACAGGCAGACCTGACCGACAAGCCCATGTTTAGGAATGGAGGCCGCTAAGCAGAAGCCTCTCAGTTCCCGCCCAAAGTCGCCCTTGTGAAGAGAGGCATTTTCAGCGAAGGAAAAGGGATGCGGGGCGGAGGCGCGTGCATACCGCCTTTACTCACGTTTAAAGCGGAAGGAAAATGCGCCCGTTGAAAAGGATGAAGGCAAGGTGTTGATTTGGGAATAATTCTTAGGATGCTGGGTTGGTTTTACTCCCCAGTAAGTGCATTTGATATGGCCGAAGCTCTATAGGCCACTCCTATTGAAGTTAACTGTTTTAAGGGTCCTGCCTAAGGCCACGATCTTACACCCATGTCCCAAAAATCTCAGTGGGACTTTCCTCGGAGCAGACACGAGCAGGATTGGGCCATATCCTTTTACATCCACGCCACAGTTCAGGACTCACTTTCCCTCTTTGGTATCTGCCAGTTATTCTGCGACTACACTTTCCAGGAGTCCCATCCAAGCCGTTTGGCAGGTGGGCGAGGATTCTACACTAACCAAAGCCAAGTCTGAGAATTTTTTTCGGAAAATTTGGCGCAAAGCCTTTTTCTAACCAGCTCGGACATTTATGAAAACTCATTCTGTAAAGGATTCAAATCTGTCGCGTCTTATACACACACACCCTCCTTGCTATTAGCATGGCTGTTTTCAATGGCACTGAACCTCCAGGTAGTTTCTGGAATTATTGATAAACGTGTGGATATAGAGAGATATATTTATTTTCTATGGGTAACACTTTCCCACTTAATCGCAAGGAAAAGTTAGAGCAATAACAACATTACACAAACGTACGTTTCCGATGGCCTTTCTCTGGCTTGCTGGTATTCTCTTTCGGGTTTTGGGAAACTACAATTAATAAGTTAAAGAATTTGCACATAAATATTTGTCTAGGGTCCCTATAATATCTACAACACAGAAATCTACAGAAATAACAAACTTGTACAAACACTACACTGAGTGCAATTATTATATAACATTTCAAATATACAAAGCTCTGGGTTTTTTTCTTTTTCGTATTTTTTAATAACAATGGTATGTACAGTATCGAGTATCACAGTATAGTAACTTTTCAACAGTCCATATACTAGCGTTATATTTCCCTTTGGTTTACTATAAAACCCTTGATTGATGTGATCGGTGGACAAGAGACCGGACCCTCCCCTCCCCAAGTGCGCTACTTGGCTTTGACCCAGCCTTGGCTCTGTCAGCAAGCATCTTTTCTGGGCCGGTGAGAACAGCCTAGGCGAAGAGCGCAACCTGGCCTCCGCTGCCCTCTGTTTTCTCAGCAACCTCACCGACCTCCCGGTCTTCTCTCCAGCCTCCCGCAACTCGGGAGGTGCTTTGCTGACCAAGTCGCCGATCTAGCCAGGAAAAAAAACGCCCGGGCGAAGAGGGGTGGGCTCCTGCGGGTTGGCCCAAGGGAAGCCGCAGAAGTGGCGCCTCCCCGCCTCCTGTCCCCCTCCAGAAAGCGTGTGTCCGCTGGCTTCCCTCCCGTTTTGGTCTTGGATTCGTGCCTCGGCCGATTCGCCCACCAATCCCCCCGGGAGCGGCTTAGCACACCTCTTTGCCCGCGCTGTTCCCGGGGAGGATATTGAGCTGCGTGAGCTGCGCCGCGTGCTCCTTGGCTTTCAGGCGCAGCGCCGCAATGCTGGAGGCGCGCCGGTCCGCTGCCGCGGTGGCCGGGTCAGAGAGGCCGCTCGATTGCACGGCGTTGTCCACGGCAGGCGCTGGCTGTCGCAGCAGAGCAGCCGCAGTGGAAGCGCTAGTCAGCGGGGCCATGGTGGAAAAGAGCCTGCAAGCAAAGGAGACGCGGGACAGTCAGTCTTAAGATAACCGAAAGTCCCGCAGTTGCGTTTAGGGCGGCGAGAGCGGGGCTGCCGTGTCGCTTCCGCCTTCAGTCGGCTTTTCAGAGCTCCAAAAGTCGGGAAGGCGACAACTTGCCAAGCTCCAACTGGAGGAGCCTGATTAGGAAATGGGAGGCGAGCGAGGAGCGTCCGCTTTCTGGCCTCCTCCCGGCCCGGGCACTGAATCCCGCACGCCCGCTATTTAGGGCGCCTCTTCTGCCAGCAACTCTGCCCGCTTCTGACGGGGCGGCCTTCGCGGGCCCTTGCGGGAGGAGGCTCGCGGAAGGGGACGCTTGAAAACCCGCCATGCCGGCAGGCAGAGTCGCGTTTCTAGGCCGGTAGGTCGCGCGCGTGTTGGCGCCCGGAGCTCCTGGATTCAAGAACCTGGCAATGGGTAGAACCTGCCTTGCACTGCGAGCGAGGCCGGGCAACGAGGCCGAGGTCGGCTGCCTCGGCTCCTCTGCCCCCTTCCCTCCAACCTACGACTGGGCTGGCTTTCGAGGGGCCTTAAGGGGTCTGCCGAAGGCGCGCTCGCCCCCTCCATTGGGGCGTCCGTCTGCGACTCCCCTCGTCCACCTTCTGAGAAACTTCCCGGCGCCCGGAGGCCCAAAGCGGCGCCCGCCTCTCGGCTTCGCTGCCGCGCAGATCCCCCTCCCCAGCGGGGAGTGGCGTTCCAGCGGATTGCCTCACAGCGGAACTCCAATTAAGCTCCGGCAACCCCGCGCAATGACACGATCTGCGGCATGCTTTCCCTGCTCCTTGTTTCGCCCGCGCTTCTCCCGACGCTGTTCAGCTGACCCTCTTTGACCGGCACGTCGAGAGACACGAGCTCTCCATTAACCAAGGAGGTGATTACTGACATCAGCGCGGCGAGGAATTGAACTGCGGGCCTGGAAGGCAACGGGAGGGACCGACTAAGACCAAACCGGCTCTAGGCTCTGCGACGGGCTACCGGGGCTGGCGCCTGCTTTCCGTCTGGAGTGGCTTCTCTGTCCCCAGCTCCCCCGCCGTGCTCAGCGAGGGGCTTCGTACGGTGCAGCCCTGCTTTTGACCAGGCTACACTTCTGCAGCCTTTCCTTTGCGGGATGGAGGCCGGCAGCAACTGCAGGGGGGGGTGGGGGGGCGGGGGGAGCAGATCTGCAATGCCTATCTTCCTCAACTGGGAACTTCGAGGTTGGGAATATGATCCAGTTTTAGTCCCGCAACTCGGGGGAACCTGACAGGTGTAATAGATAGAAAGCGAAGCCGTTTCAAATCGCCTGCACGCCTCCCTAAAAACGTGGCTTGTGAAGAGCGAAGGGGAATCTCGCTCATGAGGATGAACGTTTTTGTGTCTCTATGCGCCCACAGCCTGCATCCCCCTACACTCGCAGGCTGTCCGTTCAAAGCTGTTCAGCGAGCTTTTGGCAACTGTTCAGTGTTGCGAGCTTTTGGCAACTTATTGTTCAGTGTTGCGGGCGGGCGCTGCAACGCCAGGCTACCTTAGAGTTTGAAAGCATTTTAAGCGCGGGTACAGCGTGATCAGTAGGGGGCGTAGTAATCCAGTAACGTTTGGGAAATCGAGTCACTCGACTTGTGCAGAGGAAGCAGAAACAGTTTAATTTTCATTGGTAAACATTCCCCGCCCCTTAAAATCTTACTTTAATTTGGATTTCCATTCCTCCTGCAAGAGATAATTTTAAGTGGCGTCGTACCCCAATGAATATATTTTCCTTTTGTTCTCCTGTTAATAATTTCCATTGTATTTTCATCTTTCCAGTTTTAATAAACTCGGCAATGCCTCGTTGTCTATTTAATTAGTCACAGGCTTTTTATTTCATTGTTTGAATTTATCTAAGGAAATGTAACTACAATATCACCCCTCCCGCTGCCTGGTTTATATTTTGTCTATCCAGATGATTGCCGTCCAAGGAAGGGAACCTGGCCGCCTCTCTCGAACACTGAAGTTTTAGTTGCATTGGGTTTAATTAAATATGGCCCACCTATGATTTCCCTGTCGCCACTTTATGGCAATGTATATCGCATTCTTTCTGTAAGCATTTGGAGTAAAATATACTCTTTATTATAGGGAAATAATTCCCAACCTCCAGATCACTGGGGGAGGGGGATACCCAAATTCTAACAGGTACGTTTAAACTTCGAAAGGCACTTGCCAAAGCTTTTATAAATCGCTCTATCCAATTAAAACAAAGAAAATCAGACGTGATTCGCACGAGTTTTTTCCCCCCTTCAAATCCATACTTTTAAAAACGAACTCCTGAAATGTGCAACCCTCCCCAAAGAGACTAAACTCTTACAGCCTCCCAAATGGAAATTTTTAGCTACACGAGGTGAATAGATTGGACCCCCATTCCTATCGCAGCCAAGCCTACGTTGGATAGAGAGGACTTCTGAGTAATCGCAGCCAGGGCCGGACAGCAAGTCTGGGAGGTTGAAAAGGGTACATCCATCGGCCCCCATCCTTAGCTTTCATGGATGTAATCTTGGCCCTGAGCATTCTTGGATTACTATTTTTTGTTTTACTGTCGGTGTTCCAAGTTCTTTGGCGGAAGGGTTCCACCCACCTTCCCCAAGAACCAACTTGCCCTAGCTCCGCCCCTTTGACTTCAGAAATAGGTGCTTCTAGATCTACACGACACTCGGATACTCCGGGCACCCCCCCCCCTTTGCCTTTGTGCCCCGGGACAAGTTCGGCCCCTCTTCTGTTGCCCTCCGCTGGTCAATTGGCCCCTGGGACGGGATGGGGAGTTTACCTGCCAAAAGCTGGGCTGATGAAGGCCGGGTGCCGAAATACAGCCGCTCCCAAGAAAGTGCTGAGGCCTAGCGGAGTGCTGCTGGGGGGCAAGGCTGCAGAGCCCGGAGGTGGAGGTGGGAGGCTGGGAAAGGCGGCGGCGGCGGCGGCGGCGGCGGCGGCGGCCGCCGTCCAGGCGGAGTCGAG
Source organism: Naja naja (assembly GCA_009733165.1). Classification (NCBI taxonomy): domain Eukaryota; kingdom Metazoa; phylum Chordata; class Lepidosauria; order Squamata; family Elapidae; genus Naja; species Naja naja. The sequence goes on along the minus strand of CM019153.1, from coordinate 2,775,455 downwards.
AGCTGGGTGGTGAGGAGGGAAAGGACTAGCATCAAGGTAGGGACTGAGCGGATGGGATGCCGACAACGGGCCAGGGAAAGGCAGGCCGGGTGGGTGGCTCTGAGCGCCGGCCTTTTCCCGCTTCCGCCATTTGGCTCTCCGGTTCTGGAACCAGACCTGGAAGCCAAAAGAAAACAAAGGGCAAGGCGATTAGTCAACGCGCTCCTTTCCGCCCCTGCGCCTCGGCGGCCAGCAAACGACCTTCGCAGGCCCGCTCACCCGCCTCCGGGGCTGCACGGAGACATTGCGGAGGGCAGCCCCCAAGAGACAGGCTCCTAACCTCGCCAGACCCGTCCAGCAGGGGAAGAGGGGATTCAGCTTCAAAGCTTGCCTAGGTAGTGACTCCGGAAAGCCATTCTACTTTTCCGGCAGAGGTAGAAAGAAATACGCCTCCATCTCCTGGAAACACCTTATGAAATCTATCGAATAGGCTATGGGTTTCTCATCTGTTCTCTAGAAGGAAGCGAAGCCAATGGACCCTCTCATCTATTAAGAGAAGTCAGCCAAGGTTGCAGGGCTGAATGGATCAAACGCTCCTTCATTCTGTCTGTCCAAAACAAAGGCTTACAGAAAGTCACCTAAATTTAAGGTAGTGAGCAGCCTTTTTCATGGCTTCCTATGAAATCAGCGGTGCAGACATCTAAATTAAAGATTCTAACAGACAGAGGCATACAGTGACTTATTCTTCAGTTTTCCTCTTCAAAAGTAAAAAATTCAATTGGATACAACTACTTTTTGTGGTATCATTAATGCAGCATTTCTTTTTTCTTTTACCTTTTTGGGGGACTTAGACTGTTAGCCCTGGCTGGTAAATATACATTGTCCCCCTGTCTTCAACATATCAAGGAAAGTCTTGGACATATATAAATAGAAAATTATTCTGAGTATTTATGTTCTCCTGGTGTCTATTCTTTATCTGTCCCTTTAAAAGAGATTGAGCCATCGGAACGAGCTTTTAAAATACATTTCTCTTAGTAGAAATATGCACTTTGTTACTGGTTCTCTACCGGAGGAGTTTGTCTGATGTAGCCTTTTTTCTATCTGATCTAGATCTGCAATTCCCATCCATCCTCTGGTAGCCTCGCCAATGACTGGGGACAGTGAATGGGAGGTGTATACTACTGCGTAAGATATGATCGAGTTGCCATGAGCGAATAGGCGGCAATATAAATTCAATAAATAAATAAATAAATATGCTACAATATTCAATAAGCAATATCCAATGTTTCCTGTTGTCTTTAAAACTTTACATGTAACTTTCTCTATCCTTCCCTTTCTTGGTGCCAGAGGTTTTGGCAAATGCTTGAATGCTTTTGGCAAGTTGGTTGGCAGGTTAAACGTGTTAAAGACTTTGATACTTGGCAGAATTAATAACAGTAAATAATCTTTTGCAGCTACTCGTCTGCAGCATCATTAACAATCTCTGCAGGTCTGCCCTTCCTCTAGTTTTTTTCCTGAGAAAGAGCAAATTTGTCCATTCCTATGTCTTTTGAACCAAAACTTGACTAAATGAGTTTCCATAAAGGAACTAATGTAACTTTATATCAGCCATTGACATCTTTTGTCCTGTTTTAAAGTGTTATAGCTTAAGTAGCCTAGTCACATTAACAATTACAACAATGTGAAAGGAACAGGAAATGAGAAATTGCTCTCTAAGGATTTTGTTTCTCTTCCACACCAAAGAAGAGAACTTGGGAAAGAGAAAGAAGGAAAACATTACACTGGCAAAAAAAGGGACTTCCTTGCATAGCTCCTGGGTTGCTCTTATCGCTTCCAAGAAGGCTCTCCTTATAGCCCTATCGCAGCCAGCCCAGGAACTGAGCATTAATGCAATGAAAATTTTGTTATTTCCCAGTGCGCCTTTCCTGCTTCCAACTCAATTAGCAACATGCCCCCCCCCAATTCTGCCTCTTATTGAATTAATAAGTCTGAGTCTACCCATAGGTAAACCAAGGGATTCTAATAATTCATATTCTTAATTACATCGTCTCCCATGAATGAGAACAAAAGGGGGGGTGAGAAAGAAAGTCGGTGATGAGGGGAAGGGGGGGGGTGTCTCCGTTTCTTGCTCACTCTTTTTTAGTTATTTAACTTTCCCACGACTCATTCCCCTGAGCTGAAAATCCTGAGTTGCTGTCACAGCTCTGTTTGACAATAGAGAAATGTGTCAACAGAGAGGAGGGAACTGAGCTCTTCATTAGCTCCTCTAATGCGAGAAGCTGTTGTGTATTAAATGAGCCATATGGAATTTATGATGCTTTTGCTGCACTTGCCTTTCTGTGTAAAGTGATTTGCTCAGCACAGAGCCTAAAGGCCGAGCCATCTGTTGGGGGGAATGGCTGGCCTCCTGCACTGCTGCAGAGGCAACTCAGCCTCCTGCCCAGCCTACTTGAGTCACCTGGTATGCTCAAGCCCAAAAGCAAACCAGGAGCCGGAGCTGCCTCTCAGAGGTTGAGGTGGGGGCTGAGAAGGAAACCCCCTGTCCTCTTCCGAGTCCTTTTTGCTCTTGCACCCACATGCCTACCTCGCTTGCTCTTTTGGGATATTTTTGGAGAGGATAAAAATTGCCAGAAGTGTTAATTGCAGTGGGGAAAGAAAGGAAGCTTTGTTGAGGACCTCCTGAACATTGTCTCCTAAAGAAAAAGAAAAAAAAATTGGAGAAGCAGGGCAGTTCCCTCAATTTTGTAACTTAATTTGGGCTGGACAAAAAGAGGATGAATCCAAGAGGATGAAACCAATGGTTAAGGCATGTTGTTTGCCCTACTGAGAAGCTCCGCTGTCCAACTGATATCTTTCCAATCCTTGCCCCCTCGACTCACCTGCACTCTGGCTTCAGTCAGATCCAGGCGCATCGCCAGCTCTTCCCTGGGAGGGAAAGAAGTACAAGACAGGTGCTCAGGTGAAACTCTGAAAGGGTCCGGGAACAGGGAGAGGGGGATAAAATCTGCAGAAGGCCATGGACCAATTCCACCTTCTCCTCCTTCAAAGCGACCCCATCTGCCCAGCTCTATATCACACTAGGCCCCTGCTTTTTGCCTTCAAGTCTTTTGGTGGTGGTGGGATATCCCACACTTTGAGGTTTCCCTGGACCATCCTTCCTCTCCATTCCTGGGCCAAAGCTGGAAATACTTCATCCTAAGCCTCAAGCTCGCTGCCTGGTATCAGACGGCCCGGACAGGCTTTAGTTGTTGCTTTTCCCCAAGCTCAATTTACTTTCTTACGATTCCCCCTTTTTCTCCACAAAGAAGGTGTGAAAGAGGGCGGTGTTGCCCAGAAGGAGTCAGGCCCGAGCCCACCTTCTCTCTGGCACCCCCAACCAAGGCCTTTGACGAAGGCTCCCACCTCCAAATACCACGCTGCAGCACAGGGGAGATCCATTGAGCTGCAACACAAGCCCTTCGCTGCGGTGATTATTGCCAACAATTAAAGCAAATCGGAAACCATTAGGACATTAGGGTACTGCTCACAATCTGTTTACTTCGAATCCGGGAGACTCCCGGGATAATTTCCGGGCTCTCTTTCCGCTCGGAAGAAAAGCGCAGTGCCGACCAAAGTGGGAATCTGGCCGGATTCGAGGAGAAAAAAATAGCCAGCACCTTCGGGCTGCCAAAAGGGAAGCCCCTGGACGGATCTGCAGGAACGATTTAAAGAACCCGGCACATTTCTGCACTGATGTGTGTCCGGGGCAGTGGAAAAACCGGCATCACCCCCCCATGTTCATATATCGGCATTTTGGCACGAGAATCAGGCTGCTTGGCGTGCTCCGCTGATCCATTTCCAGGGAAAAGACGGAGCGATTTTCTGGGTTCTTCCTAGGCTAGAAAGGTAGCGTGTGACGAAACCTGGCATTGTAGCCCCACAACCGAATTTGACTGACGGTACAGAATAAGCATCTATAAAAGGCTAGCGAAAAAAACTGCCTTGGCAAGGGATCCGCCACTTTCTCTCCATCATCCACCGGCAGTCCCTTTCCCCGGGGAAATAAAATGCATTGTGGCAGGTTAACGAATGGAAGGGACCTCCCTCCCTCCCTCTTTCCCTCTTCCTCAGAAGAGAAGAAAAATAGAGGAAGCATCCCGGACAATTGATCAGAAAAGGAGAAGACCGAGTTAACTGCCGACTTTACAGACGGAGAATTTATTCGCACCGGGGAAAATTGCCTACGAACTTGGTAGAGGAAGAGCTGCTCCGGCAAAGAATCTGCGCCTTTTGCAGTTCAACCGGAATATCTCCTCCCTGCCGTTTTAGAGAAGGGACTGAGTTGAGTTTTATTAGCAGCGTCTACTTTTGCTTATCTGTTGGCACTAGATTGGGAGCATTTGCGCTCCTGCAAAAACGAAGGCATTCCTAAGGCAAGGGCTGAATACTTAATTGATTAATATTAATTATCAATTCAGAAGGGCTAAGACGAAGAATTAAGCTCACCCAAAGTAAATCTGAAGCCAAGGAAAGGCGAAGATTTTCCCACTAAATATGCAAATATTCAGGAAGCCATTTTACTTTCGGAGGGAGGCTGAGACCGAAAGATCCGCCCAGCGCTTCAGGAGAAGGTCGGTCATTCTCAGCTTGGCCGGAGTTTCCTTTCTAAGCTGAGGCGCATCCAAAGAATAGCAACAACTTTCCAGTCCCCAGCTCCATTTTTTTCCCCACCTCCTATTTTCCGGACCCCGTCCAGAAATGACTACCGTCTGCGAGCAGGCAAGCAAGCCGTTGCAGACTCTGCCAAAATGCCCCGGCCGAACGCTGCCGCCTCCTTCCATATTTTTAGCCTTCCAAAGCGGAATACTTTGATCTTTTCCTATCTGTATGTATGTGACTTCCATTGAGAGGGCAACTTTCCAGCTTCAGCGGAAAACTATGAAACTGATAGCTGACCGACTAGTCAGAGGACCAGGGCAAAAATAGATCGGTTTGGCAACGAAGAGGTCAGAAATTCGGCCACACCTATCCTTGGCAGACTAGCTTAATGCCTGAAGTGCAGCAAGGAGAGCCGGGCACGCTAACTCGTAAAGGCCGCTGAATTTGGGGAAAGGCGACTGCCGCAAAGCACGGCAATAGCGGAAGGCGGGGCACGAAAATCAGTTTTGTGAAAGTCGACCTGAAGAAGAGCCGTGAGGCGCATCTGCTCTTTTTACCCAATCTTCTCCCTCTTCCCAGGCCTGCAGTACCCTGGCTTATGCCTTACCTGTTTCCTCCTGCCGTTTCCTGCTGATCTTGTCCGTGCAAAACCCGGGACCAATATTGTAAAACCTTCCGCCCCGGGGGATCCTGTGGCCCCGTCGATCCGCCTTGCTTGATCTTGCAGCTCTCTCGCCTCGTCCCTAAGAGTTCTGACCTAGAAACCCCTCCCCACCCTACAGCCGCTTGGAGGCCAGCGTGTCTCAGCAGTTCATTGCCTACCTGGTGAAGACGTCTGGGTAGTGGGTCTTCTGGAAGGCTCTCTCCAGCTCCTCCAGCTGGTAGCTGGTGAAGGTGGTGCGATAACGGCGCTGCTTCCTCTTGAGCAAGCCCTCCTCGGAATCACTGCCCGCCGACAGGCACACGCTGTCCTCACCATCCTTGCCGTCGGCCAGCTCGTCGGCAGGGAGCAGCAGCTCCTCCTTGGGCGAGTCGCCGGCACGCTCGCTTCCGATCGCCGCAGGTCCCACGCCAGTCCCACCGGCGGACCCCGAGCTGCGTCGGGCATCTTTGGCCTCGGCTAGCAGTTCGTCGTCGTCGTCCAACTCCTCCTCCAGCTCTTCGGTCTCCTCTTCCTCTTCTTCCTCGTCCTCGTCCTCGTCCTCGTCCTCCAGCAGTTCCTCCCCTCGGCCTGGCCTACCGTCGGGGCCGCCGCCATCTCCACGGCCGCTCAAGTCGTCGAGGGTACGAGCGGTGCGCGCAAAGGGCGCGTTCTCCCGATAGGACTTGCTCCGACTGATGCTGACCTGTGGCGCCTGGCTGATCTTGAGAGAGTCCCACGACGAGGCGGTCGCCTCGGCCCGCGCCAGCAACCGGCCCCCACCGGGCCCATAGAGGCGGCGCAACTTGGGCGGCAGATGCAGCTCGCCCACCTCGAAACCGGGCGGGCTGCCCTTGCCTGGTCCTGCCAGAGACAGAGATATTCACGGGCCGTCAGTCCAGCTGAGGAGGAAGATAGACTTCTTGGCAACAGTACTTGGACCCCTCCAGCAAAACGTCCCAGCGCCAGTCATCCCAACCCGCCCATCTTCCTCCTCAGCTGTCTAGCTTGGGTCAAGAGAGCCAAAAGGAATTCCGTTAGGCAGGTTTACGGAATACAGAACCAAGCTTCTGTTTGAAAGAAGTTGCAGCCAACAGCACTGCCAGAGAACTCTCCCAAGCTCATTTTGGTTTCAAACATTATTACCTCCAACTACCAACTAAAGGGAGTCCCCCTCCTCCACCCGGCACCTGACTGCGATGGGGTTCTGTCAAATTAATTTCCACATTTCTTTGGACGTAGCAAGACAGAGCCGCCCTTGAAGCCAAACCTGAAAGTCCAGACCGGAGAGAAAGTGGTTTAGAAGAAACCGATTTCTCTTCCTCTCTCCCCTCATGAGGAAAATCAGAAGGGAACATCCAATTTCCCTCAAGTTTTGGAGACCGAACTGCCCTCCTCCGTCACCCAGATGGTTTCGCCTTTAATCTAGGCCTGGCAGGCAAAGGCGCTGCCAAGTTGGAGAAAATGCCCGCACAGAACTCTTGACAACGGGTGACATTTGTCATCACAACGCCACCCGCACAAACCCGTAAAGTGAGAAGAGCAGAAAAAGAGACCCTTGGGTTTGCATCCACACACACTCCCTGTGTAGCATAAACCCTGCCAGGATTCAGCCCGGTGCACCGGAGAGAGGGAGACCCCAGGGCGCTTCGGGAGCGGAGTTCTTTGGAACGTGATTCGGCCTTCAGCTGCCCGACTGCTCAACTTGGGACTGCCCGAGTTTGGGACCCAGTTACTTAGAAGCGCCCCCCTCTCTATGCAGCCCCTGGGCCAAGAGTGGAGTGGAAGGGATCCAGCGATATTCAAGAGTGCGGGCAAGGCAGCCTTTCATTTCTTCGAAGCTGGGTTCCCTCCCTTTCCCACCCTCATTCCACCCTTCTCACCTTGCCCGGCCTTGTCCGGCTCCGTCCGGTTGGCCAGAAGCGGGAGATTAGGAGCTGCTCCGAGCATCCGCATCTTGCAAGGGCTTCTCCTGCCCAGGATGCTGTCGATGCAATAGGAGGAGAGCAAAGTTGGCGATTTACTTTTGCATTCGGGCCTCTCGGAGCAGCTCTCCTCTTGGTATTGGCTGCTCATGGCTTTGGCTTGCTTGCACTCTCCCGGGCCGTGCGGGGGTTGAAGTCTGGCTGGGGCTGATACCCCTCCCCCCACTAAGCAGCAGCTGAGGCTAGCCCCTCTTCCTGCCCAGGACACGAGGAACCAGGGTAGTGACTGCGCTGCAATCGCTTAGCTCTTGATTCCCTCTCCTCCACGTGCTGGAAAGCGCGCTCTGATTGGCTCTTGCCAGAGGCTGGGCTGCCTCTGGCTTCAGGCCGAAGGCAAAATGCGACCTGGATCATGGAGGAGAAGGGGAATGGTACAGGCTGGACCAAGTTGGGTGGCTTTGCTGGACATCCTTCTTGCTGCAACTGGCAAGAAGAATAGAATCACTTTTTCCATGAAAAGGAAAAGACAACCCCCCCTCCCCCAATGCTACAAGGCATGGGTAGGATTAGCCCATGTACAGTACAGCAAATCCCGACTGAATTGAGTAAACATGCTTCGATTATATTTTGCTTACAAGCTTAATTGCAATATTCAAGGTATCTTCCCATTATTAATTTTAAGAAATAAATTGTCGAGACTTAAATTTTTGAACGAATCCCTGGATTACTCATGACTTTCTGTCGCTGATTTTCTTTACAAAGCAAAACTACCGGTAATAGTAATTTAGAGTGCAAACCCGCGCTTCCCCGTTCAGAAATCGATCATATTTATTTCTTGGGCACTACATTTAGAATTGCACCCTTAACATGAGAATGCACATACAGACCGAAAAGGTTCACATACTAATATTTATCTAGACAAATAAAAAAACATTTACAGTTAAGAGGTTAAACACCCGACAAGTTGAAAACTTGTCCGGTCATCCAAACCAGACCACATTACCGACTTCGTGATGAGTTGGTAATATGTAATTTTAAGTGCTATGGGTAGGAATTATGAAACACAGATCTTCATAACCCTTCCTTCCTTCCTTCTTTCCCTCCCTCCCTCCTTCCTTCCTTCCTTCCTTCCTTCCCTCCCTCCCTCCTTCCCTCCCTCTTTCCTGTCTCACCAAAGCATATCCGGATCTACCTAAGATTAAAAACGAACATGGTTGGCACAAAGCGGCCTCAGCTATAGAGCTTATTTACCCCTGAGAGAGAGGGGCCAAGGCTGCCTAAAGATTAAAGTTGGGCAACTGGGAAAAGCCCTTCCCTTTTTTTTTTAGAATAAGAGCTCTTTCTTTTTGATCTACACGTTTCCGCTGCTGTTTCCCGGGGCGTGAATTCGACCTGCCTCGCTAAGCGAAGTTGGGCAAGAACCAAAACGAGCCAAGGTCAGAAACAGTTTAGGCACTGCAAGGAACTGATGGGTAATTCCAGCTGGCGTCCTCGATGCGCAAGTTCGTTTTTAAAGAAGCCAACTTTAATAGGGTCAATGACATCTTGTTTCAGGAATATTAATGGATTAGGAACTGAAGGTCACTGCATATTTCCCTCGGAGGGTCAGGATCAGTGCCAGAGACTGCAAATTTGCTCTGCAGTTATTTTGGTCGGGCAAGTTTTCGTACCTTCTAAAGAGGAAAGCAGGCAGAGAGGCAAGGAGCAAGGAAACTGTGGTTGAAATCCAGGTTTGGGACAAGGGAAAAATTCCAGACCTGGTTTTCTCCTCACTGAACCTCCCTCCCCGAGCGTGTCAAAAAATTTACAAAAATATCTACTTGAATCGCTTACAGTTCGTATTTAAAAATATAAGGATTTCTAATTGGAGCCTCTCCTGTGCACTCGCCCTCTTTGACTGTAATAAACATCCTCAGGACTATTTGAAATGCTAATGGGAGAGCGGCGTTCCGGTGCCGCGGCGGCAAAACTGTTTGGCGGCGAAGTAGAGAAGCGAAGGAAGGGGAGCCAAGTGCCCGCTTCCCTAAAGGACAACCCCCCCCCGGGAGGCTGGCCGCCCGCAAAGGGCTCTCCTCGCCCTTCCTCTCCCGCAGCTGCTCCAGGCGCAGACCGCAGGGACTCCCAGCCGCTGCTTCCCGCGGGATACTTTCCCGCCGCGATTTCGGTGGCGCTCGGTTCCGTCGCCCAAGGAGCGCGCCCTGCCTTTCTGTGCCCCGGGCCGGTCGGAAGTCCTTTCCCTTTTATAGGCAACGTTTGGGCCCTGCCCGGGCGGGGAAGGCTTTCACGGGGACTTTGGGAAAAAAGCACCGCCTTGGGCTGCAAAGGCTAAAAAGTTGCAACTCGAGCGCCGAAGTCCCCTTCTAGAAGCCTCTTTAAGGACGAGGCGACTCCAGCGCGGCGCTTGCCGCTGCCGGAGCAGAGGCAGAGGTGGGAGGAGGGAGACGTTCCCTAAGGAAGGGCGGGATCGGGCGGCAAGCGTCAATTCCTCCCGAAGGGCGAACAAGTCGGGAGACCAATCGCTGCCTGCCGAGGGAATTTTATTTGCCGGAGGCAGCCCGCTTGCCAGTAGAAGCCCCCCCGCCCCCCCCGAGGCCTTCCGCGAGGGCCCCGCAGAGGCGCCTTTGCTCTGGGCCTCTTCCTCTCCCTCGAGCCCCCTCAAGGGAGCGACCAGAGGAGCCCTGATCTCCGCTCTTGCCCGTCCCGAGCGCCGAGGCCTGAAAGGAGAAAGGCGGCCGGCAGGGGACGATTTGGGTTAGTAGAGGGTCAGTCCGGCCTGCCCTCAGGCGCCCTTGGCTCCGCCGGAAAGGCTCCACCCCGAGGGCCAATTTCCGCCGCCCCGCACTCGCCTTGCTTTCTCCGCCTCCCGGGCGAACCGGGGAACCGGCCGCCGCGGTTTGTTTTGCAATATCCACGTTCCCCTCGCCTTGCCGAACCACCCTTAACGTGGCCTCTTCGGTCCCCGGCGTCGAAGGGGTCGCTATTGTCGGTGCCTCCTACCGTCGACGCCGCCACCCTCCGAGCGCTGCCTGGCCGCCCCAGAGCCCACCGCGCCGGAGGAGCAGCCTCTAGGCCCCGCCACCCTCTCTGGCCTCGGCAGGGGCAGATGTGGCCCTCCCACAGCCACATTTGTCGAATGGAAAACAGGGTTGGCCTCCAAGGGCCGAACTGCTGAAGCTCCAAGTTAGTCGTCTGTTGCGCCTCGCCCGGTTCCCGGGGGCCTCTCCAAACTCCCCACACCAGCCTGGCCCGCGGGAGCGGTCGGGGCAAGGCAAGGCAGGGAAGGGAAAGGGAGTGACTCGATCGCTTTCGGGGAAACGCTTAAGGTTGTCAGCCAAAGGGAACGAGACTCTTTTGAGTCGTCCGCATTGACTGCTTTTAGTTAGTCGCTTGCTTCAGTCGGCGCAAGGCTGCCGCTTCTTTGCTTGGCGGTTCCATCCAGCTGCCCCGGGCCTGCCGGGAGGGGCGTGTCTGCGTAAAGAGAAGGCTCTGCTTCTAGATGGGGTAGAAGCGGAACATCCAGCCCCGTCTGCCTCTTCTCCTTCCAGGAAGCCGAGAAGCGGCTCATCTCGAGTCTAGCCCCCCTTTTTCTTCTTCTTCTTGTTTTTGCCGCGGAAGCCTGGCGTTTCAAGCCTACAGCCCGCATTCCATAATTTGGACCTCGACATTCCTGAGGATTTTTCGGCAACTCCCTCCGTAGACATCCCCCACATCCCCATCAGAACAATTAAATAAGCCAAGTCCAAAGGCAGAACTGGTGCAGTCGATCTATCCGCTTCTGGAATCCCCCTACAGCCAGGTGATCCTTTCCCCTGCATAGTTTTAGTTTTCTGGATTCTTCCTGCTTTCCTGCAAACTTCCTTTCCCCAACCATCTATTTTTCCCTCCACTAATCCTAATGCAACCCTGAACTGTCTAATTGGAACCTTTTGGAGAAGTGCAGGGGAAACAACACTGCGGTGGTCCAAATGATACAACTTGATTAGTTTTACTTGGAGGAGATAACAGGGTTCCTCTTACAACCAGAGTCAAGGAAGGATAACTTGGGATACTGACAGCTGTCAGTATCTTGCAGGAGCAAGTTGCAAGGAGCAAGTTGCTTTGGCAGAGATGAACAGCCTTCGGTAGGGCTTTCCACTGCTTCAACTGCTCTGCACTCCACACCTCTTCTAGTGGTTTGAGAAAGGGTGTCTTTGTCCACTTTCAGTTCAAAGCTCTGCCCTTGCATAGGGTAACACTCCTCTGCAAAATGGTTGGAAACAAGGCAAGTGCTGATGGAGAATGTGCCAGGTTCCATGGCTAGGCCAAACAATGAGTCCGGTCTTGGTGGCTCTCATCCACTGAGCCACGCTAGGAATGGAAATTGCAGAATGCTCTGGGCATTATTGGGTCCCACTGATGTTTTTATGGGGGAATGAAATGCAATACAGGGATGAAGTTTTTGTCCAGCAAAGATGAACATCTTCCTGATTTCAATAAGAGCCTAAAAGTGGTGCCTCCCTTTTACTTGTATCCAGAAATGAAAGAATAGCAGAAAACGTGTCTGTTCAATACACTGTGTTTCAAGAAGCAATTTCTGATGCTTTCATTTATTTTAATGACTTTATTAAAATATTTACATGCCAGTTATACTTTTATTATTGTGTCCGTCTTCCAAATATCCTTTTAAACCAGATTCCATACTAAAATTTATGTGTTGGATTTACCAATATAGGAATAACTGAATGATAAGATTTTAAAAAAGGAAGTTGTTGGTGTCCCTAATGGCCATTACACCTTCATTTCTGTAGAGGGAATCCTGCTCAGATGTGGATATACTGTGTCCAGGTTGACAAGTTTAGATATGAAAAAGAATTCAGGTTTTTAATTTCTACTTGAATATGAGGATTTAAAGAAATCATAACCTTTATTAAATTTCCTAGAAACAAAAGGCATGTATTTTTGAGCTTTTGTTGAAAAAATGAGAAGCAAATGAGACAGATGATAAAATCAAAATTAAGGAAAAAAAGTAGGTGCATTTATTGAAATAAGTGACTCCCATATGTGCCATTTTATCATGTTTATATTAACCATCAGATTTGCTTTATTCTTGCACTGCTATTCCAGAACAACATGTCTGCATTCATTTTTCAAACACAGTCGTAAGGCAAACAACCTTTCCCACAGATTTTGCTGCCAATGACAATTCCACTTCAGAGAACCTGCTGCCTCACTTTCTCAACCAGTGAAGCTTTTGTGGATTGCCTTCTAGTGATTAAGGAGATACCCTTGAATGACAATTCTAGAACACAAACCCACAATTCTTTCAATAATTATTATTTATTTCCTTGTAGTTTCCATGTATTTTGGGGGGAATTCATGTGCCATCTGTCTGGGGATGAAGGCTTCACATCTTTTCCCATTGTTTCAATAAACCTTCCATTTCTTCATTAACCCTGCTTAGATTAACACGTGGAAGATAAACTGTCTTCCTTGTCTGAGACATTTCCACAAAGAACATCTCCCACACCAATCTCCTACAATATATTTGCTTTTGATGGTTCTCTTCTAGTGCATATGTCACCATGTGGCTAGCTTGCAGCTTGGCACAGATGTATTGCTATAAACAACAGACAGGTATTTTCTGTGGCTTTTAAAGAGATATTTTTTCTGTGGATTTTCCTTTCAATTTTCACCTGAGATTCAAAGAGATGCTAATATGTCTTGCTATTTCTGTTCTGTCAATTTGAGCCATGGATAATGGTACTATTTATATAGGAAAGGCACCACTCTTTTGTGGCTAGAAATGGCCAATTTGCTTTGCAGAGGGATTAGAAAGTATTCAAATATCAATAAAAATATTTCCTTAAAGAAAGCAGTTGAGAAGATCAGGAAGAAAAAATAAATAAAAGACCAACATCAGTTTCTAAAGGAGTAAATTAACTTTTAAATATGTGCCAGGACAGAGACTGGAAAAGAATAGTGAGGGAACTATTTGTAAAAAGAAGTATTTGATAAGCCTTGCCATCCCCCTTGCAGAGCAATGTTTTTGAAGACAGATTGATTTCCATCTCTATGGTGAGCTAATTGTATAATGGGCTAAGTAATTGTATAATTTATTTCCTATTCCTGTTTTAAATATTTCAAGGAATTGGGAGCTGCCTTTGGGGAGAGTGCAAAGAATAAGCATAAAGGTTATAGCTAATGAGCTTGCTTTCCCATTAGTGTAATGAAACACCATGTTTATGTATGTGTGTGTGTATGTGTGTGTGTGCATGTGTGTATGTATGTGTGCGCAGTTTCCAATATTAAACATGGTTCCAAGTGCATGACATGTAAAGAGCACTAGTGGATTTATTGTTTTGCCTTGTTCTCTTATCTTTCTAATTAAAGTGCTGGTATAAACAGAAAAGATGCCTCTAAAAATTCATCATAATTAAGATGTCAGTGAGAATGTAAGTTCTTAGCTTGCAAAATTCACAGACAATTCTCTATCTTGGCTGATTTGATTAAGCCATAATGTGATTTCTTTGTTTCTAGCTTACAGGTGAAACTCGAAAAATTAGAATATCGTGCAAAAGTTCATTTATTTCAGTAATACAACTTAAAAGGTGAAACTAATATATGAGATAGACTCATTACATGCAAAGCAAGATAGTTCAAGCCTTGATTTGTCATAATTGTGATGATTATGGCTGACAGCTCATGAAAACACCAAATCCACAATCTCAGAAAATTAGAATATTGTGAAAAGGTGCAATATTCTAGGCTCCAAGTGTCCCACTCTAATCAGCTAATTAAGCCATAACACCTGCAAAGGGTTCCTGAGCCTTTAAATGGTCACTCAGTCTGGTTCAGTAGGAATCACAATCATGGGAAAGACTGCTGACCTGACAATTGTGCAGAAAACCATCATTGACACCCTCCATAAGGAGGGAAAGCCTCAAAAGGTAATTGCAAAAGAAGTTGGATGATCCCAAAGTGCTGTATCAAAGCACATTAATAGAAAGTTATGTGGAAGGGAAAAGTGTGGAAGGAAAAGGTGCACAAGCAGCAGGGATGACCGCAGCCTGGAGAGGATTGTCAGGAAAAGGCCATTCAAAAGTGTTGGGGACTTTCACAAGGAGTGGACTGAGGCTGGAGTCAGTGCATCAAGAGCCACCACACACAGACGGATCCTGGACATGGGCTTCAAATGTCATATTCCTCTTGTCAAGCCGCTCCTGAACAACAAACAACGTCAGAAGCGTCTTACCTGGGCTAAAGAAAAACAGACCTGGTCTGTTGCTCAGTGGTCCAAAGTCCTCTTTTCTGATGAGAACAACTTTTGCATCTCATTTGGAAACCAAGGACCCAGAGTCTGGAGGAAGAATGGAGAGGCACACACTGCAAGATGCTTGAAGTCCAGTGTGAAATTTCCACAGTCTGTGTTGATTTGGGGAGCCATGTCATCTGCTGCTGTTGGTCCACTGTGCTTCATTAAGTCCAGGGTCAACGCAGCCGTCTACCAGGAGATTTTGGAGCACTTCATGCTTCCTTCCACAGACGAGCTTTATGGGGATGCTGACTTCATTTTCCAGCAGGACTTGGCACCTGCCCACACAGCCAAAAGCACCAAAATCTGGTTCAATGACTGTGGGATTACTGTGCTTGATTGGCCAGCAAACTCGCCTGACCTGAACCCCATAGAGAATCTATGGGGCATTGCCAAGAGAAAGATGAGAGACATGAGACCCAACAATGCAGAAGAGCTGAAGGCCGCTATTGAAGCATCCTGGTCTTCCATAACACCTCAGCAGTGCCACAGGCTGATAGCTTCCATGCCACACCGCATTGCGGCAGTAATTGCTGCAAAAGGGGCCCAAACCAAGTACTGAGTACATATGCATGCTTATACTTGTCAGAGGTCCGATATTGGTCTATGTACAATCCTTGTTTTATTGATTACATCTAATGCTGGACATAGTAATACGTATTTTTGATGCCTATAAGGGTCCCTGCCTCTTCCGATTTTAGTTTTTTAGATTAGTTTACCATGCCATTGTATCCAGCTAGGTGGCAGTACATAATTGGCCTTGACTGATCTCAAAAAAAGACCTAGTGAGAGGTTGGAAGGAAGAACTTTAGGAAAATCCAGGGTTGTAAGCACGACTGGAAAGCTGGCAAACTATCCTGGAAGATGTCAATAACATACTACTTGTATATCATTTCCCAGAAAACTATATAGACATGTTCATGAAATTATCAGCAGTCACGTTTGACTGAATGAGGTTTTATTTGCAAGAAAACTCCAGCTTTAAGCATAAATTGCATTTCTAACAATATAATCTCATCCCACACAGACCCCAGAGGTGTTTTGCTTCGCCACTGACAAATATGACCTGATCTGATAGGGATCAAGTAGGAAGCTATAGGGGGTGGTAGGGAAAACCCTTTTCTGATAAATGGTTATTTTGAGACTAGCATTGTTCACCACAGCCGCTAATTCCTAGTAATGCTTTCAAAATTCCAGATATGCCTATGACTCCAAAGGTGTTAGGGATCCGTGTTACACAGAATAACGTTTTATGCTCTTGTAAAAGCAAACTAATTATGGGTTTATAAGATGCTAGCAAAAGTATTATTGTTAGTATTATGATTGTTTTATTGTTTTAATGTTTGTAAGCCATCTAGAGTCAAATAAACAAACAACAAACAATAAATTTAACATTCCTAATTAATATTTTGGGGCTACTATTGTCATCTGTAGTAATGGTGCGGAGAACTTCCCTTTGATATTCCTACTTCATTTAACTCCCCTTCTGTATGGAATGCTTGCTTCTGAACTTGTCCACTTAGCTTTGTTTCCCTTTAAAACATGAATAAGCACCCTAGTTTCTCTTCTTGGATTGGAGGTTAGCATTAATATGTAAACACTTATATAGCACCCCTCTATAAATGTGTCTACTGTTTATCCCTCTCTGTGTGTGCTTTCCCTCCTCAAATCTTTACCCAGCTATCATGTTCTGTTAAGTACTCATTTCAATCCTTAGAAAGTTGAAAACACTTTCAGTCCCTTCAGTCAAATATAATATATTCGGAACTAAATGCTTGGGCTTCTCAATAGCAAAGACTATTGCTATTCTTTGAAATCTGCAATCAAGAGAAAATTTCCCTCATTTTAAATAGTGACAAATAGTAATAGTAAATGAGAGAAATAAAAAGCAATATACATAGTAAATGAGCTTTCATTTACAATTTTCTGCACTTCTACATTTTTGCTGAAGCAAGGTCTTTTTGTGTTTTTATATGATGATTTTCATGCTCACTTTTATAAGCTAAAGAAATAAACCAGACTGCTAGGAAGCAGGATGTGGTGTAGTTAACAAGTGTTGAAACTGAAGAAACATTTAAAATCAAAATTGTGGAATAACCAGATTAAATGCTGTTTTTCAAAATGTTTCCCTTTTAGAAATGTATATATAAAATTCATATGAATACACCTTACATTAATTTACAAGCCAATGTAATATCGTTGATATGGAAGAATGTTGTGACATAATTTGCCCACTATGTTGCAAGTCAATTATTAGGGCTGCTTTTGGGTCTTCCTAACGCTGGCAAGGAGGCTTCTATTCTTTGGTCTAGGTAGGATTGCAGAGGGCTTTGTCTGGGGCAGGGAGGATCAGTTTGGATCTGATGGGATCAGGCAAAGAGAGGAAAACCTAGATATGCTCATATCCAAAAGATGGGGTGGAGCAAGGAAGAGTGCAGTCTCCATTTTGTTTATTAGGTTATTACATTTAAAGATAACATGAGTTACATTGTAACATTGAATGATCAATATTTAACTCACTTAGGTGCTGGTTCTCTCCACATGATAAACAAGCAATTCTGTATCTAGTTAGGCTCCTTTTAAAAAAAAGAATGGAGGACTGTGATGGAGAATGTAAATTAATTAAGAAAAACAACAGCAAAAATGAAATTAATTCTAGAAGAGAATTTCTTTATTTCCTTAATGATAATAATAATTTGTGGGGCACTACCTTGATATGGTTGTGGGGCTTGTGTGCTCTGAAGAAAATGAGTTTCAAACATACTGGACAGGTCTCATTAGAGGAGTCAGACAAAGAGTGTCTCTCACATAAAAATTATGGTGAGATTTAAATTACAGAAATCCAAATTGGCTCAGTCGTTCTCCCATGTTTACAAGGACCATGCTAGAAGTTGGAGTTCCTGACTATCTGGTGAAAGTTCTGGCTACACGACTCAGGAGTGTAATAAGAGTAGAGTAGAGTAGAGAAGAATAGAATACTTTATTGTATTCTATTGTGATTGGACACACAAGGAATTTGTCTCTGGTGCATAAGCTCTCAGTGTACATACAAACGACAAAGTAATGTAATCATAATAATGATACCAATAAGAGAAGGTAGTAGAAAAAGATGACGAGGATAATAACTAATACAGCCATACTACATGGGTAAATATCCATAGACATAAGACAGTACTGTGGTGGCTAAGTGTTCAGCAGAGTTATGGCTCTGACTCTAAGGAAAAAACAGTCTCAATGTCTAGTTGTTTTGGCATGCAATGCTCTATAGGGGCCTCCTGAGGGGAGAGTTGAAACAGTTTATGTCCAGGTTGTGAAGGGTCTGTAGATATTTTATCAGCCCTCTTTCTGACCCATGCAGTAGATGGGTCCTCAGTGGAAGGCAGGCTAGTTTCAGTTGCTTTTTCTGCAGCCCTAACTATCCACTGAAGTCTGTATCTGTCCTGTTTGGTTGCTGTATCAACCAGAGAGTTATAGAAGAATGAGTGACAGACTCAATAATTCCTCAATAATAGGTCCTGGGGCAGTCTGAACTTTGTGAGTTGACACAGGAAGAACTTTCTTTGTTGTGCCTTTTTAATGATAATTCTAATGTTAGATGTCCATTTCAAATCCTGGGAGATTATAGAAGAAACTTGAATTGTCTCTACTGTGTTGTCTAATATAGTAAGAGATGGTAGAATAGTAAAGCTTCTCCTAAAATCCCTTTAATCTCAACAGTTTTAAGTGTGTTCAGTTCCAGATTGTTCTGGCTGCACCCACAGGGCCAGTTGTTCAACCTCTCATTTATATGCAGATATCACCATCTTGAATGAGACCAATGACTGTTGTATCATCTGTAAACTTCAGTACTTTAACAGAATGTAGCATGGATTAAGTACAAAAAGTCAACCAACACAAAGATTTTTAAGAGATGAAGCTAAACAGTCTCAAATACAGACATGCATGGACATTCTGAACATTGATTATAATAGCTGCCTTTAAGCTGTTTGAAATCCTTAGTAGTGGTTTATGTTTTTGCAACTCTATGGTCTTTTTAGAGTTGCCGTCAGCAAGGTATGTGCACTTTGGAATTGCTAAAATAGGTGGGATTCCTTCTGCTTTTGAAGAGATCTATAAGTGAACTGTCATGAACCACAAGAACAAAATAAAAATCCCAGAGGTGCCTTTCAAAAGGCAACTACCTTGTTTTTTCCCCCTTGAAAATGTTTTGCTTCTTAGCCAAGAAGCTTCTTCAGTTTTTCAGTTAAGAACTGAAGAAAGTCTAGTTGCCTTTTGAAAAGAACCTTATGAATGATCATGGCCTGGATGATTGAGAATCTCCATAGACAAGTTAAAAATCTATAGTGTTCTTGGTTACAGGAAGTATAATCTTCAGGATGAATGATGTGCAGTGCATCTGGTGGCAATTAATGTAACTAGGGAATATTTTAGTTAACAAGATTTATAAGTTTTATTATGCATATATAAACTCATTACAAGTGAGTTTTACAAAGTAAAAATATAAACCTTTACTGTTCTACTCTAAACTAACTTATTTTATGTTCAGTTGAGCTTACTTCAGGTGAATTATACAATAATTTGTATTAAAATAAATAGGATTTACTGTATATATAAGTAAATAAATCAGTAGTTCATCTGATTTGAGTCACTCACTAAGCCCAGCAAGTTATTTGTTTGAAATCTTGTGGTACTCTCTGTCCAATGAATGGTATCTTTGCTGTTTCATTGTGTAATAAAGTAATATTTTGTATGTTTTTTCATGCCTTTTATAACTTTCTCCACCTTGAAATGTCTAGTACATTTTACCTGTTTATGGGTAGAACATGATTATATCACCTATTCAATATGAAATGAGTTTTAATGAATGAAATACTTCCTTGCATATAGGTGAAATGGTGGCTGTTCTCTGAATAATTTGAATTTAGCTTCTTTTTTTTCCCCTTAAAATGTGGAGTACAATGCATGAAAAAGAATATCTTTGCATCATTAAATAATATTGCTTCTTTTCTGCAGAAAAGCCACAGGAAGGGATAGAGGGGACGAATGTCCAATGAATGTTCTTGCCTTACTGCGGGGACTCCAGATTTTCGTAAAGGAATGGGTCATGCACAAAGAGCAACCCACCCTTTGCCCAGGCAAGAGGCAGAGCATGAATGCGGAATTGAGCTCTTGTATTGCTTTTGTGTAGTTGTAGTAAAAGTCTCTGATTCTTGAGTACATAATTGCAGCTTAGAATTAAAGGGAAGGAGTGGAGCTGTTCCATTTCAGACCAGCTGAGATTCTATCCCAATATAAATAGGCTTGTGCTTTGAAAGAAAAGGGAATAGAATGAAACAAGATTAGGTTTATATACAAAATTGAGCACAAAAGTAATGCCAGCACTTAGCTGTGTTTTATAGAAGCTGGAAAACCCTGCAGAAGATGGGCATAAATGTGTTTAAGTGTGAAAGCAACAGAGCAAATTGTATCTACTGGTCTTTAACAGTTCAAGAATCTGAATCTTCTGAATCTATTACCCTCTTTGGAATTCAGGTGTCCCTGAGGAGGACACAGATAAACCTCCAAGTGGCCTCAATGGCTCTCTAAAAGGATGCAAATGACCAGCTTTATGCAAGGAATATAAATCCTTCCATTCCCCACCATCCAGTCAGAGCTGAAGAAGATTCTTGGATGAGAAGCAAAACATCTTCAAAGAAAAAGAAAAAACAAGAAAGCCCAGTTGAAAAAAGCACCTTTGGGATTCTTTGGAGTTTATTGACAATTCACTGAAGAAATCATATCCACCAATGATCCTAATTATCAGAAAGTTTGTAGCTCAATTTTTATTACAAAATCAGATTGTTTATACTATCTAACCAAGTCAATTTAATTTTATTAAATTACATAGATTTCTGTTGGCTCATCAGCCAACATATAACAGCATTTATTTGATATTACTAAAAAAGGAACTGGCTGCAGGGAAATTTAACAAATAGGATAAAGGACAAAAGCTAAGAAAATGTCAGTCAAATGGTCAGTGGATGGCTAGAATTCTGAGATGAAACTTATGCGCTTCAGTTATTTTCATAAGGAAAACGGACATCTTTTTCAAGTACTTCTTTTTGTAAAGTTTTTTTTAAACATACATCAATATCATTGCATGGACAGTGTGGCATCTGAGTGTCATTCATTTTGGTACAAAAGTAATATTGATACAACAAAAATTACTGCATTAATCAAACTTAAGTGGTCTAATGTTATACATATCTGTATCAGCACATAGTCCTTTTTTCTATTATTATTTGCTACAACCTTCTAATAGTGATAACATTATTTTTGAGCATACCCGATAGCATCCTTTTTCAAAATCTGTTCTTAACCTTTCACTTTAAATGTGTTATATAAGAAGATGAATAACAATATTCCCTGTTTCTAATTTTTTAATCTATTCGAATCTATTCAAAAGAAATTCTTTCTATCCATCATCTCTCACTCTTTTGGAAATTTCACTTCTTCTCTTTTTAACTTGCCTCCCATATTCCTCCCTTGGGTCCTTATCTATATCTTTCATATTCAACCCAACCATTATTTCCATCTCCACTATTTTTTGTTGCCAGTCCATCCATGAGTCTGCCAAATCCTCTGTCTCTTTTCCAAAAATATCTTTTGATTTATTCAATTCCATTTTCCTACCTCCTAATACATATTCTCCCCATTTTATTTCACCCAACTTTATAATCTCCTCCTCCTTTTCTCCTTGTTCTATTTGTTGTATAGTCTGTTCTATCTCATCCTCTAAGCTTCCAGTCATCTCCCTTGTTTCCTGGAGTTTATTATCTTGATTCATTGTTCCTTCTTGCACATTTTCAGTCTTTCCAGTTATGCCAGTTTATCTCCTTGAAATTCCCCATCATCGTATCATGAATACTTTTGAGTAACAGCATCGTTTCTTTTTGAAGTGCCTCCAGTTCTTCCTGATGAGCCATCTTACTTTGTTTTAAAAAGTCCAAATAATATTCAATGTTCTGTCAATAACCTGTCACCACTCTATTCTTTTTGACTTCCCAAAGCCAGCAGATTACTTGATCTTAGTATTGTTCATCAGGAGATACAATAGTTATAGTTCTTTACATCCCACAGTTAGTCACTAAATTCCATTTATACAATCCTGGGGATTTTCCAAAATAACTCTTTAAATCCACTCTTTAATTTACTAGTTAGTTCCAGTGTTCAAAAGTCATTCCATTAAATATCCTCCAGGTTTTCAAGGGTGATCCTCTAGTCACAATAAAGTAGATAAGTATAAAACAGTAGATAATACAGCAGACCTCCAGGTGTTATTCTTCTCTTATCAGAATTTTCCAAAGTCATTTTGTTATTCTAGGAGTATGACATAGTATAAATCCATTCACCAGTAGATGGTGCCTTCAGCTTAGAAATCAACATTAAAAATCCACTTTAAATATGTTCTACCAGTTCTTTATTTCAAATTGATTCAAGCAAAATATCCAATAAACAGTCAAAAGTCCAGCATTTTAAAATGCCTGTCTAAGTCATGCCAGTAAGATTTATACATCCAGTCTTTCTGTATTTTACAGCTTTAGCTTATTTCCTGTTAGGGTACAGTTTCTGACTACCTCTCTTCAGTCACCGCTTAATTCCAGAGAGCCTCTTTTTCTGGATTAATTTCCTTTTAGGGTAAGTCCTAAGCAAATTTTAAAAATCACCTCACCCAGTTCCAATCACTGTCCACTCACACCACTCCAGCACAATTTTGATTTCTTTGGCTGTCCCAGTTTCACAGCGGCCATTTTGGCTGCCTTGTCTTCGTCCTTGGCAAAGAGGGGAAAAAACTCTGTCCAGCAAGAGAGCTGCCACTCTCCACGACCTGCAAGGTGCCCCTCCTTGTGAGTCATCCCTACAGGGTGAGTTTAGCCCCTTGGGGGGCCTCCGATGAAGAGGATTTGGCATGTGGATGCGGAGCCCCACTCCCCTGCGCTGATCACGCAGCGACATCAAACTGGACATCTCATCTTTTTCATGTACTAAGGGCAGGGGAAAACAATATAAATAGAAAAATGAATGACTATTCAACCTTTTAATATGATTCTCTGACCTTCATTATATATTGTTTCTAAGAATTTAAGTGAAGGTCTTGTACTCATAAATTAGAAAAAATTATATTGAGTGCTTTGGCATGGAAGCTGCTGTTTGTTTTCAGCCTTAGCCGTTCTACAGAGGATGACGAATGAGACAAGAACTACTTGTATTGCTTAAGAAATGAACAATCCAACTCCTTATCTCTCATACAGTAATACAAAACATTTGAGTTAAACAAGCAAGTTTCATCATGCTTCTCATAGAGCATTATCTGTTTCTGATACTGCACTCTTTATCCGAAAAAGGAAGCCCTTTGAAATTGAAATATTATACATTGATTATGAAAGTTACTGATACGATAGAAATGGAAAGGTAATGTTAAACGCTCTTATATCCCACCATTGGCTTTCTTTTGAAAAACATTCATTTCCTACAACAGACCACATATATCAGTCATTAGATTTCTATTTCCAGGTCATAAAATTTGAGTTCATTTTCTAATTTTTAGTAAATACTATATTTTGGTAAGGTACAAAAAACCCATCTATTTGCTGTGTGTGTATATATAAGCTTAGTTCTTAGTCAACAACATGGAATCATTATTATTTAAAAAATAAATTTCTATTAATGTCCTCAACTGTAGGAACTTAAAACCCACCCCCCCCTAGAAAAAATGAATTATTTTAGGAAATATTAAAAAGGCAGAATATTTCCCCTAAAAGGGAGGCAGAAACTCAGCCCTCCTACCTGTGTTAATGGGCCATTAAGGCCTAGGCCAGTGTATTCTACATAACAAATATCTACCTCCTTCAGGCAGATCCATTTAATTGCCCTTCACTGCACCACCCATCAAGTTTCAACCAAACCTAACACACAGACAGCCTACAAAGCTAGCTATGACCTCTGACAGCGACCAATCAGAATACTCTTCCTGTGCCCCAGGAAGTTCAAAGCCCAGAGAGGGCATAAAAACCCAGGCACTCTCAGCATCTCTTCCCTTTTTTTCACCCAAGATCTCCAAGGCATGTGATCCTGTTCATCAATAAACCTTATTTCCAAGCAACCTCCATGATTCCAGTGTCTTTTCCCCCAATTGGAACTAAAACCAGAAGGATATTTCTTCCAACACAGCAAACACAATGTCCTCTAATTTCAGCATTTCTTGTCTAACTCTCTGCTAACACATGTTAAGCATCTCATTTATTCTATTACATATGGTTTAGTTCTGTCATGCAGTATATCTTTCGTATTGCATTCAACACTAAATTTCAATTCTATATTCAGGCGAAATGTTTCATAATTTAAGCCTGCTCCCTTTATTTTACAACTTCTCTAAATCAACATATGTACTAGAGACTTTTAAATCTTAATTGTGGCAAGTGTAACAGGACATTGACCACACAAACTTTCCTGTTGTTTTTGCATTCATTCTTGCTATCTTTTCCTTTCTAGGAGGAAATAATAATGATAATCAGGCAGATGCATATAGAATCACTAGCTACAAGCAGATCATGTCCATATTTTTAACATTTTCTCAGTTAACCATCTACATTTGCAGCCTTACCACTTTTTAACATACTGAAAGCAGCCGTGGCTACTTTTTCTTCATGTGTTTTCTTGGGCATTAACATATGTAGGATGTTTCAGTTGCAGTCTTAGGGAGGAAAGCAGACTGCTCTGAAGATCACATTGGGGAATGAGAGCCGGCAGATCCAGCCCTCAGCCTTCCTGAATTGCAGCAGCTCCCAAATTGGCACCTGCCTCCAGGATAGAGCCACGAGGCCTCCACTGTTTAGGAAGGCCAAGTGGTGCAGTGGCTGCTTCCAGAAGGAGATCTACAGTAAAAATTAAGTCAATGATCCGTGAGGAGGAGATGGGGAGAAAGGTATGAGACCTTTGGTCTGTGATGACCCAACAGGGCAAAATGGGGGAGGGGGGGGCAAGATAAGCAGGTAAGCTTTTGCAGTGTCCCTGCAATCAATCGTAAGGATGGGCAGATTCCCAAGTGCACAAATTTTGTTCATTATCACTAGCCTGTGGATTCCTAATTTTATATAGTGCTACGGCAATCTAACTGATGCCAGTCTGACCTATATTTTAGCCCTGTTGTTTTAGTTAAATCTAAATTCTCACTACTGTGGATGTAGCCATCAACTTCATCTCATGGTCAGATCATCTCCATCCATATCTACTACATCATTTACCTTCCTCTTAGTTTCACAAATGCACAATATATTGTGCTTCTTTCATTAATTCATCTTGTTTACTCTTAAATTCTAATTCACAGTCTTTCATATTCAAAGACTGCGGGTTTTTGCTATTTAACAAATTCAGCCTTACATGTAATGTTTTTTTAATAAGGTAGGAAAGGTTACTGTCTTAGTTGTATTTGGGGAAAATGATCAGGATGAGCCCAAGGAAGGGGACAAGTATGCAATGTTTTCACTACCTTCATGCTCACAAGAAACCTAACTCTGGCCCATTTTGAATTTTGTTGACTCTTATCTACCACTAATTTGTTTGAGCGTTAGTACAGGTTCTTGTAGAAAGTGTTAGCATACTATAAATCTATATTCATTTGAACTGCCTTGACAATATTCATGCCACTTGCAGAATCAATTTATCATTGCTATCTATAGTGGAGGTTTTTTTAAACCAATATAGAAACAACAGATTCAAAATTGGGCTAAATTTAGACCCAAAATTATATTACATCCTGTATTCACTTCCTGAAGTATTTTCTTCTTTATTAGAAATAGGCTTGGAAAGTTTAAGTTAGGGATAGATTTTCCTGGAAAAAATGTGTTTATGTGGTTACTAAAAGTTGACATCAGTTTGATGGCACATAATTGGTAAATCACAAGTGGGACTTACACCTCACATTTTCAATTAAGAGTAAATTCCCATGGTAGTTAATATTATAGTATTAACCCAAGAAGCATAACTATAATAAATCACACAAAAAGTTGTTTTTAAATCATTTGTACAATCACTGTGATTTACAGTAATATTTCTCTATAGCAGAAAAACAATTCAAAATAACAATCATGATGTTCATCGATTTTACTATTGATAACAAAACAAACAAAAATATTGTTTCCTGCTTTACATGCCAAGGCCATATAGTACTGTGTTAAAAATTATGTTAGGTTAGGATGCGTGTGTGACATGCTGTGAGATGCTTCCTTGTGTATGGACAAGCTAAACACCAGCAGTGCCATCTTGCTATGATGATAGAGATACGGTAGTGGGAAGAATAGTACTGCTGTAGTTCACAATATTATGATTTATTTCCCTATTATTAGGAAAAGACCAAACTGATTTTATTCTGAAGAAAATTGATGGATTAGCATATTAATATTTCCCATTGGAAACAAATATATTTTGCTTTAGTCAAAATGTTCCATATTCACTATTTATTTTTTAAAAATTCCTAAATAATATTCATATAATATTTAGAAATGACTGTATAGAAGCCTGCCTTGCCTTGATCACTTGGGTATGGATATCAACTCCTGGCATGGCTGCCTGGGGAATTCTATAAGTTGAAGTCAACCCAACTTTAAGTTACCAAGGTTGAGGAACACTGAGACAGATACTTGAGTGAGATGACTGAAGACGGAAAGAAAGCTTGAAAGGCAAGAATTAACATTTATGTATGTGGATGAGGGCAGTGGTCCTTTCTGGTGCTTTGCTGTAGCTCTGCACTGAAGTTTTTCCAGAGACTGAACCCATGGCCTCAATGAGCTCTATTGAGTTAGGTCCCAGATATTTCTACACGGACGCTGGCATTTTGGTGGGAGGAAAGGGGGAGGAATGGAGTGATCTGTATATGAAGTTTCTGTTTTTGTTTCCCGCATTACTGTGCTAATCTCTATATGAAGTTTTTGTTTCCCTTCAATGATGTAGTGTGGGAAGGGTTTGGTTAGCATTATTGGTTTTAAGTGAGAAGCTTCAGTTCTTGCCTAGACTCTTGTTATCACAAACCTTTCAATGAAAGCTCCTTTTGGAACAACTGCGGTTTCAAGAGTCCTGCTTTCTTGGGAAGATTGGAGAGGCAAGACCTTACATTAGGCTTGTTTCCTCAATTTGAACTGCTATTGGACTGAGACAGATTAAGCAATTATTGTGCTCACCACCTTTTCTGACTGACTGACCAGCTTGTTTTAGTGTCTCTCTATTTCCCTGTCTAGCCATATGCCTGGTATACATATACCTGTTTCCACTACATTGTCATTCCTGACTGGCTTCCGTCAGTTTCATTACATACATTGAAGAAAAATCAGAACTCTTCCTGAGGGCAAACAACAACAATGTGTGAAGTGTGTGGAGACCATTTCTCTGAGAACTGACACATTAAAAATTGATTTTGGAGATACAGTGCTATCTTTCTATTGATGTGCAACTTGCCTTGTGAGAGGAGCTACCACTAAAAAACACTTCATATTCTAATTTTCCCCCTGCATCCTTAACTCCATGGCTCTAGGTCACAAAACATATGTTGGAGACATACTGAAGTAGCATTCTTCTGCCTGAATTTCAAGTTCATTGGTTTTTTTCCAGGCTCTTGTGAATTTCATTTGTGTTTCAATATGAGAGCATTATTCACAGCTTTTTCCCTGCCCTCCCTTCTGCCATAAATGTTAATTGCTGAGTATCATAGATACTGTGAGCTACTAACACTGCTTCAGCTACTGATATTTCTGTTTTAAAAATTATTTTTTTTCCAAACACAGTAGATGACTTTAAATCTTTGTATGAAGGAGTCCATTAAAACTGGAACTGTCCTGGACTCTGTAAGTGGCTGAAAACTTATAGAACATTAAGTTTCAGGCTGGAACATGATGTGTGGCCACCAGTATTCTGACTCCTTTCAAGTATTTTTTTGAAGGAGGTTTTTTAATTTTAACATATTGATTTCTGTATCGGCCATTATTTGGTTTATTGTTGTTCTCCCTTGTAAGGCTGCGACAGGTCAGGAATGGGAGTTGCTCTTGTCCTAGCTGCTTGGACTGAGTCTGTCTAAAAGGCTTATTAGCCTAGCTCCGCCCACTCTGGGTAGCTCCTCCCAGCTTTTGACTCAGTCCTCAGCCAGGGCGGATGCAAGTCACTGCCTCTCCTGCCTTTGGAATTTTTCTCCAAAGGCAGCCTTACTTGGTAAACAGAAAAAAAGCCTCAAAAAAACTTCAAATTCAAATATATGCGGCTCCGCTTCTCAGCTGTTTTTTGGAGCTGCGCAACAGCTGAGAGCTGCTCCAGTGGTCTGGAACAGCCTGCAGAAGGTCGCAGGGCCATTTGCAGCCTACCGTGGTGAAGAGGAGTCCGCGGACAGTGGGCGGCCATTTTCGGGGGCGGGCACCTCTGTTACTCTTTTATGAAGGTGAAGATGACCAAGCAAGTGTTGCTTTCTTTTCATTGGTGGCTCTCCAGAGCCATTTCCAAGGGCCAGTCCTTCAAGGTAGAGGACAGACTCATCTTCATGACTGATGCCTGCTTATCAGGTTGGGGAGCTCACCTGGCTTCTCACATGGCCCAAGGCTTATGGTCTGCTGAGGAACAAGTACATAACATAAATTGGTTGGAGCTAAGAGTGGTCCATTTAGCCCTTAAGAAATTTTCGCATCAGGTCTCTGGCACGCATGTCCTTGTCATGACTGACAATGTAGCCACAAAAGCCCATATTAACAGACAGGGGGCACCAGGTCCAAATCCCTTATGGCAGAAGCGGAGGCTTTGGGCAGATGGGCAGAGTGTCACCTTCTGTTCTTCTGGGCTGAGCATATTTCTGACTCAGATAATGTGCAGTCAGACTGGCTCAGCTGAGCTACCATTGACCACATGGAATGGAATCTGTATCCTTCATTCTTTCTACAACTTACTCAGAGATTCGGGCTTCCGGTAGTAGATTTATTTGCTACTCCTCTCAATGCTACTCCTCAGCCTGAGCCTTGGTGGCTCAGGCTGTAAATGCCTGCTCTTAAGATCCAGCTGTCTACAATTACTGTAGGCTCGAATCCCACCAGGCTCAAGGTTGACTCAGCCTTCCATCCTCTCGGGGTAGGTAAATTGAGGACCCAAGATTGTTGGGGGTAATTAGCTGACCTTGTAAAAATGCCACTTAGTAATAAGCAGGCATATACAATGGAATGAAGGCTATTGCTGAGCACACTGGGTTGTATCCCAAAAATTGTAAGCCGCCCTGAGTCTTCGGAGAAGGGTGGCATATAAATGTAATTTTTTTAAAAAAAGCTCAATTACCCAGATTCTTTACTAGATTTGCCACCCCTGGGGTGGAGGGGACCAACGCCTTATGCAGTAAGTGGCCGCCAGTTTTGTTATATGCCTTCCCTCCATTGCCTTTACTGGCGGCTGTGGTGCAAAAAATTTTGCTAGAAAGAGCTGAAGTTGTATTAGTGGTTCCTTATTGGCCTCAGCATCCTTGGTTTGCTGATTTAATGGATCTCTCAGTTGTCCATCCTTGGTGGATTCCTGAATAGGATGTCTCTCTCCTCCAGGGGTCCCTGAGTCATCCAGAGCCCCAGTGGCTACATATGACAGTTTGGTGATGGAGTGGAGTGTGCTAAAATGCACCCATCTCTCCAACAAAATAACCAGGACCATTCAGGCCTCCAGGAGACCCTTGATCATCTGTATCTATGATGCTACATGGCAAGCTTTTTCTAGCTGGTGCTCCAAATCAAACATTCAACCTTTACAGGCCTCTGTGGCAAATGTTTTGAATTTTTACAGGCAGGTGTGGATAGAGGCCTTTCTCCCAACACCCTTTGCCGTCAGGTGGTGGCTATTTCTTCAGGGTTGACTTGTGGCAAATTGGAGTCCTTAGCACAGCATCCTACAGTCCATAGGTTTCTCAGAGGGGCAGCCAACCTTTGCCTTCTAGTGGTACACAGGTACCCTACATGGGATCTCTCCAGGGTTTTGCAGTCCCTTATGAAATCTCCATTTGAGCCTCTTCGACAGGCTCATCTGCACATTCTTACACTGAAAGTAGCCTTCTTGGTGGCAGTCACTTCAGCCAGAAGAGTATCGGAGTTGGTCGCCGTCTCAGTTCGCCCTGATCTCTGTATCTTTCACCCTCATTGGGTAGTTTTGTGGTTGGACCCAGCATTTATCCCCAAGGTCAATACCTTGTGTTATGATATGTACAGAAGCCTTGAGTAACAAGGATATGCACATGGAAACATTTATGAGAATAGTTGTGAATAAATGTTCAGCCACACACAGATACACTGAATTGGGTTAAAGTTTACTTTAAGAAATAGCACAGTCCAATAAACAGTCCAAGTCATAAACATTTAACAGTCCAAATAATATCCAGTTACAAAGTCGTCTTACCGGTTGCAAGTTGTTTTCAGTAAACAAAGATATCAAAATATAAACACAGCATACATACAACAGAGAACCTCAGATAGCAACAGAATGTCAGAGAAACACAGAATGTCAGAGAGCATGTTAGAGAGAACAAGCTATGATCTCTAGCTCCCTCTTATGGTAATTTGCAATACAATCAACCAATCGGAATCAATGCAGTGATTCTGTCTTAAAGACACAAACACACATTGTTGGTTTATATATTGCCAATCCAACTAGTTGGTTTACAGAAACCTAACATTCTCACCTTTGGGTTGGTCAATAAATAATATATTACATCTTTAAACCATAATTCTCATAACACTCTTTATGCTTAATTGCACCTTGAGCTTTTGTGAAATGATCTGCAATATTATGTTCAGTCATACAGTATTCTAACTGAATTGATTTATTTTGAACACACTGTTTAACGTTCAAATATCTCAAATCAGTATGTTTAGACCTTGTTTTAACAGCTAAATTAGCCATATTAATTGCAGATTGATTGTCTTCATAAACAATAAATGGATCACATACAGTAATACCAATATCCTTCAACAATTGTGTATAATATATCAATTCTGTACACATTAATGATAAACATGAGAATTCTGCTTCCATACTGGATAAACTAACATGTTGTTGCCTAATAGACTTCCATCCTATTAAAGCATTACCCAACATTACCACTATACCTGATGTTGACTTATGAGTCATTAGATCAGTAGGAAAACTTGAATCAGCATATGCAGTTAACACTAATTCATTACTTAGTTCTAAATATAATGAATAATGGACTGTGTGTTTTAGATACCTAAGTATTCACTTAGCTGCTTGCCAATGCCTTTCATTTGGTTCAGTATTATACCCAGCAAATTGGTTTACACTGTAAGATATATCTGGTCTAGACCAATTACCCAGATATGATAGACTACCGATTAAGGATTGATATATTTCCTTATCAAACTTAGGACTTTTAATATCACTATGTATAAATTCCTTACTCATTGGTGTCTTAGCAGATTTACAATGCTCCATGTTAAAGCATTTTAATAATTGGTTAATCTTCCTGGCTTGTGAAATTTTAAAACCGTTATTCGTTTTCACTATATCAAGACGCAACTAATGCTTAATTTCCCCTAAATTTCTAATTCTAATTTTTTTCTGTAATTTGTTAATAATTTCATGTGCTTCTTGTTCAGTTTTAGTTATAATTGCTATGTCATCCATAAATAACAGTAATAGAGAAATTAAACCATCTTTTTCTCTTTGGAACAAACAAGGATCAGCTATACCAGCTTCAAAACCTATTGAAACTAATTCCTTTACAATTCCATTCATAACCGGATTGCTTTAAATCATAAAGACTTTTCTTTAATTTCCAATAACCAGTTTTTCCATCATCCTCTAAACCTAATGGCTTTTTCATGTAGATGGTATGTTGTAAAGGTGCATGTAGATATGCAGTTTCAACATCTCCATGGTTTATTTTACATTTATTCTTAGCTGCCCAAACTAATGCTGCTCTCAGTGTATTTGCTCTCAGACTAGGTGCAAACACTTCATCATAGTCCTTATATGATGGAACATGGTTGTTTCAACTCGCTGACCTGAACTGTGGGTGTGTGTGTGTGTGAGTTTTAATGACTGTTTTTAGTGTTTTAGACTGTAATTGGGTTTCTTATTTGATTTAATCTCTTTTTAATTGTATATTTGTATTGTTTTTATTGTACACCGCCCCGAGTCCTTAGGGAGATGGGGCGGCTTAGAAATCCAATAAATAAATAAATAAATAATATGACTGAGCAAATCCTTGAGCAACTAATCTTGCTTTATGGGTAATAGTCCCATCCATACCAGTCTTTATCTTATACACCCATTTGCAACCTATTGCACACTCACCTAGTGGTAACTTTACATCCTCATACACCTCTAAATCCTTTAATGATTTTAACTCCCTATTCATAGCTTCCTGCCAAGCTACCTGATCCTTTGCAGAATACAGTTTTATTTCATTAAAGTTAGAAGGTTCTGTATTAACCTGACATACAATGCTTGCCTGAAATCTGTCAGGGAGTAGTTGACCTCCTAGGCAGCTCAGTACATGTTGTTGGCATATTCTCTTCCTTTATCTCCCCTATCAAATCCTCGTGTTCTACAGTCATAGAGGGTTCTTCTATTAATGATTCCTCCATTGAGGATTCCTCCACTATCTTATCATCAATATTATTATCACCAGGATTATTGGTAAACAATGGAGTCTCAACAACAACACTATCCTGTACCTTATTATATTCCTGTTCAAGTTTTCTCTAGCCAACATGCTCCAGAAATTTAGCACTTGCACTACAATATACATTAGTAGTACCAGGCTCCCAAAATCTAAATGATCTATGATTAGCTTCATAACCTACAAAATATAATTGTCTTGCTCTATGTTGCCCCTTTTGCCTTACTTGCATGGGAATATGAACCCATGCAGGGGTTCCAAATGTATGTAAATAACTGAGATCTGGCTTTTTTCCATTCCAACAAGTAAATGGTAATCCACCAGTCATTGATTTCACTACGTTATTCAAAATATGGTTAGCATACATTATTGCTTCACCCCAAAGTCTCTCTGATAAACCAAAATCCGAAATCATAGTCCTAGCCATAGCCTGTAATGTTTGTCCTCTACATTCAATATGAGTTATGTTGTGGTCTATAAGGAGCAGAACACTTATGTTCAATGCCAGCTTTCTGTAACATGGCTTCAAATTTTCTATTGGTAAATTCAGTACCATTATCTGTAACTAAGCTAATAACTTTCTGTTTCTTTTTCCTTTCAGCAATTTTTAGCCAGTTTTCAAAATGCTGGTGTGTTTCTGTCTTCGTTTTCATTAAATTACAGAAATCATATCTGGAATAATGATCAATTATACTTAATATGTAACAGGCTCCACCTAAACTAGGTTTCTTAGGTCCAATAATATCAGCAAAAGCAACCTCTAATGGTTCACTGGTTTTGAATCAATTTACCCTATTTGCAAGAGTTACCTTGCTTTTCTCTTGATTACAAACATTGCAATTTAAATACTTTGTACAAGGCTTTAATTTTATACCATTAGATAACTCAACAGTTTTCTTTAGCATTTTGAAATTTATATGTCCCATACGTCTATGGAGCAGATGAATACATTCATCATGAGGCTTTTTATTCTCATAAACTGATTTAGCATTAATTAATGGATTATCATGTATAACAAACAAACCATTATCTAATCTTGCAGTAATACTTTTACCCTGTTTTTCAATTAAACATTTATCTCCCTGAAAGGTTACAACAAATCCTGCTTTTACCATTGCTCTTACAGATAGCAAGTTAAATATTCTAGGTACATATAACATTGGTAAATGTTCATTAATACATGAACAATATGCAGTACCTTCTCCAGATGCTCTCAGTTTCCAACCATTAGCTAATGATACATGCTGTTTACTCTTTGTCATGTTAACAAACCTCTCTTTACTGTGAGCTATGCACTGCAATGCTCCACTGTCAACTACCCATATATCATGGTTTACAGTTGTAATTGTACTTGATATGGCTAAACTAACATCTCTATAAGCTCTCTGTATGTTATTAGCATTCTGTTTCTTACCCTTTTTACAGTATCTGGCTATATGACCTTTAGCCCCACAAGAAAAACATTTCCTAACAATATAGGCAGTTGAAGACAGTTTTGCTTCCTGTGGTTGTTTTTCTCTCAGTTGATTTCTATCTTGCCTTCTTCTTGACTATTCTAACAATCTTCCAGTTATGCCAGTCAATGTAAGTTCATCTCTGTTTAAAACTTCCAGTGAAGACACATAATCATCATAAGTTCCATCCAAAGAAGAAAGAATGATGTAAACTTGATGCAACTCCGAGAAAATCAGCTCCTTTTCTTGTAGCTCTTGTAAAGTCCTTTTCATAAACTCCAAATGAGCTATCATATCACCACCTTTTATAAGACGGGCTCTAAACAGTTTACGCATAAGGTATATATGTGCACCCACACTATCTCGAACATAAATCCTCTTCAAAATGTCCCAATATCTAGCAGCAGATTCTTCACCATGAATATGGACTAGCTGCTGATCACTCAGTGTCGGTCCAATTATACTAAGAGCTTTTTCATTATCCCGGTTAAAGTCAGCTATTTTCTTTTTATCTTCATCATTCAATGGGTCCCAAGTTGTTACATCCAGTGGATTATTAACTAAGTCCATAATCCTTCTTTACACAGAAGTAGGCTGTACTTCATAGACCAGGAAACATAGTTTGTTCCATCCAACTGGGTTATCAGGGATATACTGGTTGACTGTTCTTGTGCCATTTTTAGTTTAACAATACATCGCAATCAGCTATCTGAATATGAAAGTGTATATTCACACTGATTCTCAATATCTCTCTAGGCTCATAACCAATGTTATGATATGTACAGAAGCCTTGAGTAACAAGGATATGCACATGGAAACGTTTATGAGAATAGTTGTGAATAAATGTTCAGCCACACACAGTTACACTGAATTGGGTTAAAGTTTACTTTAAGAAATAGCACAGTCCAATAAACAGTCCAAGTCATAAACATTTAACAGTCCAAATAATATCCAGTTACAAAGTCGTCTTACCGGTTGCAAGTTGTTTTCAGTAAACAAAGATATCAAAATATAAGCACAGCATACATACAACAGAGAACCTCAGATAGCAACAGAATGTCAGAGAAACACAGAACGTCAGAGAGCATGTCAGAGAGAACAAGCTATGATCTCTAGCTCCCTCTTATGATAATTTGCAATACAATCAACCAATCGGAATCAATACAGTGATTCTGTCTTAAAGACACAAAC
The DNA here is from genome assembly GCA_009733165.1 of Naja naja. Lineage (NCBI taxonomy): Eukaryota > Metazoa > Chordata > Lepidosauria > Squamata > Elapidae > Naja > Naja naja. The sequence continues at coordinate 2,740,657 of CM019153.1, read as the reverse complement.
ACACATTGTTGGTTTATATATTGCCAATCCAACTAGTTGGTTTACAGAAACCTAACACCTTGTTCCACAGGTCTCAAGAGCTGGTGCTTCCAGATTTTTGTCCCTATCCAGTCCATGACTTGGAAAAGGCCTGGTACACCTTAGATGTGCGCAGGGCACTGAAGGTATATATAAAAAAGACATCTGAATTCCGTAGGATGGAATCTCTTTTTTGTTCCTTCCAACCTTCCTCGTTGGGAGGAAAAGTGACTCCATCCACAGTCAGCAGGTGGATCAAGGCATGTATAGCCAGGGTATACTTGAGTTGGTCCCTCCCGGTACCCAGAGGCATTACAGCTCATTCCACTTGCAGCGCTGTGATAACTGCAGCCTGGGCAAAGCAGCCACGTAGATATCCCCATCTCCTTTCATCCACCATTATCAGCTGGACACCTTTGCTTCAGCGGATGTGGCGTTTGGCAGATGGGTTCTGCAATAAGTAGTCATGGAGCATGGGGACCAGGACCAGGCTTAATCCCTCCCGAGGACAATCCAGCTTTGGTATTTCCCATTCCTGACCTGTCGCAGGGAGAATTTACCTGAACACCTGTTCTCCTTGTAGGCTAGACAGGTCAGCCCCACTCTGACAGGACTGGTCCTTGTGGTGGATCAATGGAAGGGGGGAACCGATGATGGTCTCTTTTGATTTTGTCTTTTCTCAGAGGCAGTCCTGTTTGTCGTGATGACTTCGCAGAAAGCTGGGAGGAGCTACTCAGAATGGGTGGAGCTAGGTTAATAAGCCTTTTAGACAGACTCAGTCCAAGCAGCTAGGACAAGAGCAATTCCCATTCCTGACCTGTGTAGCCTACAAGGAGAACAGGTGTTCAGGTAAGACAACACCCAATTCTTCTTTGTCAGCTAAACAGATCTACAGGCAGACTTTTTACATTTAGTTTAAACATTATTATACCCATGAATATATGCTGGTTTTTTTAGTAGAAGCTATGTTCTATTTATATTTTTGAAAAACATTTATTTTGTAATATTGATCAACATGTTTATGATTAGTAATGAGTGAGTTCAAGGTTTAGGATTTTTCTTGCAGATGAGATTGTGAGCAGAATTACAGTTTTTTTGTATGGAAGTTATCTAAAATTGTCTGCAAAAATATTGGAAGTAAAATGTTACTCATCATGTTTACAATAATTTTTAGAGAGTTTCCAATCAATGACTCATAAATGGTATAATTCTGAACCTGCTTCTAGCATAGGTACTCTAATATCTCAGGCTTCCTCAATCTGGCATCTCATATATTGAGACTACAAATACCATATTTCCCAGTCAATATGAAGAAAGATTTTTGACAAAAGTGATAGCCAAAGTTCATGCCCTCTCAAAAGTTTATCAAATGTAATTTGTTTTAATTTTGTATCATACAAAAATTATAACTTGATCTAATGACTAGGATTTTCAGGATGTATGTCTTTTGCTACGAAAGAGTTAAATGAAGCATTTATACTGTGTAAACTTTGCTCTTTTGCATTAAAATGTTTTTATTCATGTTGAAGATTTTTTTTTCACGCATGGCTATTGTTTGTCAGTAACAGCTAGCTTTTGTGAAGTTAATAAATGTGCATAATAAGGACATAAAGGTATGGAGAAGTAATACTGTAATCCTTTTGTTTGGATAATCAGTCTAATGTATGCAAATTAAACCTTATTAGTACTAGGGTTTTGTGTCTGCTTATCAAAATGTGCCATTTTCATGAAAATTGGAAGTCCATTATATAAAGTTATTATTAACAATCATTTAGGAATTATATATGGTATGCAAATTAAAGTTGATTACAACTAATTAAGGGCTTTCTTTGTTATTTGACCTTGTCTGCTTTTTATGTAAATATGTTTCTTTTGGTCTGGCATATTTTTAGACTCAGAAAAGTATATTAAGACAAGTTATATTATGTATTTTAATATATTTTTTGTGGAGTCCTTGGTGCTCTGTAAGCTCTCTGAACACCAAGAACTCCAGAGTTCAACCCTGAGTTACATATTTTCTCTTCTGTTGGAATTTTTTTCTTCATGTGGTATAAAAAGCCCATTCCCCTTGTCAATGTTTCTTGGTTTTTTAAGAAATTAGTATTGGCAGAGGAGGGTATATTGAATATTTGAGGCTATTATACTGTTGATTCTCATAGGAAGAGGAGAACCCCAGTGTCAAGGATTTTCAGCGGTCACGAAGAAGATCTTAAATTCACTCTGAAACATCAACAGCCTTCACTCCAGAATACAGTTTTGTTCCACTGTTTATTGAATGGCATGAGATTCTGATCTATTGATGTACCTAAACAAGAAGCCATTATTCATCATATTTACAAGCTGCATTGTAAAATGTTCCAATTCAATATCTCATTTGCTGATACCAGATTACTATTAAAACATACTGTACAATAGCAATTTAAAAAATGACTTCTAGGAAGATTCATTAGAAAAATCAAACTGAACTAGGAAAACATAACTGAAGATCTACCATACAGAGAATAAATAATTGTATAGATTGTACAATGTGTTTTTTATAGGTCAAATAAGAAATGAGTTGATGGGCAATCAGCCAGATAATCTTGGACAAAAGGAATGCAATGCTTAGCAATTTAGGCTTCTTATTAGGAAAAAAATCAGTCTTAATTCTTGCTGCTGCCTGGAAATCTCAGCATTGGAATAAGCAAGAGGATGATTTTCTGACATAATGGAGAGGAAGAACATGCCCTATCCCTCTTTTTTGCTCCTATGTAGCCTTCAAGAGTTTGTTTCAGGCATTGAGTTATTCGGCTTGGGAATTAGCAGTCTCTGAAAAGCAAAACCTTGAAGCAACCCCTTCATTCAGGGGTGAGAGTCTACCAGTTCAGACCGGTTTGGGCAAACCGGATGTTAAATTTGCACCTGGTTTGCCAAACTGGTATTTCAACCAACCACTGGCCCTGCCCCTCCCACCCCTCCCCTCCCAGGAGTCTCCATGTGACCCATTTTTGATGCAGGTAAGTGCAGGGTCTGTGTGAAGGCTCTGGGAGGGGGGAAAACAGGCCTTCCGGAAGTCCAGAAATGGGCCTGTTTCTGGCTTCTAGAAGGCCTCCAGAGCACAGGGAAGGCAATTTTCACCCCCTCAGAGGCCCAAGGAAAGCCTCTGGACCCTTGGGAAGGCAAAAAAAAAAGACTCTATCAGAAGTACCAGAAGTTGCTAAATGAGCCAGTTTTCTGCTTCCAGAGGGCCTCCAGAGCCTGAGGGAAGCCTTTGGAACCTTGGGAAGGTGAAAAATGGCTCTCCCAGAAGTTCCGGTAGGCCACGCCCACCATGGCCATGCCCACCCAGCAACTGGGCAGCGAACTGGTTGCTGGGATTTTTGAATCTCACCCCTGCCTTCATTGGGTTTGGTATATCTCTTCATATGTTTTGATGGAGGAAACTACCAGTTTCTCCTGTATCTGAACTTCTTAGATCTTTCTGCTATAAAACAAGTTTCAAATTCTCCTACATTCTGGTGAATCAAACAAAATTCTGCACTTGTTAAATTCAATAGCATTAGCTATTTCTAGAAGGCATCATGTTGTGACTTCCTGATTGTTATATTATTTCTTAAAATTAGAAATCAGAAATAAATGATCTTGGAAACTGTTAAGTATGCAGGTTTGAATGTCATTGGTTAAGTTTGAACTGTTCTTGTAAAATGTCAGAAATGATTGGTTTAAAAAGTGTGGGAAAACCCTGCACTCTGATTGGCTGGCAACTGCGGCTGCTGGCTATAAGTAGCAGCGCAGTCCAGCCAAATCGGGTCTGTTATGAGCTGTAGTCACTAATAAACTCTTCACTGAAGCACTCTGCGTCTGACTCTTCATGCAAATCTAACACTGGCGACGAAGGTGGGATCCTTCGAAGAGAAGACAACGCGGAGAAGAAGCCGAGAGAGATGGCTGTGCTGAACATCCCCAGCCCGTTCGATCCGATGGCAGAAGACTGGGACTCGTATGCAGATCGTTTCCAAATGTATTTGGAGGAAGCGATCTCGCCGACATTTCTGACAAGCGGAAGAGGGCAGTCTTTCTTACCCACTGCGGTCCGGCCATTTTCAAGATGGCGAAGGCATTGGCGGAGCTGCAGACATGAAGGTAATGGACTGGCCGATTTAGAAAAGTTATTAAGAGCCCATTACGCACCACAAGTATCGTGCCTCATTAAGAGACACGAATTCTACCGTCGGGATCAAGGGGAAAGCGAAAACGTTAATGACTTCGTGGCAAGTTTAAGGGACATTGGGGGTGCATGTGAATTTATCAACTTAGAAGAGGCCATGCGTGATCGATTTGTTCTAGGCCTAAAAGACAAGGTTTTGCAGAGCAAATTATTAATGAAACCTAAGATCACGCTTAAGGAGGCCATAGAAGAGGCTTCTTCAGCGGAAGCTACCAAGATCCCAAGGTGCCCCCAATTCGCTTAAAGCCCAGAAGGGTCCCATTTGCCTTAAAGGAAAAAATTGATGCACAATTAGATAAACTAATAGCTCAAGGAGTTTTAGAGCCCACTGACCACTCCAGATGGGAGACACCCATAGTCACAACAGTCAAGACTGATGGGTCAGTGAGAATCTGTGGAGACTATAAGGGGACATTGAACCATGCACTTCAACAGAGCGCATATCCAGTTCCAGTGGTGCATCATTTATTACATTCACTTGGCAGGGGTACAATCTTTGCCAAATTGGATCTGGCCCAGGCATATCAACAACTAACAGTTGATGATGCCACTACAGAGGCCCAAACCATTGTGACTCATAGAGGTGCCTTCAAATGTAAAAGGTTACAGTTTGGAGTAAGCGTGGCACCAGGCATTTTCCAAAGCCTTATGGAAAGGATGCTCCAAGGACTGCCAGGGGTAGTGCCTTACTTTGATGATGTGTTAATCTCTGCTGAAAATGACACTCAATTACAAGGGAGACTCAGAGAAATCCTTACCAGATTCAAGAAAAATGCACTCTTAGAACTGACAAGGTAGAGTTCTTGGGCTATATGATTGACAAGCATGGCATCCACCCTACAGATGCCAAGGTTCAAGCAATCAAAGAAGCCCCTAGACCAAAATGCAAAACAGATTTGCAAGCCTTCCTTGGACTTATTAACTTTTACCACATGTTCCTACCTCAGAAGGCAACCATTGCAGAACCATTACACAGATTGCTTGACAAAAAGTCTGTTTGGGTCTGGGGCAGGAAAGAACAATCAGCATTTAACAGTATTAAAAGACTAATCACGTCTGATGCTGTATTCATACAGTTCTCTGAGAATTTACCTGTTGTACTGACTTTGGAGTGGGGTTTTTTTTGAGCCACAGGCTTCCCAGCGGGAAGGGAGGGAAGCCCCTATTGCATTTTACTCTCACACCTTGACCAAAGCAGAGAGGAATTACAGCCAATTGGACAAGGAAGCATTGGCAATTGTTGCAACTATCAAGAAATTTCATGAGTATTTATATGGGAGAACATTTACCGGCCGAACATTTACCGGCCGGGCTGAACGCATGGTACGTTTTACCAAGGAAAAGCTTCAGCAGTTGGGTCCTGGGGACATCACTGAGAAAGTTGAAAAACTTCTTAGTGTTTAGCACATCACTCCTAACCCATCAACTAACTTATCCCCAGCAGAGTTGTTGATGGGTAGGAAACTTAGGTCTCCCCTTGACCGCCTTCATCCCACTTACGCACCCAATGCATCACTAGATTCCACTAGCAAAGTTCGCACGTTCAGTGTGGGCGATTCTGTTTATGCTAAGAATCTTATGGGTGAGCCTTCATGGATTCCTGCTGAAATAACTCAAATCACAGGCCCTCGTTCTTACAGGGTACAAACAGAGGATGGAGTCCTCTGGAGCAGGCACATTGATCAGCTTAGATCCAAGTTTGAACTGTTCTTGTAAAATGTCAGAAATGATTGGTTTAAAAAGTGCGGGAAAATCCTGCACTCTGATTGGCTGGCAAGTGCGGCTGCTGGCTATAAGTAGCAGCCGCAGACCAGCCAAATGGGGTCTGTTATGAGCTGTAGTCACTAATAAACTCTTCACTGAAGCACTCTGCGTCTGACTCTTCATGCAACTCTAACAGAAACATCCAGTCCTGGAAACATAGATGAGTACATAAGAATTCAAATTCTTAAAAATTAAACACTGTAAAATATGTCAGTGAAGATTCTCAGTCATCCAGGCATTGTTGTCTGAAAATCCAGTTGCCATGACTCAGTTTTTTAGATAAACACTGTAAATTATTGAGATGGATTAATCTGGCAGATTTTCCCTATATTTATTTTTTAAAAAGTAATTCAAAATGCTTGCTAGCTCAAGTGAAGAAATCTGTAAAATTGTTGAATACAATACAGTAAATCCTACAGTAAAGCCTTTTCCTTTTTCTGTAAATGTTTGTAAGCAGTTATGATCCTTTCTATCTTATCCAAAACTGAAGCATCCCGCTTTCAATTGGGAATGGAATGCAGGAGATGATATAGAATGAAATATGCAAAAGGATTTACACCAAGAACCTGGTTCTTTGATCATTTAAGCATATGCTTAAGTTCATTCTAGACTGTTAATGTGTTATGTACAGACAAATGTATTTACTTGGTCTGCAAAAAATATTCTTTATTGATTGCCCTTGTTAATCACTGCATGTTGTACGTGGCATTATTTTCTGACTCCAGTATTTACTATTCCATTTCTCCAATATATATGTGTGTACATATGTGTATGTGTAAACCCCCCCCCCCAATTGTATCTATTAGAATATCATTTTATTCTTTGGATGAAGCAGAATGTTGTCCATGGAACACAGATATGCTACAGATCAGGGGTGTCAAACTGGATTTCTTCGAGGGCTGGATCAACACTGCAGTTTTCCTCTGCGGGCTGGCAGCGGGGGCAGAGTGATGGGATGGATGCCTCCAGCACCCTGCCAGCCAAAACGGGGCATGAGGGATCCACACGTGGCTCCCCTAAGCCTGATTTTTGTCCTCCATGGTGTCCTGCAGCACTCTGTCAGCTGAAAACAGGCTGCACAGCCCATTTTTGGGCTGTTTTTGGGGGGCATTTTGGCCAGGGGGGGAATTCAGGTTTTTTAACAACTGGTTCTGTGGGCATGGCTTGGTGGGTGTGGCTTGGTGGTCATGTGACTGAGTGGGCATGGCCAACTCGACATCACTCATGTCAAGAAGCGCTTCTCCTTGCCTGGCCTCTCATAACAGTGGGGATGCTGCAATGGTCATAAATGTAAAAATGGTCATAAGTCACTTTTTTCAGTGCCATTGTAACTTTGAATGGTCACTAAATGAACTGTTGTAAGTCAAGGATTACCTGTAGAAAAATACAAAAAGCTTCTTCGCTTGCAAAAAGCTGCCCTAAATACCAATCATTAGATTAAAAATACATGCAAGACGGAGTTACAAATCAGGCAGGGTGCCAGAGCACCTTGAGGAATGAAAATATTTAAAATGCAGTGATAACTATCAGACAGCCAACTCTTGCTCATAAAGTGAAACCCTTTAGCAGAGAGGTCATTTAAGCTCTCCAGAAAAAGCGGACCCAGGAAAAACAATCCTTAGATCCATTTGCACCACTTAAAAATACCAGCTGGTCTCACTCACCTCACAAGATATCCTAAGGAAATCACCCAGATTTAAGGAAAGGTTACATGCCTCCCAGAAAGGCAGTAAAAAAAAATCAGTGCCAAGCTTGCATCCTGCCTTTTTGGAAGTATACCCCAAAAGGACAGTGCCAGATAGTACTAAAGCAGTGAAGGAAGACCCCCTCCCCAAATAGAAAAAGAAACCATGAGGCAAGAAAAAATTCAAACACAATACAAATAATTAAATCACAACAGTAGCTGTTGCTTGTTGAAGCTGAATAAGGAAAATTATCCCATCAATAAACACAGGATTAAACTTCACCAAGCACAGAATTAACCTTCACCAAAAAACAGTTTTAGACCAAAACTCAGAAAGGGTATGTAAACTCATGTTTGAATGTCAATCCTTCTAGCTAGCCAAGAAGCCTTGCTGAATGTCACTCATCTTGGTTTCCTGTCACTAAAAGCTTTGCTTCATTATTCAATTATTTCTTCAAAGTGCTGATTGTCCAGGGAAGTATTTCCTCCCAAAAGCAGTGTAAAAATCTTAAAACAACCCTTCCCCTTTAAGAAAGCCAAGCCTCACAAGCTCCGGAGACAGGAAGTCTAGGCTGTCTGCCAAGAAGGTAATGAGGGTGGAAAAAAACAAAATGGAGATTGCTTTTAACTACCGGTTCTCCAAACTGCTTAGAAAGTTAACAAGGGATTCTATAGAACCGGATAGAACTGGTAGAATCCCACCCCTGATTTTGGCCCACTTTTGGCCCGTTTTCAGGCATTTTTGGCCCTTTTTTGGCCTGGTTTTTGGCCCATTTTTTGGCCCTTTTTGGCCTGTTTCTCAGCTCAGTTTCAGCCACAAGAATGCTGCAGGAGGCCATGGAGGGTGAAAATGAGGCACAGGGGCCCATTTTAGCCACCAGAGGCACCGCGGGCCCCACAGACTGGATTTAAGCATCCTGTATGCCAGCTGCGGGCCTTGAGTTTGACATCCTGCTATAGTTATTTATGCTTTTCAGATGATATGAGATCTCTTCTTCTTTTTCCTTAGCAACAGATCAAAATACTACTTCTCTGGAAAATGAGAGTGAACTGATATTTGTTTTGCACTATTCTCAGAGGAATCCTGGATACTTTTATTCTACACTTGATCACCACTAAACTAGGAAAATGGAAAAAAAGTAAAGATGTTTAAACAATAGACTTTTAAAATATACATATTACGTTGCCCTTATGCAGGGGTAGGATTCAAATTTCTTAACAACCAGTTCTGTGGGCATGGCCTAATTTGTGGGTGTGGCTTGGTGGTCATGTGACTGGCTGGGCATGGCTTATATGTAAATATAATAAATATTTATGTAAATATTGAATTTTTTTTATAAAAAAGAGCAACTTTTACCCAAAAGCAGGCAAAGCAGGCAGGCAGATTGAGTTGCTCACAGAATCACAGATTCACTTAAAGATCTATCTATCTGCAATCGGCTACCTGAGTCTGTCACATAAAATTTGCTAGCAAGCAAACTCACAAACTTAACTCACAACACGCCATATATATAAATATTGATTTTTTTTAATAAAAAAGAGCAATTTTTACCCAAAAGTAGGCAAAGCAGGCAGGCAGATTGAGTTTCTCACAGAATCACAAATTCACTTAGAGATCTTTCTATCTGCAATCGGCTACCTGAGTCTGCACTGAAAAGCTTCAGTCCTAAGGAAGGTTCGGCTCTGCTTTTAGATTAGCTAGAAAGCAGGAAATCCAAGGATTTCCTGCTTTCTAGTTAATCTAAATCTCCCAGCAGAGCAGAACAGCTGATGTTTGGGGGGGAGGGGGGAGGAAAAATAGCAACTTACCAAACCAGGCAAGTTCGATGGCTCGCATGCCAGGTAAGGAGTGAGTAGGCGGGGAGGGGCGGGGCCAGGCAGTGGAGCAATTTGCTGATTCTCCGAACTGTGGACAATCATAACACTCGTGTGTGCAGCGTTTGCAAGAAATCATCAGCTGTGCTGCCTGGACAGCTGACAAGTGCTGTGCGCGGGTGCGCAGCATTCAAAAATCCTCTTGTTTCCTGTTTTTTCAACCTCAGCTATGCCGCGCAAAGCAGGTGAGGAGGGAAAAGCAGGGATAAAGGACAGCGTAGAGCCCGGGCAGACGGGTGGGCCAAACACCGAACCTGTTTGGTGTCAGCTGCTCTTTGCAGCTACAGGTTCTATAGAACCGGACCGAACTTGTAGCATCCCACCTCTGCCCTTATGCATAGCATACTTTGCAATTCGTAAATGCAATTTCATCATTCATGTCTTTTTAGGAAAAGGCATTTGGGCAAATGTCTTTGTATTAAAAAGGAGAAAAGTTCCAACTTGTGGCAAATTCTAGAAATAGGAGTCCATATAAAAACTAAATGCAACCCAGCGGATGTCAAATAGAGATGGGATTAATGTTAATGTATTAATGTAACTGGGCATGTATTAGCAGCAGTCAAAAATGTTGTATCTTCAGAAATTTGATACAAAGAATAATATAATAATTGTTCTACAAAGTACTTTATTTAGTTGTACTAGTTCTTGTATTAAACCTATCATAAAAAATGAAAATGTTCTTTTTCATCAATTTACAAAACCATAATGAACAAACATGAATTTATTTAATGAAAAGGCTGAAGTAGGGGTGGAATTTGAAATGTGAATGTCACACAGCTGTGCTTTGGTTGAGTGACTTGAGTTTTTAATTTAATTTAATTTAATTGTCTATATACATATTCACTTGGCTACTGAAACAGTGAGTGCGATATTTAGATTTTGGATACAATTGTAGGCACACTTCCTGTTGTATAGTGCTGCTGTATAGCCTTATTAAAGGATTCAAAATGTTTGATTTAAACAGATAGTGTTAAAAAAATCACAATGCCTTGAAAAACCAAGGAGTAGAATTTATGCAGGGAAGGTGACAAACATCTACCTTCTTCTAGAACAGTTGACTGGTTCAAAATTGTGTAAAGATTTTGAAACCTATCAAACAGATTAAAAACAAACGAATGAATTAACCCTAGCTCCTCAACTCCCTTTTATTGAATAATAATTTAATGTGCAATTAAAACTAATTATTTCACAAGGAATGTAAACATACATGATTATGGTATCCTTTCTATAGGAGACCCACATATTACTTTCTATAATTTTTGGTGTTGGAAGAAAAATCTGGTCCAGTTCCATAAGCTGTGAGAAAGATGCCGGAAATAAAATGAAGACTAGCTACAAAGAAAGAATTCTCTATTTATTTGGATGCCAGAAACTTCAGTGACAGCAACATATTTCTAGGGTGGCTGACCAATTGGCTGGGTGAGTGGATGGATTTTTATAGGGTTCTAGGGTTTTGTGACTCCAGGGGGTTGTAGTGAGCCTTGTATCTTTTGCTATTCTAATAGTGGTGGGTAAATCCTATTATTCCTAAAAGTCATGTCCTGTTCTTAGAATTTAGTTGGGGGAATGCAGATTTTAGGAGTCTTTGTTTTTCTACTTTTTAATCCCATCAGCTCCAGCCTTCTGTGGGAGCTTGTGGCTGAAGGCGTTTTGTTTATGAATAGATTGGCCCAGTCTTTCTGAATGATACAAAATTCCTAAAGGCCAGCCACTTCAAGCTTCTTCTTTACGCTATTCCTATGGCAGGAAGACTGAGGCTGTTTTCTACCTTTAAGAACATGTTTCTCCTCTTCTGCTTTAGGGGAAATATTCTATCCTGCCTCTTTTTAATATAACGAGTAAAGAATATTTTAATCTGGGCCTTCTTCCTACACTGGTTTTGTCAAAGAAGTAGAAAGTTTGATGATTTTAGTCTCTCAACTCCTGGCTTGCTTCTTGTGACCTTGTTCATTGAAGTTACGGTACTGCTGCTAAGGCATTCAAATGAATTTACACAGCTGTGGAATTAAAAGTGGGTGTCTTAGAAGAAAAATAAACTTTTAAACATTGCTATTCTTTGTAGATTTCAATAAGCAAAATCAGGGGAATGGGTAAATCCAGCTGTTTAAAAGCTTTAAAAGATGTAAGTAATTTGAAGAACAACCAAGAGATAAGTAGATGTATAAACACATTGTATCTCTTATTAGTGATGAAAAGTGTTTGGGGATAACATGGGAAAACATGAAAGAGTGCTATACAGATATGTGAACAGCCTTCCACAATCTTTATGTAGGAGTCTTTTAGTGCTTTGAATGAAAATTGAGATATTTGGGGATGCAAAGCAGGAGCTTCTCACCGAAAATCCTTTATTTTCTTTTTACAAGATTTCACTTTGGAACCCTAACTAAAACAAGCCAATAAAAAACTCATCTTCCTTATTAGTCTGTTAATTTTGTGCTTGCAGTCCTATGATAAATTGTGAACATTGTATGTTTTCTATAATATGTCACTAATTTTATTGACACCTTTATTTATTTAATTTTGAGACTGGGCTGCCACTCACAACTTTGCTGGCTGAATGAATTCCCAGGCTAAGTTTTTATCGATTTATTCCCTTAGCCTCTTATCTCTTGGGAGGACATGGAGTACATCTTAGACCTCGGTAGCTTTGGCCCTGGTATGATTTTGATAGTGCAGTCAGTCAGGTGCTGGTGGGGCAGCACGTTGCACTCCTCCCCACAGAACACTCTGGCTAAGTCCTGGTACTGTTTGGAGATGGGGGAATCCCCCGGCAGGTGGGTGGTTGCTGCCCTCACTGGCTCCAGTTCTTCCTCTTCCTCTTCCCACCAGACTTGTTCATGCGGGGTGCGGTAAGGACCTCTTGCTAGCCTCATCTTCTGACTTTCTTCTTCCCACCATATTGTGGGTCCCCAGCCCTAAGATTACTGACTCTGTCATTTTGGGGACAATAATGAACCTGATTATCTCTCAGTGCTGGGCCATCACTAACCTGATTGGCTCAGTTAATTGGGTGGCTGGTGCCCCTCCCAGTAGGGAGCCATCCACCTGCTTGAACTTAATGGATTTAGATAATTCCTTTACCCGGATTCCCAACTTGGGTGATGGCTGGTAAGCTAATCAGGCAGTGTGTTCACCTCAAGTCTATCAGAGCTCCAAGCTTACCCTGGGCCCCTGAATTGAGAGCTGTGATAGTGATGGAGAAAGGACAGATGGCCCCACTTACCATCAGGTAACTTTCCCCATCATCTTCGCTGTCATAGGGGACAGCGTGGACTCCTCATTGGCCAGGGTTTCCCTTCTCCTCCTGGCTGTGGGAGGGGACCTCCATGGCCTGAGAAGCGGCTTCAGGCTTCTCAGGAACCTTTTAGGATGGCTTCCTTGGCTTCCCAGGACTGGGTGGGGCTTCCTTTGGCCTGGGGCTAGGTGCTGTGCACTCAGCAACCACTGGCCACACCTGAAGCACTGGAATAGTGTTTGGGCGCTTCTCCCAGGAGGTCCTGTCATGGCAGGGGGGCTCAGCCACTTTTCAGGCTGGCTTCACTCTTGGGCTTGCACTCTCTTAGCTCTGCATCCAACTCAGTGGCTTCGTGGTACGAGTTGTGCAGTCGGTTAGGCAGGCCCCAGAAGATGCCAGCTTGGCATAATTCCCAGTCTGAAGTAGTGGACCAGCAGTTGTTCTGGCCAGTGCCTCAGTTTCCCTGTGATCCAGTGAAATTTACAGATGTACACTTCCACAGGTTGGCCCCTTTGTCTCAGTTTGCAGCTCAGCCTCAGCTCGTTGGGCATGTGTGACATCCTCAAAATGGCCTTAAAGTTCATCCAGAAACGTACCCACATTCCCCCAACTCCCAGGTGTTTTCTTTGTGGAGGTTGGCCACCCACTGGGCAGCCTCCCCTTCCAAACTTTCTGCCGCTGCATTAACCATCACTCTACTTGGGATAGGTGTGGGCATAGTGATCCAGCTAAGTGACCACCTGGCTCAGGAACAGTGCCAGCTGGTTTGGGTCCCCATCAAAGGTGGCCTGAAATGAGGGGGGATTTATCACTTGCTGCGGCAGCTGCCAGTGGACAGGTTGCCATTCGGGAGCACCCCAGGGCAGGTGGGCTTGACTTGGCTTGGGGACTCCATGGGGGGGGGGCAGCAGCAGCAGCTGCACCATTGGGTTGGCTGGCTACTGCCAGTGCCATTAAGCTGAGATGGGCACTGGTCTCCCCCTCTTCTGGGCCTCTTGCTGCCGGCTGGGATCTCTGATCTCCCTCTCTGCCTTTCACTTTTGCTCCCCTCTCCATCTGAGGCTTCTGGGATGGACTCAAGGGCAGCTTCTGAATGAAACTTTGGACTGGCAAGTCAGAATTAGCCAGCAGGGGTTTGGCTTCTCCAGTCTGCATATGACACTGCCAGGTGGCCCGACTTCCCATCCCTGCCATGACCGGGTGTCGTGGAAGCTCATCCCATTGAGCCTGTCCCTGAGCTGCTCCAGCTCCTGGCTGACTGAGATGGTTGACTAGCTCCAGTCCTCCCCCTCATCCTCTTCGGTTGCCCTCCTCTTTCTCTACTTAGTCAAGTGCAACCCAGAGACTTCCAGCGATCCCACAGGAGCTTCGGTCCCAGGGGTCGCCACCGCCTGCCACCATCCCTCGGAATTGGCCAGCCACAGGCTCTGTCACCACTGGATCTCCCCTGGCCGCTGGTCTTTCAGCCCCCTCTGTCTGAGTGTTTGGATGGACGTCCAGGTGTTGGGCCTTTCCCATCACTGGCACTGCCGCTGCCACCACTGGGGTCACCTCAGCCTCACTGGCTTTGACTTCCTTCGACGTTCCTTCCGCCATCACTCCCTGAGTTTCTTTGACTCTCCTGATTTGTCCTGGATGGCCAGTTGGGTCTCAAGGATCCCAGGTAAAGCTTGATAGTAAATCAGAGCTAGCTTGCTGTCATCGCTCTGATCAATGAACTTAGGGAAGTCAGGACTCTGACATTTGGGTTAGGTTCAAAAAGGCCTTTATTGAGTATATCATGGTGGCAGTTAGAAAGGTGAAGCTAGCTCTAAATAATTCCCATGCTTAGGGATAGTTAAAAGAATAGGATTCTTCCCTCTCCTATGTCTTTTAGGTCACATAGGCCAATCAGATCAGCCACAGGTTCCCGCTTAGCTCCAACAAGTGTCCATTGACATTGCCTTGGTTCACATGCCAGCTGTTAGATGTTTTTACTAGCAGCTGAGGTACCACATTCCTAAGTTACTCCATCCCCCACCCCCCAGTGAATGGCAACCAAGAAATGAGAAAGAAGTAAGCAGGAGAAAGAATTGCTTCAGCTGAAGTTGTTGTGCAGGTTGACAGGAGGTGCACCCTTGAATTCTTGTTTGTTAGGGTTTTTTTTCCCTGTCTAGTCAATGCTTCTTGAATTCTTGAAGTTGCTAATGGGCCTAGAAACATTTTAGGAAACATTTTAGGAAAGAAAAAAAATGTTTGGAGAAATATGCAAAAATTTCCTAGAGAACTCAAAGCATGTGGGGTTTTTTGTGAGGGTGAGTGATTTGGAACACATATAAAAACAAATGAAATGAATTATCCAAACTTTTCTAATTCTGTTATCCCTACCAATGTTAAGGTGATTGCAGGATGCAGATTTCACAATAGGATCCTCAAAAGGCTGTAGAATGATCAATTTTGTATTTATTCTGCCTGTTACTGAAAATTGAAAGAGTTTTCAGAAGCAGAAACGGGCAAATACAGTTTCATGGATGGTGTCCAGCTGGTGCTATGCAGCGCTTATTGGGGCCTGTGGGTCCACTGAGACCTCTCTTAGTATGGTCCAAATTCCCCTCTTAACTCTAATTTTAAATTTTAAAAAGCTATTTATTTTATAAGCTAATTAAAAAAGAAAGTTAATGCCTTGTAAAACAAACAGTGCGATAATTTTACTTTCCCAGAATAACTTTGGATTCTCTAGAAGGTCTCAATATGTTCTTAGAAAATAATGAGGTCTAGAAAGCAATGTAGAGCATGAGTTTTTTAATCTTTCCAATCTCTTTAACTGTGATGGTTTTGGAGACGTCTGTATTTGCTTCGGTGTGATGAAGTAATGCATTGCAACTCTGTGTTTCTACTTCCCCCTCTCATTGTGTCTCTGTATGTATGAATATGACCACTGGGAACTACAGACTGGCTGTATAGACTCTGATCAGATCATGGGAGAATAGGAAGCTTAGAATGAAGCAGTTGCTAATATTCAGAGCCACTGCCCAATTCCCTTTCTCAGAGAGATGCTGTTATGTCCGCGCATGCGTGACTAGAGTTCTCCTCTTGCTGCGCTAAATGCAGGAACATATTTCAAAGCTGTTGGTTAGTGACTGACAGCCCTATATAAAAGCAGGCTGCCAGCTGGCAGAGCCCAGAACGGTTACATTGTAGTGGGTACTCACCCGAGGAATAACATTGAAACATACTCTGGATCCTCATCTTCATTTCCAACCTCCAATCTAACATTGGGGGTGAAGGTGGGATCAGTTGGAAATGGAGCCACCGCATGGAATTGCTGATCAAGGGCTGCAGAGACTCGAGTCACATTGGCAGACAGCAACTGCACCAAGTGAAGGAAGATGGCAAACCCACCACAGTTCGCGCCATTTGATCCTGAAACACAGACATGGGGCTCCTACTTAATCCAATTCGATTGCGTGCTGGAAGCCAACAATTACACAAACATTACTGACAACCTAAAAAGGACACTATTCCTGAGTTTCTGCAGGAAAGAAGTATTTGACACAGCAAGGGCCCTCATCGCACCTCAACCACTACAGACAGTCCCCTGGGACACCTTAGTAAGCAAGCTGAGGGACCACTACACGCCCCAACCCTCCTGCATTGCTTGAAGGCATGTTTTCTACCACTGAAACCAGGCTGAGGGCAAATCCATCAGCCGTTACATGGCAGCCCTCTGGAAGGCAGCCATCGCGAATTCAGCAATCTGGATGAAGGCCTCAGGGACAGGTTGGTCTGTGGGGTGTGGGACATTAAACTACAGAGACGATTACTCGCCAGACCAATGTTATCTCTACAAACAGCATTGGAGGATGCCCAGGCAGTCAAATCATCCAGCAGATCGATAGATGAGATCCAGAAATCAAACAGCCTGCAGATGGCTAGAAGGGGGGCAACCATCCATCGCAAAGAGACGGAACTACAGGAAGACACTGAAGAGGACAACGACAACAAAGACAATGTCCATAAAGTTAAAAGTAGCCAGAAAGGGTCGTGACATGGCCGCCACTCAGAAGCCATCTTTGTGCCTGGGTTGTGGCAGGAATCACCCATGGACCACGTGTTAGCATAAGAACACCGTTTGCAGGAGGTGCGGGAAGAAGGGACATTTAGCACACGTTTGCCATGCATTGTTCTCTGCTCCAGAAACAGGGCCAACACAAACTCACCAAGCTGGGGGAAGTTGCGGACCGCTGAGACAAAGAGCCCAGGAAGATAATTGGTTCACCATCTACACTGATGCATAACACACAGAAAGAGTGAGCAACCAGGCCAGGATGCTAGGATGCCAAAAAATCCACATCACTGTCTGCATCGAAAAGTCACTCTGTCAGATGGAGGTGGACACAGGGTTGGCAATGATGATCATGTCCTGAAAACCCTTCCAAGAATTGGTACCGCAAGAGCCAAGGACCAGCCTCATGAACAGCCGCATCCACCTCAGAGACTATCAAGGAAATAACATCCCAATTATAGGAAGTGGCACGTTCCATATGAAATATAAAGATTTTTCCGGACTGCTCCAGCATAGAAGGCTTGTTGCCTAGGCTCCTGGGACTGGACTGGTTCATGTCCCTGGGGCTAGGAGTCACTGGAGTGAATACAATCCTCAATCAAATGGCCAAGGACATGGACAAAGAATTCACAGAAGTCTTTGACGGAAAATTGGGAGAATATAAGGGCATACCATCTCATTCAACCTGTATCCCAACCTGGCACCCATCAGAATGAAACCAAGGAGGGTACCCTTTGCACTGAAGCCCAAGGTTGACAAACAGCTGGACAAACTTATTCAACAAGGACCCGG
The DNA here is from genome assembly GCA_009733165.1 of Naja naja. Lineage (NCBI taxonomy): Eukaryota > Metazoa > Chordata > Lepidosauria > Squamata > Elapidae > Naja > Naja naja. The sequence continues at coordinate 2,723,037 of CM019153.1, read as the reverse complement.
TCAACGACGCAAAATGGGAGACCCTTATAGTTACTCCAGTGAAACCAGATGGGTTGGTCCATATATGTGTGGACTATAAATGCATCCTAAATAAGGCCCTTCAGTAGAATGCATATCTGGTACTGGTAGTGCAACACTTGCTGCATTCCTTAGGGGAAGGCAAGATCTTTGCAAAGTTGGATCTCGCCGAAGCCTACCAACAACTCCCAGTGGATGAAGCCACAGCTGAAGCCCAAACAATCGTAATGCACAGGGGAGCATTCCATTGTCGCTGCCTGCAGTTTGGGTTAAGCGTGGCCCCAGGCCTATTCCAAAGCCTGATGGAATGGTTGCTACATGGCCTCCCTGGGGTTGTGTCATACTTCGACGACGTGCTTATATTGGCCAGCAGCAAACCTGAACTGCTCAACCAACTATGAATAGTGTTACAAAGTTTCCAGAAAGCGGGTCTCAAGGTAAAGAAAGAGAAATGCAAGGTTGCTGTCAACCAAGTTGAGTTCCTGGGATACCTAGTGGATGCAAATGATTTGCACCCCACCAAATAAAAAATCAAGGCAATACAAGCTGCACCAACACCTAAGAACAAGACAGAACTACAAGCCTTTCTATGACTCCTCAACTTCTACAGTGCATTTCTGAGGCATAATGCATCTGTCACAGAACCACTCCACAGACTTTTGGACAAAAAGGCACCCTGGAACTGGGGGTGAAAAGAAATGGCCACATTTGTGGGAGTAAAACACTTAATTTCCATACAGTGAAAACCTGCCACTAGTCCTGGTGTGTGATGCATCGCCATTTGGGGTCCAGTCCATGGGAAATCATTCCTAGTCATGGTAGATGACTATTCAAAATGGCTAGAAGTCAACCATGACAGACACAGTCATTGGAGTGCTAGGTAAAATGTTTGCAACCCATGGCCTGCTGGATGTGCTGGTATCTGATAACGAATTGCAATTCACAGCAGTCACATTCGAAGGATTCCTGGCAAACCACAGAATACGCCATGCCCTTGTTGCACCATTCTAGCCCACAAGTAATGGACAAGTAGAATGGGTAGTGTGCATCCCAAAGGAGGCGCTGGCCTGAATGGGCCCGGGGAACCACCAAAAGAAACTCAAAAAATACCTGCTAACCCAGCACACCACCCCAAGCGTGACCACTGACAGAAGCTCAGCTGAACTACTCATGGTCCGACGATTGAGAATGAACCTAGACAGAATATACCCCAAATATTCAACAGAAGTCCCAAGTGTGTGTGTGTGTGTGGGGAGACCAAGCCAGAAACTTCAAACAAGGTGACCAAATATATGCCCAGAACTACACGGGCCACACCACCTGGCTGCCAGCCCGAGTTGTGGAAGGCATGGGGCCATGTTCATACAGTGTGGAACTCTAGGATGGCCAGTCAGGGTGCAGGCACATCGACCAGCTCTGGAGCTGAGCAGAGAGGAAGGCTGCTATGGAGCCAGAGGAAACAAACCCCAGAGGGAGCACAGAAGAATGAAATGGATTACTTGGAGACACATAAGTACCCACGTCAAATGAAACACCTGCCACTGAGGCCTGACTGCCCCTGATCCCAACTCAAACCAAAGAACACACCCAGCTGAACACTCAGGAGAACACCAGCAACCTGTCCACTCCAGGCAAAGATGCTTCGGGAATGCGGATGATTCACACAGACCTGTCAAGAATACCGGAGAACTGCAAGTCAACATGCAACTGTCACCACCTGGCATACCTGGAGGACTACAATTGTAGTGTAAGAAGTTAAATCGAAAGTTCCAGCAGGGTGTTATGTCCGTGCACACACGGCTAGAGTTCTCCTGCTGCGCTAAGCATGGGAACATATTTCAAAGCTATTGGTTAGCAGCTGACAGCCCTGTATAAGAGTGGGCTGCCAGCCGGCAGAGCCCAGAGCGGTTGCATTGTAGCAGGTACTCACCTGAGGAATAAACATTGAAATGTACTCTGACTCCTCATCTTCATTTCCAACCACCAATCTAACACATGCAATCAGGATTTTTTCTAGCTCCCCGGACTCATCGTTTTTAAAATTTCATTGCTGGATTCTCTGCCTATCCCAAATGTGGTCCTATTCAGTTTTTGGAGAGTTTTCCTGCTGACTAAGAGAGTCTCAAAGTTGAAAGAATGAAATATGAAGAATGTCTTTAGCTACTATTTTATCCTTAAATGTGATCACTTGTACAGGAAAAAATAAACAAAACAAAATAGTATTTTGAAGGCTGACAATTTGTGGGGAGGAAAATTGTGCAGTTATGGGTATTTTTTATATGTATTTTTCTCATTTATGTTTATTGTATACCACCTGGAGTCTCATTTGTCAGAAGGGTGGTTATATAAATTTGATAAATAAATACATAAATAAATATCCCCTATGGCAGCCATTTTGTGAATGGGTAACCTGCCCCATGACAACCATTTTCTTTAAGTACTTACAACATGCTGCCAAAATGTCAATGTGTTTAGAATTTTTTTAAAAAAGGAGTGGGGACACCTAATCATCATCATCATCGTTTTGTGAAGACCAAGGAAAGGAATGGCTTTTGTTGATGGGAAGTAATACAATTCGTAGATTAACTTGATTCTATATGTTTTGGGAAAGCTTATAAAGATGATAGCTCTATGCTCTGACACTTCACATTAGAAATGATCTTATAAATGACAAAGCAATTGTATAAGTAGTAGTACATTGAGATGCAGAGTCCGCATTTCTGTTCAGTTCTTTTAAAATCTTTTCAACTTTCATAAGTTTTTCATTCTTTGTCTTTCTTTCTTAGCCCGTGTCTTATTCTGACAATTTGATTACTTAATATTCACCTGCCAAATTAACTGACTTATTTTACCAACTGGGTGGATGTGCAGAACTTGACACTTGCTATCTGAGGAGCTAACAGCTTTTGTGTGTGTCCATGATGTATAAATAACAATAAAACTACACAGTGATGACTTGCTTCTTTCTTTTTTCACCCACCTCTATATATCATCTATACTGAAGCAATGTGTGTTGCATCTTTTGGCCTATTTATTACAACACTGATAAGGCAAAATATAAGCAACATATTATCAGAAACGTACCTACTGCTAGTCCTATTCCCATATCAAAACAAGGGTTATAGAGTACGTAAAATGAATGACCAGGCAGGCTAAGATTGCTGGAAACTGTAGTTGAAATACTTCAGGGGAATAGCAGTTTGGGGAACTTTTCTTAACTAATCTTCGCTTTCATATTCTTCATTTTCACTTACTAATTTCCTTCATGAAGAACAAAATTGCCTTTATTGTGTTTCCACTGTTTTATGTCTTCAAGAGTTGGACAAGAGTGTGCAGTATTGTGAAATATGCTCTAATTTATTAAGATTCAATTCAAAATGAGTTTTAAACTGCTGAGAGCATCTTACAAGCTACATATTGCATATAATAATGCACGTAAAACTTTAGACCTTTTTCATCTAGATCAGTGTTTCTCAACCTTGGCAGCTATAAGATAGCTGGATTTTAATATGGAATTCTGGAGTTACTTTGGAAGAGACAAGCTTAGCTTATTGCAATGATGGCAAATTTTGGAAATTGGCAGCTGTTTTAATCTACAGCAAAAAATCAGAAGAAATCTGATAGCAACTTTTCCAACTAATAGCTTTCATTCTCAAAACTCATTATTTATTGAGATATATAGAAGTTTAGTTTCTTCTTGTTTTCAAACTACCGTGTTTCCCCGAAAATAAGACACTGTCTTATATTTTTTTTGGCTCCCAAAAACACACTAGGTCTTATTTTCGGGGTAGGTCTTATATATTTATGGTGCCAAATAGTGGGTGTGAGTGTGTGTGGGGGGGTGTTTCGCGGGTGCACGGTTGCTCCCTGAAAAGTCTTCCTGGAACTGGAGATTTACACTAGGTCTTATTTTGGGGTAGGTCTTATATTAGGGCAGGTTTAGAAAATAGTGCTAGGTCTTACTTTCGGGGTAGGTCTTATTTTCGGGGAAACACGGTAGTTCTCTCACTTGTAAAGTTTGCTGAACAGTAGCTTCCAGAATTCCCAACTAGCCAGGAATGGAGTCAACACATCTACAGAGATCCAGGTTGGGGAAAGAGGAGTGAGTGTATTTCATTTTAAGCGATTAAATAATATTACAAGAATTTGTAATTTATTTCACTGACTTGTCAGCCATAATATCTAGTGGAATTCTAGCTTTTACTGATAGAAAGAAGATTTTGATGGTGGTATTCACAGTAACTGTGCTTAAGCAGTGTTTCTTATATCCAGTTATTATGACAGCATCAAACAAGCAAGCTATTTTTCTGTCCATTTTTCTAGGTACAATAGTAATAAAGCCTGCCTGTTGGGTGATAAATGTTCCAAAAGTGGAAAGGAGCTCTGCCCCCTTAGGAGGCCACAGAAAACTACCTGGTCTACAGTTACCTTTTCTCATTTGCCGGCTGCTTTATCATCTCAAAAGGTTTCTTGGGGAGGCACTGAAGCATCTTATTTGCAGCAGACAGATACTCTAGCAGGCGGCGTCTATAATACAATATAGCAGGAGTGGGAAATATTTGATGTCCCAAAGGTGCTTTTTGAAAAGGCAACTGGACTTTCTTGGTTTTTTTCCTTGAAAATGTTTCACTTCTCACCCCAGAAGCTTCTTGGATAAGAAGTGAAAGGCTTTCAAGGAAAAAACCAAGAAGGTCCAGTTGCCTTTTAAACAGCACCTTTGGGACAACAATGACCTGGATGAGTGAGATAGAAATATTTCCATAGAAATATTTGATGATGCTGATACTGGTGAATTGTAATCCTATGAACTCTAGAGTGCAAGATTTAGAGAGCCACAGATTCCTTAAGCAAAGAGCATAAACTGTTATGTATGCAGGTTTGAATGTCATTGGTTTAGTGTGAACTGTTCTTGTAAAATGTCAAATATGATTGGTTTAAAAAGTGCGGGAAAAACCCTGCACTCTGATTGGCTGGCAACTACGGTTGCTGGCTATAAGTAGCAGCCGCAGCCCAGCCAAATGGGGTCTGTTATGAGCTGTAGTCACTAATAAACTCTTCACTGAAGCACTCTGCGTTTGACTCTTCATGCAAATCTAACATAAACCTTTTTAAACTTTGAATTTTTTAGAGATCATTTCTGGATTATCAAGCTCTCAAAGGATCTTCCCAGTTTCTACCTCCAATAACAACACAGTTGTCTGCCACCCTACATTTGTAGTGTCTCGCTTAGTTTTTAATCTGTATTTTTATTTAAATGACAAGTGTGTTGGAAATGGGTCTGATAAATAACTATGTGCCCTATGTGGCCACTTTGATATTAGATTTAATCCTCAGAAGTACACATATATTACAGAACATTTGCAGTGATTAAATAATATTTCTGCAATCATATTTACAATGATTATACTTTTATATGCTTCTGAAATTATCATGCTAACAGCCTTTTTGCTTTCAGAACTGAATGCTTGTAAGACTAGGAGTAAGGTTTATCATATTTCTAGTTTTACATGTTATGCTTTGAATGTTCAGTGTGCTGTTTGAGCTAGAAGAATTAAAAGCCTGCACTAGATCCACAAAATCCATTCTGCCCCTCACCAAGCCAATCCGAATGGAGCGGCCTAGATAAATAATAGAATAGAATAGAATTCTTTATTGGCCAGCTGTGCTTGGACACACAAGGAATTTGTCTTTGGTGCATGTGCTCTCAATGTACATAAAGAAAAAACAAATACATTCATCAAGAATCATAAGATTCATAATATCACTTAGTGATAATCATAGGTTACTAATAAGCAATCAAATCATACTAGGGAACAAATAAAACAATATAAATTGTAAAGATACAAGCAACACAGTTATAGTTATAAGTTGGAAGAGATAGGTAATAGGAAGGATGAGAAGAATGATAGTAATACAGTCTTACTAAATAGTTTGACAGTGTTATGGGAATTAATTGTTTAGCAAAGCGATCACATTCTGGAAAAAACTGTCCTTGTGTCTAGTTGTTCAGGTGTGCAGTGCCCTATAGTGTTGTTTTGAGGGTAGGAGTTGAAAAAGTTTATGTCCAGGATGCGAGGGGTCTATAGATATTTTCACAGCCCCCTTTTTGACTCATGCAGTAAACAGGTCCTCAATGGAAGGCAGGTTTGTAGCAATTTTTTTTTCTGCAGTTCTAATTATCCGTTGAAGTCTGTGTCTGTCTTGTTTGGTTGCAGAGCCAAACTAGACAGTTATAGAGGTGCAGATGACAGACTCAATAATTCTTCTGTAGAACTGAATCAGCAGTTCTAAATAAATACTGATATAGGAATAAATAAATATTTTGGCATAAATAAATACTGTTGTACTGTTTCATTCCTGGATATTATAACTGCATCAAAAAGTATTAATCTGCTACCTAGGTTTTGCGGCTGATTTTGTGTCAATTATTTGAAAATGTTTTCATTGACAGGAGGGGCTCTGCAGATTGAGCATTTTTCTAAAAACTGACACAACCAATAGTTGCAATATTAAGAACATTAATAATCTGAAGATTGCTAGCTATGCATGTTCTCCAAGGAACAATACTGATGAAGTGACAACACAAGAATAATGCTAAGAGGAAAAAAGATGAGGTCATCACATTTAAAAATGCCACTGTAAGTCAATATCAAAGGGTTCTGCAGTCAAAGTTTCAAACAATGATGTAGTTTTGAAAGATGTGCTGTGATGAACATCATACAGCAATTAGTTTTTCTTCCTATTGTCAAAGAATATTAAGACAGCTGGCCCAGGAAAAGCCTTGTTGTGATTTTTTAGCCTCTGTTCCCAGCTCAGCAACAGAACACGGGTTAGTCTGGAATGTGCTGTAGCAGGTGAAAAGGGTCGGAAATCTTTCTGCAAATGCATATGATCCAGCTCTTGTTATCTGAACCACTTAGATGCTTCAGCACAGTCAGAAGTGCTGAGGGAATGAATTAGGCAGGCAGATTTCTTTGGTATTCCTTTTGCCTTGCGTAGAATAGTGGTAACACTTTTGTTCTCATTCCTTTTTGCTTTGCATTCCACAAAAAATCTCCATAGTTTATATGAATGACTGAGGTCTCAGTGCTATGGGGAAGAACAAGAATTCCTATGTAATGGAACAAGAATTCAGCATGATTTGAAAATAAAAATAAAACCAGATCTATGTACTTTATGAAACTCATTATTCCTTCTCAGAGAGTTAAAATGGAAATTGTCATCTAGGAAGTATAAAGGTGACCATATTCAGGTTAGGATATGAAATATTACCACACTTCCTGAAGTTACAGCTTGACAAATAGACTGGAAAGTAAGATTATACTTCCAAGATGTAAGATTGAAGAAACCTTATTTAGATATAACCAGAAATGTGGTATCCATGTGAAGCCTTAGCTGGTCCATGGCAAGTCTTGGAAGCCATTGCAGAACAGCAAAACCTCATTTGGTCTAAATTAATTTCCCCCAGACTGGAGTTTTCCAAATCTGTCTGGCTTCAGTTCTGTTCAACATATCTGAAAGGCTCCATATTATTCAAGTTACGTTAAATCAGAACATTTTGATTAGATGTAATAAAAATAAAATAAAATATTCCACATCTAATGCCCAAGACTTTGTCAAACATCCTGGTGCCTTAATATTTATTAGTCAAAACAACGAAAATAATTAGGCAGCTGAATCTATTTACTTCCTGTTGCTTTTGTTTCTTTCCAGTTATAGAAAAAGATGCTACTAGGAATATTTTAGAAATGAAAGTTGAAAAAAAAAACAGGCTGCTGATGGACTCCCTCAAATGTTTATTAAAGTGAATTGGAATTCTGGGATTTGTGGGTGCCAAATAATGAAATAAGCCGCCCCGAGTCCTTTCGGAGAGGGGGCAGCATACAAGTCCAATTAATAATAATAAATACTGAGGCAGACCTTGAGCTTTCTTAACATCCATACTGGGTACTTGGGTTTCAAAATAAAAGTAGGGATTAGCACCATTATAAATACATTGGTGTTTGATAATAATATTTGATTAGAGGCAATGCTACCAGTATTTTTTCATCCATGAAAATCTTTACAAACTTATAAGATTATATCAATAATGAGAACATAGTGTGGGAAGCCCTCCCCTATCCTAGAGAATGAAATATTTTGGGAAATATTAAAAGAGGCAGAATATTATACTTCCCCAAAGGAGAAATGTAGAAACATGTTATTAGAGGCAGAAAGCAGCCACAATCTTTCTTAATAGCTTCCAGCAGGTGCCTGAAGTCATTACAGATGGATATGTTGTGCCCATGAAGAAAGACTGGCCCATCCTATTTAGAAACAAAATACCTTAACCTTCAGCAATGAAATTAAAATGTACATCCTTCTCCTCCCAAATTCTAAGAACAGGACACAACCTTTAGGACATAATAGGATTAACCCACCACCATTAAAATAGCAAAAGACACAGAGCTCACTACATTGCACAACCCCCAGCAGCAGCACAGAAACCTATAAAGATTCACCCACTCATTCAATCAATTTGTCAGCTGTCTCAGAACCACATGTTGGTTTTACTCATCAATAAATGGAATCCTTCTTTCCAATCAACCTCCATTTTATTTCTAGCACCTTTCTCCCACCTTGGAATTGAACCAGATGGATTTTTCCTTCTACAATAGGATATTATTGACTAGCATACAATGGAAAATAAATCAAATTTGAAACCAATGAATAAATACCAATTTTACATATTTTCTTTTAGTTGTGCTGAACTATTGCTTTGTTTGTAAGCGATATTTTCCTTATAGTTCAGACAAAAATTACAAGTTAATTGATGATATATAAAAATGTGAATAACTCATAAAGCTCAAATGTTGCACATTAAAATTTCACAATACCTTATGATGCTGTCAACCAAGATATCATTTCAGAATGGCAAGATGGGGTAACTTTTGAGAGTACTGCATTATGAAGATTCAGCCCAATTCACTTAGGATGTCCTAAGGGGTTCAAAGAGCACCAATAGGCTGTTTGAACCCCACAGACTTTTTTAAAATGTAAAAATTATGTTTGACACCTCTTTACAGCGCATAAAAAAGGAGAATCAGTTGACTAGAAAATACTAGTAAAATTATTGGTATTCGAAAAAATAAAAACAAACCAGGCCATGTGTTAAACTGAACTGAAACTAATAGTGCCCAAGTTATAAAAGAGATACAACCTTCTGGTTTTATAAATATTGGGAGGGTTGAATATAATAAATGGCAGCAAATTAGGGAATCTGTGGGTTGCTCATCAATTCTAGTATGGAATGGAACAGGGTAGAATTCTCAAGCCATTGACAAGTGTTCCCCAAATCATCACATAGTATGTTCTGGATCCCAGGAAACCAGTATGATATTATTTAATAAGCTGGTTTAGATCATAGATTACTCCAGCAAGGAAATTACATTTTATTGACTGCTCTTTCGAGGGGTCTGGCTGTCTTGTTAAATAAGAAGTGAAATCTGGGGGCAGTTTAGATTCATTCTTTAGTTAGTGTGTCCATAATGTTTTGCATAGGAAATAATCAATTAGCTTGTCAGACATAAATGCAACACCTGCCAGGTGCAGTTTTCATTATGATTGGCAGATTAGATCAAATAACCGTTCTCCAACTCTTATCCTAGAAGGAGGAAGATAATGCTTCCAGAGATTCCTAATCGAAACTGAAACAAAATGTGGATGTGTGAATAACATGTTTTCATTTTAACATTTATTATTTTAGTGTTTTCTTAGATTGTTGTGTGATGCTTAAACCTTCCTTCATTAATATCCCCTTGTTTACATCTTAAGTGCAAAGTCCCTTTGTTGCTCACCTACATACCTATCCGTGATGTGCAATGAGATTCAGGAGAGAAAGAAAGCAGGTTTTTATCGATGGCTGGCTGTCATCCTCTGGGACATATGTCCCAATCTGCTGAATAGATGCATTAGTCTTGTTTGTTTATGTGTATGACTGCACAGCTAATAGGTCTCTACATTCTTATTATTTTCATCTTAAGTAACCAAATAAATAAACTAAACTAAATAGAGACATTTCAGCTTCCTGTAGAACAATGGAATATTGTCCAAGGATCAATAATTTGAAGACCAACATGCAATACTAGTTATGTGTCTTTTTTCTTTCATTGCAATCTTGCTGACATACGTGAACAACCCCAATGAGTGCATGCAATTATAATTTAGTTCCTGAAATGATCTCATAGGACTCCATTCAGTTATTATTTATGCATTGGTAATAAATTGCGGGATGGAGAAGACTAATACAATGGCATATCGCTAACCAACTGTTCAGAAACAGCCCAGGGCACCTCATGCCACAAATGCTTAATCCACAAATAGATCTGTTGAGCAAGTACAGTTAATGAATACATAGCAATGCTCCTGTGGGAACTCTGCCACTGTTAAATTTGTAACCAATTAGTAGTGTTGCAAAATTCCAGCAGAGTAACCCCAGTCTCCATAGACCCAATATACAGACTGAAATTAGTTTAAACAAATACCCCTTAATCACTTGTTCTTGGCTGGTACAGGGCTCCAACTGCTAAGTGTTAATAGCACTGGGAAATTCCAATTCCCCATGTCAAGAGTTTACACAAGCCTTGTTTGTGAGAATTTTTTATTCTGCATTCATTTTAATCACCATGCCAAGGTAAATTTTTCCCTTAAAAACAAGTGTGATGTACTCCTTTTGTAAGACTGTTATGTTATTTTTCTTTTGGCTTTCTTTGCAATATGGTACAGAGTTTAAAAGATCACAGTAATTTGGACTGGGAGGCTGGCAACAGTTATTAAGTAATAGAGCCTAAATTTGAGTTTTTAACAACTTTCGGAGCATATTGTTTTTCAATAGAAGGTTGTTTTGTTGTCATTTTTTTGCCATGAAAGATTAAACAGAAGGACCAGGTCCCTTCTACATCACTAAAATATTCATTTATGTGATTTTTGCAGAAGTTACATGTGTATGTTCTGCCCTCTACTGGCAAATATGTTTATTACAACATCTCAATTTTTTAAAGTTGGAGGCTATATTGTAATTCAAGTCAAATCAAATATTATTTGTGCTATAATTTTCTTGTATCATATATGAAAAATAGGTTTTTCAGAATATTTTATTTCCTAGAGTGCTTTCAATTGAAATTTATATTTTCAGATCTTTTTCCAGCTTGTAGCAAATCTGAACATACAAATTCTGATATTACCGATAATTATTTCACCTTCCTGCTAGTATGATAAATCATCTGTAAGCATGTAACATATCTTGTAGGATGGTAGAACATCTTTTACTGAGTGCTAGGCACCTAGTAGAAGCAAAACTTCCTTACAGCATAACATGCACAGTGCTTTGCTGTTTTCTGTGACATCTATTGACTTATATGACAGACAGAAAATGGAAGTTAAACACAATCTTGACCTGAATCTGTATCTTATTCCATTAGATTTTATGGACTACAGACTGCTTTGATAACAAATGGATTAGTCTACAAGGTATGATAAGAATATTATTTTTCCTGGAACAAGGTTTATAAAAGTTATTTGACCACAAAGCTTTCCTGTATATGACAGTCTTGATGCTCATCTATCTTTTATATACTTTGTTACAATATTTTCCAATGAATTTATATCATTCCATTCCATTTACTTTTATTACAACCTGAATTTCTATCACATACATTTCTGGTTCATATCTTTCCATTTTATTCATATCATCAGTTCAATGTTTTACAGTCCGGGCTGTGCTGACCCTCTGGGGGTTTGATAGTTTTAACTTTGGGGTTTTTAATTCTAATTTGGCTTGTAATTGTTTAATATGTTCTTAGGTAACTTATTTATTGTTGTATTTTTAGCTGTGAGCTGCCCCGAGTCCTTTCGGAGAGGGGGCAGCATACAAGTCGAATAAATAAATAAATAAATAAATAAATAAATAAATAAATAAATAAATAAATAAATGTGAAGGTGTGCTTACATTTTGCATACTGATAGTGGCATATCAATTTCAGGTTTCAGCAAGAGATCCTGAATTAATCTTTTTCTTCCTTACTCTCAGCCTTTCTCTACCTCTGGGTCATGGTGCCTACTTCTTTCCAGAAAGGAGAAACAAGTCAGTAAGAACAGAACTAATCCTCTGGATACCTTTTCTTTTTCAGTGTCAGAAGATAGAATAAGAAGCAGATGAAAGGAGAAGGAACTTGGTTAATTTCTTGTAAATCAGCCTTCCTTAGTTTGCAGTCTTACTGTAATTTACTGGACTACAACTTCTAGAATTCAGTTTGTAAAACCCTGCTGGTGAGGAATTCTGGGAGTTGTAATCACAACACATCTGATAACCTCTAGAATGTGGAAGGCAAATGTAAATTTTTGATGCAGCACAATGTGAACTAATAATTACATGTAGCTCTTTAAGGTTAAGCTAATTCATTAAAAAGGAAGCATTTTATCAGCAGTCAAATACATTTTGACACTACTCTAAATCCCTTTGCAATTTGTAAGACAGACAGGGTGAATCATACATAGACACATCAAATAAAAGAATCCAGTTGTGTTTTCCAATCATGCTGTGTGATGTATGAAGAAATAAGGTAAGATTAGACAAATGTGCTACTTATTTTCATGCTGCTGCATTTAGTTCATAAATGTATGAAGAAATTTTACTAATTTGTGCATGAATGATGTAGCATGTCTGCATAAATAGCTATATCTAAAAATTACAAGGCATTAACCTTCCAACTGCAGGCTGACCTTGCATGTTTGGAACTCCCAAGAGTGATGCACTTGCTGTGATGAAGAATGTGTTAGGTACTTCCTAATATTTCAGTAACTTCCAATGAATATTAATAGCATGAGAGCAGCTCTATTAAAGTTTATTTAGAATTGAAGAGGATGAGCGCTTATGGCTGAACTTAGAGACCCTTTGCTATTGTCCAAAATAGTTTTCCAATGGAAAATTCATTCTCTTAAGTCAAAATATCAAGGTGACATAAATGAAATGTGCCTTTGCAAATGATATTCTTGTGATCTTTCAATTTTTCTCACAATCACAGACTGAAGTTGGTTAAACACAGTATTTATTTTTGGAAAGTTTGTTTCTTCTGAGTTAGACTAGTCATCTCACTGGCTTTTGTGATAGAATGTACTACTATAAACTAGATACAATGGAGGTTGGAAATTTCTGCCAAAATCACATGATAATAGAAGGCAACATCGGATGGTAGTCAGTGTGTTGTAGTGTGTTCAGAGTTTTGCAGTGTAAATTCAGTGCCAGAAAAATAAACACAGATGGGTGAGGCTTCGTTTAACTTCTTTATAAATACATGAAGTAAATTTTACAAACCAGTTGTAGATTTCTCCAACTTGGAGCAAACTCAAACAGAAGCAGACATAGCAAATGAATTTCAGCAGACAAGCAAGCAAGTTAGTTGGTTTCTCTTTCACTTTAGAGCTGAGCACAGAACAGAGATAAACCATGCCCAGATTGTCTCTTTAAGTTTCAGCCCTCAACTCAGCTCTCATTGGCTGACCTTGTTATTAAGCTCTATTCCAGTTCATGAATATACTCTGACATAGTGGCAATGATATTGGACTAGGACAGGGGTGTCAAACTCAAGGTCCGGGGGCAGCAGATCCGGCCCACAGGGTGCTTAGATCTGGCCCACGGGGCTGCACTGGAAACAGCAAAGAAGTGGCCTGCATTGCCTCTGCCAGTGAAAACAGGCTCCTGAGGTCTGTTTTCAGCTGTGACAGCCTCCTGCAACCCTCCAGCCCTCCTGAGACTTCTTCTTCCCACCACTGCTGCGCCTTTGGTCACCACCAGTTGTCTCTGGAGCTGCGGACGACATTGAAGGGTAGGCGCTATAAATTTCAATTTTTCGGTGGGGGATTGGTTTCCCTATCCGGAAGTAGACCAGGACCCTTGGGCTCCTGGCAGGGCCTGGTCTCTTTATATTGCCCTAACAGGCCCAGGAGGGTTTGAGTCCCAGTAGGAAGAGAAATCTTTCTACTGAAGTGCTTTTGGGCAGAAGAAAGTGGTGGTTGGTGTGGGGATAGAGAAGATTTCATAAATCCCTTCGTGTGCTCACCTCCAGGCACAGGACTTCCAGTCCAGATTTGGCCTTGCTGCTCCATGATGGCTGAAGCCCCAAGGGAAATCAGAGCTTCTAAAAGCAGCCAAGCCTTAAATGATAGCTCCTGCTGCTTCTGCCAAAGGGAAGCAGCCTGTAAAGAAGGCCTCAAGGGTGGAGGAGAAGGATGCTTCCAGGCGCCATCAAGCCATCGAGAAGCATATCGCCAAGGTGCATCAGGCCTCTTTTTGAGTAACGTCTGCACGGTCCTCTTCTCCGGCTGCACTCAGTGAAGTGGATTTGGAGGAGCCTGGACCTTCTTCCAGACCTGTGATCTAAACTTGGTCCTCAGAGGTTTCCAGAAGAGGCGCTTCTCCCATTCCTTCCAAAGGCTACAGTCAAGCTGAGAATCTTCATGGAGAAGGGGCACCTTGGATGGAGCGTGGGCATAGTAATAAGGGGATGGAACCTCCTTCCCTGCTACTGTCCCTGCAGCCAGACTTACTGATCCTTCTGATTCGGATGTCCCTTTTAAATTGCAGACAATCAGGAAGGGCATCTCAGAAGGCTTGCAGAGAGCTATCCATCATTCATCTGTAACTTCTGATTCATCAGAAAGGAGATCCAGGGTTCATGAAACTCTCTTGTCAGAATGAGGCTCCTTTGTCCAGGATCCCATTTCTGGGCTGGCTGAAGTCCTCGCTCCTGCTGTCTCAGTGGCTCCATCGTTGGTGGGTGAACCTGATTGGCCTGAATCTGATAGGTCATCGGAGGAAAGTCCTGTCACAGGTGATTCCAGTGTTTACACGTTGTTTTAATCACTCTTTGTTTAGTCCCTTGTTGGTTCAAGGCTAGAAACACTGCAAAGTTGAAAAACGCAGATGATGAAGCAGCATCCACACCTCCCCTGGAGGAGTCAGCTGTTCTGTTTGATGAGCCTCCAGTCAAGACGGAAGTGATCCCATCACCAAAGCTGTTCCTGAAGGTAATCAAGAAACAGTTTGAAGCTCCTGCCACGGCGCCCAATCCTTTGGCCTATGATCACAGGTTCTTCAATGTGGGGCTGGCACTTACCAAGGCCCTTCGGGTCCCTACAGTTTATGATTCAGTTGCTACCATGACCACCTCCACGTCTACTCTTCAGACCCAGAGGAAGTCCTCCCAGCAGAAGAAAGGTGAGTGGAACAGTCTCTACAGTGATCCCATTTGGCAAAGCAGCTGCGGTATAGCATTCCCTCATGGGATGTCCGCTCCCACCAGGACATCAACAAAATCATGGTGGCTACTGAATTTTATGGTAGGTGCCACCTTGACTAGCACCTGATTTGCCACGAAGGCCATTGCCTCCTTGGTGGCAGCCAGGCATAGGCACTGGCTACGCAGCTGGTAAGCTGATGGCAGACATAAAGGGAAGTTGGCGCCTGCCCTAGTCCTAGGGGATAAGATCTTTGGTGAGGTCCTGGAGCCCCTTCTGATGGAGACCTAGGCCAAAAAGGAATATGCTTCCTTCACTTCCACAGAGAGTGGAACATCGATCGGCTCCTTATTGCAAACACCCTCAGTTCAGAGGAGAGTCAACTTCCACTATTCCACCGGCCTTCGAAGCCTTCTTATCAATGCTCAGAACCTCATCCTGGTCGCTCAGACAAGAGTAGGCAGCAGTTTTCTTCTCAACAGCTTTTTCACAGAGGAGGAAATCACCTGTTCCGTCGCCAACACTAGTAACACAGCCTATCCCCATTGATGTTCATTTAGCATGGATAGCTGACCAATGGGAGGGTATTACTTCAGACGCCCGGGGTCTGTCCACCATTAGATCGGTCTTTCACTAGAATCTTCTCCACTCCTCTGAGGTTTTTGTCTTCCTGCCCAGTATCTAGAGATGCAGTGGGGCGGAGTCTGATGGAGTCAGCCATCCAGCATTGCTGGACCTCAGGACCATTTAGGAAGTTCCCCTCATTGACAGGGGATTGGATTCTTGTCCAGAAATTTCTTTTTTCCCAAGGCCTTGGTGGGGTGGAGGTCTATTCTTAATTTGAATTGACTCAGTGCTTTTGAAATGCTCACTTTTGCTTCCCTCTTGGAAAGCATTTGGCAGGAGGCCTTCCTCACATCCATAGACTTGACGGAAACCTATTTATATGTTTCTATTTGTTCCTCCCACTGGAGATTTCTTCGGTTCTGTTATCAGGGTACTCCTTTCCAATGCAGGGCCCTTCCCTTTGGGTTATCTTCGGCCCCCAGGGTATTACCAAAATTCTTGCCCCTTTGGCAGCGCACCTCCGCTCCTTCCTGGTCCTACAATGTTATCTGGATGACATATTAATAATGTCTTCTTCCCTTCAGAGTGCCCAGCAGGATCTGCAGGCTACTATATCTGGGCTGCAGAGCCTGGGGGTTTTCCATCAACCAGAAAAAGAGTCTTTTCTCTCCCACAAAGCATCTCCTTCATTTGGGGGCCATTATTGACACTGGAGTGTGTCAGGTATTCCTCTCCCAGGAGCATCTGTCTGGCCTTCAGGGGATGATCAGGCAAGTTCAGGCTAAGGGCTCAGTCCCTTTGGACCTTCTTTCTCAGCTGTTGAGCAAGACGATTTCCTGTATTGGAATTGTTCCCTGGGCCTGGCTTCTTGCCAGATCCCTTCAGTGATTTTTGCTTCCATTCCATAAGGCAGGATCCAGTCACTCCCTGAGGAAGGGTAAGTTGCCTAGACAAGTATTACTTTTCTTTCATTGGTGGCTGTCCAGGGTCATGTCCAGGGGTCGGTCTTTGCAACTGGAATCCTGTCTGATTCTCACTAGAGATGCTTCCCTGTCAGGTTGGGGGGCACATCTCAGTACCCTCTGGGCTCAGGGATTATGGTCTCCTCAGGAACAGGCTCACAGCATTAACTGGCTGGAGCTCAGAGCTGTTCGTTTGGCCCTGAGGGAATTTCCTTGGCCAGGTGTCTGGGTCCAGTGTCTTGGTTATGGCAGACAATGTGGCCATGAAGACTCAATAAGCAAGGTGGTACCAGGTCCCGGTCCCGTATGACAGAGGCGGAGTCTCTGGTTAGGTGGGCGGAACGGAACCTTCTCTCGATCATGGCTGAGCATTTTCTGGGTCTGATAATACACAGGCAGATTGGCTCAGCAGAACAACCATTGACCATGCGGAATGGCAATGGCATCCTTCCCTTTTTTTACCAGATCTCCCAGATATTTGGTTGCCCTGTGGTAGATCTATTTGCCTCATCCCTTAACACCCAACTGCCCAGATACTATGTGAGGTTTTTCTCCCAGGGTGCGGAAGGCACTAATGCCTTGCGTTGCAGCTGGCCTTCGGGGCCCCTCTACGTCTTTCCACCATTGCCACTCACCCAAGCAGTGATTTGTAAGCACCTGTTGGAACAGGCTGAAATCATATTGGTGGCTCCCAATGGGCCCTGCAGGCATTGGTTTGCCGACTTGATGGGCATTTCAGTGAAACCCCCTTGGAGTATTCCAGAGGAAGATGTCTCTCTTCTACAAGGGTCCTTGTCTCACCCGGAGCCCCAGTGGTTGCAACTCGCAGTGTGGAGATTGTGTGGGGCATCTTAATGAGTGCCCACCTTTCCAACAAGGTTATCCTAACAATTCAGGCCTCCAGGCACCCATCAACAATTTGCATTTATGAAGCTACTTGGCAAGCTTTTTCAGGTTGGTGTGCCAAGTCCAACATCTTACCTCGACAAGCTTCGGTGGCTGCAATCTTGGAATTTTTACAGGGGGGTCTGGACAAAGGTCCTTCTCCCTAAACCCTCTGATGGCAGGTGGCAGCCATTTGGTCAGTCTTGTTGGGTGGGAAACTGGAAACTTTGGCTCAGTATCCTACAGTTCGTAGGTTCCTCAGGGGGACTTCCAACTTTGCCCTCCTATAGTTCATAGGTACCCCTCCTGGGACTGCCCAAAGTGTTACAGTCCCTCACCAGGTCTCCATTTGTGTCACTTCAACAAGCCAGTCTTCATCTCCTTACTCAGAGGGTAGTTTTCCTGGTGGCAATCACCTCTGTGAAGTGGGTCTTGGAATTGGTTGCATTCTTGGGTCATCCTGACCTCTGCATTTTCCATCCTCATTGGGTGGTTTTAAGATTGGATCCAGCCTTCATTCCGAAGGTCAACACATCTTTTCACAGAGCTTAGGAGCTGGTGCTTCCAGATTTCTGTTCTCATCCGGTCTATGAGCTGGTTAAGACTTGGCACACTCTGGATGGGCGCAGAGTTTTAAAGCATTACATTAAACGTGCAGCTGTCTTCAGACGGACGGAGTCTTTGTTTTTGTTCTTTCCAGCCTTCCTCATTGGGGGACAAGGTCACTCCATGTACAGTGAGCAGATGGATCAAAGTGTGTATAGCCAGGGCCTAGTCCAGCGGGGCTCTGCCAGTTCCAAGGGGCATTACGGCCCATTCCACCCGTAGTGCAGCTATGACTGCGGCATGGGCTACACAAGCATCAGTGGAGGAGATCTGCATGGACCTCACCTTTGCCTTTCATTCATCAGTGTCATCTGGATGCCTTTGCATCAGTGGATGCTGCATTTGGTAGACGGGTCCTCCAACAGGTCATTTTGGAATGTGTCAGTCAGGACCAGTCTTAACCCTCCCAAGGACAACCCTGCTTTGGTATGTTCCATCCTGGCCTTACAAGGGAAAATGGGCGTTGTTTACCTGAACACCACTTTTCCTCGTAGGCGAGACAGGTCAGCCCCACCCTTAGACTGGTTCCCTTCCTGGGACCTTGCAGGGGGTCCCTACTAACTTCTTGTTCTTTTTCCTTCATTAGAGGCAACCCAGTCTGTCACGCAGTCTTCGCATAAACTGGGGAGGAGTCACCTGGAGTGGGCAAAGCTAGGCTAATAAGCCTTTTGCACAGACTCAGTCCTAAGCAGACAAGGAAGAGTACTACCCATCCATCCTGACCTGTCTCGCCTACAAGGAAAAGTGGTGTTCAGGTAAACAATGCCCAATCAGCTCCAGCTTATCTGGCCTGTCACTTGTAAAGCATTAGATGATGCTCATTGAGCCCACAAGAAACAGGCAAATAAGAAAAGAGCTCTGAAGAAAGACTAACAAGTGGGAGATAAGGTTTTATCCACTAGGTACTTACAGACCACACAGAAGTCAAAGAAATTGGGACCCAAGTATGTAGGACCTTCCCAATTGTACGGGTTGTGAACAGTTAGAACTGCCAAAAACTCTTAGAAGGATTCACCCTGTGTTTCATGTTAGTTTACTGAAACCTGAACACACCTCCCTCCTTTGGCATAACCAACCTGCCCCTCCTGTTCCCCTCCTAACTGAAGGTGAACAGCATTTTGAAGTTAAGGAAGTTTTGGACACCAGGAAACACAGGGGAAGAATTCAGCATTTGGTCTCTTGGAAACATTTTCCTCCTTCTCAGTCGGAATGGGTAAATGAACGTGATGTCAGGGCCCCTAAATGTATACAACTGTTTCACTCTAAATACCCAGATAAGCCTTAATGTGTATTGTAAATATTCACTGGTTCTGCTTGGGTTCTTGTTTGCCTGTTATCTACTATGTTTTGTTTTCCAGGGCTAATGCCTCTATTGCAGGAGGGCCAAATGTCACCCTCCATGACGTTTTCTCAACACCTCATGTTGCTTGCTTTTTATCGGCTGTCATAGAAATAGGGGGAGGGGAAATTTGGTATTTGGGAGGGGAAGTTTGCTGGAGAGTGAAAGACAGTTTCTGTGTGAACTAAAAAGGAAGGGATGCTTTCCTACTTACTGCGCAGCTGCATGGACTTATCTCTGCTAAGTCAAGGTCAACTGTCTTGGCAAATCAGATGTGGGAATATCCACCTGAAGATGTATCCCACATGACACTATAAGCACTTCAGATTGGATGTCTAGTCTGGACCCTTGGGGGAGGGAACTTGGGATAACTTTCAATATGTAATTTCTGTGCCTAT
The DNA here is from genome assembly GCA_009733165.1 of Naja naja. Classification (NCBI taxonomy): domain Eukaryota; kingdom Metazoa; phylum Chordata; class Lepidosauria; order Squamata; family Elapidae; genus Naja; species Naja naja. The sequence goes on along the minus strand of CM019153.1, from coordinate 2,702,989 downwards.
TTCCCTCAGATCTTGCTTTCTTTTGTTGCTATCACTTCAAACTCAGTAAAAGTACCTTTCTCTATAACAATGGAGTTGAGGGAGTTCTTTCTTGGGTTTTGAATGAGGTACATCTGACATAGAGAGAGAGAAAGAAAGAGAGAGATAGAAAGAGAGAGAGAGAGAGAAAGAAAGAAATAGACACACACACAGAGACAGAGAGAGAATGAGACAGAGAGCAAAAGAAAGAGAGAGAGAGAGAGGTACAGAGAGACACACACAGAGAGAAATACTCGTTTCCCACAGAAAACACCGGTAGCCACAAAACCTGGGTAGGCGTGGCTGCGGGGGATCATGTGATTGGGTGGGAGTGAATGACATTGAGTTGGCCATGCCCACCCAGGTTTTGTGGCTCCTGGTGTTTTCTTTTCTGTGGAAAATGGGTTGAAATGGCTCTTTGAATGTTTAAGGTTGCAGACCCCTGCCCTAGAATAGCAGGTTAGTTAGATACAGATTAATAGAGTTGGAAGGGACTTGTAGGTCATCTAATCCACCCCCCCACCCAAGCAGGAGAAGACCCTACACAATTTCTGACAAATGGCAGTCCAATCTCTTCTTGAAAGCCTCCAGTGATGAAGCTTCCACAACTTCCGAAGACAAGCTGTTCCATTGATTGATTGTTCTCACTGTCAGAAAATGTCTCCTTATTTCTAGGTTGAATCTCTCCATGATCAGTTTCCATCCACTATTCCTTGTCTGGCCTTCAGGTGCCTTGGAAAATAGCTGGACCCCCTCCTCTCTGTGGCAGCCCCTCAAATATTGGAACACTGCTATCATGTCTCCCCTGGTCCTTCTCTTCACCAGACTAGCCAGGCCCAGTTCCTGTAACCGTTCTTCATATGCCTTAGTCTCCAGTCCCCTAATCATCCTGGTTGCTCTTCTCTGCACTTTTTTTAGAGTCTCAACATCTTTTTATAGTGTGGTGACCAAAACTGGATGAAGTATTCTAGATGTGGTCTCACTAAGGCTTTATAGAGTGGTATTAGTACCCCACTTGGTCTTGATTGTATCCCTCTGTTAATGCAGTTTAGGATTGCATTAGCTTTTTTGGCTGCTGCTGCACACTGCTGGCTCAGATTTAGCTGGTTGTTCACTAAGACTCCAAGGTCCCTCTCACAGTTACTGCTATTAAGCCTTGTTTCACCAAGTTATATGTGTACTTTTGGGTTTTTTTTTGCCTAAGTGTAAGACTTTACTTTTCTCTACATTGAATTTCATTTTGTTAGATAGAGCCCAGTGTTCAAATCTGTCACAATCCAATTGGATCTTGAGCCTATCTTCTTGGGTGTTAGCTATTCCTGCCAGCTTAGTATCATCTGCAAATTTGGTAAATTCCCCTTCTATTCCCTCATCTAAGTCATTTATGAAGATATTGAAGAGTACTGGGCCTAAGACGGAACCACTGCTTACATAGATCCATTAAGGACTACTTGTTAAGTACGGTTTGTCAGCCAGTTATGACTCCATCTGATGGTGATGCTATCTATCCCACTTTTTTTAGCTTACCAAGTAGTAGGTTGTGGTCTACTTTGTTGAATGCCTTGCTGAAGTCTAAGTATATTATATCCACAGTATTTAGCTTGTCTACTAATTTAGTCACTATGTTGAAGAATGAAATAAGATTGGTTTGGCATGAACTGTTTTTAACAAACCTGTGCTGACTGCTAGTTATTATTTTACTCGTTTCTAGATGTTGGCAGATCTGTTTTTTAATTATCTTTTCCAGTATTTTCCTGGGTATTGATGTTAGGCTGATTGGTCTATAGTTTCCTGGGTCTATTCCCCCCCGCCTTTGTTTGAAGATGGAACCACATCAGCTTTTCCCCCCAGTTGATCACATTCTAGAAAGTCTGATTGAGACAGAGCAGATATTTTCTTTTCCCAATAAATACCCAGGTCAGGAGTTCTTCCATTAAAAAAATTGTTCAGTTGGAGAGGGAGCTGGCGTCACAGTGGTACGACATGTGATCTTAATTCTCTAAGATCGCCATCGATATCTCAGCTGCTGGTTGGTCCTGTTGGACCTAAACCATCCCGTAGAGACAGTGATTGATAAGGACATGTCCTGCTGATCCCAGGGATATCGCAAAGTCCCTGGTTGATCCAGGAAAAGCCCTTTTTGCCAGCGGCAGAGAGGCAGCCATTCAAGCTGCTGAAGCTGGGACAGCTCTGGAACAGAAGAGATTGAAAGAAAGTGTGTCAGTTTGGTGAGATGAACTTTTACTTACTATTTCTTGAAGAGAACACCCTGAAAGACTTAAAGTGGAATTAAAAGTGAAGAGAAAAGAGTTTAAGTGGCGAGATTAAGCTAGTTAAAGTGAAAGTTTTTTTCTTTTCCCTTTTTATTGGAATTTTGAAGTTGGTAAAGCTTCTTAATTTTAAACTGGACTGGTCCTTTTTAAATTTTATATTTCTGTTTTTATTTCTTTTTTTAACAATCCTCTTGAAAGTTTGTTTTTGATTAAGACTCTTATTTCTGATTTCAGATTTATTTATTTTTAAAAGAAAAGATTTTACTTTTTTATGTTCCTGGTTTTGGATGTATGAGGAGGAAGTGAAACTGAAGGAAAATAAGTAGCACTGCTGCTTAGAGGCTTGGGTACATTTTCTTTTTACTTTTACTTGTTTATGTATTCATGTTATATTCAAGGACTCTGAGCTTTGCACTGGAAAAGATAGTGGGATGAGCATGGCAGTTTGTTTACACAGGTGCTCATCTGTGAAACTATAGATAGCTGGAGTCTGGAGTTGAAGTGGAAAGAAAAAAGATTGAAGTGACCTTGAAAACACTGAACTGGAAACTTTGAGCTGATTTATCAAAGAGCCTTGGATATTTAGTGGCAGAGGCTTGCTTTACATTAGAATTGTTTGTTACTTTTTGCCTTCTTTTCTACTTCCCCTCTAGTTGGGCTTTTTTAAAATTTGGATTTTGATTTTTCAAACCAGGAACTAGAATGTAAATTTCTTACTTTTGCTTTTTTGTTTCTTTTTATTAAAAGAAATACATAGACTATTTTTTTCTTTCTCTCTTTCTCTCTTTTTTCTTTTTGATTTTTTTTCTTCCCTTATCCTCTTTTTTTTAAAAGAAAAAAACCTTTTTATCCCTTTTTCCATATCTTCTCTTGCTTTTTTTCTATTTTTATTTTTTTATATCTTATTGCAACTAATTGGATTAAGGTATACAAGTGCCTGAAGATTTTTCCCCTTTTTCTTTTTGGCATGGCAACTGTTTGCCCTCGTTCTTTCTTTTTTTCTCCCTTTTTTCTTTTTTCTTTTCTCTCTCTTTCTTCACAGATAAGCATTACAAGATGAGTAGAAAGATAACAGCCCCAGCTTCTTCGATACCAACCTCCTCACCATCTGGAGGACAATGATCTATACAGACAATGTTACAGCAGGAGAAAGAGAAAGAGAAGGAAGTGACATTGCAGATGATCATGCAAGGAATTCAGAAGATTGAGCAAAAAATTGAAAAGACAGATGAGAAAGTGGAAAATATTCAACAGATGATGAAATATGAAGACAGATTCAAAGAAATTGAAGAAGAAGATATACAAAGAGATAAGAAAATTGGAGATATTGATACTCGATTGAGCGATGTTGAGAAGGGCAGGATTGAACCATTGGGATGGGAAATCGATAAATCAGAATTTTATTTGAGATTTCAAAATGTGGAAGAAGGAAAAGGTGAAAATCTTGCTGAAATAATGACAGAAATACTGGCATTAGAGATAACCAAAGAGAAGATGATGGATGGGATGGATGAAGTGTTCCGTGTCTATACAAGATATGCAATGAGAAAGAAGTTACCAAGAAAAGTACATATTAGAGTTACTAAGAAGATAACACAGATACTACAGGTGGCAAGAGAGAAAACATTAAAGTACAAAAGCAAAGAAATTATGGTGCTGAAACAAGTACCAAGAAGAGTAAGAGAGATGAGAAGAGAATATACATTTTTGACTAAAGAGTTACTTAAAAGAGGAATAAACTATAGATGGTTGATGCCAGAAGGCCTCTTGTTCACTTGGCAGGAACAAAGACACAGAATCGACACAGATGGAAAAGCGGAATTATTCTACTTAGAATATTTTAGAGGAAAGGAGGAGGAAGGAAGAAGAGTCACTAATTGAATTTCAAGAGGAGTGTATAGCAGTAATTGAAAAAGAAAAAGAAGAAGGTGCAGTAGGTGGTGTACCTAGAGAGCAATGAGAACTAAGATCCACTAGAGCAATAAAACCCTCTTATAAAGCTTAACATGGATGAAAGGAAATTGATCACAATTAACATAAATGGACTTAATTTGGCTGCTAAAAGAAGAAAAGTATTTCATAAATTAGAGAAATTAAAATTTGATATAATTTGTTTACAAGAAGTACATATTAAAAAACATGAATATATATTGAAACAAAAAAATTAGGGAAATTATACACATCGCTGACACAATCAAAAAAAGAGGTGTGGTCTTATATATTAGAGATACAATTGTGGCAGAATTAATTTATACAGATGATGACAGAAGGATTTTGATGGTGGAAATAATGGACAATAATGTCAAAACACTTTTAATTGCAATTTATGCTCCAAATGATAATCAAGAAGAATTCTATAGGAAATTACATATGAAAATAATTGAATTGGACTATGTTAATATTTGTATGATGGGAGATCTTAATGGAATAATTAATGATCGGTTGGACTATAAAATGCAGAAATCAACAAAGAAAGCTAGAAAGATATTACCAAAATCTTTCTTTTGAATGATAGAAGAATTAAACTTAAAAGATGCATGGAGAGACAAATGTGGAAAGTAAGCAATATACTTTTTACTCAAACAGACATGCATCATGGTCTAGAATTGATATGATATGGATGTCAGCAGAACTACTTACTAACATACAGAAATTGAAATAGAAACAAGCACTTGGGCAGACCACAATCCAATGACAGTTATTTGGAAAGGATATAAGAGGAGATCTAGATGGACTTTAAATAATATGATACTAAAGGAAAAAGACTTCAAACAGAAAATAGAGAAAGAATTGGTTTTCTTTTTAAAGAAAATAGAAAAGAGGATACTTCTTTACAGAATCTCTGGGACACGATGAAGGCCTACACAAGAGGTTTGATAATTGACTATACAAGGAAAAGAAATATAAAACAGAAAAAGACTTTTAAAACTTTGGAGGATGACTATAAAAGACTGGAAAAAGAGTTACAGAAGTTCCCACAAAAAAAGACATTAAGAATAAAATGGATATAATTAAACATAAAATGGGAATAATGGAAAAAGAGGAACTAGCACAAAAAATTAAAAATGCTAAACAGAATTACTTTGAAGATGCAAACAAACCAGGCAGATGGCTAGCCTATAAACTGAGAAAGGAAAGAGAATCAAGAAGGATTAATCAATTAATAAATGAAGAAGGACATGTTTGCTATGGAAATGAGGAGAAGAAAAAAATTATACAAGATTACTATGGAAAACTATTTTCAAGAGAATATTCAAGAAGAAAAAGTTAAGCAATACTTACAGAAAGTGAATTTACCTCAGATACCTAAAGATATTGAAATAATGCTAAAAGGGAACATAACGATGATGGAACTAACAGAAGCCTTAAGAAAACAGAATGCTGGAAAAGCACCAGGTCCAGATGGATTGCCAGCGGAATTTTACAAGACTTTCCAGGAAATACTGAATCTCCATTTGTTAGAAGTTATGAATGAAGTTATGTTAAAGAAAAGAATACCCAAAACATGGTCAGAAGCATACATTACACTTATACCGAAGGAGGATACAGACCTGCAACAAGTTAAAAATTATAGACCTATATCCCTATTAAATTCAGATTATAAAATCTTTGCCTCAATTTTGGCAGAAAGACTGAAAAGATACTTAAATAACTTTATACATGTTGACCAAAATGGATTTCTGCCAAAGAGACAAATTAAAGATAATGTGAGAATAATTCTGGACACTTTGGAATATTATGAGGCACATCCAGAAAAGCAAATGGCTTTGATGTTTCTAGATGCACAAAAGCCTTTGACAACTTGAGTTGATGATTTATGTTATTGCAATTGGAACAAATGGGCTTTGGTGAAAAATTTACTCAAGCCATTGAAATGATATATTATGAACAAACTGCAAAGATTATGGTAAATGGAGAATTAACAGAATCCATAGATATAAGAAAAGGGACAAGACAAGGTTGTCCACTGTTGCCTCTGCTGTTTGTGTTAACTTTGGAAGTGTTGAATAGGAATATTAGAGAAGATAAAGAAATAAAAGGAATGAAAATTAAAAAGGAAGAGTATAAATTGCAAGCTTTTGCAGATGATCTGGCATTTATATTAGAGGATCCATTGGAAACAGCACCTAAATTAATAGAAAAGATAGAAGAATATGGAAAAGTAGCAGGTTTGAAAATAAATAAAGATAAAACAAAGATATTAACAAAAATATGTTAGCAAGATGAAAGAAAGAGTTGGAAGAAGTTTTAGAAATACAGGTCACAAATAAGGTTAAGTATTTAGGGGTACACATCATACCAAGATGTAGCACACTGAAGGAGGATAATTATATTAAACTCAAACAGCAGATTGCGACAGATTTGGCAAAATGGGAAAATTTACAAATATCATTGATTGGGAGAATATCTACAATTAAGATGAATGTATTGCCTAGAATTCTGTATTTATTCCAGACAATTCCAGTCCGACTAGGGAAAGTTTTTTTGAAGACTTAAACATAATTGTGTTGAAATATATTTGGCAGGGAAAGAAAGCAAGAATAAAACTTAAGCTGTTACAAGATGCAAGAATAAGAGGAGGGTTTGCCTTGCCCAATTGGGAGCTATATTACCAGGTGACAAATTTGATGTGGGTAAAGGAATTGATAACATTAAGAAATACTAGACTATTGACTTTAGAAGGACATGACTTGCTGCTAGGATGGCATGCTTTCCTTTGGTATAAGGGAACTAAAACACAGGGGCATTTCAGAAGACATTATATTCGAGAGGCACTGTTTTTGAACTGGGAGAAGACAGACAATATTATTTAAAAATTCCATTATGGATATCTACTATTGAAGCTTTTTCATATCCAGTAATATATAAAAAGGAACAAACAGTTAGATATGGTGAGATAATTGAATGAAAAGGGTGAACTTAAATCTATGCAAGCATTGGAAGAACAAGGTATAAAAATGAATTGGTTTTCATATTTGCAAGTACAATCTAGATTTGATAAAGATTTTAAAACAGAAGGTATTTATGATAAGTTGACTGATTTAGATAAAATTTTGATGGGTACTGATGAAAAGGTAGTTAAAAACTTTATGGACATTTATTAGAATTTAAATTGGAAGAAGAACAAGTTAAAGAAACGATGATTGCTTGGGGGAAAATTTTGGATATGGGATTGATTTAGAGAAGTGGCAAAAATTGTGGTCTCAAAATTATAAAATGACAATGTCAACTGCATATAAAGAAAATTTGTATAAGATGTTTTACAGGTGGCATCTACCCCGACGAGAATTGCGAGAATGTTTAAGAACAAATCGGATAAATGTTGGAAATGTCATCAGATACCTGGTTCATATTACCATATGTGGTGGACATGTTCGGATGCAAAAAAATATTGGACTAAAATCCACACATGGTTGGAAAAAATGATAAAACAACATATAGACTTTAAACCAGAGATCTTTTTATTGGGAATTATACCAGAAATATACAATAAAGAGTTGAAATATTTGATTGTAAATGTTTTAACAGCGGCTAGAATTGTATTTGCTAAGAATTGGAAAAATTATAAACAATTATGCAGGAGGAAGTTATTAAGAAAATTATGGACTGTGCTGAAATGAGTAAATTGACATTTGAAATTAGAGAACAAGAAGATAAAAATTTTTATATGATATGGGATTTGTTTTATCAATGGTTGGCCAAAAAGAATTGGAATGTAATAGAGTAGATAATTTTGTAATAGAAGTTTAATAGATTGATATAAAATATAATGTAGACATATATAACCATTGGTTGAAAGTATAATATAAATTTTAACATAAAATTTGGACTATCTTGTATAAAATGATGGAATAAATAGTCTAGTCATAGATGATTAAGAACTGATAAATATATAAGCATATGTTAGCTTGACAATGTGAAAGTTTATATAAATTGTGAGTGATGACGACAAAAAGGATAGCACAAAAGATTTGCAACCAACTGACACACTGTATGTATATAAAATGGAAGATGGTATTATGTTGTTATGTTTTGTTTGTATGTTTGTCTTAAAAATAAAAAAACTTTTTTAAAAAAAAAATTGTTCAGTTAAAATTCAGATACTTCATCATACAGGTTTAGTTTTACTGAGAAAATAGCTGTAGCCATTAGGCAACTTTCTAATTGGATGGCTAGATCTTTGAAATCAGAAATGTAGTATATCCCTTGTTTTGGCAAAATACAAATAGTTTCCTAAAGGGACTGAGTTTCACATCTCATATTTTTACAACAATGTAGAATTTTGCTCTCAAGTAAATATATGTAATAACATTTGAAAAGACAGACGAAGATGTTCAAATAAAAATGTTTGAAGTAGCCATGTAGACTGTAGATTCCAATCTTCTCAACGTGGAAAACCAAATGAACATTTGGTAATGAAGTATTCTTATAAGAACTTTTGGACAAGTGATCCTACCAATCAAGGTACCCTCTAATTCAGGGGTGTCAAACTCAAGGCCCGCAGGCTGCATCCAGCCCTTGGGATGCTTAGATCTGGCCCGCGGGCTGGCCTGGAAACAGCAAAGGACTGGCCTGCAGTGCATCTGCCAGCAAAAACAGAGCTCAGTGTGGGCATGCGTAACCCCACCCCCTGGGCTCCATTTTCTCTTGCAGGGGGCTGCAGGAGGCTGCAGGAGGCTGTCCATGCAAAAAACAAAAGCCGGGGGGGGGTGTCACATGCAGCCCCCGGGCTCCATTTTCACTGACAGAGGGCTATCAAAACAAACTAAAAACAAAAGAAAAGGAGAAATGTTTCCCCCTTTTGCATTTGAGCATGCAAGAAGGGACAGGAAAGGAGAAAGGGAAAGAGGAAAAACAAAGAAAAAGTAGGAAAGATGAGAAAAGAGCAAGGAAGGAACAATAAGGAAAAAGGGAAAGGAAGAAGAATGAAGAGGGAAGCAAAAAGAAGAAAGGATGGAAGGAAGGAAGATAGATTATAATGAGAATGAAGGAGGGTCTCAGGGAAGTCCTGCCTTAGCACTTGGCCTCTACATGTGCCCCCGACATGAGTCCCGTGTCATGCCCACCATGGCCATGCCCCCCCAGCCATGCTTCCCACCCACACCTGGTCCTCTGGCACAAATGATGCGGCCCTCAATGAAATTGAGTTTGACACTCCTGCTCTAATTTATACCCTGCCTTGCCAACATCCCTGCATTTTCCCTGGTTGATTTGAGGTGTGACGTATCTACTCTTCTCACAAGGTGGCCAGGCCTTCCACTCCCCGTTTATATTTCTTCACTTAGAAAAGTAAATGCAGAGAGCACAGAATCAGGATGGGCACAATGGTACACAATTTTGAAGCACAGGGCTTCTAAACCAGCTGGAGGGAGCAGTGGCTGGGTCAATGGAGAGTGCCACAGTGAGGACATTTGCATGGCAGCAACTTGAGTCCTTAGGGAGAGAGGGCAGCATACAAGTCTAATAAATTTAAAAAATTAATTAAAAATTAAAAGGTTAGTGAGTAAGGCTGATGGCTAACCAAAAGCATCCTGAACCAAAACAGGAGCTGAGAACTTTTATCTTTTACTTTGTTCTTCTCAAAATTTTACTTGCTGAGTTGAACTGCTGATGCAAAGATTCTTTCCTCTTGAACATATTTGATGAAGAGCTTTCTATTGTTTTCAACAAACTCAGTACCGTCTCAGCGTTATATCTTCCACGGTGACCTATGTCTCTTTCAACTTTCTGTGTTTTTGTACCAAGCTTTTTGTGCAGCCATATTCATTTTGCAACTTTTTCATCTTGTAATCTGAGTTCCCGTTCCTGGTCCCAGCTTCTGCCAACCTAGCAGTTCGAAAGCCTGTTTAAAAAATGCAAGTAGAAAAATAGGGACCCCTTTGGTGGGAAGGTAGCAGTGTTCCGTGCACCTTCAGCATTTAGTCATGCTGGCCACATGACCACGGAGTCGTCTTCGGACAGCAGAGACTCTTCTTCGGCTTTGTAACAGAGATGTAATAGAGCCGGAAACGACTAACATGTATGTGCAAAAGGAACCTTAACCTATATTCATTTTGTTGGCTTTTTTCTCATTGGAATTGTTGGAACTCTTCTAGAGTTGAGATCTATTTCTTAACCTTTGTGCTAACCTTAACTATACTTTCTCCATCATTTCACTGTTTCAGTTTTGCAAAACAGTGAGGAAAACGATAGTTTTAAACAAGCAAGATTTAGTGTCATTATACTGATCTGGTTGATCACCCACTTGGCAGCAGCCTGTGGTCCAACCTATTGCTTATGTTTGAAAAGAAGCAAACTTAAAACTGAATTATAAGTTAATCCATCAGAAGATTTTAAGGAATATTGGACTTCTCAAAGAATTGAACAGAAAGAGTATACTATAGATTTTTCTCTATAAATATAAAAAATCTAACATAATGGAACTTTGATGCAAATTTAACTGGGAAAGTGCTGCATGTTTTCTGGTTTGGAAGAGGTCTGTCATTCTTCATTAAGATACCCTTGATTACAGTCATGTCATTATGTTATGTTATTATTCTTTATGTACTCATACTGTGTGATAATTGCTTCCAGATTCAAAGGAACTGTGACCCAATCCTGCTGGGCTGAAGACACAGCAATAAAGGTGGTTCTCAAGACATTGTAATGCCAAGCCATATACATGAGGACTTTGTAAATCAAACCCAGAACTGTAAGTTGCACTTGGAAACCTACAGTTTGTCAATGTGGGGTCTGCAGATAAGTATAATGTGCTGAAAACGGAAACTGGAAATTCCTGCTGAGGAGGGTATGGAACTTCTGAAGCACAGTACCTTTAACTCAGAAAGAAACCATGGCCAGTAATACTAAAGGTAGCTGACAAATGTAATAGAATCAGAAATAGAACAGTCTCCCACTAATTCCTGATTAAAGTAATCAAGTAGTGCTTTTACAACGCTATGAATGTGCTTCAGCCAAGTGTGTATCTTTGTTTTAGTAGACATGACCACAGCAGGGGATAGGTCTATCAAGGGCTATTAGTCTAGATCCCAAAAACCAGTTCCAGGGGAACAAAGGCAGGAAATAGGTATATCAGAGACATCTGGATAGTTACTGTGAGAAACAAAGTATTTAATTATGTTGGGCCTTGGCCTACTCTTATGTTCTAGTTCAGATTGGAAATGAAGTTCCTAAAAGAAAAAAAACCAGAATGTGCTAGCAACTGCTGCATACTAATGTATTATACTATACATAAATTAAGAAAAAAACCAGAATGTGCTAGCAACTACTGCATATTTAACTGACAGAATGCATTCTTGATAATCAGATATTGGGATAGGTGATAGCAAGAAGCTCTAAATTTAGGGAAGAATTGAAGGAGGACACTAGAATTCTGGGGCTGATTGTTTTTTCACTTCTGCAATTAACATGACCCCAGCAGTGGTGGGATTCAATTTTTTTAACTACTGGTTCTGTGGGCATGGCTTGGTGGGTGTGGCAGGGGGAGGATACTGTAAAATCTCCAGTCAGAGGTGGTATTTGCCAATTCTCCAAACTACTCAACATTTTCACTACTGGTTCTCCAGAATTGGTCAGAACCTGCTGAATACCACCTCTGGACCTCAGCTATAAGTATAGAGAAAGCAAAAGCAAAATATCTCTAGAGCAAAGCAGTATAAAGATAAAACATATCAAAACATTCTGAAATGTGTGTATTTTCTTCAATTAATCTTGAAATGCCTCTTTTGATAAACTGTTGATAACTCAGAGGTGGTATTCAACAGGTTCTGATCAGTTCTGGAGAACTGGTAGCGGAAATTTTGAGTAGTTCGGAGAACCGGCAAATACCACCTCTGACTGGGGATTTTACAGTATCCTTCCCCTGCCACGCCCACCAAGCCACGCCCACAGAACCGGTAGTAAATTTTTTTGAATCCCACCACTGTGATAACTGTGTCAAAGCATTTGGAAAAGTTTGAGTTTGGCTGGATAATGAAGTTTCATTCTGCATATTAAATTCAAAGGTGCATATCAGAATATTTTAAATTTGAAAGTTAAAGTATCAAAGTTCCCTTATTTGAAGTTTTTCTTCTAATTTTCAGTTTATGTGGAGTTTTTTTGCCATGGGGCTGCAGTAGGAAGTAAAGCTTCAAAATCTACCACAAGAATTTACTAATGTTAATATATAGTATTAGTAAATGCAAAAACAGAACTATTTTGTAAGTAGCTCTATTCCCTGGTTTGAGCTTATAATATTAATATAACCAGTTACATTAATTATTTTAGGAATAGTATACTTTAACACCCAATGACATAATCTAAATACAGCAGCTTCAGGTTTCTGTATCAAGAATTTGTCTGACACATGGAATCAATTTTATGATAAAAATCAGAAATTATTCTAAATGTTTAAACATATTCCTTCATACAAGCCAAAGGATGCCTGCTGAAAGCAAAAGTAGAATAACTAAAGCAAACTGAGGTACAGAATAAGTTTGATGATACTCATATGATACGGATAATATATATTATTACAGATGTGAAATTATCACCTAACGATAATACTTGCCATCTAAATAGTGTCAGCAGACAGGAAGGTAATCAATGTCACATTTGTCTTGGGGAGTTGTGAGAAATTACAGGTCAATTAGCTGAATGTCCAGACAACTAGGTACAGTTATCAAAGAAACAAAATATGAACGATATAAAGGAACAAGCCTTGCTTAAGGAAAAAACACAACGATTCTGTAGAAGGAAATCCTGCTTTATCAATCTTTAACAGGTCTAGGATCACATTTATAGGCTTGTAGAGTACATGACTTCATGGATGGAAATGACCTGAGACCTGTTAATATTGTATACTTGGAATATTAAAAAGCTTTGGATCAAATTTCTTATCAAAGAAAAGAAATATTTTTGAATAAACTGCATGTCATTCTTTGCTACGTCCGGAATAGAAGATAACAGAGTTGGAAACAGTACTGAAGAGAGCAATGAAAGTACTCAGGGACCTCCAACACCTTCACTATGGGAAAAAGCCAAAATTTTGTATGGAAAAAAAATAGAAAAGAATAAAGTCCCCCCCCCCAAAAAAACAACAACATTAGGACCAGAGGCCAATCAGTGAGATTAGAAAAAGATTTAGAACAGGCAAAGGCACCCTTCTTCACAAATTGCATAATTAACCTGTAAAATTTACTACCACAAATGCAATAATTGCAACTAATTTGGATGGGTTTATTATTATTATTATTTAGACTTGTATGCCGCCCTCTCTCCCTAAGGACTCAGGGTGGCTAACAATATAAAACTCATACAAGTCTAAATAAATAAAATCATGGAGGACAGGTCTATTTAGTGCAGTTAGTGCTAAAACAGACTTTCACATAGAAAATGCCAAAAAAGTTGTGGTGGAAGAGAGATGCTTCTTACCTGGATGGAAGCATCCCAGGGGTGGGATGCAAATATTTTTACTACCTATTCTGTAGACATAGCTAGGTGGGAGTGGCAAGGTGGGTGTGGCCATGTGACTGGGTGGGCATAGCTTCTTTTTTGCAGCACCCCCCCGTGCTCCGTTTTTTGGCCTCCTGGGCCTCAGGGAAGCCCCTGGGGGGTGTTTTGCTCCCAGAAAGCTTTCCTGAGGCCCAAGAAGGCAAAAAATGGAGTGCGGAGGGGGGGCATGCAGCACTCCTGTGCTCTGTTTATTTTGCCTCCTGGGCCTCGGGGAAGCCTCCTGGGCCTCGGGGAAGCCTCTTGGGCCTCAGGGAAGCCTCCTGGGCCTCAGGGAAGCCTCCTGGGAGGCCATTTTTGCTCCCAGAAGGCTTCCCTGAGGCCCAGGAGGCAAAAAATGGAGCATGGGGGAGGGCAGGCAGCACCCCCCGCACCCCTTTTTGCCTCCTGGGCCTCAGGGAAGCCTCCTGGGCAAAGCAGTAAGACAGCGAGAGGGATCCTGGCACAGCTGATCGTTGGAACAGCTGATCATCGAGAGGAAAAAAAATACTGTAAGGAGTGACAGGGCAGGACGGGGCGGGCAGGGGAGAATACAGTCAGAGATGCGCACAATGTCATGCATGCATGATAAGGGCTGACTGGGCGGGAAGGGGCAGGCAAAAAATACCGTAAGAGTGACTGGGTGGGATGGGGCGGGCAGGGGAGAATACAGTCAGCGATGCACATGATGTCATGCATGCATGATAAGGACTGACTAGGTGGGGAGGGGAGGGGAGGGGAGGAGCAGGCAGAGAGGGGTGGGGCCAGCCAGGGGCACGATTTGCCGGTTCTCTGAACTGGGCAGAATCATAACAACTGGTAGAATCCCACCCCTGGAGCATCCCAACTATTGCGAAAAGACAATACCAGATTAAATGGGCCTTATCCAGCAGGGTTGTTTTTATGTTCTCAATTCATAATGGCTATACAACAAATAGAAACTTAATGAAAGTTTTAGAAATCAGTGTAGTCATATTTGCTTATCTAAAAAAATTTACTTTTTAAGAGAAGTGGATCTTTTACTCCAGCCACTTAGGTTTTTTTTATCACTAATATTTATAAACATCCAATGAACTTGCATATCCAGAAATACAAATCAAAGAATAAAGGAGGCAGTTTCTAAAAAACTCAGAAGATGTAATAATAAAGGTAGAAAATGGAAAATGGAAATGAAAGCTTGCAATATAAAAAGAAGGAAATATGAGTTAAAGTAAGGTTGTATCTACACGTAGTTCCCAACTTATGACCACAACTGAGTCCAAAATTTACATTGCCATTCAAGACAGTTGTTAATTGAATTTTGCCCCATTATATGATCTTTCTTGCCACAGTTGTTATTTTGATTACATGACCACGGAGATGCTGCAATGGTCATAAGTGTGAAAAATTGTCATAAGTCACTTTTTTCAGTACTGTTGTAACTTTGAATGGTCACTAAATGAATGGTTGTAAGTTGAGGATAATCTAGTTACTTCATTTATTAAATTGTGTGCTATATTTGAGTAAAGGAAGGAATTGGGAGTTAAAGAATAAGAATCTGGAAAAAAACCATCTGACATTAGCAGAAATTAGAAAAATAATGTGATTTTAATGTAGAGTAACAATTATTTTGGATAAAGGGTGCATTTAGCATGCTCAGAGCAGGTAGTTAGGTATAAATGGCAGCCTAGAATGACTATTTAGAATTGCCTTGTGATAACAATTGTAGACATCCTTGATAGAATGTACAAATGTGAACGTAGAATTTAGAGATTCCTTTCAAAAATAGAAAGCAAAGAGATGATGCAAATTGAAAATTAAGCTTCTTTCTGTTTTAAAAGGGCATATTTGAGTAACAGCCTCTCAATCAATGTTGAAGCTTTCTCATTAATTTCATATTAGACCAATAGCATAATAACCTTCCTGTGTAAAATCAATGGTATGCTAAAATTTAGAGTGACAGCTTAATAATGGCTATATGCTGGCATCCATTCTTCTACATCTACAGATGATATTAGAAAAACTATGTATTAAAATAATGTTAACTGATGGAGCGGCTCGTATAAAACAAGGAACACAATGCTGCCTATAAAAGCAATTGTGCCTGCCTTTTTCACAGAGTTCCCCCAGCTCACACTACATTAAAATAACAAATAAAACAGGTTTAAAAAATTTTTTTTTATAGTAAAACCTCTTTTTCAATTAAGGTTTAAACTCAGATTTATGACTTCCATAAGGAGCCTTGATTTTCATAATGTTTAGCCAGTGGTGAGATTCAGCCAATTCGCACCAGTTCAGTAGAATAGGTACCTACTATATTGTTGAGTTCTGTGAACTGATTAGACGTGTTCCAGAAAATCTGTGTTCTCCAGAACATGTCTGGTTTTTGTTCAGCTTCCTTCTGGGGGAAAAAACACCTTCCCAAAAGTCCAAGACAGGAGCGACGGAAACCTTTGATTACATTACTCAGGCAAAAACTGTCTCAGGTGGCGGGACGGGGCCTATGCATAAGGCAGCAGCCCAGGGCCAAAGCAACAGTGGAGTGCCAGAGGGTCAGGGAGGGTGCTGAAATGACCAGGCATCCTGCCTGCAGTTCCCATGCCGGCTGCCCTTCCTGGCCAGAGCTGGAATGTTGCCACATTTAAATGTTGGTAGATGCCAGCCTTCCCTCTGGTGGGCCTGGGCAACTTTATAAAGTATATAAAAATATGAGTGTCTCACAAGATTGAGATAGTTCAAATCAATGTAATTTTGTGAACAAGAGAAATGAAATTATTTATTTATTTATTTTAATGAGATTTATATGCTGCCCTATCTCCCGAAGGACTCAGGGTGGCTTACATTAAGAAAAGAGCAATACAAAGGTTAAAACAGAATTAAATAAGAAATCTCACTAAACTAATAAAAATATAAAAACTAACTTCTAAAATCCCACCCCTCCATCAGTCCAGGACGGCAAGCTGAAAAAGTCAAGTTTTTAGGCCACGGTGGAAAGATCGGAGGTCAGGGGCCATCCAAAGCTCCAGGGGAAGTTGATTCCAGAGGGTGGGTGCTTCCATAGAGAAGGCCCTACTTCTCTTCTAACTGCCTTTGTTACTCCTTGTTTCTTTTCATTATTATTTAGCACTGTTTAGCACTGTTTAGTTTTCTGTTATTTGTACTTATGTTGAAATCTAAGATGAAACTGAAGATACACTTATAGACCAGAGTTCTTGCCTAGTGCAACAGAGACTAAAGAATAACACTTACAATGATAAATCTCATTTGCCTTTGTTTCTCCCTTATTTGGATAATGACAAGTTCCATGTATCAGGCCTGCCTCCATTCAAAACTCAAGAAAGAAAACCCCCAACTACATTGAATTAGAGAAGAGGTACTTTTACTAAGTTTGAAATGATAGCAGCAAAAGCAAGGCAAGATCTGATTTAAAATGTGCGGTTACACTTTGAAAGTCACCCCAAATCCCTCCCACCAGGATCCAGCACTGAGAGTCCAATCACATCCAGTATGATATTGTGGAAAGCTCTTCTTCAGATATTTTGTGCATCTGGAGTCTCCAGACGATTGGCCTAGACCAGTGATGGTGAACCTTTTAGAGACCAAGTGCCCAAACTACAACACAAAACCCACTTATTTATTGCAAAGTGCCAATATGGCAATTTAACCTGAATAATGAGGTTTTCTTGCCTAAAATAATGGTAAACAAGGCAGAGTTCAACTAATTGTTCTAAGAAAAATGTGATTTTCTTTTATGCCCCTTCATTTTTTTCTGCTTTTGAAATATTACATTTAGCAACAATAAAAAAGAAAAACTTTTGTAATATCATTTCTCTCTTGCCTTCCCTCTCACTTCCCCCCCCTCTTTCCCTCCCACTGTTCCTCTCTCTTTCCCTCCCGCTCTTTCCCTCCCTCTCTCTGATCTCTGGCTCTCCCTCCCTCTCTCTATACTAGGCAGCTCCCAGCCAAAGTGGGTCCGTTCTGAGCTGTAGTCACTAATAAACAAAGAGCTTGAAGCACTCCACGTCTGTCTCTTCATGCAAACTTAACACTGGCGACGAAGGTGGGATCTCCCTGAAGAAGAAGGCAACATGGAACAGAAGAAGAGAGAGATGGCTGCGCTGAACAACCCCCAGCCCCGTTCGATCCGACGGCAGAAGACTGGGAGTCGTATGCAGATCGTTTCCAATCTGGAAGGAAATGATCTTGCCGACATTTCCGAGAAGCGGAAGAGGGCGGTCTTTCTCACACACTGCGGTCCGGCAGTTTTTAAGTTGGCGAAGGCATTGGCGGGAGCTGCAGATGTGAAGGTAATGGAATGGCCTGACTTAGAAAAGTTGTTAAGAGCCCATTACGCCCCACAAGTATTGTGCCTCATTAAGAGACATGAGTTTTACCGTCGGGATCAAGGGAAAGCAAACGTAAACGACTTCGTGGGCAAGTTTAAGAGACATTGGGGGTGCATGTGAATTTAACAATTTAGAAGAGGCCATGCGCGATTGATTTGTTCTGGGCCTTAAAGACAAGGTGCAAGAGCAAGTTATTACTAAGACCTAAGATCACGCTGAAGGAAGCAATAGAAGAGGCCTCTTCAGCAGAAGCTACCAAGTCCTCAGCAGCGGCCATGAAGAAAATCAACAAGGCCACAAAGCCATCCTGATGTGGGAAAGTCCACAACAACTCATTGTGAGCAAATAGATTCTGAGTCAGACTGTAGTGAGGTGGAGGAAGGAATTTACAGACTCAGAATGGAGAGGAAAAAGAAAGACCTAGGAAGAAAGAGGCAAGATTTCTACTGCAGAGGTTGTGGGGGAAGCCACCCCTGCACTGAATGCAAGTTTTTAGACATCATTTGCCTCCGTTGTGATAAAAGAGGACACCTTGCAAGAGTCTGCAAATCATCCAGAACTCCACCCATCAGAAGAAAGTTTGCTACAAGCAAAGACAAAGAATTCAAGCCTAACAATTTCTGTGAGAAAATGGGGTGCAGCACAGATGCAAATGGGAAGAATGAAACTCATCAAACAGTCACTATTGGTCATTCTTCACCCTTAAGAAGTAGAAAAGTGCATGTCAAGGTATTTATTGAAGGAAGGCCTTGCCAAATGGAAGTGGACTCAGGCTCATACCTATCTATGGTGTCATGGGACACTATTCACAGTCTTCTTCCCAACATCCAGAAGAATGCTTCAAGAAGCAAGCATTGACTCTTAAAGACTACCAAGGGAACAAGATTCCAGTAGTTGGAACAAGAGAATTCAACGTGAAGTTCAAGGGCCACACCAAATGCCTACCACTGACCATCGTGGACAAGGACTGGCCAAGTCTGCTGGGCCTTGAGTGGTTCAACCTGCTGGGCATCGAGGTGACTGGCATCAATCACGTGAGCAACACTGAGTGGGAAGAGGCCTTGAAGTCTGAGTTTCCAGAGGTCTTCAGCAATGGATTAGGCAAGTACTTGGGGACCCCTATCTCCTTTAACCTAGATCCCAAGGTACAACCAATCCGTTTAAAACCCAGAAGGGTCCCATTTGCCTTAAAGGAAAAAATTGATGCACAATTAGATAAACTAATAGCCCAAGGGGTTTTAGAGCCCACTGATCACTCCAGGTGGGAGACACCCATAGTCACACCAGTCAAGGCTGATGGGTCACTGAGAATCTGTGGAGACTATAAGGGGACATTGAACCATGCGCTACAACAGAGTGCATATCCAGTTCCAGTAGTGCATCATTTATTACATTCCCTTGGAGGGGGCACAGTTTTTGCCAAGTTGGACCTGGCACAGGCATATCAACAATTAACAGTTGATGATGCCACTGCTGAAGCCCAAACCATTGTAACCCATAGAGGTGCTTTCAAATGCAAAAGGTTGCAGTTTGGAGTAAGCGTGGCACCAGGCATCTTCCAAAGCCTTATGGAAAGAATGTTACAAGGATTGCCAGGGGTGGTGCCCTATTTTGATGACGTTTTAATTTCTACTGAAAATGACACTGTTACATGAGAGACTCAGAGAAGTCCTAACCAGATTCAAGAAAGCGGGGTTAAAAGTCAAAGAAGAAAAATGCACACTTAGAACTGACAAGGTAGAGTTCTTGGGCTATATGATTGACAAACATGGTATCCACCCCACAGATGCCAAGGTTCAGGCAATCAAAGAAGCCCCCAGGCCAAAATGCAAAACAGACTTGCAAGCTTTCCTGGGACTCATTAACTTCTATCACATGTTTCTACCTCAGAAGGCAACCATTGCAGAACCACTACACAGATTACTAGACAAAAAGTCTGCATGGGTCTGGGGCAGAAAAGAACAAGCTGCATTTAACACTATTAAGAGACAAATCACTTCTGATTCTGTACTGATACAGTTCTCTGAGAATTTGCCTGTTGTACTGTCTTGTGATGCATCCCCTTTTGGAGTGTGGGGGAGTGTTGAGCCACATGCTTCCCAGCGGGAGGGAAGCCCCTATTGCGTTTTACTCTTGCACCTTGACTAAAGCAGAGAGAAACTACAGCCAACTGGACAAGGAAGCCTTGGCAATTGTTGCAGCTGTCAAGAAATTCCATGAGTATCTATATGGGAGAACAATTACTATTGTCACAGATCACAAACCTCTTTTAGGCATTGTGGCAGGAGACAAACCAACACCCACGATCCTGTCACCAAGAATGCTGAGATGGACTGAATTTCTTGCTGCTTATTCATACAAACTCATCCACAGGCCAGGAAAAGACATTGGGCATGCAGATGCTTTGAGTCACTGCCCACTTCCTACACACACTGAGGATCCTGCCCCTGAGACGACACCTTTTTCTAGAAACTGTTGCCAAGCTTCCAGTACATGCTGCTGAAATTGCCAGAGAGACTGCCAAAGACACTTTATTGGCTCCTGTTATAGGCTGGATTAAGAAAGGGTGGCCACTTCAAGATCTACCTCAACTTGCCCAACCTTTTAAATCCAGGCAAACTGAATTATCTGTATTAAGAGGATGTATTTTGTGGGGTAACAGGGTGGTTATTCCTGCAAAACTACAAAGAGAGGTTTGGAAATGTTACATGAGGGTCATCCAGGAATTGTCAGAATGAAGGGATTGGCCAGGAGTTATGTATGGTGGCCAGGTATTGACAAAATGGCTGAACACTGGGTTGCATCCTGTCCCAACTGCCAGGAAGTCAGGCCTGCCCCACCTCTCGCCCCCCTACAGGAATGGGAATGTCCTAGGGGCCCATGGTCCAGGATTCACATTGACCTTGCTGGCCCTACCAGAGGGCACACTTTCCTTATTATAGTAGATGCATATTCCAAATGGGTAGAGGTTATCCCTATGGCATCCACCACAGCTG
The DNA here is from genome assembly GCA_009733165.1 of Naja naja. Taxonomy (NCBI): domain Eukaryota; kingdom Metazoa; phylum Chordata; class Lepidosauria; order Squamata; family Elapidae; genus Naja; species Naja naja. The sequence continues at coordinate 2,681,908 of CM019153.1, read as the reverse complement.
AAGCTGTCATCAAACAGCTTAAGAAGCTTTTTGTAACTCATGGGTTACCTGATGTCCTAGTTTCTGACAATGGTCCTCAATTTATGTCCAACCTTTTTGAATCCTATCTAGCACAACAGGGTATCAGACATGCCCTGACTGCCCCTGGGCACCCTTCGGCTAATGGCTGGGCTGAACGCATTGTACGATTTACCAAGGAAAAACTTCAGCAATTGGGTCCTGGGGACATCACTAAGAAAGTTGAAAAACTACTCAGTGTCCAGCATATCACTCCCAACCCATCAACTAACTTATCCCCAGCAGAGTTGTTGATGGGTAGGAAACTCAGATCTCCCCTTGACCGCCTTCATCCCACTTACGCACCCAACGCACCACTAGATTCCACTAGCAAAATTCGCACATTCACTGTGGGTGATTCTGTTTATGCTAAGAACCTTATGGGTGAACCATTATGGATTGCTGCTGAGATAACCCAAATCACAGGCCCTAGGTCTTACAGGGTACAAACAGAGGATGGTGTCCTCTGGAGCAGGCACATTGATCAGCTTAGATCCAGATTACCTCAGGAACATCAAAATTGCTCCTCTCTGGTTCCCACACCTAGTACCTCATCTAGGGGGGAAGGGGAGGATCATGAGGATAATCAGCAAGCAAGAATCAACCCCATGTGTAACGAGCCAACACGACAGGAACCATCCCAAAACCTGTCACAATACCAAAATCCGTTCTTACAAGTGGAAGACTGTACATCACTACCTGACTTAGGTGCTGACATTGGGTTGGAGATGGATTGGGAGGAGAGACCAGGTTGTAGCAACCAAACAGGTTCTACTATTACCAGAAGTCCAAGTATGGAAATGTCAGCAGACACATTTCCTCTCTCACTGGGTGAGAACCTTAAAACATCTGAACCACGTAGGTCTCAACGTACACGTAAGAGCCCCACCTATTTAAAAGAATACATTAGATAGATGGGGTTTGAGTATGGAGTGAACCTAGTGGGGAGGGGTGTTATGTATGCAGGTTTGAAGTTATTGGTTTAGTTTGAACTGTTCTTGTAAAATGTTAGAAATGATTGGTTTAAAAAGTGCGGGAAAACCCTGCACTCTGATTGGCTGTCAACTGCAGCTGCTGGCTATAAGTAGCAGCTGCAGCCCAGCCAAAGTGGGTCCGTTCTGAGCTGTAGTCACTAATAAACTAAAGAGCTTGAAGCACTCCGCGTCTGTCTCTTCATGCAAACTTAACAAAGGGGAAGAAGGCTTGTCTCATGTTATGGAGGCCAAGGGAAGGGCCAGCTGTCAAAGGAAGTGCCATTTCCCCCCCCCACCTTGGGAGGCCGGGTGAGCGAGTGGCTGAGAGGCCAGGTGAGGTTAAAATGCCAGGTATCTCCATATATTTTGCTGATAAACTGATTCACACACAGAGCCCCTCCCTGTTCATTTTATAACTTTAGCATTTCCCAACCTTGGTAAGCTGTGTTGATTTCAACTCCCAGAATCCTCCAGCCAGCAGAGTAGGCAGAATTCTGGGAGTTGAAGTCTACATAGCTTAAAGTGGCCAAGCTTGAGAAAAGCTGCTCAAGAAATAATCAGATCTATCTGTCTCTCTGGATTGGGACTACCAAGCCATCTCAGCTCAGTCACATGACCACCCAGCCATGCCTACCCAACCGGCCATGCCCAGTGAGTGGTGTCAAGCTGGCCATGCCCACCCAGTCAGCCATGACTGCTTGGCCCCCGGAGGTGAACCATAGTCCTGATGTGCCCCACCATGAAATTTAGTTTGACACCCCTGCTCTAACACATAGAATAGAATACTTTATTTGGCCAAGTTTGTTTAGACACACAAGGAATTTGTCTTCGGTGCATAAGCTTTCAGTGTACCTGCAAAACAACATAGTAATAACAACAACAAAGTAATAATCATAATAATGATACTAATAAGAGAAGGTAGTGGAACAGATGAGAAAGATAATAGTAATACAGCCATACTACACGGGTAAATATACTTAGACATAAGACAGTACTCTGGGAATTAGCTGTTCAGCAGAGTGATGATACAAGGGAAAAACTGTCTCTGTGTCTAGTTCTTTTGGTATGCAATGCCCTGTAGCAGTGTCCCGAGGGGAGGAGTCGAAACAGTTTATGTCCAGGATATGAAGGGTCTGTAGATCTTTTCTCAGGCCTCTTTCTGATTCATGCAGTGTACAGATTCTCAATAGAAGGCAGGCTGATTGCCTATTTTTTTTGCAGTCCTAATTATATGTTGAAGTCTATACTTGTCCTGCTTGGTTCCTGTACCAAACCAGACAGTTATAGAGGTACAAATGACAGACTCAACAATTCCTCTGTAGAACTTTATCAGTAGCTCCTTTGGCAATCTGAGCTTTCTGAGTTGGTGGAGGAAGAACATCCTTCACTGTGTCTTTTAAATGCGGTTCTAATGTTAGGTATCTATTTCAAATCCTGGGATATTATAGAACCCAGGATCTGGAATTATCTTTTATAGTAATTGGTCCCAGTTTCAAACTATTTTTTTATTGTTAGGGATTTTTTTTCTAACAATCAGAATCTGTCTTCTGTAAGTCAATTCTATCATTCTATCATGTCTAGTATTAAGACAAATAAAAAGAGAATAGATCTTGACATCTTTTACATAGTTATATTTTTAGATAGTGCTAGCAAGACCATTTTGAACTTTATTTCTGCTTTCTAGCATATTGGACATTCCAACCAATATTGTGTCATCTGATAAGTACCTCCATCATCACTTCAAATAATTAGTAAAAATATTGAAGAATATTGAAGATCCATGACTGATCCTTATGGCACGTCACTCAATATTTTATTCCAGCTCGATGAGGAACTATTGACGAGCACTTTTTGAGAGATAAATCCACTTAATTATCATGCTATTTGATTTATATATAATGAGCTTGCTAAACAGCATGTCATGTGCCTATGTATAAAACACTTTGCTGCAGTCAAGATATATTTATGCATTTGAACTATCTATTAAAGAAGTAAACTTCTTTAAAAAGATTATGGGTAATGTACAAGATTTTTTTGGTTCAATAAACTCTGACTTCTAATGATTGGGAAAGCCAGATTCACTTAACAACATATTATTAACTTAGCAACTGCAGTGATTCACTTAACTGTTTCAAGAAAGGTCATAAAATTGGCAAAACTCACTTAACAACTCTCTTGTTTAGCAATAGAAATGTTGGGCTCAGTTGTGATGATAAACTGATCATAAACCTGTAATCCTTTTTTTATCATCCTCTATTTTCATTTCCTACACATCTATTTTTTGCTTCTCAGCTTATCAGTGAGTCTAGTTATTCATAGGCTGCTTAATGCTTTTCATATTTTTCTTCTTAATAGGAATTGTTTACGTCTGCATTTTTAATATCTCATTTTCAAGATCTCTCATTCCTTTTTCTCTTATTTATTCTTTAGTACTTTAAGCTATGTATATTGTGCACCTTTTGTCTGAATTCATTAAAATCTGCCTTCCTAAGGAACAAGGAACATGATTGAGTTTTGTGAGCTTTTGCTCCCATAATTGGGGAAAGCAACGGGACATTGTTTCTTTCTCTCAAACTACCTGATGTGTTTACTCCATTTACTAATTCCTAACTGTCGGTCAGAATTAAGTCCAGATTAGCTACCTTCTTGTTCTACTATTTGAAAGAAGAAATTGTCAGCAAGAAATCTATTGGACCTTAAATGGCTTATTTTTTTTGGCAAATATTAAAATAGTGGAAGTCTCCTGTCACCTCTATAGCTTATCCTCTTGAGAACTTGGTAGATGATTTAGAAAGCCATTTCCACAATGCCTGCCTAAACAGGTAGCATCCTGTAAAATCCCATGATAGCTTTACTTTTGTTTAATGATCTTTACCCCTACGTTTTCCAAAGAACTTTTATATTAAAGGATAACGTTTTCTTTATTTCCACACAACTTCTTTATAAACAAAGCCACGGTATCTTCCTATTTATTTTTTATTCATTCTATTGCTATTCAAAAAATGATAGCCTTCAAGGTCTACATTTCAATCATATCTCCACTCCCACAAGGTTTCCATAATATCCATCCTGTCATATCTGCTTTTCCCACATCTGGATTTTCAGCTTTTCTTTACCAGAATTTTCTGCATTAACATACAAATACTGGTGACCGGATGGTTTTTTTCCCCCAGTTTACCAGTCTTCTTCCATCCTTCCAAGGTTGATAAAATGAGGATCCAGATTGTTGGGGGCCATATAATGACATTATAAACTGCTTAGACAGTATTATAAAGCAATATGGAGCAATATATAAGTCTAAGTGCTGGTCTTCTTCATGTTGAAGATTTCTAAATTCTCTTTTCTATCTTGTGCTTCCTTTTTTACCATTGGCAGCCATATTCAGGGGTGGGATTCAAATTTCTTAACAACCGGTTCTGTGGGCATGGCTTAATTTGTGGGTGTGGCTTGGTGATCATGTGACTGGGTAGATGTGGCTTGCTGGCTGAGCATGTCTTGGTGGTCACATGACTGGCTGGGTGTGGCTTGGTGATCATGTGACTGGGTGGGCATGACCAACTTGATGTCACTCATGTCAAGGGGTGCCTCTCCTGGCCCCTCCCCTCCCAGCCATTCCTTGACACACCCAGCCTCAACTTATCTATAGGTCTGTAAAAATGTTGTTCACCTTTTTTTAACTTCATTATCTACATACTATAGATACACTTTCATGGACTGCTGAAAGGAGGAAATGGCTCACATGCTTTGCTCAAGAGTGTGACAGACAACAGGCTATTAAGGAGCTGCCAGAAAGAGGAGGGGCAATGTATTTTCCAAAGCACCAGAAGGCAAACAAGAAGCAATGGATGGAAACTGAACAAAGAGAGAAGCAATCTAAGACTAAGGAGAAACTTCCAGACTGTGAGAACAATTAACTGTGAGAACCTTTCCCAGGACCTCTACTTGGCATCCTCCGTTTTCCTGCCTGAGCATGGGGTTGGACTAGAAGACCTCCATAGTCCCTTTCAACTCTGTTAAACACATGTGTATTTATGCTCTGGACTATAGACATGTAAACCCTGAAAAATACCTGGGCAAAAGAAAGGCAGTAAAATCACTCTAGGTGTAGAGACAGTGTAAAATATTAATATATGATGAATAATGGAACAATGAAAAATAATAGCACAGAGTTTTCTCTCCCCCCTTCCTTCCTTCCTTCCTTCCTTCCTTCCTTCCTTCCTTCTCCCTCCTCCCTCCCTCCTTCCTTCCTTCCTTCCTTCCTATTTCTTCCTTCCTCCCTCCCTCCCTCCCTCCCTTCCCTCCTTTCTCTTTTGTTTCTTTCTTTCTCTCCCTTCCTCTTTCTTTCTTTCTTTCTTTCTTTCTTTCTTTCTTTCTTTCTTTCTTTCTTTCTTTCTTTCTTCCTTCCTTCCTTCCTTCCTTCTTCTTTCTTTCTTTCTTTCTTTCTTTCTTTCTTTCTTTCTTTCTTTCTTCTCTCTCTCTCTCTCTCTCTCTCTCTCTCACACACACACACACACACACATATACACACACACCCCTGGTCTGGGATGAACCGAATGATCCGGTCAGCTCCAGTCAGCAGTGGGCGGCAGGAAAAGGAAGAAATTGGGGGGGGCATGGTGGCCGGGTCATGGAGACCACCCCCCGGCCCTCCCAAAGTACCTCAGTGAGAGGCAGGTGGTGGGCAGCGGTGGTGCTCTGACCGGGAGGGCAGGAACCTGGATGCCTCTCATAAGCAGCGCTGTTGCTGCAGCGCCTCCACCTGCTTCCTTTCATTTTGCCCCTGGGAGAAGTGGGCAGAGGTGGCAGAGGTGGTGGAGGTGATGCGGCGCCAGGTCCGCCGCCCTACTGGTTGGAGCACCGCTGCTACAGCTTGCTGCACCGCAGCTGCAATGTGGTAGGGAGAGCTGGGAGAGCACTGCATGGTGGCTTAGCCAGCCAGCCAAGCCTGGGAATTGTGGGGGAGGAAGGTAGGTATAGCCAGCTCCGCAGGCTGGATGGGGCTGCCCTGGTGGGAAAGCCAGCCAGCCAAGCACGGGGATTGAGGAGGGGCAGGCAGGTAGGCCCCAGCCAGTGCCGCTGGTGGGATGGGGCCATGCCGGTGGGGAAGCCAGCCAGCCAAGCCCAGGGATGGTGGGGGGGAGCAGGTAGGTAGGCCCCAGCCAGAGCTGCTGGAAGGATGGAAATGCGCCAGTGGAGAGGCCAGCCAGCCAGGCCGGGGGATGGTGGGGGGGACTGGCAATGTCCAGGGATAGTGTGGGAGGGGCTAGCATGACTCGCAGGCTTACCTGTGAGCAGGCAGATCAGGGCTGCTCAGTTGGGGTTAGGATTAGCCTAACCCAGCTGGAAGGAACAGTGGAGAGGCTTGTGGTGGTGGTAGTGGGGAAAGGCAGCCGGGGCTTGCAAAGCCTCACTCACCCAGGTAGATCATCAGATCAGGCAGGGCCACAGCAATGGCTGGCCTGGCAGGTGGGCAAAAGCAGGCTGCAGGCATGTCACGCATGCACATGATGTTGCTATAGGGACTGACTGGGCAGGGAGCGGAGAAGCGAGCAGAGAGGGCCAGGGCCAGCAGAGGCCCAATTTACTGGTTCTCCAAACTATGGAGAATCATAACAACTGGTTCTACCGAACTGGTCCGAACCAGTAGAATCCCACCCCTGGCCATATTTCTAATGTTTATCTCTTTTCTACATGAGGCTGTCCCTCGGTCTCTCTGGAATCAAAACATTGCTAACACTGACTACTTACCAGTTCATTTCTAGGGTCCTGCTTTTTCTATTTAGATGAAAACATTAATTTACCTTCCTATCCAGTACTTTATGCTAATTTGTCAGCCTCTAAAGCAGGGGTCCCAGTGGTGGGATTCCAATAATTTAACAACTGGTTCTCTGCCCTAATGACTCCTGGATGGGCGTGGCTGGGTGGTCATGTGACTGGGTGGGCATGGTCAACTCGATGTCACTCACATCAAGGGGTGTCTCACCTGGTCTCTTGCCCCTCCCCTTCCCAACCACTCCTCGCCTCCTCTTGCATGAGAGAGGAAGCTTTTTCAAAGTCATCTTCCCCATGATACTAGTCAATAAGATGAGAAATGATGTTCTACAGTGGCATTCAATTTACTACAATGATTTTTACAAAATGCACTAAAGCTTGCAGAATGCATATCTGCTTATACTGATAAAGATTATTCTTTTTGAACATTAAAGCATATGGTCAAGCAAATATTTCCAATCCATTGTAAATGAAAACACATTTGAAAGGTATTTTCAAAACAGTCAGTTAGTAGATGTCGCAGTTTGTATTGATCCAGCCAGCACACAAACAAATAATTCAGCAGGATTCATTATATAGAAGAAACTTCTTTATATACAATAATATAAAACATGATGTATGTATACAATATCCATGCAGCTTTTGTAATGTGGTAGAGAAAAGAAGTAGCAAGTACACAAACAAGCACCAGAACACACAAGCAAAGAGAAATGAACTCTTTTTATATACAGAACAGTTAAGCTAAGCCATGCCTAGGTTACAAACCATCTCACATGGCTCACACAAAAAACACTGTGATTCAGTCACCAAACAGTCCCTATTGGCTGACTTGTTGCCATATCTATTCTAGTTCATGAATTCTTATACACTGACAGTCTTACCATTTTTCTCTTCTCTTTTAATTAAATCTTTCTGCTTTTTTTTTCTTGGGCCTTATTGCAATGATCCAAAACTTTTACAGAACCTTCACAAAGAACCACTTCTAATTTAACTGGAATACATTGTTTTCGTTCTCAGTTTTTCTGGTTACAGAACTTCCCTTAACTCATCATTTCTCCCTTTAATGATGTTTGTATGTACTTGCAAGAAAAGGAAGCATTTAAATTTACCACCCTGGCGAGGGCAGCCCACTGTATCCAGGCCCACCTTTATCCTCTGAATGGCAATCCAAGCACTGGAGGGCCACCACTGCCTCACGAGCCAGCCAGCCTGCCTAGCCCAAGCCCGCCAAATGCTCCTGGCCAGTCTCCCAGGGACTAGGCATGAAGGGACGATTGCGCCCAGCCCCATGTTGCATGGCAAGGCCTGCAGGCAAGGCTTCTAGGTCCAACAAAGGGGCAGGGGCAGGACTTCCTCCTCTCCCTCTTCTGGGGATATTTTCAAACAAAGGGCTGGGAACTTCAAGTGAGGCATGTGCTGCAGCCTCACCCACCCCCACTGGCAGCTCTGGGCTGGGCAGCGATTTGGCTTTTCTGGCTGGCTGTGACTGTGATCTTACCTTCCTCCTGCAGCTGATGTCAGGGGGGAAAGTGAGCCAAGGCTGAGCCATTGCCACTCGGCTCCCCCTCCAGCCTGCATCTCACTCCCCCAGCTCCTCCACAGCTGCTGGGCCTCACCTGCCAGTGGGCAGGGGGCAACCAGGGATCATGAGACTATGCTGCCCACATTGCCCCTCTGCCAGCTGCCCCTCCTTCACCTGCCCACCAGCTCGTGTGCTTTGGCCAAGCTCGGGCTGCTGCTGTAAGAATGGTGTGAGCCCCATGGAGCTGGAAGGTAAGGCTGATGGTGGGGAAGGAAGTTCCACTTCAGGCTTGCTGGCTTTTGGGCCCTGCCCTGGGCTGCCACCTGCTCGCCCACCCACCTTAGGTCTCACATCCAGCCCCAACAAGGGAACGTATCACTTCCAGGCCAGGCCAGGCAGTGGATGGGTGAACAGGCAACCCTCAGGGGAGACATTTTCTCTCAGACCTCCCATCTGGAGGCCCCATGGAAGCTGAATCTGGGCCCAAAACACAGCCGAACCTTGCTGTGTCCCCCACAGTGAGGCAGCTGTTCAGCTGAGTGCAGCAAGCCCTCAACGGAACTTCCTTCCCTGCTGTCAGCCTTACCTTCCAGCTCATGGGGCTCACACCATTCTCATGGTGGCAGCCCGAGCTCATCCAAAGTGTACAGGCTGGTAGGCAGGCAAGAGGGGAGCAGCTGGCAGAGGGGCAATATGAGCATCATAGCCTTGTGCTCCCTGGTTGCCCCCTGCCCACTGGCAGGCGAGGCCCAACAGCTGCAGAGAATCCAAGCAGGGGGCAAGATGCAGGCTGTCAGCTTCCACAACATTTTCTTGACACCTCATGCTGCTTGCTTCTTGTCAGCTGTCATAGAAATGAAAAAGAGCCTTGGTGGTGCAGACTGTTAAATGCCTACCACTTAAGATCCAGCTGCCTACAATTACTGTAGGCTCGAATCCCACCAGGCTCAAGGTTGACTCAGCCTTCCATCCTCTCGGGGTAGGTAAATTGAGGACCCAAGATTGTTGGGGGCAATAAGCTGACTTTGTAAAAATGCTGCTTAGTAATAAGCAGGCATATACAATGGAAAGAAGGCTATTGCTGAGCGCATTGGGTTGTATCCCAAAAATTGTAAGCCACCCCTGAGTCTCCTGAGAAGGGCGGCATATAAATATGAATTTAAAAAAAAATGGAGGGAGGGGTAATTTGGTATTTGGGAGGGGAAGTTTTCTGGAGAGGGAAAATGGTTTCTGTGTGAATTAAAAAGGAGGGGATGTTTTCCTGCTTACTGTGCAGATGCATGGACTTATCTCTGCTGAGCCAAGGTCAACTGTCTTGGCATACCAGATGAGGGAATATCCACCTGAAGATGTACCCCACATGACACTATAAGCACTTCAAATTGTATGTCCAGTCTGGACCCTTGGGGGTGGGAACTTGGGATAACTTTTGATATGTAATTTCCATGCCTATTTGCCTCAGATCTTGCTTTCTTTTGTTGCTATCACTTCAAACTCAGTAAAAGTACCCTTTCTCTATAACAATGGAGTTGAGGGAGTTCTTTCTTGGGTTTTGAATGAGGCACATCTGACATTAAGCAAGATCTGCTTTATCAGCCCACCCAGAGATAAACTTTCCATGGGGGTTGAGCAAAAAATGTCTAACCAAGGTAGCGATCAAGAGGACATGTGAGCTGCTGGATCTACCCCTCCCCAGTACCTTTGCAGTCAGGGGGAAGCTGAGCTGCTGTCAGCATTGCAGATTGATGAGAAGCCAGTTTGAGCCAAATGGTCTCTGGGAATAGGATGGATGGAAATCTCAGAGGAGCTCCTCTCTTGGGTAAGAGTTGCTAGATGCCGGTGTGGGAAAGCTGCCTGGCAGGAGGCTGACAAAGAAAACTTCCTGCTGACTTAAGCCCTGCACCTCTTACATGAAGGGATTATGACATGTTTATGATGGCCCTACGGGCTTGGTTTGAACATCTCCTTGCTGAACGTAAGGCATTAGGATGAAAACTGTAAACCAGGGGCAAAGGTCAGTGGCTGAATATACTCAGGAGTTTCAGTAATTGGCATGCCACATGCGTGAGTGGTCCCAAGAGACCCTGATGGAATCCTACAAAGATGGGCTGAATGAGGAGGTCTACCAAAGCTGTATCTCCAGAGGGGCTCCTCAAGATCTTCAGCACTGGTATGTGTTGGCTGCTGATGTAAAGATGTAAACTGATGCTGGGATGGCCTCAATTGGAGTAAGCTTTCACCTACTGCCCTGAAAGAGGCTCCTAAAACTAGAAAAAGCGGGTCAGCGGCAAAACCCAAATCCACAGCCTGTTTCCAATGCGGAAAGAGGGGCATTGAGCTGCTGACTGCCATGCCAAACTTGATTTTAAAGTAATGCCCAGCAGCAGGAAGAAAGTCGAAAAGCCTCCAGGTAAACATCATGAAACGGCCCTGAAGGGCATGGAAGTCATTGAGTTTGCTCCCCTGGAAAAGGAGGAGTTGGGAACTCTGACCACCTCAGGGCAGAGTGAAACTGACTCCAATGATGACTCCTTGGTAAGTCAACATGACCATCCCAGTGGTGTTAAGAGTGCCTTCATTTGGCGTCCAAGGGAAGATGTTATCCCTTTTGGGTATACAAGATGTGTGATTAGCCCAGAGGTGATGGACAAACTAGGGCTGAGATTAAGGACGTTAAAAATACCCATAGCATTTTGCCAGTTAGATGGATTGGTGGCTGGAGGAGGCCCAGCTCATTTTGTAATGGAGCCAGCGGAAATGTGGATGGGGGACCACCAAGAGACTTTGTGTTTTATTGTGGTCCCAGGGATAGAGCACCCTCTCCTACTCAGATTACCTGACTCCAGAAATGGAATCCTCACGTGGACTGGAGGAAGGGTCTGTTGCACATCAATTTTGCCCAGCCACAGAAGGGAGGGGGAAGTCCCCTAGTAATGGCCCAAGCCACTAAGGAGCTAGCATTGGTGGCAAGGGAACACATTGCTGGGGAGGAGAAAATCCCAAAGTTTTTAGTGAGAGGACTTCGGACGTGCTCCCACCCCATCACCCCACAGACTACAGCATTGAGATCCTCCCTGGGGAGAAACTCCCTAAGCCAAAGCTGTATTTGATGACTCTGTGAGAGCTGGAGGAATTGTGGTCTTTTGTTCATAAAAACCTAAATGGGGTTTCATCCAGCCTGCTAGGCCATGAGTGGCTGCCCCGGTGGTGTTCTGGGAAAAAAAGATGGCTCCTACCGCTTATGTGTGGATTACAAAAACCTGAATGCAGTTTGCGTAGAAAATGTTTACCCGCTTCCCTTAATGAAGGACGTGTTAGCTCATCTAGCCAAAAGGAAAGATTTTCACTAAGCTCGATTTGAGAGACCCTTACTACAGAGTTCGGATTAAGGAAGGGGATGAATGGAAGACCGCATTCAATTGCCTTTTGGGTTGTTCCCAGTTTAACATACTTCTGATTGGGCTGCAAGGAGCTCCTGCTGTGTTTATGCAGCTGATAAATGAGGTGTTGCATGAGCACCTTTACAAGGTGGTTTGGTTTACCTGAATGATATTCTTATATACACAGAAACCATGGAAGAGCACATAAAGTTGGTGCAATCAGTCCTGAAAAAACTCAAGGCTGCCAAAGTGTATGCTAAGCTATCTAATGAATTTCACCAAAGGAAAATTGACTATTTGGGTTACCGCATATCACATGATGGGATAGAAATGGACCAGGAGAAGGTCTGAGCAGTCATGGAGTGAGCTCCCCCACACACCAGAAAACAGTTGCAAAGTTTTCTAAGGTTTTGCTAATTTCTATTGCCAATTCATCCCTGCTTTTGCAAAGATTGTGTTTCCCATTACTAATCTCCTAAAGCCAAAAGGTGAACTGAAACCAAAGCCCAGCCTACCCCTGGAGTGGTCCATGAATGCCAAGTGGCTTTTGAGAAATTGAAGCAGCTATTTGCAGCCCAACCTGTCCTTAAACATCCCAACATGGATGCTCCCTTTGTGGTCCAGGCCGATGCAAGTGATGTTGCTGTGTGAACATTCCTACTACAAGCAAATTTTTTATTTTTTAATTTTTTAATTTTTTAATGAGATTTCTATGCCACCCTATCTCTCGGAAGACTCAGGGTGGCTTACAATACTAAAAAGATAAATACAAATATTAAAAAGTCATTAAATCTGAAATCCCACTAAACCAATAAAACTAATAAAACAAGTTCTAAAATCCCATCCCCTCCATCAGTCCGGGCTGGCAAGTTGAAAAAGCCATGTTTTTAGGCCCTGGTGGAAGAACCAGAGGTCAGGGGCCACCTGGAGCTCCAGGGGCAGCTGATTCCATAGGGTGGGTGCTCCCACAGAGAAGGCCCTACTCCTGGGGGCTGCCAGCTGACATTGCCTGGCCGACGGCACCCCAAGGAGGCCCTGCCTGTGGGAGCGCATGGGACGTTGGGAAGCCATTACTGGCAGCAGGATCTCCTGCAAATACCCCAGTCCTATGCCATGTAGGGCTTTATAGGTCAACACCAGCACCTTGAATCTCACCCGGAGGGCAACCGGTAACCAATGTAGCTCACGCAGGAGGGGTGTAACATGGGAGTATCGAGACACTCCCATCACAACCCGCGCCGCTGCATTCTGGACAAGTTGAAGCCTCTGGGTGGTCCTCAAGGGCAGCCCCATGTAAAGAGCATTGCAGTAGTCCAGACAGGAGGTAACGAGCGCGTGACTGACCGTGCATAGGGCATCTTGATCCAGATAGGGGTGCAACTGACGCACCAGGTGAACCTGGCCCCCCTGGCCACGGCTGATTTACTGTCCTTTGCAGAGGTTGCTTATAATAACTCCATCCATAGTAGCCCTGGGTTCACCCCATTTAAAGTAGCTACTGGTCAGGATGTTGTACCCATTCCAGAGCTACCTCAGGAGAAACCCTAAACCCCTTCACTGGCGGAATGGATAAACCAGCTCCAGCTTATCTGGCCTGTCATGTAAAGCATTAGATGATGCTCATCGAGCCCATAAGAAACAGGCAGATAGAAAAGAGGTCTGCAGAAAGTCTACCAAGTGGGAGATAAGGTTTTCTTATCCAGTAGGTACTTACAGACCACACCAAAGATACTATTCAGTAGGTTCTGACCAGTTCTGGAGAACCAGTAGTGGAAATTTTGAGTAGTTTGGAGAACTGGCAAATACCACCTCTGACTGGAGATTTTACAGTATCCTTCCCCTGCCATGCCCACCAAGCCACGGCCACAGAATCGGTAGTAAAAAAAAGAATCCTACCACTGGATCACACAGAAGTCAAAGAAATTGGGACCCAAGTATGTAGGATCTTTCCCAATTGTATGGGTTGTGAACCCTGTCACAGTACAGTTACAGCCAAATACCCTTAGAAGGATCCACCCTGTGTTTCATGTTAGTTTATGAAACCTGAACAGACTTCCCCACTTTGACCTGACCAACCTGCCCCTCCTGTTCCCCTCCTAATCAAAGGTGAACAACATTTTGAAGTTAAGGAAATTTTGGACTCCAGGAAACATAGGGGAAGAATTCAGCATTTGGTTGCTTGGAAACATTTTCCTCCTTCTCAGTCGGAATGGGTAAATGAATGTGATGTCAGGGCCACTAAATTTACACAACTGTTTTGCTCTAAATACCCAGATAAGCCTTGATGTATTATTCTAAATATTCACTGGTTCTGCTTGGGTTCTTGTCTGCCTGTTATCTACTATGTTTTGTTTTCCGGGGCTAGCACTTCTATTGTAGGAGGGCCAAATGTCAGCCTCCACAATATTTTCTTGACACCTCATGCTGCTTGCTTCTTGTCAGCTGTCATAGAAATGGAGGAAGGGGTAATTTAGTATTACCACAGGTGGGGGGAAGCTGAATGGTGATGGCTCAGCCCTGTCTCACTTTCCCCTCTGCCACCAGCCACAGGAGGAAGGTAAGGTCATGGGACGAAGAAAGAGGTGGTCATGGGGGAAAAGCAGGAAGAGGGAGTAAGGAACTTCTGAAGGTGGGGAAATGGGTAAGCAAGTCGATTCAGAAGAGGTGAGACCACAGTTCAAACATGCAGGAGCAAGTGGTGTGGTGTGGTGGGAGGTGTCCCTTTAGAAGGGCAGGAACTGGTGCTTCCCCTGACCCAAGGCAAAGGGTGAGTGGGGAGCATGTAGGCGGAGGCCTTGGGGAAGTCCAGAGGCAGGAACTGGTGCTTCCCCTGACCCAAGGCAAAGGGTGAGCAGACGGCATGTGGGCGGAGGCCCCAGGGAAGCCCAGAGGCAGGAAATGGTGCATCCCCCAACCCAAGGTGAAGGGCAAGTGGGTGGCATGTGGGTCGAAGGAGAGCAAGAGCCAGGCCTGAAAGGGGCTGAGCTTCCAAGGCGGCCCTTCAGCTGAGTGCTTTACCTTCATGGGTGAGCAGAGAGGGTGAGGTGTGGAGATCAGATGGGCTTTGTGGTCAGCGTGGTAGGCTGTGGTGAAGGCAGGCAAATGGGCAAGGCACGGAGATCAGCTGCGCCACATGGTCTGGGCAAGTGAGTGAGCAAAAGAGCCAGAAAGTAGTTGGGCACGGGCATGACTCTAGCCAAGGCGGGCAAGGTGAGATAGGGCAGTGTGGGGTGGGGCAGGGCAGTCGGGGCCAGGCAGTGGTGCGATTAGCCAGTTCTCCGAACTGCACAGAATCTTGACCGTTTGTCTGAACCAGTCCGAACCGGCTGAAACCCACCTCAGAGTGGTTCCCAATCTTTCTGGCATCAGGGAACAGTTTCATGGAAGACAATTTGTCCACAGGTCTGTGGGGGATGATTTTGGTGTTTCTCACTCGCCTTCTGCTCATCTCCAGCTGTGCAGCCTGGTTCTAACAGGGAGGTTGGGGATCCCTTTTGAGAAGGGTTTGCCTTCTTGTAGTAGTTTCTTTTGAACTCACGTGAGCAAGGAGGAATAGGTAGCAATTAGTCATTTTGGTGACCCTGATATCCTGTATAAGTGCAGTAGGAAGACAGCATACTTGGCCATAGGGGGGGAGGTGTTACCCCCTGTGGATAGGGCGCGGAATCTGGGGGTCCTCCTGGATGTACGGCTCCGGTTGGAGGATCAGGTGGGGGCCGTTGCCAGGGGGGCCTTTGCCCAGCTCCGCCTTGTTCGACAACTTCGCCCTTTTCTGGACCGGGACGCCCTGCGCACGGTCACTCATGCCCTTGTTACCTCTAGGCTCGACTACTGCAACGCTCTCTATTTGGGACTGCCCTTGCATACCATCCGGAGATTGCAGCTGGTGCAGAATCTGCGGCGCTGGTGGTGATGGGAGTTACCCGGTTCTCCCATACGACCCCCCTCCTGCGCGGCCTTCATTGGTTGCCGGTTGCGCTCGGGTGAGATTCAAGGTTTTGGTATTAACATACAAAGTCCTTCATGACATGGGTCCTCAATACTTAAGGGAGCGTCTTCTTCCAATATCAAATACCGGTCGCCTGTGCGAGCCCATAGGCAAGGACTCCTCGGGGTCCCGTCGGCGGGCCAATGCTGGCTGGCGGTTCCCCGACGACGAGCCTTTTCTGTCGCGGCCCCTGACCTCTGGAACCAACTGCCTTTGGGGCTCCGCCTGGCCCCGATCTCCACACCTTTCGCCGTGAGTTAAAGACCTGGTTGTTTGACCAACCCGGGCTGTGACCCCCTTGGGGGAGGGATGGTTTTAAGGTTTTATAATGTTTGAACTTATAATTTAATTTAATTGTTTTTTAAGTATTTATTGTTCCTGTTTTAGTTGTAAGCCGCCCCGAGTCTTCGGAGATGGGGCGGCATATAAGTTCAAATAATAAATAAATAAATAAAATAAATACTTCCTAATGATAGCCTCTCTGGTCTATGCACATGTTTTATTCTCTCAGGAATTAGTCTCTGTAATTGGTCAGTCCCAGTGGTACTAATCTTCTATAGGTTTGTCCTCTGTCCCTGGATACTTCCTACGTTCTGGACAACCATGAAATATTTGTATGTTGTTCACTTTTCTTGAAGTCTTAAAGAAAAAAGGCTGGCTTCCAGTCAGCTCTCTAGTTCTTCTAGTATACAAATGCACATTTGCAATTGGTGCAGTTAGCGTGATAGAAAAAACAAACATTGCATGCATCTGGCAGATCTCCACTGTAGTTCCTTCCTTTTCTGTCCATTCCGTTCGTAGAAACTGAGACCAGTATATTTATCCCTATAGTAATGTTTTTGTTAATTCCCTCTTATTCCTGTTTGCTCCCCATTTTTCTCATTCCTGTACTCAGCTTCCATCTGACCTCTTTCTAAAGAGAGCTGGCTGAGATTGAAAGTTATTCACAGCATATTTTGATTTTTGGGGGGGGCAGGGGGGATTTCATGAGCAATTGATAATACAAACACAGTCCCAGGTGTCTTTCATTTTCACATTAGCTGGGTTAGAAGTACTTTAAAGCATGCTTTTTAACATGATTCCACAATTTTCTTCTATAGCTATGTAGTCATAGATAAGGAACGTTTGTACAAAAGGACCCGATACTGCAATATGTCTTGTCACATTATACTTACCCTTACACCTGATTTCAAATGTAAATTGCACAGTATTTAGCTCTAATGAAAATACTCCAGTGAAGGAAATTGTTAAGATTTTCTGGTGGTCTCCTAGGAGTAGTATTAAAACCTCCATTACTAACATCTCTGGAAAGACAAATTGTGCACTGAGAATACAAAAGCCCCATTGGCATCTAAATATGTGCCAATTAATGCACAGTTACAGATCTGCAGATCTGTATGGAGATATAAAAATAGGGCCTAGAAAAGCTATTTAGATTTATGAATAGCGGAGCTCCTTGACCCTGGATTTTTAATCTTCACTTAATCATGGCATTTTGCTTTCTATTTATTTATGCAGTTGCTTCAATGAACAAATTAATAATTATACAGCACATTGACAAACATGCCAAGTAATATTTGCTAGATTTTAAATTAATTTAATTCAAGGGCCACTTCATTTACAGGATTCATATGCACATCAAGCAGTAGATTCCACTTGATTGCAAGTCCTGAGACACTAAGTTTCTTTCATCGTTCTCCTCTTCTAGTGTGTGTATGACTCTTCTGAAGAAACAGGCAGCTGTCTAACTTACTTTAGAAATAGATAAATGATTTGAGACAGGTGGAAGACAAGAAAATGATAGACAAATAGGAATATAGCTAACTGCATCAATGACATATACTTAGAAACAAGAGTCGCTACTGTGAAGATAGGAAAACAATTAACTGCTAACATCTCCAACTATTTTCCAGTTATTTCCATTTTTCAATTTGCCCTCCTACATACCTGTTTAAAATAATTTTAATTGCAGGTTTAATCTTGTGGTTCTTCAAATGATTCTCTTCATCACAAAGAGCATGAGCTTTCTTTATACACAGGAGTTTAATTCCCTTTTAATGTGGATAGATGTAAAATTTACATTTTATGATTGAAAAGGTTACTCACCCTTGTTGGAGAATGTTAAAGTGCTGGACCAAGAGTAAATTGCAAAGGTTATCTCTTTCCATGGGTGTTATTATCATCTTGTGATTTCAAATTATATTTATATATTTGTCTGAAATGTCTAAATTTCGCTTTCTGTCAGACAATCTTTTTGTTATGAAATGTGTGCTCCATTTCTTCTAACTCCATTTCACTTGCCACACAATTTAAATATTATGTTTTTAAAGTGAATAAGGGGTACCATTATTATAATTGTAAAGTCACCAAATATTAAAGAAAATGGTATATGTTAGTTTTTACACAAAATCAGGCAGGAGGGAAGGCTAGTAGGATCTTCATATTTTGGATCCATATTTTACTGTCCAAGTGAATTCACCGTGGAAATGTAGGAACTTTTTTTTCTAAAGGAAATTTTTATTAATCATATTTCCACCATAAGGCTACATTTCCACTCATTACAGCGTTCCAGTATTGGTATTCACTCATATTAACGTAGTTTCTAATTATATAGGTTACTATTCTATATATTATATAACTATTTCTACATTTAACTTGTAACAGTATTTACAGATATATATATACAGTATTTCCCCATTTTACTATAGCTCCTACATACTCTTCATGTAACAACATTACTCTGTTTTCTAACCAATTATACCATATATTCCAGATCATACAGTATTCTGTTTCTTCTGTACCTTTTAATTCCATAGTTAACCTGTTCATCTCTGCACACTCAAGAACCTTTTTTATTATCATAACACCAGAAGGAGTGTTGTCTTGTTTCCAATTTTGAGCAAAAGCAATTCTGGCCGCAGTTATTATATGAAGTATAACATATTGAAGTTTTTTTGCAGGTATTTTGTCTTAATATGCCCAATAAAAATAGTTCTGGTTTCATCTCAATTTTTTGTTTGGTAATTTCTTCTAGCCAATTCTTTATTTAAAGCCATTATTTTCTAGATTTTGGGCAGGTCCACCAAATATGAAAGAAAGTTCCTTGTTTATAGTTCCAACATCTCCAAAATTTCTCCGATCTGTTTGGAAACATTTTGGCCAATTTTGCTGGGGGTAAATGCCAATGGTAGAACATTTGTACAGATTTTCTTTGTAGGCTGCTGACATTGTTAATCTGTAATTTTTCTCCCACAATTTTTCCCAGTGTTCCAATTCAATACTGTACCCAAAATTTTTGGCCCAGATTATCATAGTCTCTTTAACTGTTT
This sequence comes from Naja naja, assembly GCA_009733165.1. NCBI lineage: Eukaryota > Metazoa > Chordata > Lepidosauria > Squamata > Elapidae > Naja > Naja naja. Next base: position 2,662,886 of record CM019153.1, on the reverse strand, counting down.
CTTCCTCCATTTTGAATCTTAAAAGATAATTATATGTTTTAGTAATCATTCCCCCCTCGTCCCCTGTAATATCTTATCCAGTTCCTATTGATCTTTATAAAAACCATATTGTTCTAAGTCTTTTTTGTACCTTGTCCAAATTTGTAGGTATGGCCACCAATCTATCTCTAAGGACTCTTAATGTACTATAACAATTTCATTGAAATTAACATTAAGTCCCTGATGAAAACATCATTAAATTCCCATAAAAATAGCTGTGATAATATGGAAAATAATTTCCATAAAAGCATCTTTTGTTTAGGAAATTATTACAGTCATTAGATTTATTTTCTTCCTGGAACTCAAGGCAATACATATGGCACTTTACCTTCCATTTTATCCATGCAGTGATAACTTTGTGAAGTAGATGGGCTGAGAGAAAATAATTGGCCCCAAAACACCCTCTAAATAAGGTATTAAAGGAAGAACATATTTTAAGAATTTAGATGTTATATGATATTTAAATTAATAGAGATTGGAAGAAAAGGAGATGTTCAAAAATAAAGCAATCTTTCTACAAAGAGGATTTTGGTTTTCATCAGGTAGACATTTGGTTGTTGAGTTGCAGAACAGAGTCTTTTTTTCTCCTTCTATGTGATCTAAAAATGAAGAAACTCATGTTTTTATTATATGAAGAAGACAAGAAATTAGGGAAACCAGACATGAGAACTGTTAACCAGAAATTTGTCACTGTAATGTCAATGCAGATGCTTGAGATTCTTAAAGTTGCATTAAATATAACTGGATAATTCCAAATTGTGGATGACTGCTGATATTAAAAATGGAAGTATGATGTAAAGATTAAAATCAGATAGGAAGTGCATATTCAAAAGCATTGTTTCTTCTTCTCTAAGGACTTTTTTATTTGCTGACTTTCAGATTAGAGGCTAGAGCTATAATGAAATTTGGTTGCAAATAATGTAGAAATATATTTGTCCCTTTGATATCTGGGGTAAAAGTAAAGCAGATGGTACTTCATATTTTGTATATATGAAGGAATATATACATGCGCATGGGTTATTGGCCAGTTTTGGCCAGTTTTGTTCTTTTCAAAAGCTTTTAGATGATATTTCAAATAATTTCTTACAATTTAAACACATGTTACAGAATTTGCTTCCTTTCCATAATCAACAGCTAGGATAATTTGGAGTATTAGGAAAAGTAGATGGAGGCAGAGACATCAAATGCTCTCTAAAAAGCATTTAAATTATACTGTCAAAATTGTCACATTTATTTCCCCAGAAGGAGAAAGAAATTGATTTCTTCAGACCTCAATTTTTGGCTTTTTATATATATATAATAATGTGTGTGTATTATATATATAAAAAGCCAAAAATTGATATACATACATACATACATACATACATACATACATGGGTGGGATGCAAATATTTTAATATGTGGGAGTGGCTAGCTGGGTGTGGCCATGTGACTGGGTGGGCATGGCTTCTTTTTTCTTTCTTTCTTTGTTTTTTTGCAGCACCCATCCCTGCACTCCATTTTGTTTTGCCTCCTGGCCTCAGGGAAGCCTCCTGGGTGAAGCAGTAAGACAGCGGGGAGATCCCTGCACAGTTGATCGTCAGAACAGCTGATCATAGGGAGAGGAAAAAAGAAATAACTTAAGGAGTGACTGGGCAGGGAAGAATGCAGTCAGCGATGTCAGGCATGTGCACCATGTTGCGCATGCACGATAAGGACTGATTGGGTGGGGTGGGGCGGGGTGGGTGGAGAGAGGTGGGGCCAGTCAGGGACATGATTTGCTGGTTCTATGAACTGTCCAGAATTGTAACAACCAGTTCTATAGAACCAGTCCAAACCGGTACAATCCCACCCCTATGTGTGTGTGTGTATGTATGTATGTATGTATGTATGTATGTATGTATATCACACACTTCTCCCAGGAGAACGAAGCTGAAGACACCAGCCTGAAGATGACGGATGAGATTTCGTCGAAACGTTGCCAAGGTATTCTCAATCTTACACGGGACAAGACCCGAATACACCAAGACCTACATCTATATGTATATGTATATATATTCATTTGTATTTATTTATTTTGCATTTCAAATGTAAAGGTGGATGCCCCTCTATAGAACCTGACTGATTACTGTGATGCTAAAGTGACAGAAGATGGAAAGGCTGGGAATGTGATTTGAAAATGCTTAATCCAGTTTTAAACTGTGCTGTTGAAATTTTTAACCTTCATGGTTCTAAATGGATGAAGCATGATGGGATGTAGCAGCCTGCTTTTTAATGTAGGAAATATTACCGATTTAGTAGTCTGTGATGTATACAGATACTTATTTATTTGTAAATTGGAGTGCATGTTAATAGGACTGAGTAAATTCCAGCACTGTAAAGTATTTTCATGGCCTTGTCAGTTGTATCATCAAAATAAATTCAATTGAAACAAAATGTCATTCAATTTTCTATAAGTGCTATGGGATAGAAATTTGATTGCATTTCAGAGGTCCTTCAGTGTAAAACAGTCAGAATGATTGGATAAAAAAAGATTTGGAGGAAGATACCCCAAATCACCTCTCACAAATGCTTCCCCTTCTGTGCATGCCTTTGAGGACCAGAGGCAAAAGGTAACATGGAATTCTAATTTGTGTTGGAAGAAGGAACTTGGCAGAAACAGTTTAAATTTCATCTAGCTATAAACAAAACAAAACAAAAACCATTTTCCAGGGGTTTTTTTTGTAGTAGGAAGCCATTTTCTTTAGCCTTGAGGAAAATGGTGGCAGAAGGCAGAGGTACAAATGTGGCGGGGTGAAGGCAATTGAAATGAAAGTGTTCATGTAAAATGGAAGAAAGAAAGCTGGTTGCTGGACTACCCAAAACTGGATTTGTATGGAACCTCTTTACCTGCTCATTTGTTTGTTTATTCATCTGTGGAACACTTGCCTGGCTTCATGACAGCAGCTTTTGAAAATAACAGAGAATGTCTGAAGAGGGAGTTTATGTGTATATTATCCTGGATATACGTAAAAGCTTCACAGAGAGGAAGTTGAGAAATGTTCAGGCCGTTGAAACAGCACCACAGAGGCAAACATTTTGCTGCTGGGAATTGGTAGGGGGTCCATTTGCTGGCTAATAAAAATTGACAAGTATTTTGAGTATGTGTTTCAAAAGGTTATTTTAGAATGGAATGAACTGAAATTAACAAATACCCCCCAAAATGAATTTATGAATGTGAATTGAAGATTGCCTAAAATAAAAGTAATCTGGTAGTACTGCAAATAGGGTAGTTATTATATTCTGAACTTTTTTTTCTTATCACACCTGTAGACTTTTGGATCTTAAAAGTCACATTGAACTATTCAGAATTAAAAATCACCCAGCTTTCCCTTTAAAAAAAGCTACAATGAGATTCAAATCTTTTGACAACAAGCCTTGGTTGGTAATAGATTATAATAGAAATACCTTCCAGAGTAAAATTCTAATGCTGCTAATGCACTACAGTTATCATATACACAGCATGTCTTGAAAGTTCAGCTCACACTTACTTGCTATGCATTAGAAAGTGTTGTCAAACAGATGAGTTGTCACCTTATTTATAAAGTCTCATGTTGACTTTATGGAACAATGAAATTTTAATCATTCTAGCACTTAGACTAGAAAGCAGTTTTGATAACTGAGGGTGAAGCTGTTCTAATGTTATGAGAAAGGCAGAAAGATAGTAGTTATTCGCTAAACAGCATTTATTAGTCATTAGTCATGAGTGAATAATGTATGGGATTTTCTCTGTCTCTCTTTTGTAACAGCATCCCTTTTCTTCTTTGCTATAAATTATGTTTTTGATTCTTGCTCTAGTGCTTCCTTCTCTTTGTCTACCCTCCATCAACTTCCTGTTTTCAAAGTATATCTTAAATAAACCAATTGTCAGTTATTTTCTTGTCACCAGATATGGAAAAAATGTAAGCCGAGTCTCACCCATTAGTCTAAAAATAATAAAGCAGTCAAACTTGGTGCCACATTTAAAATCATTTGATTGGTCACCTTTCAAGTGTCTAACCAGCATGGTGAGCTGTCTGCAAAATGATATGTGTTTTCAGTCATTAAGTTTTCTGCTCCATTGAATATGAAACAGTTGGTAAAGACCTTGGGAAAGATTATTCTAGAATGATCAGTTAATATTGAACAACTGAAGAAAATTGAATGTGTGAAAAGAATCCAAAGCATGTACTGATTAGACCCAGCTTCTAGATTTTATCACCCAGCTCTGGCATTTACTTGAGCCAATACTCTTTCTGAAGTCATTGAGGCCATTTGGAGGTTTATTTGTGCCCCACCTGAACAGCCCTTTCTCAACAGAGGGAGAGGGATATGACACCACCTATCTCCTGTTTACAACAGTCAGTGGTGGGATTCAAATTTTTTTACTACCGGTTCTGTGGGTGTGGCTTGGTGGGCGTGGCAGGGGAAGGATACTGTAAAATCTCTAGTCGGAGGTGGTATGTGCTGGTTCTCCAAACTACTCAAAATTTCCGCTACCAGTTCTCCAGAACTGGTCAGAACCTGCTGAATACCACCTCTGAACACAGTCCTCTCAGCAGTCCCAGAAAGGTTCCACATCCATTTGCACTATTCAGGTGACCCTGAGGGCACAGATAAACTTCCAAGTGGCCACAACAACTCTCAGAAAGAGTACTAATGACCAGATGACTTCAAGAAATATAAATCTTTCCATTTCCCTACCATTCAGTCAGAAGTGAAGAATCTTCTTGGATGATAAGTGAAATATCTTCAAAGAAAAACAAAGAAAGTCCAGTTGCCACTTGAAAAAGCACCTTGAGGACCATGATGTGCAAATACAAGGAAACAGTAAAATAGAAGGCAAAGAATTGGAGAAGATCACAAAGAATCAAGATCTGAAAATCAAAACTGAAAGATTATAGCAGAGACTGGCTGTGGTGGTCCAGTGGTTTTGACATATTAGGTGCTGTTATGTATGTAGGTTTGAATGTTATTGGTTTATTTGAACTGTTCTTGTAAAATGTCAAATGGTATTGGTTTAAATAGTGCGGGAAGAAACCCTGCACTCCCATTGGCTGGCAGCTACGGCTGCAGGCTATAAGAGGCAGCCGTAGCCAAGCCTGGACGGGTCTATTCGAGCTGTAGTCACTTAATAAACTCTTTGCTGGAACTCCTCGCGTCTGACTCTTCATGCAAACTTAACACTGGCGACGAAGGTGGGATTTCCCTGAAGAGAAGACGACACGAAGAACAAGCAACTGAGCGAGATGGCTGTGCTGAACACCCCCCCAGCACCGTTCGATCCGGCGGCGGAAGACTGGGAATCGTATGCGGATCGTTTCCACATGTATCTGGAAGGGAACGATCTCGCCGGCATCCCCGAGAGACGGAAGAGGGCGGTCTTTCTCACGCACTGTGGTCCGGCAGTCTTCAAAATGGCGAAGGCGTTGGCGGGAGCAGCAGAGCTGAAGGTAATGGAATGGCCCGATTTAGAGAAACTTTTAAGAGCCCATTACGCCCCACAAGTATCGTGCCTCATTAAGAGACACGAATTTTACCGTCGGGATCAAGGGATAGCGAGAATGTTAATGACTTCGTGGCAAGTTTAAGGGACATTGGGGTGCTTGTGACTTTACCAACTTAGAAGAGGCCATGCGTGATCGGTTTGTTTTAGGCCTCAAAGATAAGGTCTTACAAAGCAAACTGTTAATGAAACCTAAGATCACATTTAAAGAGGCCATTGAAGAAGCTGTCTCAGCGGAAGCCACCAAGTCCTCAGCAGCGGCCATGAAAAAGATTAACAAGGCCTCAAGCCAGGCCTCAAGCCATTCTGATGGGGAAAAATCCACAACTGCCCATTGCGAACAAATAGACTCTGATTCTGATGGCAGTGAGGCAGAGGAGGGGATTTTTAGACTCAGAATGGAGAAGAAGAGAAAAGACTCTGGGAAAAGCAGGCAAGGATTCTATTGCAGAGGCTGTGGGGGGGGCACCCCCACACTGAATGCAAGTTCTTTGACTCCATTTGCCTACATTGTGAGAAAAGGGGTCACCTAGCCAGAGTCTGCAAATCATCCAGAACTCCACCTAGTAGGAAAAAATTTCCTGATAAAGACTTTAAGCCCAATAATTTCCTTGAAAAGATGGGGCGAAATTTAGAAGCAAATGGCAAGAATGAAACTCACCAAACAATCACTATTGGTCATTCTTCACCCTTAAAAAGCAGAAAAGTACACGTGAAGGTGTTTATTGAAGGAAGGCCTTGCCAAATGGAAGTGGACTCAGGCTCTTATTTATCTATGGTGTCATGGGACACTATCCACAGACTCTTTCCCAAAATTCAGAAGAAGCATTTCCAGAAGCAAGCACTGACTCTCAAAGACTACCAAGGGAACAAGATTCCAGTAGTTGGAGCAAGAGATTTCAACGTGCAGTTTAAAGGCCACACCAAACGTTTGCCCCTGACCATTGTGGACAAGGATCGCCCAAGTTTGCTGGGACTTGAGTGGTTCAAGCCACTAGGCATCGAGGTGACTGGCATCCATCACATGAGCAGCTCTGACTGGGAGGAGTCCTTGAAGTCTGAGTTTCCAAAGGTCTTCAGCGAAGGACTGGGCAAGTATATGGGGACCCCTATTGCTTTCAGCCTAGACCCCAAGGTGCCCCCAATTCGTTTAAAGCCCAGGAGGGTTCCATTTGCTTTAAAGGAAAAAATTGATGCACAATTAGATAAGCTCATCGCTCAAGGAGTTTTAGAGCCTACTGACCACTCCAGATGGGAAACACCCATAGTCACATCAGTCAAGGCTGATGGGTCAGTGAGAATCTGTGGTGACTATAAGGGGACACTTAACCATGCGCTGCAGCAGAGCGCATACCCAGTACCAGTTGTGTATTTGCCAAACTGGACTTGGCTCAGGCATATCAACAATTAACAGTTGATGATGCCACTGCAGAGGCACAAACAATTGTGACTCATAGAGGTGCCTTCAAATGTAAAAGATTATAATTTGGAGTAAGCGTGGCACCTGGCATTTTTCAAAGCCTTATGGAGAGAATGTTGCAAGGACTGCCAGGAGCAGTGCCTTATTTTGATGATGTGTTAATCTCTGCTGAAAATGACACTCAGCTTCAAGACAGACTCAGAGAAGTCCTTACCAGATTCAGAAAAGCGGGTTTAAAAGTCAAGGAAGACAAATGTACACTCAAAACAGACAGAGTTGAGTTCCTGGGGTATATGATTGACAAGCATGGCATCCACCCTACTGATGCCAAGGTTAAAGCAATCAAGGAAGCCCCTAAACCTAGAGGCAAGACAGATTTGCAAGCCTTCCTTGGACTTATTAACTTTTACCACATGTTTCTACCTCACAAAGCATCTATTGCTGAGCCTTTACATCGCCTGCTTGATAAGAAGGCTGTTTGGATCTGGGGGCGGAAGGAACAGTCAGCAGTTAACAGTATTAAGAGACTAATCACGTCTGATGCTGTGTTGATACAGTTCTCTGAGAATTTGCCTGTTGTTTTGACTTGTGATGCATCCCCTTTTGGAGTGGGGGGGGGTTTTGAGTCACAGGCTTCCCAGTGGAAGGGAAGCCCCAATTGCATTTTACTCTCGCACTTTGTCCAAAGCAGAGAGGAATTATAGCCAACTGGACAAGGAGGCATTAGCAGTTGTTGCAGCTGTTAAGAAATTTCATGAATATCTGTATGGCAGGTCATTCACCATTGTTACAGATCACAAACCTTTATTAGGCATTGTGGCAGGAGACAAACCTACACCTAATATCCTGTCACCAAGAATGCTGAGATGGACTGAATTTCTTGCAGCCTATTCCTACAAACTGATTCACAGGCCTGGCAAGGACATTGGACATGCTGATGCACTGAGTCGTTGCCCACTACCTTGCCACAAGGAGGACTTTGAACTTGAAACTCACACCTTTTCCTGGAGACCGTTGCTAAGCTTCCAGTCCATGCTGCTGAGATTGCCAGAGAGACTGCCAAAGATGCTGTGTTGGCACCTGTTATGGGCTGGATTAAGAAAGGTTGGCCTCTTCAAGATCTACCTCACCTTGCCCAACCTTTTAAGTCCAGGCAAACTGAATTATCTGTATTAAGAGGATGTATTTTGTGGGGTAACAGGGTGGTTATTCCTGCAAAACTGCAAAGGGAGGTTTTGGAAATGTTACATGAGGGTCATCCTGGGATTGTAAGGATGAAAGGTTTGGCCAGGAGTTATGTATGGTGGCCAGGTATTGACAAAATGGTTGAAAACTGGGTAGCCTCTTGTCCCAATTGCCAGGTAGTCAGGCCTGCCCCACCTCACGCCCCCACACAGGAATGGGAATGTCCTAGGGGCCCATGGTCTAGAATCCACATTGATTTTGCAGGCCCTACAAGAGGGCACACTTTCCTTATTATAGTAGATGCATATTCCAAATGGGTAGAGGTTATCCCTATGGCATCCACTACAACTGAGGCTGTCATCAAGCAGCTCAGAAAATTGTTTGTAACCCATGGGTTACCAGATGTCCTTGTTTCTGACAATGGCCCTCAATTTACATCTAACATTTTTGAATCCTTTCTAGCTCAACAGGGTATCAGACATGCCCTCACTGCCCCTGGCACCCTTGGCCAATGGCGGGCTGAACGCATGGTACGCTTTACCAAAGAGAAGCTTCAGCAGCTGGGTCCTGGGGACATCACTGAGAAGCTTGAAAAACTTCTTAGTGTTCAACACATCACTCCTAGCCCATCAAATAACTTGTCCCCAGCAGAGTTGTTGATAGGTAGGAAACTTAGGTCTTCCCTTGACCGCCTTCATCCCACTTACGCACCCAACGCACCACTGGATTCCACTTCCAAAGTTCGTTCTTTTAGTGTGGGAGATTCTGTCTATGCTAGGAACCTGATAGGTGAACCTTTGTGGATTCCTGCTGAAATCACTCACATCACTGGCCCTCGTTCTTACAGGGTACACACAGAGGATGGCCTCCTCTGGAGCAGGCACATTGACCAACTTAGATCCAGGTTCCCTCAGGAACATCGCCCCTGTCTCTCTCTGGGTCCCTCACCTGATGTCTCTTCTAGGGGAAGGGGGAACAGGAGGAAAATCAACAAACAGGTATCAACCCCACATGTAACGAGCCATTGCGACAGGAACCATCCCGAACCCTGTCACAATGCCAAGATCCATCCTTAGAAGTGGAAGATTGCACATCACTACCTGACTTGGGTGCTGACATTGGAATGGAGATGGGTTGGGAGGAGAGACCAGATTCTAACAGTCTAACAGGGTCTCCCTTCACAGGAAGTCCCAACAGGGAAATGTCAGCAGACACATTTCCCCTCTCACTGGGTGAGAACGTTAAAACTTCTGAACCACGAAGGTCTCAACGTACACGTAAGAGCCCCACCTATTTAAAGGAATACATTAGATAGGTTGGGGTTTGGTATGGACTGAACCTAGTGGGGAGGGGTGTTATGTATGTAGGTTTGAATGTTATTGGTTTATTTGAACTGTTCTTGTAAAATGTCAAATGGTATTGGTTTAAATAGTGCGGGAAGAAACCCTGCACTCCCATTGGCTGGCAGCTACGGCTGCAGGCTATAAGAGGCAGCCGTAGCCAAGCCTGGACGGGTCTATTCGAGCTGTAGTCACTAATAAAGTCTTTTGCTGGAACTCCTCGCGTCTGACTCTTCATGCAAACTTAACACCCCCAACCGGATCCAGCCACAGCAGCACCAGGGGGAGAAGGAGAATGTTCCCTTCTCCCCCAGCCAGTGCCCCACCATGGCCCTGTGGTGGCTTCTTCATGGTCAGGGGGTGGAGGAAACCATTCCCTCCTCTCCCAGCCAGCACAGACATGGCCCTGCAGCTTCTTCCTGGCCAGTGGGAGGAGGAGACCATTTCCTCCTCTCCCAGCCAGCATGGACATGGCCATGCGATGGGGGGACAGCTAGCTAGCTAGGTCACAATGAAACAAGCCAGGTAAGCCTGGGGAGGGGGGCTGTTGGGACCGCACAGTGGCCTGGGAGTTGGTTTGACTGGGACTTGCTTGTAGGCTCACTCACCCAGGGAGATCAGGGCTGTGGTGGAAGGCAGGCAGCAATGGTGGGCGAAGGCAGGTTAGCAATGGCAGGCAAGATGAAGAATGACCGTGCAGGGTGAGTGGGTGGGCAGGAAGGGGTGGGGCAAGCCAGTGGTGTAATTTACTGGTTCTCCGAACTGCACAGACTCATAATAACAGGTTCTATAGAAAGGATCGAAACCAGTAGAATCCCACCCCTGGGGAGGGGGATGTACTCACCTCACTTGCATATGTCGCCCTTGGCCTACTTTTTGCTGTCAGCGGTCTTCAGGAATTACTTCTGTGGCTGGCAGGGCTGGCAAGGCTTTCCTGAAGGTCTCTGTATCTGATAACAGAGCTCCAGATGCAGAAGAAATGGGTCAGCAAGGCAAGTGTCGGGTTGTGCAAGGTCTGGCTGCAACTGTCCAAAGGTAAGTAGTATAGCTCCACCCCCCGTCCCCACCCTAGCTTAATTTTTACCCATGCACCCTGGAATAGGTAGGGTCTTAATTAGGGCTTATTTTGGGGGGGTAGGGCTTATATTGGGCACACATGTAAAATCAAGCTAGGACTTACTTTTGAGGTAGGACGTATTTTCGGGGAAACATGGTGTTAATAATATTATTAATACTAAAAACAACAACATGAATAAAATAGCTGCAATGACATGATGCAATATCTGCAAGCAATACCGCTTGCCTCCAAGCAAGAACGGGTAAGACCACAAAATTGACAAAGTAATAGAAAATGAAAATGAAGAAGCTAAAGTGATGTTTGTACCCAGAGACAGCAGAATAGAAAAGAAAGAACTGCAGAAAATTATAAAATATAAAGACCTGTAAAGAGAATGTGGCAAAAGAAAGCAAAGGTGGAATCATTTGTTTTGAAATTTTATAATTATTTGCTATTAGTATTGGGCTTTGCTATAAAAGTACAGGAAAGAGATATATGCTAAAAATATCTGCACATGCTTATTTAGAAGTAGTAGAACTGTTCATGATTTGTTCAGTTTTAAATCCAAAGTGCTTTCTGTGAATTCAGGGCTGTTTGACAGCTAGTACAGATTCTAAAAATTGTATTGTTAGTGTTAGATTTGCATGAAGAGTCAGACGTGGAGTGCTTCAGTGAAGAGTTTATTAGTGACTACAGCTCATAACAGACCCGATTTGGCTGGGCTGTGGCTGCTACTTATAGCCAGCAGCCGCAGCTGCCAGCCAATCAGAGTGCAGGGTTTTTCCCGCACTTTTTAAACCAATCATATTTGACATTTTACAAGAACAGTTCAAACTAAACCAATGACATTCAAACCTGCATACATAACAGTTAGACTTCTTTGAGCAAAGTTTCATTCCCATATTAGATAATATTGTCTATGCAGGAGATTCTGGAAACTGCTGTTTCTTGGTTAACATGTGTTATATATTTCTTTCTACACTGTCAGTAATATTCAGGGTTAGGTATGATACATTTGACTAATCAGCATAGCTTTAACAAGCAGGGATATATTTCTTTCTTCTGTAGTGCTTTTCAAAAACTAATATTTGGGATACAGTTCTCTAAACAGCATGACATTTTGACATTTAAAATTGCTTGTGAGAAAAGCAGGCCATCTCCAGAAGCCAAATGATGTGTAAATAGATGAACCTGATGGCACTAAAGATGAAGTCATTTCTAAGCATAGTATGTCTTTGACAAATGGAAAAAAAATCAAAATGAATGAATATAAGCTATTGATGCCATTTAATGTTATTATTTAGCAAACAATCACACCAAAATGTATTAATTTGGAGACAAGGTCATTAGGGAGGCTTTCTGGTTTGATTTTGTTTGTTTCATTTTGTTGGGAAAAAAATACTGGGATATGACAACGGGGGAAAAAATACACTTGAAAATCTCATTTCTCAGACTCAGGTATCATTATCATGCCATCCTTGAATCCAAATTGCATCATTTATCACAAAATGATCCACAAATGAGGCCAACAAGTTGAAAGCAACAGGGTCCGCAATTCCTAGGTAACTATTATTTTAAAAATATAAGAATCTATTGGATGAGAATTTTCTATGTTCAAATAGATACAATATTCCCTTATTTTATATTGTGTTGGACTATTACTTAGCTAGTGTAGCTTTATTAATTGTTTACAATTGTTTTTGAAGGAAACATCAAACATTTTAGGGTAGATGGTCAATAGATGGCAGCAAGTCATTTAATTTGACTGTGATGCTATTTGAACATGGAGACATCACAGATATCCAGCCCTAATTTTAAAGACTGAACCAGAGAGTAATCTATGTGTTTCCTCAAGTATAGCATCAGAGCACTTTGCAAGCAGGCATATCAGTCTGCAACAATGGCTTGGCTAATTTCTTTCACTATGATTTACAAACCAATTAAGAAACATCTTAAGCAGGCTTCAAATCACATTGAAGTAAATCAGCATGAACAATTAATTAACCTCTTAGGGCTTAGGGTTCTGAAGTAAATGATATGTGACTGGCTTAAAGGCAGTTTCAGTAGTTAAAATGAGTTTTGGGTGGCAACATCAAATAATTTCAAACAAACTGTCCTCATACTCTGCTTGAGAGTAATGTAATTTATCTAATATACATTACCCTGATCATATATGTTATAATGTCCACTAGATTCTTTCTTTTAAATTTTTGTATGCTATCCTTCAAAACCAAACACTAAAACCTTCTAAGGTTATAACAATAGAACTGGTGGCTGGACTTAGTCCCAGTTCAAAAGCTCCTAGAGTTTTTCATTATGCCTTATTATGAGGAGATTTGCAATTTCCCCTCCCCCATATCCTCTGGAAAGTTACATTCATACATCAAACTTATGGCCATTAACCCTCATAACATCAACATATTTGACCTACAACAAAAACAAATGGATGGTACATCTGGAGGGAATTAGATGGCTTGCAATTCTGATGCAGCTAAAAACCAATCTATTTTTGGGTTAGGCAATAAATAGTGAGATATTTTCTCTTGGCATCTACCAGATACTCTTTCCCACCTAATGTCAAGATTGAACCGCTTTGCTCCTTTTGAATCATATCGCTATTCAAATTGCCATTGAACTGGGAGAAGGGAAGGGTGGAATGGAATGCTGAGGATTTGCACACAAATCGTATTTTTTCTGCCCAACCAGCAACAATTAGTTTCAATGTCAATTCCAGAATAATCCATCCCTTGCCAAGAGTTGCATAAGAAGTCTATAATTTTGTTTCTACAAATGATTTCACTTGGGCTGTTCACTAAATGAGTTCTTTATAGGCAAAGAAAAGCTATAAAAAAGAAGAGTCCTCAGAGTAGAAAAGTAAGATTAAATAAATTAATGGATTGTTGCAGATCATAACAATGTCTCCTGTCAAATATTCTGGAGATCAACTGCTAATCAGGTAGATCATAGTTAATAGTTAATCAAAGGAACAATTTGCCTCTGGAATTTGTGAACGCTCCAACACTGGGGTTTTTTAAAAAAGAGATTGGACAACCACTTGTCTGAAATTGTAAAGGGTTCTCTGCTTGAGCAGGGGGTTGAACTAGAAGCCCTCCAAGGTCTCTTCCAACTGTTAGTGAACAGCTATGTCCTTGGAGCAATGGACACACCTGAACTTGCAAACAAGACAACTCCAACCTGGATCCTGTCAGGAAGATAACCCCCCATTCCCTTTCCCTCTCTCCTCCCATGATGAGGGCCCGGGCAGCCCAAGAACAGCTCCCTCCTCGGAGACAGCCAATAAGCAAACAAATGTGGTGCTCCAGCTGGGATGCAGCTGTGTGGAGCCTCACCTCTGGCCAGCGAGAGTGGAGCAGGCAGGGTACACACCTTCCCTGCCTCTGCCACTGCCACCTGCTCCAGGAAGGAAGGAAGGCTTCACACTGTCCGGCTCAGCCATCCAGGTGGAGGTGGGTGCCATGACAGGTGAGACTGAGCCAGGAGGGACCTGCAAGCCAAACATTTGGAGCCGCACTCAGCGGAGTTTGCAAGTGGCCTCAGTGGGGCCACTTAGTGGAGAGGAAGACCTCGGCCTGTTTGGTTTACTTCAGCATGGGATGGGAACCCAGAAGGTGGAGGAAATCCATGCCTCTTGACATTCAATCCTCAAAGACTCCTTTGCATCCCATAATGTGATACTGCACTCTCTCACTCACTCTTCCCTTTCTTTCTCTCCTCCCTCCCTCCCTCCTCCCTCCCTCCCTCCCTTCTTTCTCTGTCTCTGATTCTGATTCTTTGGTGCCTCATCTCTTTCTGGGTCTCGTGGGCACTTCTTCCAGCCCTTATTGGTGGTGCACCCAGCAAGAGATGAGTCAAGCAAGTGTGCTTTGCTCCCACTCTGGAATATGGAGCAATTCTCCATCCCCCACTGTCACCCTTACCTTCTCAGGCCAGGCAAGGAGTGACTGAGAGGGGAGGACAAGGGGCAGTGCCAGCCAGTGGTGGGATCGCCCAACAGGGAGCCACAGTAGATGGACAAAAGAGCCACATGCGGCCCTGGAGCTGCGGGTTGCCAACACCCAACTTAGACAGATAAAGCAATTCATAGTGGCTACTTTTTTTTTAATGATTCTGAATGCACCCATTGTGACAAGAAGCAAATCTGCGTACAATATTATGACAGTTTTCAGGTAAAGTTCCAATCAGAAGTATTGCTGGCTGGAAATTTTTTGAACTTAGCCCCAGTTTTGAAACTACTGTTTACACTTGTATCTTAATTATTTTTAAAGGCTAGTAATGTCTGCTTTTTTTCCATGCTAACTAATATTCACAAGAACCCTCCATTTTAAAAATCTAATTGAATTAACACTGACATTGTAAGGTCGGCTTTTGATTCATCATTAATAGTATCTTCAAATTTAGAAACTTATTATTCTTCAACTATAATTAATTCTTTTCAAAAACTATACTCATAATCAAATTCCATTTTCGAGAAGGAGTAAATTTGCCTCAGTGATGGAAAGCAATGTATGTAGTCACAGAGGTTGAGAATATCTGTTTACTTTCTGGGGCGCCTGATGGCTCATATTAACATTTGATTCACTTTCATTGGCATTCTTGACTATTTTGTATTCTTCTTTTCTGATGGCTTGTATTTTATTGTAGTAGCCCATAAGTGCAACTAAAGAAGACAATCACCAGCAAAATTGAAGAGAAAGATTTTAACTACAAAAAACAAAGATAAGAGTGCTCAGATCAATGAAGAAGAACCATCTTTTTATTTCTGCTATTGGTATCAATGAACTTTAAAGATTATTTATGTATTTCTTTAATTCAATTTTTAGGCCACTTAACTCTCAACAGCTTTGCCCACTTTACCGATAAAACAAACAAGATACATATACAAATAGAATAGAATAGAATTATTTATTGGCCAAGTGTGATTGAACACAAGGAATTTTTCTTTGGTGCATATGCTCTCAGTGTACATAAAAAGAAAAAAAACAACATAGTCATAGATTTTTATTATTCTGCCTCTTAACATCATGCCATTAATGTAATATTCTGAATTAAATTTTAGCTGTTCGAAATTTGGGCAAAATCTACAACTGAAATGGAATTAGGCTTTTGAAAGTGTAGGAAATTAGCTTTTGATTTCTTGTAAAAGCTAATTAAGAAATGTGTACAGAACGGGACCGTGTAGGATTTCTGGTTACTTCAGCATTTGCCCTGCTTATCAGCAGGGGACTGTAGTTCAACAAGTTAGCTTTGAGAAGTTCAATTACATCCTTAACATACCAATAATATGGCTGTAAGAAAGAAGAAGCAGTAAGTCACTGCCTTTTCCAGATGTATAGACAGTGGAAAGACAGAAAGCTACAACTATTTGGAGTTCTGCTAGAGTCTTTGTCACCAGATGTGTGAAAGTGAAACATCTTTTGCAGTTTATTTTCTTTTTTAATTCTTGTTGTCATCCATAGTGAATACCAAGAGATCATTGATGATCTAAAGGTTTCCTTTATGTCAAAGTGATTGATTTTGTACATTGCTTTTTATGGAAAAGAGTTTTGTGCTGGCCTCCAGTTGTCCTAACATTCATGGCATCCCTTAATATCCTAGGCACATTTAAAAAGGTTAAATCATGGCAACTGGACCAAAGTTTATTAAAACTGAGATGGTTCATCACTCTTCCAAGTAACTTCTTCAGTCAGAATGAAAATTTTGGGTAGGCAGAGAGTCAGAGAATCGTTGGAATGAACCAACTCTTCATTCCAGGCCTGGATGAATGATAAGCAGTCACAGTTTTCTTAAAAGAAACACTGCTGTGAGATAGAGAGCAAAGTAAAGGTTATTTTGGAAATAATTGCCAGAATTCTTTTACTTTTATGTCACAATAATCCTTACAGTATATTCTTTAATTAAAATATAATTTTGCCTTAGGAACTACTGAATGGTGTCTTCCTTCACTGCTCATTTAGGTATAAGTTGTGATTGATTGATTGTTTCATGTTTTGAGGTATAATCTTAAACTAGAGAGTCTGACAGAAATGAGTTAGAAGGAGATCTGTCCCTTCAGATGGCCAATGATTCAGAAACTGGAGAGTTACCTTAAATATTTTCTACTATAGTAATTTTCTATTTATTGTATTGGTATTATGCTACTTCTGTTCCTGGATAATCTCCTAATCTTTTTGTACTGAAGCAGTCTGTACATTTTATAAATAAATGTATTGAATTGGCAGTTCGAGAAATGGAGGCGACAAGAGTTAAACGTTCGCTAACAGGTTTATTTAATAACAAATGGTTACCCGCAGCTGCCACCGGCTAACAGAGCAGCTTCACTGACAGGCAACAGCTGACTCTGCCTGACAGCTCCCTTTTATACTCAGCTGTCAAGTGGGCAGTGAGATCAGTGAGAGCGGTTCTAGCTCCTGCTCAAAATTTGGACTAGAGGGCAAATTTTGACTGGAATACAACACTTCTTTCACCCAGAACAGAGCATGTGTAGTCCTTTAGGTAGGTGGGGCACTGCCTCACTCACCCCAACCTATGCAGTTCAGTCTGGATTGTTGAAGAAGGTAGACCTACTGCAGGACTGATCTTCTCTGGCACAGGCAATGATGGAATCTCGGCCAAGGGCATCTCAGAAAATAGTGGGAATGGCTATGAAGATAGGTCTGCCTCATGACTGGGTTTGTAGGGCATTATGTTAGCTGGGTGGTGGTCTCCAGATGGCCCTTGTCTGGTTGGTGACCTGCAGAGGTACTCCAACACCCCCTTAGTTGATCAATGTGGCGATGCCATACTTGGCCATCTTGTAAATCTACCCTATATGACTTGGGGCCTGTTACTGCCACTATCTGACCTGGCAGCCACAAAGGGTTGCCTGCAAAATTCCTAGTGTAAACAGGGTCATTTACATCGAAGGATCTAACTTTACTAGTAGAATCTAAGGGTGTGGTTGGCAAATAATTTGGATGTAATCTATCAAGGTTGGTCCGTAATTGATGACCCATAAGAAGTTCTGCTGAGGAATGGTTAGTGGCAGCACTGGGGGTAATGTGCTGAATTAGTAAGTACATGGCCAGCCTGGTTTGCCAGTTAGCAGGGCCCATTCTTCCCAAGGCTTCTTCCATCAATCTAACCGTTCGTTCCGCCTGGCCATTTGAGGCTGGGTGGAAAGGCACAATTAATGCGTGTCTGATTCCTTGCCTTGCTAAGCACAATTCAAATGTGGTGAATGTAAATTGGGGGCCATTGTCAGACACTAACAGATCCGGCAACCCGTGGGTCATGAATATGTGTTCTAGGGCCCTAATTACTGCTTCTGAGGTAGAGGTTGGCATCAGGGCCAATTCTAGCCATTTGGAGTATGAATCTACCACTACCAGGAAGGTTTGCCCCTGAAAGGGGCCCGCTAGGTCTATATGGATCTGGGACAATGGTGCTCTTGAATTCTCCCATTCTCCTGGGATGGCAGCAGGAGGGGATGGCCTAGTTGCCTGGCAAGTCTGGCAGATGCCAACCCACCTGGTGATTTCAGCATCTATGCCAGGTCACCATACATAGCTTTGTGCCAGTGCTTTCATTTTAACTATTCCAGGGTGCCTCTTGTGTAAAACCTTCAAAACCTGTGACTGAAGCTTATGGGGAACAACTACTCTGCTTCCACAGAGCAGTCAACCCTGGAGGGTGCATAGTTCTTGCTGGCAGACCTGGAATGGAAGGAAATCTATACTAACTGGACCCTTGGGCCACCCCCTCCCTACCCAGTCAAGAACTTGGGCTATTACCTTATCTTTTGCCTAGTAGCGTGCAATTTAGCAGCTGTCAGAGGTAGGTGGAGGTACCGAAGTTGTCGGGGCAGGATCTTCAACTTGGGTGGGCAAAGGGTAGCAACTGAGAGTGTCAGCATGGCTCAAATATTTTCTGGCATGGTGTAATAAACTGAAACTGTAAGCAGCTAGAAACAGAGTCCAATGAATCATATGGGGGGATAAAATCTGCGGGGTTTGACAATTACTAGATAGAATTCCCAGTAAAGGTTTGTGGTCAGTGACCAACTCAAAATGATGGCTGTAGAGAAATTTGTGAATTTTTTACTGCAGCTATGGCAGCTAAGGCATCTTTATTGATTTGGCTATAGTTCCATTCTGGTTGTGACAGAGTTCTCGAGAAAAAGGCAATAGGTGCTTCTTGGCCATTTGGAATCTGTGGCTAAAAACAGTGCTGACACCAAAAGGAGAGGCATCACAGACTAAGACTAACAGAAGGTCTTTATTGAATTAGGATGCTGTTGGATGTCAATTAGGATTTGACAGCTTTAAAAGCAATAGCTTCTCTTTGGCCCCATGACCACGGAGCCTGCTTGTCTAATAGTCTATGGAGTGGCTCTGCTACTGAAGCTTTATGGGGCAAGAATGAACTGTAAACATTTAAAAGTCCTAAAAAAGATTGTAGGGCAGTTTTGTTAGTAGGAGTTGGGACATTGTGAATAGCACGTACCTTGGATTCGATGGGATGAATGCTAGCTGTGTCTATGTGGTATCTTAGGAAATCTACTGGGTTAGCAGCAATCTTGCATTTGTCTCTTTTAAGTTTAAGTCCTGCTTTTTGAAAACATGTTAGTACCTTCTGTAGGCAGTGCATAAGATTGTTTTTGCTGGTGGCTGAAATAAGGATGTTGTAAAAATAGGGAACGACTCCTGAAATACCTTGTAG
Organism: Naja naja; assembly: GCA_009733165.1. Lineage (NCBI taxonomy): Eukaryota > Metazoa > Chordata > Lepidosauria > Squamata > Elapidae > Naja > Naja naja. The sequence goes on along the minus strand of CM019153.1, from coordinate 2,643,624 downwards.
TAGGCATTCCATGAGCAATTGGAAAATACCTGGGGCCACACTGGCGCCAAATTGCAAACAGCGACATTTAAAAGCTTCCCTGTGGGTAACTATAGTTTGGGCTTCAGTCATGAGGTCATCAACAGGAAGTTGTTGATAGGCTTGAACCAAGTCCAACTTTGCAAAAATAGAGCCTTTCCCTAAGGAATAAAGAAGGTGCTGAATAACAGGAACAGGATAGGCATTTGTTTGTAGGGCCCTATTAATTGTGCAGTTATAACCAGCACAGATTCTCACAGAGCCATCTTGTTTAAGGGGAGTCACAATTGGGGTCTCCCACCTGGCAAAGTCTACAGGTTCCAATACTCCCTGGGCTATCAGTTTATCAAGTTGTTCATCCATTTTAGGTCGTAATGCAAAAGGCACCCGGCGTGGCTTTAGGAGGATGGGTATGACCTGGGGGTCAAATTAAAAGAGATAGAGGTTCCCACGTATCTGCCCAGGTCCTTACTGAAAACATCTGTGAAATCATTAATTAAGGTATCTATCTCTTGGTCACTAATGGAGTTAATGCCACCTACATGTAACCCAAGGGAGGTGAACCAATCTAATCCTAGTAAGCTGGGCAGGGAACCATCAATTATGATAAGTGGAAGTTGCCCTTTGAAATTTTGAAACTGAATTCTGAACTTGCCTTTTCCAATGAATGGAATGGAGTGTCCTGAAGTGTCAGCTGGCAGTCTTCAAGCCACCTCTTAGCAATCTTGGACATGAATCGCTTCAGAGTGCACAATGACATGATGGATAGGGATGATCCTGTGTCCACTTCCATTTGGCATGGCTGACCTTCTAAAAAGACAGTAACACAGATTTTGTTAGCATCAGACTGGACAGCGTGCTAAGTTAGTGACTCAGGCTTATGACAGGCTCTGGTTAGGGTGAAAAATCTTTTTTTTCCTTTGGAATCATTGTGATAGAAAAAAGGCTGGTTATTATTTTTCCTGGATTGGCAGACTCTCGCTAGGTGACCCTTTTGCTGGCATTTCAGGCAGATAGCATTCCTGAATCTGCAGGTTGCCCTTGGATGATTACCTCCAAAGCCCGTACAAACCGCTTGAGGCTGTGGAGGTTTATTTTTGCTAGACCAGTTTTTCTTCTATGATGGTTGCAGGGACCTGAGGCGATTAACATCATCGCCTTTGTCAAATGGCGCTTTTGGAAAACGTCATAGTGGTGAATAGCTGTATTGCCCTTACTGGCAGGGCTCACTTGGCTTGAGCTTCTTTGATGGCCATTTTGAGATTGAGATTGGCTTTGGTGAGGAGGCGCCTCTGCAAACAGAGGTCTCTAATGCCACAGACCAACTGGTCTAGCAGCACATCATCTACGTCCCAGAAACGACAGTGAAGTGCGGCTTTTCTTAGTGTGGCCATATCGTCAGATGGTGCTCCATTCAAAATCCAAGAAAGACACTCTTAGACTCCATTATTATAGAGAAAAGAAACTTTTACTGGAAATCAAGTGATAGCATCAAAGGTGTCAGCCTTCAAGACTTTCTTCCTTTGCTTTGCATCTTTTGGCTGTCATAAGTGTTAAGAAATATCCCCGTTAGGAGAATGAGTGCGCTCAGGGAAATGTAGTGAGAGAGATTATGAATAACACACACGTGACACGAAGATATACTGAATACTGAAATGTAGGTTTTACTTCCAGTAAATGGTTAAGCAGAATCCCAAAAACAGTCCAAGTCAAACACGGTGAATGCAGTCAATAGTCAAAAAATACTTCAGTTGATAATCCAAAAATAGTCCTTTCCCTTACCAATATCATACACAGAGTTCAGTACACGGAGTTTGCAAACAGTAGCAAAAACTCACAACAACATCAGCAGAATGATGAGAACTTCAACAGCAAAAGACTTGTACAAAATACAAACGGAGAATGGAGTAGAATGAAGTAGAGTAGAATGGAGCAGAGTAGAGAACGAACCAGGTTTCTGATTCCATCTTATGGCCATTGGCAGAAACTGCAGCCAATCACAATCGGCATTTCTCTTAAAAATACATTATTACTTTATTATCCTGGTTTATATATTGCTAACCCAACTGTTAGGTGACCATCATTCCTAACAATAAGTGATGGGGGGAGGAAGGGGGACATGGTTATGGGAAGCAAGCTGGAGGTTTTACAAAACAGAACTGTATAAGTTGGGGGGGAAGTTTCTTGTTTAGGCTTCTATCTTATGCTATGTGCAGCCGCAGCTCTTTATCAAAATATGTCAAGGTCAATGGACAGAGGCCTCATCACCACCTGGAGATGCCCACATGATGTTATACACAACTTTTTATTGAATGAACAAATTGAACTATTGTGGGTGGGAACGTTGCCATCACTTTGTATATGTGATTTACGCGCTCATTTCCTCAGATTCAGAATTCTTTTCCACTTGACTTCCAGTAAAAGATGTCTTTTCTCTAATTAATGGAGTCTAAGTATTTCTTTCTTGGATTTTGAATGGAGTACCATCTGACAAAAGGAATTCTGGATCTGAGGATTTACACGCGAAAAACACATAAACAAAGTGATGGCAATGTTCCCACCCACCATAGTTCAAATGGTCCATCCAATCAAAGATATGTATAATGTCATGTGGGGCATCTTCAGGTGGTAATGCAGACATCTGGCCATTGACCTTGACCTAGTTTGATAAAGAGCTGCAGTTGCACAGTAAGCAAGCAAGTAGGCATAAACAATAAAGTTTCCCCCAAATTATATAGTTCATTCTCTAAAACCTCCAGCACATTTCCTACCCCCCCAAAGCCCAATTATTTCACCCTCCCCCCATTATTATGGCAGCTGAAAAGATGCAAGAGAAAGGAAAGGAGTCTTGAATGCTGACATTCAGCCCTCCTGCAAAAGAGGCATTAGCCTAGAAAAGAAAACTAATTCAAGATAAAAGGATAATATACATTTCACAAGCAATACAAAAATTTAAGGTTTGTCAGGATATTTCACACAAAATGCCTGTATGAGCCTAGGGGCTCAAACATCTCGTTCATTTACCCATTCTGACTGAGAAGGAGGTAAATGCTTCCAAACAACCAAATATTGGAGTCAACCCCTTTGTTTCCTTGAGTCCAAAATTTCTTTAACCTCAAAATGTTGTTTGCCCTCAATCAAAAGAGGTACTGGAGGGTTGACCTGAGCAGGTCTCAAGTTGGAGGTATGTTCAGGTTTCAATAAAGTGACATGGAAAACCGGGTGAATCCATCTAAGCATCTTAGGTAATTGCAGTCGGACTGCCACGGGATTCACTATTCATTCAATTGGGAAAAGTCCAACATATTTAGGTCCCAATTTTTTAGACTTTTGTCTGGTTTGTAAATATGTAGGGGACAAGAAGACTTTGTCCCCCACTTGATATTGTTTTTGTGGAGCTGTCTTTTTATCAGCTTGTTTCTTATGAGCTTGATGAGCATCATCTAATGCTTTATGGGTAACTGGCCAGGTAAGATGGAGTTGGGTTATCCACTCAGTCAATGAGGGAACATTGGGTTTCTCTTATGGAAGTTCAGGTATGGGTACAAAGTCTTGCCCCAAAGCCACTTTAAATGGGGTAAAACCAGTACTTCTGTGAACCAAATTGTTATATGCCACCTCTGCAAATGGCAAGAGGTCAGACCAATCATATTGTTGATAATTTATATAGCATTTAAGGTATTGTTCCAATACCGAGTTAGTTCTCTCACAAGCCCCATTGGTTTGTGGGTGGTGGGTGGAGCTTAAGCCCTGGGCGGAGCCCAATAGTTTCAGGAATTCTTTCCAAAAATTCAACGTGAATTGGACACTTCTATCAGAAATTATCCATTCAGGAATACCATGTAACCTATAGACATGTAAAATAAACAGTTTAACTAAGTTTTGCAGATGTGATTTTTGCACATGGTATGAAATGTACCTGCTTGGAAAACAAGTCTGTTACCACCCAAATACCTGTATTTCCCCCACTTCCAGGTAATTCCATTATAAAGTCCATAGAAATTTGCTTCCATGGAGCAGTCGGCCTGGCTACATTCTGTAGTAAGCCAGCTGGTTTACCAAGTGGCCATTTGGCCGAAGCACAAATAGGACAACTAGCCACGTAAGCTTCAATGTCCTTTTTAAAAGTAGGCCACCAAAATTGTTGTTTGACCAAATGTAGGGTTTTCACGAATCCAAAATATCCAGCAGCTTTTGAATCATGAGCTTGTTTTAAAATGGGGGCCCTCAAACTAGCTGGCACATATAATTTGGCCCCCAGCCATGCCAAACCATTTCTAACCATACAGTCATTTGAGTGGGTCAGGAACCAATCATCTAGTTTTAAAGCTTCCTTTCACTGTGCAGACAAATCTTTTAGATAGATCAACATATCCCTTTTTCTGGGCTCTAGTAACCATCAGAGCCACCAATTGTTTAGTTGGGACAATGGGGTGGATCATTTCCAGGCGGACACTATTATATTGGGGTAATCTAGACAGAGCATCCGCCGTGAAGTTCTTCCCCCCCAGAAAGTACCTCAATGAAAAATTAAACCGTTTGAAGTAGATTCCTCCCAAATAGGCAGATAAAGAACAATACAAGACTGATCATGGATGTCCTAGAATATTATGAGACTCATTCAAACAAACCAATGGCCCTTATGTTTTTGGATGCTCAGAAAGCGTTTGATAATTTAAACTGGCACTTCCTCATTGAACAAGATGCAATTTGGTGGAAAAATATTAGGACTCATTAAAACAATATATACTATACAAAATGCAAAAGTAATATTGAATGGAGAAACCACAGATAATCTAAAAATTAATAAAGGAGTAAGGCAAGAGTGTCCATTAGCCCCACTGCTATATATACTATCTGCAGAGGTACTGTTGATCCAGATAAGGCAGAATGAGGACATTAAAGGACTGACTATTAAGAAAGAGTATAAACATCAAGCCTTCACCAATGACATGGTATTTATCATAGAAGACCCCAAAGAGACAAGTAACATATTAACACGAGAAATAGAAAAATTTGGAAAGATGGTGGGGCTCAAAATTAACAAAGAAAAGACTAAAATAATAACCAAAAACTGCATTAAAAGGCAGAATGAAGAACTATCAAACAAATTAGGAATGCAGATAGTGAAAAAAGTAAAGTATCTTGAGATTTGGCTCACAGAGAAATGTTCTTCGATAAAAGAAGACAATTATGACAATTTGATACTCCAAATTTAAAAAGACTTAGACAATTGGGCTAAAATACAACTTTCATTGCTGGGGAGGATAGCAACCATAAAAATGAATATTTTACCAAAATTATTATATTTGTTCCAAATGGTGCCAGTCAAGCTAGGAAAGAAATTTTTTGAGGATTTAAACAAAAAAAAATAGCAAAATTTATTTGGCAGATGAAAAAAGCCCGGATAAAATATAAATTACTGCAAGATAGCAGAAGTAAGGAAGGTTTTGCTCTCCCAGACTTTGAGCTATATTATTAATTAATTAATTAATTAATTAATTAATTAATTCAACCTATATGCCGCCCCCTCTCCCAAAGGACTGGGGGCGGCTCACAGATTAAAAGGGAAATACAACAATAAATTACCTAAAAACCATATTAAACAAACTAAGCCGAATTAACATTAAAACCCCCAAAGTTAAAATCAAGAAAACCCAAGGAGTCAGGTGGCAGTAGCCACATGGCTCAAAGATTAGATTAATTTGACAGCTAAAAGAATATTAACAATAGATGGCCATGATTTGCAGCTGGGCTGGCACACATTTTTTGGGAAGGGAAAAACAAGTGTCATACTTATTTCCAAAGGCAACGGGTGAGAGTTACTATATTACATGTCTGGGAGAAACTAAAAAAGAACCACTATGTGAAAATACCTCTCAGGCTATCAACAATGGAAGCATTGATATATCCCAGTGCTTTATACCTAAATAAAATGATAAAATATAAAGAACTTCTAAATGAAAAATGGGAATTAAAAATGCAAAATCAACTAAAGTCACAGGGAATGGAAATAGGATGGTGGCCTTATCTCCAGGTTCAAACATGGTACAAAAAGGACAAGGAACAATTTGGTTTTTGTACAATACAACAAGAATTAGACAAAATATTACAAAGGGTTGGAAAAAAATGATTAGTAAAATATACAATTATTTACTGGAGTACAAAATGGAAGAAGAAATGGTCAAAGAGAATATGATAACCTGGGCTAAAAATTTCAGCTATAATATTGATTTGGAACAATGGGAATGTATCTGGCAGGTAAATTATAAGTCAGCATTGTCCGTCTCCTATAAGGAGAATTTGTATAAATTGTTTTAACACTGGCACCTCTCCCCAGTGAGATTAGCCAGAATGTTTCCTAACAGGACAGCAAAATGCTAAAGATACAACCACAGCCAGGGAATATTTTCACATGTGGTGGACCTGCCCCCAAGCATGGAGGTATTGGCTCAAAATTAAATCCTGGCTAGAGGAGCTAACAAAACAGAAAATCAAATTCAAACCAGAAATGTTTTTTCTAGGCATGTTAGAACCCAACTTAAATAAAAAAACATCAATACCTAATACTTCATATCATAACTGCTATTAGAATTTCCTTCACCCAAAACTAGAAACAGGCTACAAACCCCCCAGAAGTTGCAATAATTAATAAGATATTTCAATGCGCCGAAATGGACAGATTGACGATGTTATTGAAAAATAAGGAAGAAGGAGAATATTACAAGATATGGGATGTTTGGTACAAATGGCTAAGGAAAAGACACAAAGGCGTCAAATGATAATGTATGAGAAATTATAAAAATTATAATTATAAGTAATATCATTTATGTGTAAATAAATGTATATATGTATATGTGTGTGTCTGTGTGTATATATATGTATGTATGTATGTATGTATGTATGTATGGTATTGAGGTTTCTTCGAGTATTTTCCCATGTAATAGTTGTGCTTTTATAGCAACGTTTCAATGTTTGAGCAGAATCCCACCTGCCATCTTCAGGCTATCAATCATCTGGAAGCCTGCACTGACAAACAAAAGGTTCTCTATACCACAATACAAACAAACACCTGGACACAAACAACCCCCCCATACCTCCAACCCAAACACGCCCCCAATACACAAAACACAATGTTGCCAGCCAATCAAGAACACAGCAACTCGAGCACCAATGAACACAGACCTAGACTCCCAGCCAATAGGGATGAAAAGAGGACCATTCAAATAAAACACAAAGCCAGCACCAAATTCAAACAGAAAACGGCTGCCAAGCCTGAAACACATGATTAATAAAGAACCCAATACACAAGCCTGAAGATGGCAGATGGGATTCTGCCGAAACGTCACTATAAAAGCACAACTATTACGTGGGAAAATACCCGAAGAAACCTAAATACCATACATATAAATACCCGTGAAAACATAAGAAAACAAATATATATATATATATATATATATATATATATATATATATTTATGCTTAGAATAAGGAAGAATCTAATATAGCTATGGATAACACAGTTGTAGATGTTATTAACCAATGTAAACACTGTTACAGTATCATTGCAAAATGTAGAAATTTGTTTTTAATTGTTGAAACATTGAATAAATAAATTTATTTTTTTTTAAAAAGACCATTCCCTAATTTTTCTCCACAAAAACGATCGTGTATCATAGATGGGATAAAAAGATAGTGTCTGGTTCAAAGTAATGATCTTCCATGGCTGAAGGTGAACTGGAAACTGGTCCTCCCCAGCTCTTCACCAAACAACTATCTACTTAGCTTCCTGTCTTCCTGCCTTCCTTCCCCATGCTAAATGATATTGAGCTTAGTATCATTGTAAGAAACCTGCACAATAGTAGAACCCTTGTAGTTCTCCTAGGGCAGCGGTCGCCAACTGGTGGGCTGCGGCCCACTGGTGGGCCACAGAGAAATCTCACCCCCAGAGCACCCCCCCAAAGCAATTAATCCAGGCTGCGCAGAAACACAAGGCTGTGTCACCCACATGGCCTGCGGGAACCCTCCCAGCCCACTCACTTCTTACCCAGCAAACTTGCCTGCTAAGTTGCTATTTTTCCTTCCCCCGCGACCATCAGCTGTTCTGCTGTGCTGGGAGATTTAGATTAGCTAGGAAGCAGGAAATGGTTGGATTTCTTGCTTTCTAGCTAGTCTTTAGATCTTCGGCTCTGCTTTTAAGCACAGCTGAACCTCCCTTAGGACTGAAGGTTCTATTATTCAGTGCAGACTCACGGCAAGCAAATTTGAGAGACTGAGCTAGCCGATGGCAGATAGATAGATTTCTGAATGAATTGGTGATTCTGTGAGCAACTCAATCTGCCTGCCTGCTTTTGGGTAAAAATTGCTCTTTTTTCTTAATAAAAAATTCAATATTTATATAAATATTTATAATATTTACATACAAGCCATGCCCAGCCAGTCACATGACCACCAAGCCACACCCACAAATTAGGCCACACCTACAGAACCAGTTAGTGGTCCCTGGGATTTAAAATTCTGAGATTGGTGGTCCCTGAGGCCCAAAAGCTTGGCGACCCCTGTCCTAGGGAAAGAAACATTTGGCTTTTCTATATAGCAGAGAAATAATGCACTTCTATCCTGCTCACTTGATTAATTTATTTTTCTGGTTATGAAATTGGCTCTTCCACTGTGCAAATTGTCCCTAGGCTGACTCCTGTAGTTTTTTTTCCCCATCACCAGAACATCCTAATTTTTTTCACTTGCTACTTTTGCTAGTCTTCTTTTCCTTCTTGCTTATCATCTTTTCTTTCTTTTCTTCGTCCTCTGGTCATTTCCTTTTTTTCAGCCCACCTGAGAGATATTCTTTTGTTGTGTGCAGGTGTATGTGTGTATTTGAAAAACCTCACCTGTTTTCTCCAAGCTCTGTCATAAACCTAGGTTCTTAGATGCAAAACTCATCTGTAGGTCTGAGAGAACATGTGGCAGAATGGTAGACAGAGTTTACTGGTTGCATTTGGTCACAAACTGAAGGTGTCATCAAGTCCATATGTATACACATCATTAAAAGCAAACGAAGTTTTTCAAATATTCCCCATTTGCACAGTGTTGCTTCTGGATTTGCGGGTGGCAGCAGAAGAGTAGATGTGAATAAATGATTTTACAGCTTGTTCCCTAGAGTGAGTCATTTCCATCAGCCAGCAGGTGAGTGTGAGTGTGCTTTTGATGCTTCAGACCGTTCCAGTTCAAAGCAAATGACATCTGTTCACAATGGAGATTGTTACATTTGTGCTCTGGTAATTACTGAGACATGTTCAAATGACTTTCTCTATATGGCTCTCCCACAGTTATTGTATTTTTCTGTAGATCCAGTTTTGTGCTGAGTCTTAGTTTTAATTGGATTATTATGTTGAAGCTGTTCCTATTTGTACAATAAAACCTAGAAGCAGTATTACCGTCATTACTATTGCAAGCATCTTTGCTTAAATTGCTTTGCATGGAGTGAAGGTATAGTATGTATATTTTCTGGAGACTAGTTGAGAGGTGATGTTGGCTGACTGTAAGTAAGAAAGGGAAGCAAGCAGTGGGGTACCACTGCTGTCTTAGGCCCAGTACTCTTCAATATCTTCATATACGACTTAGATGAGGGAATAGAAGGGGAACTTGCCAAATTTGCAGATGAAACTGAGAGGAATAGCTAAAACCCTAGAAGATAGGCTCAAGATCCAGATGGATCTTGACAGACTTGAACACTGGGCCCTATCTAACAAAGTGAAATTCGGTGTAGAGAAAAGTAAAGTCCTGCACTTAGGCAAGAAAAGCCAAAAGTACACATATAGACTGAGTGAAATCAGGCTCAATAGCGGTAACTGTGAGAGGGATCTTGGAGTCTTAGTGGACAACCAGCTAAATCTGAGCTAGCAGTGTGTGGCCGGTAGCCAAAAAATCCAACACAATCCTAAGCTGCATTAACAGAAGGATACAATCAACATCAAGGGAGGTACTAATACTACTGTATAAAGCTTTGGTAAGACTACATGCAGAATACTGCATCCAGTTTTGGTCACTGAATTATAAAAAAATGTTGAGACTCTAGAAAAAGTGCAGAGAAGAGCAACCAGGATGATTAGGGAACTGGAGACTAAATCATATGGAGAACAATTACAGGATCTGGGCATGGCTAGTCTAGTGAAGAGAAGGACCAGGGGAGAGGGGCTGCCACAGAGAGGAAGGGGTCAAGCTATTTTCCAAGGCACCCGAAGGCCAGACAAGGAATAATAGATGGAAACTGATCAAGGAGAGATTCAACCTAGAAATAAGGAGAAAATTTTCTGACAGTGAGAGCAATCAACCAATGGAACCGTTTGCCTTCAGAAGTTGTGGGAGCTTCATCACTGAAAGCTTTCAAGAAGAGACTGGATTGCTATGTGTAAAAAATGATGTGGGGTCTCCTGCTTAGGTTGGGGGTTGGATTAGATGATTTACAAGGTCCCTTCCAACTCTGTTAATCTAATCTAATCTAATCTAATCTAATCTAATCTAATCTAATCTAATCTAATCTAATCTAATCTAATTGTCTGCATGTTTTCTTCCAGGGAGAGTCCATGAAATCAATTGCTTAGCACTAGTGGGGCTCATCAGAGTGGGTTGGGTTGGACAGGGGTTTTGTACTAGGTTTGTGTTTTTTTTTCTATGAGTGACATGTTTCCATCTGTCTTCTTCTTCCTCTATGGGGTCAATTCTTTTAGAAGTTGTTTGATCATTATTATGTTCAATTTGGGATATTCTTCTTGCAAGGTTTGGAGTTTCTCATTTTGTAGATTGAGTTTCAGAGTGGTTAGAGTTTCCTCTAGATCCTTTACTTTTTCTTTGAGTAACTTGATTGGTTTACATTTGGTACATATATAGTTTGGGTCTTCTATGGCATAAATGTATACATGGGACATGTTTTGCAGATCACAATAGTACCAGTTTCTTCTTCCAGGAGTGCATTTGAAAAAAGTTAAAAATGAAAGTGTAGAAGGTTTTAGCACAGATTTTTAAAAGGGAAAAATGTCAAATGTAGAATTTTGATATGCTAACAGATCATTTAAGTTTCAAATTTGTGGGGTACAGTGTAGCTAAAAGTTAAGGTACTAGCTATTAAAAATGTCTAGTTTAAGGATTTAAAGTTCCATAGTTGAAAATTGTCTAGTTTAAAAATTTAAAGTTCTAGCAGATCACTTAAATTGTCCAATTTTAAAATTTTCAGTGGGCTTAAGTGGAAGGTTCGCTCTTAGCCTGTAATGGAATGTTCTATAATTATCCCTCTCCTCCTTTTCTTCTTATGATCTTTCCCTCCCTGCCTTCTTGTGGGCTTAATTTATCTCTTTCTTCTCTGCCTTTATATGTTCTGTATTTGCTATTATCTACTCGCCTTTGATATTTTTTGCCCTGTGTTCTGTGTTGCCTTTTTGTCCTCTCTTCCTGCTTGCTTTTCTCCTGCCACTATCGGATATTCAGCTCTCCCTGTTTTTCTCAGTCCATGGCGTTTCCCTGCCTCCTCATATGCTGGCTTGGCAGGTTGTTCTGCTGCCATTCTCAGTCACTGGTTCACTGTGCTGCAATGCTCCACCACCACCACCAGCCTCTGGTTCCACCATTGCTCTACCATTGTTTTCCACGCTGCTTTCTGCATTGCTGTCAAGATCTGGTTTGCTGTGCTGCTCCTTGCTGCTGGCTCTCCTTTCTGTTGTGCTGCCACTGCTCTTTGCTCCTTAGCCATGTGGCTCCCATTTGCTCGTCCATTGCGCCTGTGTGCTACTTCTCCCAGCAACAGGATTGCCTGGATGGCCTACAATAAGCTCACCTCTTGTCTCCTCTCTACAGCCAGTTCTCCTCCTCCCCCCCTGCTCTGCCCCTCTCAATGGCTTGCCTTTTTGTTCTTTGCTGGTCGTTGCTTTGCCTTCTGTCAGCTCATCTCTCTGCCCCATGGATTATTTTCCTCCCTGCTCCATAGCTGGTCCCACTTGCTCACTGGCTCGCCTCTTTGTTCTGTGCCAGTTCATTTTGCCTCTCCACTTACCTCACTTCAATGGGCCTGCAGGCTCTTGGGTAGGCCTCTTGGATGTAGCTGGGCTTCTCTCATCAGGCCAAGTTCGCTGTGGACCACTGCCCTTGATGGCATTTTCCTCCTATTTCTCCAATCTTTCCTCCCCTTTTCCTTTCTCCACTTTTTTTGGTCTTTTTAAATGATTTATCTTTCCTCCTCCACCTCTCCTCCTATCATTTATCTTAGTTTAATAGCAACTTTTCTTCCTGCGATGTAACTATGCTTCCTCCATTGCCGCCAGCTTGATCAGTTTTATTGATAACTTTGAAGAGTTCAGAAACATGGATCCTCTTAGTTGGGTCTGTTAGGATTGTGCTGCAGAAAACTAGATGACCACTAGAAAGCAGAAAGGAGTGTATTCTGAGTATCTTGGCTACCATGCTGTGGTCCTTACAGGCATTTGCAATGCAGATCTGGTAGCCCAACTCATGCAATCTACTGCCATTTCCTTTCTTTGTTATATCATTTATATCACAAGCTGAGAATTAGGCATCCTCAAAAGAATATCAACACCGCATGATGTCCCATGAAAAAATGCTCAATATGCCAGCAATGATGAGCCTGTATTGATCATATTGAAAGTATGTCTATTAACCAGTAGGGACCAGATTCCATGCTGTTAAGTCATTGAGTGAGCCCTGTGGTAAAGAATCAATCAATTCATCTCATCCATCTCAAATAGCGAGATTTTAGGAAACAAAATCCCATTCCCATTCAATTCCCTGTTTTGTCGTTACATCACAGGAATGTTATTGGATCCACAATTAATGTACATTGTATTTCATCTTTTGTTTCAATCTTCAGTTCTGCACAAACAAGGTCTCTTTCTTTAAATACAGCCAATACTTCATTTGAACTTTTGTTCTTCCTTAATTAAGTAGGGAGGAAGATGGCTAGAATTTGCAAAATCTTCAGAATAATAGGCTACATAAAATGTCCGTTAGGGATCTATCAAGAGCAATAAAAAAAGGTTAGGAATGATTAAGAAATCATTCTAGCGACAACTGCAGCTCCAAATGGCTGCATTGCTTGACAAACATCACTTGTTCAAGCCACTAGTTGCTGTACTGCCATTTTATCCTCTTTGTAATGTTATATGTATTTTATCTGTTCTTCACTTTGATCTTTACATTATTATCAGGACTCATTTCCATCAGCCACCTTGTATTTCCATTTTAGGAATTAGGCATGTGATTCCTGTCATTCTTGTCCCTGTCTCACTGAAAAAAAAAGCCATGAAATAAGACAGCAATGTATATATGACTGTATCTACACAACAATAGCCACTTCTCGATGTAGACACAGTCATGCTCATTTGGTTGGGAATAGCAACCAATGAATATTTGAATAAATTAACAACATGATTGCATAACCTTTAAAATTCTGTTGCTTATAATAAAGACTTAAATAGCCAATAGCTTAAATCGTTGAACTAAACTTAATTAAACTCATTTGGTAATAATTCCTTTATGTACAACAAGTTTAGTATGGCTGACCATGGTCAAGCAAATAATAAATTAGGCCTAGATTTAATGAAAACCATGTGCATATTTATCCATTTTTATCATGGAAGAGATGGAATTCTGAGTAGCAATTTCAGGGGTATTAGTTTTTTTTCCCACCATGTAAACCCTAAGGATGTATTGTTGATATATTGTTTCCCAGTTCCCATCTACACTAGTGGGAGTAGGTCAGTAGGTGAGAATGTTTAAATAATATTTAAATGTCTACACTGTACAAAGCATATCTGGCTGATTCTGTTCATAAAACATCAATTAAAAAAACAATTTAAGATGTTTTCTATTTTCTTTAATTAAGTCAACCATGGTACCTAATCCAACATGTCAAGGAAGTATAAGTTTGGAGAACTCCATTTTACATAATTTAGGCTCATATAAGAAATAATATATAATATAGTGAATGAATGTAATGTGATTGCTGCTATATTATATGATTTTGCATACAACATCTAATTATATCTTCACAATATACTGTATGTGGATACTGGTTCATGTGCAGCATATTTGTTATAATAAACTTAGAGGAATATTTTTAAGCATATGGATGTTGGAGAATGAGGCTGGAAACTTTTATAGGTATTTGGGATAGCTATTCAGTGTGGAAGATGTCCTCTTTATTTAATTATACTTCTTGGTATTTGTTTACTTTTTTATTGGAAACTTATAATTAGTCAGTTACTTTTGAATGAACTTTTAAAAAAAATACTATTTTAAAAACTCCATAATTCGGTGGCTCCAAAGATAAAAGTAAATAGTATTTGTTCCTTTGAAAATACACTGAGATATCCTGGGGATTGTAATAAACAGAATAATTAGACTTATAGAATTAGACTTCCTCAACCATATTCTTAGCAGATAAAGTTATGAAATGAATGTTCATGCTATCAATAAATAAATCTCTCATTGGAAGGACATAGCCAATTGATCTTTGTTAGTAACTTATCCTTTGTTCTTGCCCATTGACTTGCTTAAACTTTGTTAAGAATGTTGCTCTGTTAGAGCTAATTATGGTATGGACACCTGTCTTGGAGAAAGCAATTTGTAAACAATTCATTTTAAACATGCCAGTTAACAGCTGTCTGAAAGTAATGAATGGCTGCTCATGGATGATTCTATCTATAGTTCAAAGATTACAGTTCAAAGATGAAAATGCCCTGTATGCCATTTTCAGCTTTCAGATCATTCAGCTCTGATTTGGTCTCCCAATAGTCCAAACTAAGTTCCCATTTTTCTTATAAAATGGTGGATACTAGAGAACATTTGGATTGTCTTGCCATAATCTCAAATTCTGGTAAAAATCTAGTAGTTCATTAAAAAAAAATCTCATAATATTTTATTTCTATTTGATTTGTTACAATGAAATAAAGGACAGAATATACACTAATCCTTTGAACTGCTGTAAATATATTTTTCTTCTTTAAACACCATGATACATAGTTAATACAATGCAGTTTTTAAAGTTTTAGTTCATTACATTAAAATTGTATCATTGATTGGGAGGCGGAAAGAAAGGTTGCATAACAAGCTATAAATAATCAATGCTTTCTAACTTCCTCTATCTGAAATTCTTAACCCTTTTCATGTGTAATTAAATCCCTCATTATTATTTTGTAGCTAAACAAAATTATTTTATTAATATTTTATTAATTAATTTTTTATTATATTATTAATATTTTTAAAGTAATGTTTATGTAATTTACCCTGTTCTATGAGAAAATTCTATTCTCTCAATATAGTTCTCAGAGTGGAAATGAAGACAAGAAATATCTTAAGTATATTGGGAACTAGGACCAGTTGTATTAATTACACTGAGAACTATGAGGCTTAAATAACTTTATTTAATGATATTATTATAGCTGGGATTACTACCAGCTAGTGCCTTCAGATTCTATCCTCTGTGTATATATTCACCCATGAATTAATACTGTTTTCCATTAAGAGGAAAAGGCAATCTTATGAACAATAACTTTCACTGTATTAAACTATTATTTACCTAGGTTAGTGTATAGAAAACCCTTTCTATTTATCATTGCCATGTACATATTTTCTTAAATTTCAGCTAAAATATTTTTCCCAAATGCTTTAAGTTACAATTGTTACAAAGTAGCAATATAAGGAATATATTAATTTGTATCCTATTTGTAACATGTTTTTAGTATGGTCTAGTACAGTGATGGCTAACCTTTTTGTTGTCGCGTGCACACACATGCCTGCACCCATAATGCAATGCGCATGTGGCCCCCACCCCTGTGCATGCATGCATGACCCCCCACGCACTGCCCCCCTCGCATGCCCGACAATCAGCTGGCTGGCGGGAGGTGCACACGAATGCGCAGTGGATCTGTTCTGGGCGATGGCTCATGTGCCAGCAGAAATGCCTCTGCATGCCACTTCCAGCATGTGTGCCATAGGTTCACCATCATGGGTCTAGTAGTTAAGGCACCAGGCTAGAAAACCCAGGACATGGTGAGTTCTAATCCATGCCTTAGACAGAAAACCAGCTGAGTGACTTGGATCAGTTATTTATTTATTTTATTTTATTTTATTAGACTTGTATGCCACCCTCTCTCCCTAAGGACTCAGGGCGGCGAACAGTAGAAAAAACCCAGTACAAATTACAATAAAAACCATTAAAAAATACAAGCCTAATCAATATTATACAAAATTTAAAATTAATTAAAACAAGCACTAAAAACCAACAGTCACTCTGTTTCAATCCAATTCAGGTGTTGGTTTACCTAGGCCAGTGGTGGCTAACCTTTGTGTCAAAAATTGTGCGTGCGCTTGCATGCTTGTGCTTGTGTGCCAGCACCTAGAAGGCAATGTGCCCCCCCACGCTCCCTATACATGTGCATGCAATCCCACCCCCCCCACCGACCCCTTACCTGCACTGTGCCTCATAGCTGATTTTCGGCCAGTTTGAGGCCTTTTCAAGCCTCCCAGAGGCTTGAGGAAGGCTTCTGCAGACTTTGCAGGACAAAAACTAGGCCCGTTTCGTCACTTCCAGTATTTCTGGAAAAAACAGGAAGTGACAAAACGGGCCTAGTTTTTGGTCTGCAAAGCTTGTAGAAGTCTTCCTCAAGCCTCTGGGAGGCCAAAAAGGGCCTCAAACCAGCTGAAAATCAGCTGTGAAGCACGCGCATGCACAGTCAGATAAGTTTGCCTGCAGCTCGCGTGCCGGCACAAATGGCTCTGTGTGCCACCTGTCGCATGTGTGCCATAGGTTCGCCATCATGGACCTAGGCCCTAGATTAATTCAGTACTGTTCTCATGTTCTGTATTTAGGATTACTCAGTGTATTATAGGAACTTTCTCACACACTTGTGATAGTTTTCTATGCTGTTGCATAATTTTTTTTCACACTGAAGCTTTTGCTTCTGTAACATATAGACATTTGTTAGTATTGCTGGAGCTGATGGTATTAAAAATTAGAAAAACAAAGACTTCTAAAATCTACATTCCCCCACCTAAATTCTAAGGACAGGACATGACCTTTGGGACATAATAGGATTTACCCATCACCATTAGAATAGCAAAAGATACAAGGCTCACTACATTGCACAACCCTCTGGAGCATCTCAGTCACAAAACCCCAGAACCCTATAAAAATCCATTCACTCACCCAGCCAATTGGTCAGCCACCTCAGATACATACTGCTGTCACTGAAGTTTCTGGAAAACCAAATAAATGGAGATCTTCTTTCCTTGTAATCAGTCTCCATTTTATTTCCAGGATCCAGACAGGGTTTTTATTCCAACAGTTAGTTAATGAATACACGCAGTTCTGAATAACAAGCAAGCTCAGGTGCTGATTTTGGTTTTTGTCTTCTAAACTGAAGCAAATAAAATGGGAAGAACAGGGGCTGGATAATTTTCATTAATAATTCTCATTGATTTCCAGGAATATAAAGATGCTGAAGTCAAGTGAAACTAGAAAGAAAGTGGAACTGGTGGAATCTTAAATTTTTTTCTCATCCATTAAGATGCACCAAAGACCAGAAATGACTGTTAGGTAAATTAGTTGCCTGTAAAGTGTTATGACTTAATTTTCTGGATTTGCTGGCACTCAGAATTGAATTGCATTTTAAAATTGGTGTCCAACTTTGCTATCAGAAAACAGTTTCAAGGCTGTTTTAAACATTCGTATACAATACCTGAATATTTATGTTAACAAAACTTTAAATGGTGAGACAATTGTATTTTTATGTAGCGAAATGACAAGGTCAATTTTAATTAAGGAGACATCAACCTCACTCTGTATTGCACACTCTGATTAGGTTATTTCAAATTAACATAAGTTTTTGGAGACTTCACTGAAGTCAATGGTGTTAAACACCAGCTGTGCTGGCAGATAAATGTGGGATATAAGAAGGAGATGGTATTCACATTGAAATTAGCACTTGGCACAATATAATTCTCTGATTGCAAACTATGTGAAGTTGCCTGTACTAATTGGTTGGTTTTATTTGAAGCAGATGTTGTTAGCTTTCCACTAATAATCTGGAGATAAATTCTTTTGAAAGACATGCCATGGTAGGTTCTCTGCAGTATAATAAGCTAATTACAACTTTAAGTACTTGCAATAATTAGCACAATGTGTATAAAGTGTTCCTGATCTTTTCACCCTAGTGCATTATTGTTAGAGCATCTGAAAACAGCAACAAAAAAGCTAGTTTCCTCCTGCTTTCTGTCTATTCTGAAAGGACTATGAAATGGACTTTTATCTCTGTTTAAAGTGTACACAGGAAACAATCCTGAAATAACCATCCACCTCTCAGTCATGAGATTAATCTTTTCTTTCTGCTTTCCATTGCATGTATTTTGTAAACTTTTAGAACAAATTTCATTTTAATAATTATTCCTGCCAGCATAACAGCTGAATTGAGTTAAACTGCAGTGCTGGGCTTATTTATTTGGGAAAAAGATATTATTAACTTTAAAAATCAATTTAATTTTGTAGTCCCAGATATTTTTATATATTTTAAGCAGAAACTTCTATAAACATGCAAAACATGAAAATGCAAGCCATAAAGAAACAGAATATTGCACTCAATGACTTAAAGCAGTTAGGCTGCCTGAAGAGGATTGCAGGTGTAAGTCAACATTTCTGGAAAGTGAACAGGTCTAGAAGACTGATAGAGCAAGTTTCAGATGATGTATATGTATATATGTAGGAAAAAGAAATAAGATAGATATGCAGAATACAAATGAATACACTGATGTCACAGACAATATAATTTTCCATTATGTTATTAATATTATGTTATGTTATTAAGGGCCTTGGTGGTGCAGGCTGTTAAACGCCTAGCACTTAGTTCCAGCTGTCTGCAATTAGTGCAGGCTCGAATCCCACCAGGCTCAAGATTGACTCAGCCTTCCATCCTCTCGGGGTAGGTAAATTGAGGACCCAAGATTGTTGGGGGCAATAAGCTGACTTTGTAAAAATGCCGCTTAGTAATAAGCAGGCATATACAATGGAATGAAGGCTATTGCTGAGCGCATTGGGTTGTATCCCAAAAATTGTAAGCCTCCCTGAGTCTTCGGAGAAGGGCGGCATATAAACGTAATTAAAAAAATTGATTATAATCAAATTATAGTATGATTTTAAAAGTTCGAAAATTGGTATTAAACTCTAAGCAAACTATTAATATCAGAAACATGGTCAGCACAATATAAATAATAAAATTGAAAATATGTACTGCAATAAGGTGTCGTTGGTCCTCTCTGAGTTGCTTGTTTTCGATCTTACGGATTCCTTGGTTGGGCTGTTTACTGACAGCTCTTTGGCAGGGGTCTATGATGACTCACTGCAACCAGGTGGCTGTGATTCAGTGGGAGTGGCCATCAGGTGGTTTGGGTGGGTAGGTGTGGCCAGGCTGATGCGAAGCTTTAGGTGCAGCTGGCTTGATGCAGATGACTTAGGGCTGCTGACTTGGGGTGCTGGGTGGGCGTCGTCAAGTGGATGCAACCACATGGGTGTGACTGGGTGGGGGGTGCCAAGTGGGCATGTCAGGTGGACACAGAACAAGTCACCCTGGGATGTGGAACCAACTCATCATCCAGCCAGAACAAAAATCACCCAGAGACATGCTGGCAAATAGGAAGTAGAGAAGCAGCAAAATTTGAAAGGCAAAGGGTGGATTCCCCTGCCCCCTTGGGAAAATGCTTCCTTTTTCTTTCTGCTTCCTAGCCCCTGTTCCAGCAGCAGACCCTATACCATTTAAGACAAGTGACTGTCCAGTCTCTTAAAATGCAGGATAAGACAAGGCTTGGGCTATCACTGTGATTTTTCATATTTTATGATTTATGCTCTTATGCTACTCTTGCTTGTAATCTTTGCAGGATGACCAAATGAGGATCTCTTGCCTTATAGATCCAAAGGAATAACGTGCATACCCATAAATAAAAGAGACATTTGTCTAGTTTATATTCACATAGACCAAACATGGAAACCAGGCTTCTAATTATGACATTTATGACATTTTGCCTTAACTGTGGAAAACTTCAATAAGGAAGACAGACCAATAAAATCAGGAAATCAAAGAAAACAAACGGGTACATCTCCTATCCACTGTGACTTTCTCAACACTACATGTGGAAGCAGGGCAAGAGAAATAAATGGCTGGAATAAGAATCAGGAAAAAAATGTTGGCTTTTATTAAATGATTTGTGATTATCTAAAAATTTAGTACCTGGATAAAGCATAACACGTGGTATACAACTGTAAAACTAGTTTGCCTCGTATTCCAAAAACAGTATCAGAGGGTAGAGATGGACAGTGGTATCCAAAATCAAATTGTTAGGGTATTGGGGTGGGGGAGTGAGAGCCACAGCAAGAACTCTGTCAAACTGTACTTAAAACATACAATGTTCACCCTCCCTCCTTCTGTTTATCTTTGCCTTTTCCATTTCCATCCTCTTCTTCCCCATTTCTGTGAATTTGACCAAATGGGGAATGATGAATCCCTTCCCTGATTCAGTGAGATTTCTGCAAATGGACGTGCTTTGTGAGGATTTATAACTCTAAAGAAATGTAGAAGCTACACCCAACACTCATCATCCTCACATGCTCCGTGTTGTGAATCAGCCACCAAACCTAGCATAAAGACCTCTACTCAAGAGGCAGAAAAAAATGGAGCATTTCTACAAAGAGGGGGAGGAATCCACCCTTCGCTTTTCAAATTTGGCACTTCCCTGCTTCCTGTGTTTGCCAGCACATTTCCAGGTGATTTTTGTTCTGGCTGGGTGATGAGTTGGCTCCACATCTAGTTGCCTGGGGTGACTTGTTCTGTGCCCACCTGGCCATGCTCACCTGGTGCCCCCCAGCCAGCCACACGACATGTTTCCGTCCACCTGCCCACATGCACCTAGCCACCCTGTCAGCCGTCCAGAGTCAACTGCATTGAGCCAGCTGCATCTAAGCCTTTGCTTTGACCTGGCCACACCCACCCACCCATGCCCACCTGGTGACACTCAGATGACCACGCCCAGTGAGTCACACCCACCTGGCTGCAGTGAGCCATCCCATTCCCCTTTGGCAGTTTCTTGATTGTTGGTCTGAAGTTGACCTTGGAGTTGTCTCTTTTGTGCAATAACTTCTGTTCATTCTAGAAAAGTCTATTCTTATTTTTTATATTCCAGAAGTCAATTATTATTTATCTTGAAAGAAGCCCTAATTTTGGATGTGGTACAAATCCATGTAACAAACCTCAGATAAGATATTCAGGGTTGGCAGTGGTGTTCTAAATTTTTCATCCATATGCCTATGTTTTTGGATTCCCTGATTTGCTGCATTGGAGCATGTAACATATGACAGGCTCTGCTAATGGAATAAATGGAGAAAAAAATACTAGGCAGAAGATAATCATCAACTAAATTACTTCAGAATATTAGTTCAGAATACTCTAAAAAGAGTAATACCAGAATATTCTAAACAGAGTATTTAATTGCACAAATCATTATAATTTGGGAGAAATGAGATAATTATCAAACCCAGAAGTCTGTGGTTTGCCATGACAGGGTGGGACAGAACACTCATGATGGGGGTGGTGGTGTCACAAGCCTTGAAGCAGCAACGATGCATTGGTGGTGGTGGGTGATGACTGCAGCGGTGGTGAAGATGCGAAGATGGACAGGATGACCATCTGACCACCAGCTGTGGAGGGGGAGGCAGGGCGACATGGAGACACAAGGCCAACGATCAGCTGTGCAGGGGAAGGTGGGGTGGCATGAGCCAAGCAGCCACTCAGAGTTTGGAGCGGCAAGCAACGAACATCTGTTCTGGTCCAGGGAATGCACAGCTGATTGCGGGGTGAGGCCAGAGCTGAGCAGCCAAAGAGAGGGCATGGCCCACTTGGATAAAACCTGCTGGGAGGCAGAAGCTCCCAGCGCTGACTTTGCATCTCTGCATGGCATGGTTTTGCAGCTAGAGCTCAGTGTGTGCCCTAGTCTGGCTAAATAAAGCCAGTTAGCTTGCACACATGTGGCGTTCTTCTTCCTGGTTTAGGTCCGGAGCTGGGACAGGCTGAGAGGAAATCAGCACTCTCTACCTGCTTCTGCATGCTTCTGCTGCCTCCAACAGGAGAATGACAGGGAGGATGACAGAGGGCACGGCTATAACAGCTGATGTAGGTGCAGTGAAGGAGAAACTGGCGGAGGTAGTCCTCATGCCAGAGCAAGGTGGGGAGTCAGATGTGCAGCTTAAGGAATGTGCTGTGTCCCTGCCACAGGGACAGCAGGCCATAGATGTGACTCATCAGCAAGGCCGCAGTGGGGAGTGGTGGCATAGTTCATCAATGGCTACTGGGACTGGGCCCAAGCTGCCACATCCCAGTTGTCCTGAGGTGAATTTGACCCTGTGGTGGGAACAACGGTTGACTGAAGATGATGATAATGAGGGCAGCTATACCACCGCACAGTCAAACTATGGAGATCCTGTGTGAGCGGTATGAAAAATCCAGGGGAGGCCTCTACCTGGCAGTCATGGGACCTGGGGGTCGAGGCAGCCACCTGGTCAACAAGGCAACAGGAGCCAAAGCTGAATAATTTGCCATCTTCCAGGGTTCAATTGGCCAGTCCAAAGCTTCAACTGGATACCACCCCATACAGGGCACAGGAGGTTCTGCCAATGGCTCAGAGTGGGTTTCATCCTTATGAACCATGACAGGGAGACCAGGACTGTCAACTGGAGTAACTAGTAGAGCAGGGGATGGAGTTCCCCAGAGCTGGGTCCCACAACATATGGGGCCCCAGCCAGGCCATCTGGGGTCCCTGACAGCACCTGGGGTCCCAGCCCAGCACCAGGCCAACCAAGGTCCACTGCAGGGGACTGGCTGGCCCTTGGGATACTGGCCGTACTCATCGCCCATGGAACGCCCTGCCCAAAAAGTCACCTTCAATGGGGATCCTGAGCACCTGGCTCTTTTCCTAAGCCACCTGGACTGATATGGCCACGTCTACTGTCACAGTGGGCGATGATGGTGGTGGTGATGTGGTATTGGGAGGAAGAGGAAGCCGAGTAGGTGGCAACCCTCCATAATAAACATGCTGGTGAGTTGGCAGACATTGGGCTCTTCCTGGAGGTGCTGTGGGGTCAGTTTGAAGATGTGTTGGTATAAAAATGGTAGAAAGAAAAATAAGATCCCAAGAGAGAAATATAAAAGAGGGATCAAAAACTCAATAAATGATGACATCTCAAAAAAAGTAAGAGATGATGGATAGAGATAAAATACCTTTCAATATGGTGAAAGCATTAGAAATTAGAAGAAGTAGAAAATATAAATTGGAGAAACAGTAGAACATATATAGATAGATTATATAATTTACTATAATCATAAGCAAATTAAGGTTAGAAGGTGGAAGTCTATGATGTGGTAACCTAACTGTATTGTTATTATTAACAATGTGATATTGAAACGAATAATTTTAGGGGATTGGAGATACAATCCCACGATTGATTAAATTTGATTAATGATTGGTCTTATTTGTGTTTTTAAACAATTGGGATATTGGATTTATGGTGGAGTATTGAGTAATTTTGAAAATATTAAAATACTAGTGATTTAACTGGGAATATCAAACATAGTGCATGAAAAAATGTTATTGAAGCTTATAAGTACAATGTGCAGGTTAAGGCCAGACGTTGGAAGACTAGGATTATGAATACCTAATTGTGTTATTATTGCTAGCATTGTATAGAAATATATATTGACCCAGTCAATATACTGTCTTCAAAATATGTATGTGTCAGATCCGTGTATCTGCCATTCTTCAATGGAAGAAGAAGAGGGGAGGTTGTTACAAGTAATCCTTTTTAATGTAACCTGAATATCTTAATTCTTGTATTGAATCTGTATAACTTGTACATAATATACAACTGGGGACTGGAGCCCAGATGCCTGGAAACTTGTCACCTCTTGGAGAGATAGCAAGAGGAGGAGGAGCCATAAAAATTCCAGCTCTGAAAGAAACTTCCTGGGAAGTTCTTCTCAACTACGTTTCCAGAAAAAAGGGGGTGGGGGGAATTAACATGTTACTTCTTTGTATTGACGAAATCCACACCTGACTAAGGGGAGGGGTTCTAACTCCCTTTATCTAAGCTGCATGCCTGGAGGCATATTAGCCCTGCTTTGAACATCACCTGGATCTTTTTCCTTTTCAATAAAGAATTCCTTTTGAAATACCCAGTATTCAAAAGTTCATATCATCCGAAGGGGAGAGAGTCTGGGCATTCCAGTTTGGATATTTAAACGAAAGTTACAAAGAAAACATATATGAAAAATAAAGGTGAAGCTAGCTCTAAATTATTCCCACACTCAAGGATAGTTAAAAGAATAAGACCTTCCCCACCCCCCCGTGTCCCTCAGTTCACATGGGCCAATCAGTTCAGGTGTAGGTTCCCGCTCAACTTTGACAAATGTCTGTTGAAATGACCTTGGTTCACAAGCTGGCTGGGA
This sequence comes from Naja naja, assembly GCA_009733165.1. Classification (NCBI taxonomy): domain Eukaryota; kingdom Metazoa; phylum Chordata; class Lepidosauria; order Squamata; family Elapidae; genus Naja; species Naja naja. Next base: position 2,619,061 of record CM019153.1, on the reverse strand, counting down.
CTTGTTGTGACTAGACAGCTGAGGCACCACATTCCTGACTCCCCCCACACCCTTCCCCCTTAAATGGCAACCAAGAAATGAAGCAGAAGTAAGCATGTCTTCAACTGAAGTCATTTTGCAGGTTGACATCATGACTAAAATGTACTCCCAAATGTTTGAGAATTTAAATTTGACAACGGCAACCAACTGATCAAATTCTTTTTCTGACTAAATATATCCATGTTCTGTATGTGTGAAGCAAATGGAATAGCATAATAAAGTGCCAGCCATTTTAAGCGTCTGCAACACATAATCAATTTATATGAAATGCACACTATAAAACCCATTGTTGAACTACAATTTGGCTAAGGTTAATCCTTATGAGAAGATAGAGCAAAACCTTCCTATCAGAATATCTGTAGAGAACCAGATGCTTCAAAGGATTTCTGAACTGATCAACAATGGAAGATTGTTATTACCTAATTAATTTATTTATAGAATATTAACCATTACAGTGCATGTTCAAGATCCAGAGAAACTCCATCCATACAATTCTGCTCAGTAGGATAATAATAATGGTCTCTGCTGACAAAACTCAGATTGCAAGCCTTACTTCATTAGAATGCCCTCGGTGACTGAACATACTCCAAGGTCAAGTCTGTTTCCTAGCAACAAATGAGATCTGATTAATTCTTTTGTGGGTGTGACATACAGCACACTGATGTGTGTGATTCTGTGTGAGGTTATACTATTTGTGTAGTGGCAGGAAAGCAAGTAACAATTATGAGCTGAAAGACATTGCATACATATGCATAACAATGGCATCATTAGATGTATAAATAATCATGGGGAAAGTGTGACTTTCAATTTGTAAGGTTAACCTGAGGCTGTGGATTTTAAAACTAAGTTTCTTCACATTCCAGTTGAAGCTTATTAGATGATTTTGGAGTTAAAAAGCATGGAACCTAGTAGCTAAGATTAGTAGTCCAAACAGTTGTGTATTTGGTTTTTATGGTTAATGTTATCATTGCTTTTCACTTCACTTCTCAAAATTGGCAGCATGCTTAAAGAGAACTTACTTAGAAAGGGGTAATTATTTTATTTTCTGAGATATAAATCATAATAGACATACTGGAGGAATACTGTGCTTCATTTCATCATCATTGCTGTCCCTGCAGCTATATTATAAATCTAAGATTTAACCATACTATTGAGAATATCTGAAATGGCTTCTTGAAGTTCTAGAAAAATCCCCTCCAAGCAATGGCTAAAATGGTGAGAAACTTAGAAAAGATTTGTCTTTAGCTTTGGAAAGTTCTCTAGAGGGTAAAATATAATATTTACAATGCACAAAGTCACTGTCATCTCTACAGGCAATATCTCCATCTGTCAATGTCTAATGAGCTGTGTAGTGCCATTCCTGATGCTCTGCTAGGAATGATCAATAATACATTCTATATCATTTCTTTTATTTACAAATGTGCACAGCAGGGTAGAAGGAGCCTTATTAGATGGTAGATTAGGGGAGAGAGAAAGCATAAAACCTTCTTTCCTTCCCCAGAACTGAGCTGGTTTGATTGTTATGAATGTGGGTGTTATTTAAGAAAAGTTCCATTTCTTTTTATCCCCTTTTCTTTCTTTTCATTTTTAAAAAATATTCAGTTTGTTATTTCAAAGCAGCTCTCATGGGGGTGGGGTGGGACAACAGAATATACATAAATGGAAAGGAACGGCAGGCTAAATATTAAGTTTGAGATCATTTTACAACTCAAATGAAGCAATAGAAAGCGCCCAAAAGAAACTCCCTGAGGTTCTGAAAATGGCAAGAAACAGAGAAGTTTGGCTGAAGCCCAGACTTAGCACAATGTTGCCCTGCTTTGTCTTGCACCATTTTTCTCAGCCCCTGCATGAAGCTTTCTGTTGTTAGGCATTAATTTTACATTTTTCCCTTTGCAATTCAGAAAGACTAATGAAATACAGAACTGTCTCCCCTGAAGAAATGACTACCCATTGTGCTGGGATAGAAGTTGGTGGGGGAAGTATTAATATTACTTTAGAAAAGATCTGTTCTTTTAAAGAAAAAGGCTCAGAGTGAGCAGTTGCATGTGTGCAATACCCCTCACTGCAATGATTACTTGTTTTTAGAGGTTGTTTTAAAAGTTGATGGTGCAGTTTGTGAAAATTGAGGATCGAAAATGTTGCTTCTGCAAACTCTGGCTTAGAAATACAGTTTCAAGAGGGGAAAAGCTCAATATGTCTTATTCTGCTTATTTGTTTTCATTTCCTTTCCATTTTGTCTTTATTTTGCTGAAGTACTGTATCACAAATATATGGTTTTTTTTTTTCTGACTAACCTGTGGCTTATGAACCAAGTTCAGGTGGTTTGAAAGTTCATTTCTGCCAAAGGAAAAAAGAGTGCCTCATGGACGTTACCCATCAAGCAGCTTCTACTCAAAATAAAGTTTGTCTTTGTTGTGATCTGTTTTCAAGAGTCACTTAGATGAGCTGGGTGGGTGGACATTTGATAAATAAAAATAAATAAAATAAATTGTTATTGTCAGATGAGGAAGACAGCTAGGAAGAAGTTGTCTGCTTTCCTACCTTGCACCCAGCAGATTGAACCAGATGAGAAGTCTCTTCTACCCAGCCCTCACATACTAACTTCTGTAGAAATACTTAAACTATATCTAAGTATACATCCACGAGCTTATATTTTTTATGGTATAGCTAACTAGAGACTTGCATTTTTAAGATGCTAATGGATATCAGTTGAAATCAAATGGCTGTGACTGAGAGCAGGTATTCAGCTATGTCTTTACTAAAGAGGATATAGAACAGCCGTGGGCAAACTACGGCCTGGGGGCCGGATCCGGCCCATTCGGCTGTTCTATCCAGCCCGCGGAGCCGAAAGAGCGGAGGGTTCTCTTGCTCTCCCAGAAGGCTACGTGAAGTAATCTAACTTTGAATTTATATTAGTTCACACAAACACTCCATCCATGCTTTTGTTCCGGCCCTCCAGTCCAGTTTAAGAACCCATTGTGGCCCTCGAGTCAAAAAGTTTGCCCACCCCTGATATAGAACATAGGTCTAGGAAACATAATGGAACTAGTGTAATGGAAACCTAGAGAGTAGATACTTGATTTATTGGAGACCTGGAGGACAGATACTTGATACTTGAAGGACTGGCAAAAGGTAGAATAGTGGGAAGGGGGAAAGCAGACCACAGAAAACTAGAGAAGAATAGGAGGAGGAAGCATAGAAGATTGCCTGACAAAATTAACCACTCAGCATAATCAGCAAAGAGCTTTCTGAATATTTCTTGTGATGCAGTCATGTCCTATTAATTTTTCCATGAACTATTTGATATTTTCAGTTTTCCTGGTCCAGTTTAAAAATTGAAATATAGGCAGTCTTCAATTTATGGCCACAACTGAGTCCAAAATTTCTGTTGGTGAGAACGCCTCCTGCCAGCATCACTTGCGGGAACGCCTCCTGCTAGCATCACTTTCCGATCGCCCTGTTCGGTCTCATAGGAGGGGCCTCCTTGGGATACCGTTGGTCAGGCATTGTCGGCTGGCAGTTCCCAGGGCTAGGGCCTTCTCGGTGGGAGTGCCTGCCCTCTGGAATCAGCTCCCCGTGGATCTCCGTTTGGCCCCTGACCTCCGCTCCTTCCGCCGAGACCTGAAGACGTGGTTGTTTCAACAGGCCAGCCTGGAATGACCCAGGGGGGAGGGAGGCGAGCGTTTTAATTTTTTCTTAATGTTTTAATGTATTCGGCTTGTTTTATTTAATTGCTTTTTATTGTAAATTTGCTCTGTTTTAATGTTCGCCGCCCTGAGTCCTTAGGGAGTAGGGCGGCATACAAGTCAAATAAATAAATAAATAAATAAATAAATAAATAAATAAATAAATTTGTTAAGTGAATTTTGCTCCATTTTACAACCTTTCTTGCCAAAGTTATTAAGTGAATCACTGCAGTTGTTAAGTTAGTAACATGGCTGTAAGTGAATCCGGCTTCTTCATTGACTTTGTCAGAAGGTCACAAAATTGATGATATGGCTCCTGGACACTGCAACCATCTTAAGTATGAGTCAGTTGCCAAGCATCTGAACTTTGATCATGGGGCCATGGGGATGCTGCAAAATCATAAGTGTGAACAATGGTCATAAGTCACTTTTTTCAATGTAACTTTGAACAGTCACTAAATGAACCATTATAAGTCGAGGACTACTTGTAGTCCAAATGTTTTGTAAGTAACTCAAGCAAATTTAGCAAAAAGTGAAAATAACTAAATGATAGATGGCTATGTGTAATGTAAATGTAATGTATTAAGTGATATGAGAATGAAATATGTTATCATTGCATCCCTTGAGCAGGTTTTTAGCAGTGGACTTCAAGTTCCAGGTCAGCATCCAAGGAAAAGCATTCCAGCATTTTGTGCTTTTTAAAATGGCATTAACTACTCGGATGCATATGAGCCAAAGAGATATAGAACCAGCACTAACTGCAATTGAGAAAAATGAATTTAAAACATCTGTTAGAAATGCTGCATGATAACTCTTTTTCAGTATTCTATCAGGCAATACACAAACCTGTGACCTCTCCTGTATACAATTACAATGTCTTTTTTTTCTGATAATTAGTAAGGTTACAAAATCCACTGGCAGATTGAAGTAAAAAAGAAAGGTTACTCTAATTTCTTCCTTAAGGTGCCAAGGTTGTTTTGTGATAGAAAAGTGTATCTGCTTAGAATATGAAGAACTAATTCAGGCTAGCTGTTGTTTTAAATGCCATTGTTTCAGAGCAAAAAGTGACTATACAACCATAAGTCCTATTGTTTATTTTATTTTCAGTGATTTTTCTTTTACATCCAAAATATATTTTCTTATTTTAGAAAGTAGACAAGATTGGAAGTAGAGTTCAATAAGCATTCAAATCTGTGAATCCTTTACCTTATTGGCCACTAGAGGGTGGAGAGATTGTGGGGAAGTACTGCAAGGAACAGAAAATTGGATATGAACAACCAAGAAATAAGGAAGCAATTCAGGAATAAAGACTAAAAAAATATATTAAAAAGAGTTTGAAACAATCAAATGACGCTGCCTTAATGAGCTTAAATAATATAGCTTTATGAAAAATCAGAAATTGAAATCTAGTCATTGAAAAATACTGTAATAATTTTTAGCACAGAATAGCAATGGAATTTGGCCTAGACAAATGTGCGACTGTAGCAATAAATTGGTAAAATGATGAACTGTAATGGAATAGAAATGCCAAAATGGCCAATCAGGATGAAATCTACAAGTATCTGGGCATTTTACAGTTGGATAACATCAGGCATGGACAAGTTAAAAATGCAGCTAATAAAAAATCATCCAAAGATTGAGAAAAGTACTGAAAACAAAACTGAATAGTAGAAACACCATCAATACCTGGGCCATGCTTGTGATATGATACATTGCTGGACTTATTAACTGGAAGCAAGCTGAACTGGATTGTTTGGCTCAGAAACAGGAAAACTGATGGCTATTCATTATGCTTTATATCCCCATAGTAATATTGATAGATTATATCTGCCTCACAAAAATGGAGGCAGAAGTTTCTTCAAGTTACACAAACTGTCAAAGAGGAAAAACATGCATTGGCTGATTATGGAAAAGATAGCCAATGAAGGATGTGGATCGAATAAATATTATTTTGAGTTCTTTTAAATAATTTATATTATGTATAACAAGGGGGGGTTGGATTGGATGACCAGGAGAGTTCCTTCTTTGCTAAAATGCTTGCTTATAACGGTTATGTTTAAACACTTGTTTAGTCTAAAAAACATGTAACCACAAATATTACCTGTCTGGCTGCTTGCTGTAAGGTTTCCTGTTTCAATAGAATACTTATTTTTATTTATTTATTTATTTATTTATTTATTTATTTATTTATTTATTAATGGGACTTATATGCCGCCCCATCTCCGAAGACTCGGGGCGGCTTACAAATAAAACAACAGCAACAATAAATAATTTAAAAGCAGATTAAACTAAATAAGCCCCATTACAATTACAAGTTCACCCATAAAAATATCCCTTAAAACTATCCCATAAAAACCATCCCATCCCAGAAAATCACAACCCGGATTGGTTAAACAACCAGGTCTTCAAGTCATGGCGGAAGGTGCGGAGGTCAGGGGCCAGGCGGAGCCCCAGGGGAAGTTGGTTCCAGAGGTCTGGGGCCGCTATAGAATAGGCTCGTCGTCGGGGGACCGCCAGCCGGCATTGGCCAGCTGATGGGACCCCAAGGAGTCCTTGCCTATGTGATCGCACAGGGCGGTTGGCATTCGATGTCAACTTGAACAGCAAGTTCAAAAGGGCATTCACTATAAATTGTATTGAAAAAGGAAGTGCCTTGCTCTTCTGACTCCATGTCACCAGAGAGGGATTCAGAATTTCCTGCTTTTGCAAAAGTATAATAAAATTCTTGTTTGTTGACTTTATCTCGTCTTGAAAATTTGTTAAGAATTTGGGGTCACCTAAATCTTACAGCCAAAAGCAAACATTGATGCAAATTAAAAATTGGAACTTAGTGAATATATAGGAAACAAAATATAAATATTAAAATAACATAATAAATAGAATAGAATGCTGGCAAGGAAATTTTTTTACTTGATCAGTTTCTACAAAAGATCAAGGAAAAAATGGATAGATAAAACCTGACACTGACTTACAAATTGATCATTAAAAAAAAGAAACCGAAGGCTTGATTTTGGTTGCTCAAGAGCAATCTTTTAAACTAATGCAATCAAGGCTAAATTGAAAAATAACAAATGCAAATTTTATGAAGAAGAAAAAGAAACAGTAAATCAGGTTCTTAGCTCATTCAAAATCATACAAACTGATCCACTAGACAATTTTTTTCCAAAAAAAATAACATAAATGTAATTTCAGAATGAACATAAATGTAATTTCAGAATGACATAGGAAACTTGAAAAATATGAAATTAACTTTTAATGACTATAATGTATAATTAATCGCATAATGTTTCTGATACCTGCATGTGTTCTACAGAGCTGTTTGGCTGCTGATTTTCATTTGTACTCAGTGTTAAATGCATTTTACTGCAATGTCCAATAGTCAGCCAGCATAGATGGATTCTAGTTGTCCTGATACCATTTTTCCATTGTGGCAATGTCCTGGTGAAATTTTTCACCATGTTCATCACTGACTCCAATTGATTTCCAGGAAAGAAGTCCAAGTGTGAATGCAGAAAATGAATATTCAGTGACATGTTGCACTTTATCATCTTGTAGGAAGTTTGTCAAACAGCTTAATGTAGTACTTTTATAGTTGCCAAGAAAATTCTCAATAACACCCTTGAATGCTTTCCAGGTGATTTTCTCTAGCCCCATTAACAAATCTTTGAACTGCTTATTACTGATGATGTATCTGATCTGTCCACCCAAAAAAACCCAAAACCCTTCCTTAGCCTTGGTATCTTGCTGCAATATCTAACATTTTTAGAAACATCACTCTCAATGAAAACCTTCACCTTCCTTGTTCATTGCTGAGTTTGAGTTTACATGAAGTGGAGGGAGAAATATTTTTGTTGGATCAACAAGTGTTGTATGTGACACATTCTGTCCTGGAACCAAATTCTTTAGAATTGGCCATTTCTTTCTTTCTTTCTTTCTTTCTTTCTTTCTTTCTTTCTTTCTTTCTTTCTTTCTTTCTTTCTTTCTTTCTTTCTTTCTTTCAAATTTTATTTATTTTCAAATTACATATAAAATTTACATTTTAACAGTTCTGTGTCAAGCGTTACTTATATACTTAAATACAATATTTACAATTCTTTATTTTATTTTTATTTATTTATTTTGTCAAGCAATTATAAGATAACAGGTATAAGTATAAACATAGTTATGAATACATGAAATGGATACATATAAGAAAAGTAAAAAGAAACAATAGGACAGGGACGGTAGGAACGCTGGTGCGCTTATGCACGGCCCCTACAGATCTCTTAGGAAAGGGGTGAGGTCAATAGTAGACAGTCTAAAGTTAAAGTTTTTGGGGTTTGGGGAAGAAACCACAGAGTCGGGTAGCATATTCCAGACATTGACCACTCTGTTGCTGAAGTCGTATTTCCTGCAATCAAGTTTGGTGCGGTTTACCTTGAGTTTGTATCTATTGTGTGCTCTTGTATTGTTATGGTTGAAGCTGAAGTATTCATTGACAGGTAGGACATTGCAATATATAATTTTATATACTATACTTAGATCAGACCAAAGGCGGTGTAGTTCTAGGTTTTTTAGGTCTAGAATTTCAAGTCTGGTGGTATAAGGTATTCTGCAATGGAGAGAGGAGTGGAGAACTCTTCTTGTGAAATATTTCTGGACTTTCTCAACTGTATTAATATCAGATACGTAATGCGGGTTCCAGACTGATGAGCTGTATTCGAGTATTGGTCTAGCAAATGTTTTGTATGCTCTAGTTCAGTGGTTCTTAACCTGGGCAATATTGCCCCCCAGGGGGCGATTTTGTTTTTCAGGGGGGCAATGGAACAAAAAGGGCGATGTGGGGGTGAAGGAACGGAAGGGGGGGTGATATGGGGGAGATGGAGCGAGATATATTGGGAGAGAGAGAGAGAGAGATTGGTAGATAGGTAGGTAGGTAGACAAAAAGATGGACAGGTTGGTAGATAGGCAGGAAGGCAGGCAGGCAAACAGACAGACCTTTTGGATGGATGGACAGGCACCGGTTCAGCTGTGGTACAATGGTCAATGGGGTGAGCTTGCAGGGCCGGTGCCTTGAATGCCCCCCTGCCGCCTCTTAGCGTCCCCAAGGGGGCTGGCATGGGGGTGCTAAGAGGCAACAGGGGGGCGTTCGAGGTGCCGGCCGGCCCTGCAGGTTCACCCATTGACTAGAACTGTTTTGGAGCCAGCGCCTCCAATGCGGAAGCAGTGATACGTTACGTGCCACCGCAGCTGCATTCAACGTGCCCCTGCCGCTTCTTAGCGCCCCTCTGCTGGCCCCCTGAGGATGCTAAGAGGTGGCAGGGGGCGGTTATGTTGGGGGAGGGGGGCGATGACAACTTCCTCAATAGCTCAAGGGGGCGATTCTTTCAAAAAGGTTAAGAACCACTGCTCTAGTTAGTAGTGTGATATTACCAGAGAAAAAGCTACATAGGATTAGGTTAACAACTCTTAATGCCTTTTTGGCTATGTAGTTACAGTGGGCTCAAACACTTAGATCATTAGAGATGAGTACTCCAAGGTCCTTGACAGAGTTTGGATCATCAACAGGTCTTGACTATTCAGCTTGTATTTTATTTTCTGATTTTTTTTGCCAATATGTAAGACAGAGCATTTATTTGTTGAGATCTGAAGTTGCCATTTGTTTGACCATTCTGATACATAGTTGAGGTCTTTTTGAAAGGTAGCAGTATTGTCGGTGGTGTTAAATAGCTTTACATCATCAGTGAAGAGAACACAGTTGCTCTTAATATGATCACAGAGGTCATTTATGTAGTGTATGAAGAGAGTTGGTCCTAGAACACTGCCTTGGGGGACACCACTGTTGACAGGTACAGAATTTGATAGGATGCTCCCAATTTTGACCATTTGTTGTCTGTTTGACAGGAATGCTTCTATCTAGTTATGCAGTTGTCCAGAGATACCATAAGATTTTAGTTTTAGGGGTAGTTTGTCATGTACCACTGAATCAAAGGCTTTACAGAAGTCTATGTAAATAGTGTCTATTGCTTTGCCCTGATCGAGTTGTGTAGTCCATATGTTTTTGCAGTGTAAGAGTTGCAGATTACAGGATAGTTTTTTTCTGAAACCAAATTGTTTATTGGAGAGTAGGTTGTTTGTCTCTAAGTGGAGGATACTGGATTGGTTAATAATTGATTCCATGACTTTACAGGTGATGCAGCATAAAGAGATTGGTTTGTAATTTTCAACTAGGCTGAGGTCTCCCTTTTTGAAGATGGGGATGACCATGGCTAGTGATCATAGGTTTGGCAAGGAGCTGGTCCTGAAAGATTTTTCAAAGATTATGCTTAGAGGTTCTGCTATGGCAGTGGATAGCTTTTTAAAGAAGTAGGCACATATTCCGTCCGGTCCAATAGATAGAAATGGTTTTAGATTGCGTAGTGCTTTTTCAACATTGTCTTCTGTAAAATTGATATATATTAGATCACTGTAGTTGTCTGTGGTTCGACTAGGAAATTCTGGGCATGATCCATTGCTGTTTACAAATACTGAGCCAAAGAATGTGTTAAACAGGTTGGCTTTAATGGTGTCATGGTTGCAGTCTTTACCGTTAGGTCCTTTCAGGAGTGAGATGGACCTTGAATCTTTTAGTTTGTTGTTTACAAAATTGAAAAAAGTGCAGGTGGAATTGGTGTGTAGAAGGTTTTCCTCTTGTTTAATGTGCTAATTGGTGCATTCAGTCTTTATCTGGTGGCATAAATTTTTGTATCAGCTTTTGAAATTGGCAATGTCACCAGATTTGTTTTTCCGCCAAAGTGATCTCTTTTTGGATTGAAGCTTCCTTATTGTTATGGATAATTTGTTTTTTCTGGTTTTGGGAGTTGTTATTGGTACATTTAGTTTGATGGCTCTTTTGACTTCAAGTAAAAATATGTTGTAATGGTCTTCAACAGTATTGCATCCAGTGAATAGAAATTGCCAATCAAGAGATGAGAGATCATTGTCTATAAGATCATAGTTGCCATTTTTGAAATTCTCCATATCATATCTCCATATCAAACCTTATTTCTCTTATCTAACCATATGTGTAACATTTCCCAAACCTCATAGAACTCAGACTCTTCTTTACCTTTTAGTTTTCTCTTCAGTCTGTCAATCTCGGCACAATCAGGTATTTTATTTATTATCATATTTTCTGAAGGTACATCATCTATTCTCCAGCTTTGGGCATAAGCAATTCTTGATGCTGTTAATATATGTTGTATGATGTATTGGATATGTTTCTTTGGGTTTCCTTTAATCATTCCCAGCAAAAAAGCTTCTGGCTTAAGTTCAATATCGTACCCTATAATTTCTCTTATCCATTTTTTTCAATTTTCCCAGTATTTTTTTTAAACTTTCATGCATTGCCACCACATATGATAGTATGTTCCATCTGTGAGCTTACATTTTCAGCATTTCGGTTTCATATTAGGGTATATTTTGGCCAGTCTTGCTGGTGTCAAATGCCATCTATAAAACACCTTGATTAAATTTTCTTTATATGCTGTTGATAACATTAATTTGCAGTTCTTGGTCCAAATTCTCTCCCAATCTTCTAGCTGTATGCTATGACCTACATTTTGTGCCCAGGCAATCATTGGGCCCTTAACTACTTCTTCCTCCATTTCTACTTGGAGTAAATAATTAAAAGTTCTAGTAATAAATTTTTCTTCTTTACCAATTAAAATTTGGTCTAATTTTTGGGGTTCCCTTTCTATTCCAAATTCCTCCATATCAGTTTTATGTCTAGTTTTTATCTGCATGTATGGCCACTAATCCACAATTATACCTTGTTCTTTTAATTTTTCTGTTGTTTTAAAATTCCCGCAATTATCCAATAATTCCTTATATCTAATCTTTTTGTTCTCTGTTGTATTGGGGTAAATCACTGCTTCCATTGGTGATATCCAGTCCGGTAATTTGATGTAGTGCTTCTTCCTTAATTTTTCCCATATTGTTATTAATGAATCTCTAATTTGATGCCAGTAAAAATACGAATGGATTCTTTCCCGTTTGTCCCACAAAAAGGCATGCCATCCTCTATGGAGATCATGTCCCCCTAATACTAATATCCTCTTATTATTTAAATTTATCCAATCTTTAATTCAGAGCAGTGCTGCTGCCTGATGATATAGTTCCCATTTTGGGAGTCCTAGGCCTTGTTCTGTCACAAGTCTTTTCCCCATACAACTTTGCTTCTATACTTCTGCATGTTCCAAATATGCACTGTGAGATGCCTAGCTTTGTGAAATATTTTGCCTTTTGAGTTAGGGGCACTGCGGCTAATAAATCTGTGCTCCCCATTCTGCTCATGAAAAACACACACAAGTTTAAATCAAAGCAGATTTTTATTGCCTTTTCTTATATTTTTTCTGATAGCATACAGATTTTGATACTAAGTGCTAATCCACCACATATTTCAAAGCTGTAGAGCCCTCACTTAAACTATTTCTCCAATTCCCCCCCCCATAAATTACATTTTAGTCACAAGAAGCACCTAAAGAGTAATGTAATAATGCATGGTCCAGGCTGCCATCTAATATGTATATGTGCCTTTGAGTCATTCTTGACTCTTGGCAACTGCTTGGATGAGTCCCTGAAATTTTCTTGGCAACATTTTTGGAAGCAGTTTACCATTGCCTTCTTTCTAAGACCTCCATGCCCCCTGTGCATGCGTGCATGACTCCCCCATGTGCCGTGCATCTCTGTGCATGCGTGAGAGACCCCCGTGCACCCTGTGCATTTCTGCAAATGCGTGCACATCTCCCGCGCATCCCCATCCCTCACGCATGCGCGCCAGATACCCGACAATCAGCTTGCAGGCGGGTGGCACGTGTGCATGCGCAGTGAGGCTCTTCCAGACGACCTCTCGTGTGCTGGCAGAAGTGGCTCTGTGTGCCACTTCTGGCATGCATGCCATAGGTTCACCATTACAGATCTAAGTAGTCTTCAAAGGCAATTCCATGTAGATTGCATTGCAACAATCCATATACAAGGTGATTAGAATATCAGGAACTCTCTGAAGGGCTTCCTGGTTCAGGAACAGACATAAATGGATTTTGAATAGAATAGAGTTACAGAGGTGGAAGGGACCTTGGAGGTCTTTTAGTCCAACCCCCTGCCTAGGCAGGAAACCCTACACCACTTCAGACAAATGGTTATCCAACATCTTTTTAAAAACTTCCAGTGTTGGAGCATTCACAACTTCTGGAGGCAAGTTGTTCCACTGATTAATTGTTCTAACTGTCAGGAAATTTCTCCTTAGTTCTAAGTTGCTTCTCTCCTTGGGTAGTTTCCACCCATTGCTTCTTGTCCTGCCCTCAGGTGCTTTGGAGAATAGCTTGACTCCCTCTTCTCTGTGGCAGCCCCTGAGATATTGGAACACTGCTATCATGTCTCCCCTAGTCCTTCTTTTCACTAGACTAGACATACCCAGTTCCTGCAACCGTTCTTCTTATGTTTTAGCCTCCAGTCCCCTAATCATCTTTGTTGCTCTTCTCTGTACTCTTTCTAGAGTCTCAACATCTTTTTTACATCGTGGTGACCAAAACTGAATGCAGTATTCCAAATGTGGCCTTACCAAGGCATTATAAAGTGGTATTATCACTTCACGTGATCTTGATTCTATCCCTCTGTTTATGCAGTCTAGAACTGTGTTGGCTTTTTTGGCAGCTGCTGCACACTGCTAACTCATATTTAAATAGTTGTCCACTAGAATTTTGAGATCCCTCTCACAGTTACTACTATTGAGCAAAGTACCACGTATACTGTACCTGTGCATTTGATTTTTTTTGCCTAAATGTAGAACCTTATTTTTTTCACCATTGAATTTCATTTTGTTAGATAGCGCTCAATGTTCAAGTCTGTCAAGATCCTTCTGTATTTTAAGCTTATCTTCTGGAGTGTTGGCTATTCCTGCCAGCTTGGTCTCGTCTGCAAATTTGATGAGTTCCCCATCTATCCCTTTGTCCAAGTCATTGATGAAGATGTTGAAGAGTACTGGGCCTAAGACAGAGCCTTGGGGTACTCCACTGCATACTTCCCAGCTTCCTGCCCACATCCCTTTATCTTTATTGGTGACCTCAATTTGCCTCTTATTAATTGGACCCTAAATGAATGTACAACCGAACCTATACATGCAGCCCTGTACAATGCTGTTAATGACTATGGGCTGGAGCAGTTGGTAATGAACAACACTAGGCTCAACAATTGCTTAAATCTCATCTTCTGCAATAACTTAAACTCAATGTATGTCCTACAAGTTAAAGAACCTTTTTCCAACAGTGATCCCAGTATGATTGATTTTTGTCTCAACTTATGTTCTTGCAAAGAGGGTCATAATGATGCAATTCCAAATTATAATTTAAAGAAGCCAACTGTGATCTCATAGCTGCCAACCTCGCATCTCTTGATTGCACCTTTTGTTCCAGGTTGTAATACTGCAGAAGACCATTATAGCACATTTTTGCTCAAAGTCAACAGAGTCATTAACCTACACGTACCAAAAATAACCCCTAAACCAAAACAAAAAACAAAACAAATTACCCATAACAATAAGAAAGTTGTAATTAAAAAAATATTTTTGGTGAGAAAACAAAACTGGCAACATAGCTAAGTTTAAAAAATGCTACAAAGCATTATGCCACCACATAAAGGCAGAATGCACCAATTACCATTGCAAACAAGAGGAAGAGTTGTCAAACCTGAAATCCACCCAAGCCTTCTATAATTTCGTAAATGCCAAACTTAAAGACTCAAAAACTATTCCACCCCTAAAAAGACCTAATGGGGAAGACTGTAATAATGAAGCTGTTAAAGCCAACCTCTTCAATATGTTCTTCAGGTCAGTCTTTGTTGACAGCAATGGCTGCTGCCCCCTATTTCTGAGTCGTACCACAACAAATTGTAACGATTTACTTCATATTGATAATGTAGATAATGTTGAAACAGCACTATGCAAGCTAAAGCCATCTTTATCTATTGGCCCTGATAGCTTATGTGCCTATTTTTTGAAAAAGCTTGCCACTGCCCTAGCCAAACCTCTATGCACAATCTATGAGGCATCCTTCAGAACCAGCTCCTTGTCTGACATATGGTCATTAGCCATGGTCATACCTATTTTTAAAAAGGGAGACCCTAGTCTAGTAGAAAATTACAGACCATGCAGGGGTCCGGAAATACCGTAACAACTAAGTTTCAGCAGTAGTTTGTCATGCACCACTGAATCAAAGGCTTTGCAGAAGTCCATGTAAATTATGTCTATTGCTTTACCTTGTCTAGATGTGTGGTCCAAATGTTTCTGCAGTGTAGGAGTTGCAGATTACAGGACAAATTTTTTCCTGAAACCAAACTGCTTGTTAGAAAGTAGATTGTTTGTTTCTAAATGTAGGATGATGGGTTAGTTTATAATTGATTCCATGACGTTACAGGAGATGCAAACCAGTGAGATTGGTCTGCTTTGGGCTCAACTTTTTCCACCTGCCAACACTGTCTGGAATTGCCTGAAAGACAATGGATAAGCACCTGCAACACTGTGCCTCCCTTTCTCAATCCCCAATCCAGAAGGATACCACAATAAATGGAAAGCCACTGAAAGCTCTATAAAACCATTATTCCATTGTCACTACCCTTTCTCTTGGAGAAACTGACATCATTACATGGACATAGCCATGTCAGTCCTAAGAGACTTTTACAAGCCAGGAAGTGCATGGATATGATAAACAGATGGCTAGGTTTGTAATTGAAGGACCCTGCTTCCTCAGGATTTACAAGGTCCAACTCATCCCAACTAAACCCAGAAGATTGTGACTTAGGCACCGAGACAGGGCTTGTCTGTTTGGTGGAGCTTAGCTTGAGAAAATCGACTGATTTAAATAGCTTGTCTCAAATGTCCAAGAATGAAAAATATTTTCCACAACTGACTTCAGTAAATGAAATGGTTAGGGTGCCTCAGCCCTTTGAGTATTGACACAGTACCTCTTGCACAAAAGCAGCATGACCATTGCTAGCAAAATGCATAGCTACCGTGTTTCCCCAAAAATAAGACACTGTCTTATATTTTTTTTGGCTCCCAAAAACACACTAGGTCTTATTTTCGGGGTAGGTCTTATATATTTATGGTGCCAAATAGTGGGTGTGAGTGTGTAGGGGGGGTGTTTCGTGGGTGCATGAAAAGTTCTGAAAAGTCTTCCTGGAACTGGAGATTTACACTAGGTCTTATTTTCGGGGTAGGTCTTATATTAGGGCAGGTTTAGAAAATAGTACTAGGTCTTACTTTCGGGGTAGGTCTTATTTTCGGGGAAACACGGTAGTGATCATTAATACTTATTGATGCTGTTGTATGCTAGAGAATCTTGGGTCTTAATGTTTGAAGATTGCAAAATTCCCTGGTTACACTGGAAGTACAAAATGAAACAAGAGTGGTGCAACCAACAATGCTACTGACAAAATAAAAAAAAAGTGCTGTGGTTTGGGAATATCAAAGGAGTGCATATGTTTCATATTTGAAATGTATTTGAAATGCATGGAAATGTAGAAGAAACCTTGGTTGTAGTTCAATCTAGTTCAATCATTGGGAATTATATGAATGAAACAAAGCCTACTGAACTGAGATGTTTGATGATATGTAAGATTTACTGGAAGATTTAGAAACTCCAGTAAAAAGTTTGCATCTCTCTCCCTCATGGTGGGAAAAGGTAAAAATGGGAACAGGCTAGAGTAGAGAGCCTAAGTATCAGCTCTGCAGTAAAAGAAAACAGAGCAGTACAAAGACAGGTTCAAAGAAGTGTCTTTTGCTTGCTATCTTAACTCTCTGTTCTTTATAATTTATTAGGGAAATGGAAACATAGAAATAATTACAGTAAAAAATATATTCAGAACTGAGAAAGCACCATCTTTCATTAAGCCATTGTATGATAGATGATTGATTTCAGTTGTTCTTTGATAAGGGATGGCTAACAATGAATGCGGTGAAAAAGGATAATTGTATCTGAAAAATATTTTAGCAATATTATACATCACAGTGCAAGTTGTTTCAAATTTATTTGAAAATCCCACTAATGATTCTTTCAGGAAAAAACCTGTGTAGAGAATTATGGACTAAGAGAATGTTAGTAGGTTAATTTGCAAATGAGGAAAACAGAAAAAGGATTCCTCAACCATGGGAGAGAAGTTTAAGAATGGAAACAATGTTAATGCTTTTTAAGCCACATTGTTAATTATAGATTTAAAATGTATTAGCACAATACCAAATGGGAAGAGCAATAGCAGAAAGGTTAACTTGACTCAAAAGTTTGGAACATCCCACTTAGGAAGACCTACTGGAGATGTGTGGCAGATACTGAGCTGCTCTGTCCTCCAAGGAAAATGATTTTTCCTCATTTCCTTTGACATGATTGCCCTGTGTCTGGCTGGTAGACCTGAAATCAAGTTCCTGGAGAAGAATAAGAAAGTGAAATATCCATTTGGTAGATGAAGTTTTTACCCTTTTCTCTTTTTAAGCATTATTTATTGGTCTAAGTCAGGGGTGTCAAACTCAAGGCCCGTGGGCTGAATCTGGCCCATGAGGTGGTTAGATCCGGCCCACGGTCTGTCCTGGAAACAGGGAAGGACTGGCTGGTGGCATCTTGGCCTGGTCCAGGCTGAAATGGGCACTGGTTTGCAATCTGGTGGTGGCCATCTGGGCTGGACCATGGCCAGCCTTAGATTTGCAGTGCTGCCTCAGCCCTGCATCCTGGACATGCACCCAGAAGGTGGCGAGCACTTGTGGGGCCTGGTGCCCCTGGGGGCTGCATTCTGAGCACTTCTTTTCACCCAGGACACCAGGCTTTGCTGCCTCCTGCATGCATACCCAGGAGGCGGGGCCACAGTGGCACCATGGATCTACGGCTAGCCAAGGTTCAGCTCAGATGGTCACCAGCAGATTGCAGCTCAGTGCCCTGCTTGCCGGCCTTTCACTGAGACTGCCCCACAGGGGAAAGCCATGCTGCCAACCTCTCCCCTCCCCCCATCCCTTCCAGAGTTCAGAGGAAGGAAAGAAATGGCAAGGAGATGGAATGGGACCTTCAGGGCCATGGGGCTTCTGCCTGACAGGTGCGATGGGTGATAGGCAATTGCCTGTGGGGAGGATGTGGCAGGCGAATGGCTTCTGACATTGCAGGGGGTGGGGGCAGAAGTAGAACTGCCCTCTTGGCATCAGGCATGGAAGCAATGGAGGGGAGGGTGCACAAAAAGGGAAGACACTGCTCCGCCAGAGGCTCAGGGAAGAGGCTTCTAATTTTGATCCCTCCCCCATCGTTGCATCTGCATGGCTTTCCACTCACTTCTCCCAGACCTGCACACATGTTTTTGTGTGTGCTCACACAAATGGGAGGCATCTGGCAGCAGGGACTTGGCAGCCCACTGCGACCACTGGGCTGGTCCTCCAAGAAGCACTGGAGGAGTGGGGGGAGCATGTGATGCGGACCACCGTATGTGCCCCCTTCCTCCTATGTGGCTGGGATGGGGCAGGTGGCATCTAGCAGGCTGGACCATGCCCCTCTCCCCTGTGACTCTGGCTACTGCTGCCATTGTGGGCTGAGACAAGGAGAGGGGGGTGGGGGGCTGCTGCATTTGCAGAGCAGATCATCGCTGGTCATCTCCTTGGTCCCCTCATGGGTCTTGCCCTTGGCCTGCACATGGAGTGCATTCCCCTCATGCACCTGATGCACCTCGGCAATGCTGTGGGCTGCTGCCACCACCGAGGCTTCCAGCAGCTTGCACAGGTCCATTAGGCTGCTGCAGTCACCACCTGGAGCACCAAGCCTGCCCAGCACGAAGGAGGCAAAGCAGGTAGCTTGAAAACCCAAGCAGAGGTGGTAGAGTATGCCCAGGCCCAGCAGGCAAAATATGGCTGCCGTGAGCAGGGAAAGCTGGGTCCCCATTCGCACCATGGCTGCCCAGGCCCAGTCAGGATTGCGTGCCTTCCCCTGCCTCTGCTGGGCCTGGGTGGGCCTGGTGCCAAAGAGGATCTGGCTTTCTCTGCTTGCACCTTTTCTACCTGGCCATTTCACCTTCTTTGGGCTAGGTGGTCTGTTGAGTGGCGTCGGCAGCAGATTGGCTGAGCTGCGACAGCTGTGACCACTTCTCCTTGCTCATTGCTGTAATGGAATAGGAGGCTGAGTGACACAAAATGAGGTGGCCACAAAATGAGGTGGTGGTGGTGGTGTGAAAGATAAAACAAGGCAAATGGTACAAGCTGCCCCACACTGGCTAACCTGAGGACCTTGAAGCCAGGCCACCCATGTCAAACCCTTACCCCATCCCACCCCAGGGCAGCCACATCCTTTCACTAACCTGCTTTCCAGCTCCATTCACCACTGCCATGTTCAGGGCAACAAAAGCAGTCTATTGGACCACGATTAAAAAATAAGTTTAGACCTTCCAACTTTGCAAGATCTTTTTTTTTCATGAGAAGTTGGAAGGTCTGAATGTTGTTTTTTTTACTGTAGTCCCACAGACTACTTTTCTTGCCCTGCATACGGTGGTAGAGAATGGAGCTGGAAAGCAGGTTAGTGAAGGAATGTGGTTGCCCTGAGGGATATTTACAATTTTTATATATACTGTTCTTCTCTAATCCCATCTAGTGGCCAGAGGGACAAATACCAATAATATTGTTTTGAAGCTGGCCCAACCCCTAACCATCAGCCCTAATTAAATCATGAGCCTCGACTCAAGCTCCAAAAGAATCCAAAATATTTATTAGGAGCTATATGTCAGCATTAACCTAAATGAAGCCAACTCTGGCATATGTAATTTACAGTCACTGGTGACCCTGTTTCCTCCCTCCCCCCTGGGAGTTCATAATTACACAATTACTACCCAACTGCCTTCAATCGAGGACCTGAATACTGCATGAGTCAAAAAGAGGGCTGTGAAATTATTTACAGACCCCTCACATCCCAGACATAAACTGTTTCAACTCCTTCCCTCAAAACGATACTATAGAGCACTGCACACCAAAAAAAACTAGACACATGAACAGTTTTTGCCCGAAAGCCATCACTCAGCTAAACAAATAATTTCCTCAACACTGTTCAACTATTACAAAGTCTGCACTACTATTACTGTTAATCTTCTCATCACTCCTTATCACCCATCCCCTCCCATTTGTGATTGTAGGACTGTAACTTTGTTGCTTGTATCCTTATGATTTATATTGACTGTTTTCTAGTATGATTTGATTACTGATTGTACCCTATGACTGTCATTAAGTGTTGTATGTTATAATTCTTGATTCTTAACGAATGTATCTTTTCTTTTATGTATACTGAGAGTATTTACACCAAGACAAATTCCTTGTGTGTCCAATATTATTTTTTGGAGAGAACACCCTAAAAGACTGAAAGTGAAATTAAAAGTGAAGATAAAAGTGGTTAAGCAGTGAGATTAAGCTAGTTTAAACTGAAGGTTTTTTTTCCTTTTTATTGGAACCTGGAACTTGGCAAAGCTTCTCAACTTTTAACTGGACTGGGCTTTTTTAATTTTTTATTTTTTAAATAACTTTCTTGAAAGTCTGTTTTTGATTAAGACTCTTCTATTTTATTTGAGATTTATTTTTTTTCTTTTTTAAAAGAAAAGATTTTACTTTTTAAAAATCTATTCCTGACTTTGGATTTATGAGGGGAAGTGAAAGTGAAGGAGAACAAGTAGCACTGCCATCTAGAGGCTTAGATATTTTCTTTTCTTTTCTTTCTTACTTGTTTGTGTATTGGAGTTACATTCAAGGACTCTGAGCTCTTTGCTGAAAAAGATAGTGGGGTGAGCATGACATTGTTTATACAGGTGCTGTTCTGTGAAACTATTGATAGCCAGAGTCTGGAGTTGAAGTTGAGAGAGTCTTGGTGGTGCAGGCTGTTAAATACTTAGCACTTAAGTTCCAGCTGCCTGCAATTATTGCAGACTCAAATCCCACCAGGCTCAAGGTTGACTCAGCCTTCCATCCTCTCGGGGTAGGTAAATTGAGGACCCAAGATTGTTGGGGGCAATAAGCTGACTTTGTAAAAATGCTGCTTAGTAATAAGCAGGCATATACAATGGAAGGAAGGCTATTGCTGAGCGCATTGGGTTGCACTCCAAAAATTGTAAGCCTCCCTGAGTCTCTGGAGAAGGGTGGCATATAAATGTAATTAAAAAAAAGTTGAAAGAAAGAAGATTGAAGTGACCTTGAAAATACTGGAACTGGAAAGTCTGATTTGATTTACTAAAGAGCCTTGGATATTTAGTGGCAATGACTCATTTTTTGTCAGGAGAATTATTTGCTATTTTTTTCACTTCCCCTCTAGCTGGATTTTTATGTTTGGATTTAGCCTTTTAATCCAGGAACTAGATTATATTTTTGCCTCCTCCTTTCTTTCTGTTTCTTTTTTATATTAAGGGAAATACATAGACTGTTATATTTTTTAATTTTTTCTTTCCCTTTACTTTTCTTTAAAATTTTCCCATATTTTTTCACCCTCTCTTCTTTTTACATTTTTTCCCTTTTCTTTTTGTACATAACTGGAATCAATTTGATTAAGGTATACAAGTGCCTGAAGATTTTTTCCTCCTCCTTTTATCTTTTCTTTTATATTTTTTATTGGGGCAGCAGTTGTCTGCTCCTGTTTTTTCTTTTTTTCTCTTTTTTCTTTTCTAATTGCTAATAACTACAAAATGAGTAGAAAGACAACAGCTCCAGCTTCTTCAATACCAACTGCTTCCTCCCCACCATCTAGAGAACAATGATCAATACAAATGATATTGCAACAGGAGAAGGAGAAGGAGAAGGAAGTGACACTACAGATGATTATGGAAGGAATCCAAAAAATACAAGCAAAAACAGATAATATTGAAAAGAGAATGGAGAATATTGAGAAAAGAACTGAAAAGACAGATGAGAAAGTTGAGAATATTCAACAGATGATGATGAAATATGAGGAAAGACTTAAGAAAATTGAAGAAGATGAACAAAGAGATAAGAAAATTGGAAATATCAACCCCAGATTGAGTGAAGTTGAAAAAGGCAGGAGTGAACCATTGGGGTGGGAGATTGACAGGTCAGAATTCTATCTGAGATTTCAAAATGTGGAGGAAGAAAAGGGTGAAAACCTTGCTGAAAAAATGACAGAAATACTGGCAGAGGCTCTAGAGATAACTGAAGAGAAAATGATGGATGGAATGGATGAAGTGTTTCATGTCTATACAAGATATGCAATGAGGAACAAGCTACCAAGAGAAGTTCATATTAGATTTACTAAGAAAATTATTAAAACACAGATACTACAGATGGCAAGAGAAAAGACGCTAAAGTATAAAGATAAAGAAATTGTGGTACTGAAACAAGTACCAAGAAGAGTAAGAGAGATGAGAAGAGAATACCATTTTTTGACCAAAGAGTTACTTAAAAGAGGAGTAAATTACAGATGGCTGATACCAGAAGGTCTTCTGTTCACTTGGCAGGAACAAAGATGCAGAATTGACACAGTTGAAAAAGAGGAGTTATTTTACTTAGAATACCTCAGAGGAAAGGAGGAAGATACAAGAAAAGAAGAATCTTTGATTGAATTTCAAGAGGAGGGGGGAATTTTAGAGTGTTGGTAGTTAGATATAATAGCGTTCTTCTTTTCAGTCAAGGTTATGTTATTTCTGCACCTGGAGGAGGAGTGGTTGAAGGGATATCCCAAGTTGGGATAGTTGGTGATTGGATCATGTGATGGACTGATGGGTGCAGGGGTGGGGTTTTGAATTTTGAATTACTAAGGGAAAACCCGGAACTCTCAGATTTGGGTTTTCCCACATGTGTCTGTTCTGACCCAGGCTTCGTCAAACGTACTGAAACACAAATTTGTTTCAAAAGCAAACCCTTTTTTTCAGTAAACTTTATTAACACACAACATAACAATGACAAAAAAAACATACTTTAAAAAAACCTATTAAAAAAGAAAAAAAAAGCAATCATCCATATTTTGTATTTGAAGTGAAAAAGTCCTAATACATATTTAAATCCACTATGGAATACTGGGTGTATCTTCCCTAACAATCGGGTCAATTTCAATTGCATCATGACTGGGTTGATTATTTTTACTATGGGGAATGGTCCCATGAATTTTGGCCCCCGTTTCTTGCTAGGAGTCTTAACCTCAGATATTTGGTGGAGAGGTAGACCTTCTCTCCCAACTGGAATGGCCATTGCAGGACTCGGTGTTTGTCTGCCTGTCTCTTTTGCTAGTGCTTTTGCTAGCGCTTTTTCGACATTCTCCCAAGTTGCTTTCAACGTTGACATCCAATCACTCAAGCTGACTGATGAGGGAGGATCATTTGGATACTCAGGCATTGGGACAAGGTCCACACTGCTCACTACCTTGAAGGGGGTTAGTCCCATACTATTGTGAACAGCATTATTGTACGCAACCTCCATGAAAGGCAGGAGGTCCACCCAATTGGACTGCTGATAATTCATGTAGCACCTCAGGTACTGCTCTACCATGGTGTTCAATCTCTCTGCCTCCCCATTGGTGCTTGGATGAAAGGCCAAGCTAAAACCCTGAGATGACCCAATAGACCGCAGGAACTCCCTCCAGAACTTAGCCATGAAATAGATCCCTCTGTCTGAGAAAATTCTCTGTGGTACTCCATGCAGGTGGTAGATGTGCTTCAGGAACAGCTTGGCTAACTGGTGGGCTGAGGGTAGTCCGTTGCAAGATATGTAATATGCCTGTTTGGAAAATAGGTCACTGTGTTTCCCCCACTTTTCGGCAACTCCACTATGAAGTCCATTGCGAACTCTGCCCATGGCCTCATTGGCTCTGCTACCATCTGTAGCAGTCCAGGTTAATTTTCCTGGTTGTTCTTTCATTGTGGTGCAAATGGTGCAACTCTTCACATAACTGTCCATGTCTTTCTTTATGCTGGGCCACCAGAATTGCCTTCGTGCCAAGTGTAACATTTTTAAGAACCTGAAGTGGCTTGCCAGTTTGGTGTCGTGGCTCCTCTGGAGGACTAGTGTGCCTAGGGATTCTGGGACATAGAGTTTTGTCCCCTTCCATGCTAGGTCATCTCTTTTTGTCAAAATGTGTTGATTGTTCCAGAACCAGGGGTCTGCTTGTAGTTTGCTTTTGAGTTTTGTAGTTAGGTCATCTGCTGGTTGGTCTTGCCGGTCATGGCATTGTTGTCTGGTGGTTACTTGGGCATCTTTTTGGGTAGGGGGAATGATGGTGTCTACTACATCCTCCCATTCGCATTTGTACTGGGGCATGTCAGAGAGGGTGTCAGCCAGAACATTCCTCCACCCCCCAGGATGTGTTTTAGCATGAAGTCAAATCAGTTGAAGTATTGAACCCAGTGGACTTGTTTGGGTCATAGTTTTCATGGGGTCCTTAGGGCTTCCAGATTTTTATGACCAGTCCAGACTTTGAATGGTCTCTGCCCCCTCTTCCAGCAGGTGGCACCAGGTTTGCAGTGCCCATCTTACCACAAAAGCCTCTTTTTTCCATGCAGCCTATCATCTCTCTCTGTCCATGAGCTTGCGGGAGGTGTAGGCGTAAGGCTGTAGGCTTCCTTCATCGTTTCTTTGGAGTAACACTGCTCCCCCTGCCATGTCACTGGCATCCACTTGAATAATGAAGGGTTGTTCGGGGTCAGGATGCTTCAGCACTGGTTCTTTTGCAAACAGTTTTTTCAGTGTTTCAAATGCTTTTTGGCAGGTTAGATCCCACTGTAGGGGTTGTCCCAGATGGGGTTATGTTCCTGGACTCCCTGTTTTTAGGAGGTCCATCATGGGTTTGGCAATCCTTGTGAAGGAGGGGATGAATTGTTGGTAGAAGTTTGTGAACCCCAAGAAGCTTTGTAGCTGTCTGTAGGTACGAGGGAGCTGCCAGCTGAGAATGGTTTTTACTTTGGCTGGATCCAACTCTATGCCCTCATTGGACACTCGGTAGCCCAGACAGAACTGTGTGTGGTGAAATTCACATTTTGACAGCTTGACGTACAGGGTTTCTGCTAGAAGTTTTGCCATTACCTGGTGGACTAGGGGTATGTGGTCGTCCACGGTCTCAGTGTTGTTGTTCAAGTAGAATGTTGTTCAAGTAGACAAAGACCCCCTTATAATGATGTTCATGTAACACCTTGTTTATTAACTGCATGAGCACTACCGGGGCCTCTGTAATCCAAAAGGCATCACTTTGAATTGGAAGCTCCCTAGGGGACAGTTGAATGCTGTTTTCCATTTATCTCCCTCCCTGGACTTGATAGTATGCCTCTCTGAGATCTAATTTGGTAAAGACCTTCCCTTTGGCCAGGTGGGATAGCATGTCCTTCATGGGCAGGAGGGGATATAGATTGTGTACACACAGTCCATTGATAGCCCTAAAGTCTATGCATAATCTCATAGTTCCATCTTTTTTTTCTTTGAACAGGACTGGGGCTGCGACCCATGGTATCAGGCTTCAAGTGCTTTTTGACCCATTCTGGAGCCTGACACATTGGTGGGTTGCGAGGGGGTGTTGCTGGCAGACTGCAGCCACCCAGGAGCTTGGGACTAAACTATAGTACCTGGTGATCTGGCACTCTTCAATGCGGAGCCACGATGACAGAGTCATAATGACAGAACTGCTGAGAAGCGGTGGGGAGCTGTGGAATCTGTGGGTGGAGACAACCAAAATGGACTGCATGGGGGTTGTGTGTAGTTGTGGCTATGAAATTTGTGGGGTCTGGAAGGTGCAGGGGAGCACAAGGCTGATGGACTGAGGAGTAGGATAGGAGAGTTTGCAAGGTTTGAATAGCATAGGGAACACAGGGGTGTAGGATTGGGAGGTAGGATAGGAGAAGTAGGAATGGTGGGTGGATATTAGAAGGGCGCAGTGTTTAACTACTCCAGGTGGATGTTGGCTATCCAGAGGCTGGATTACAGAAGAGGGTATTTAAATGCTGAGAGGCATTAGCTCTCAGCGCTGGCTTTTCACGGGTTTCCCGTTCTTGCTGCTGTTAATCCTGATTTCTCAAAATAAAGCTGAGACATTGATGCTTCACAGAGTGAGTACCATCTGCTTTGTGTGAGCAACTGATCAGGGGTTCAGAGGCAGTGGAGAGAAAGCCAGCACTCCTTTATATTTGTATGCATTGTGGGAGGTGGTGAAGGATGGCAGAAGGAATGGATCCAGGCTGTTTGGAAGGAGGAGTTGAGGCAGACAAAGCTGTGGAAATGCTGGAAGTTGGATTGGAACAATTGGAGGTGGAAGAAGAGAAACCTACCCTGTGTGAAACACAGCGGGTGGTCCAACGAAAAGTTTCCAGGGCTTGTAAAGAAGTGCAGCTTAGTGAGCTGTTGAACCAGGCTGAACCCGGCCATTCAGACTGGGGAATGCACCCAGGACCAGGACAGTTAAAGGTGCGCAGGTGGCCAGAATGGGAGGAGAGTGGCTAGGCAGTGCCTGGTACTGAAACTCTGGATATGCTTTGACTGCAATTTGGGGAAGTGATGGTACAGGAGCCTCCTTTGTCTTCAATGAAGTGGACAGACTGTAGACAAAGGCTAGCACCCTCAGTAATAACCAGAGGTCCCTTAACTAGTTTCAGCCCGAATGTGGAAGTCAGTAGAGGGTTGGACTGATATGAATTGTAGTCCAGACACGTTCAGGATACAATGGACTCCTTGACACCACTGTTCAGGTCTGAGGCAGGCCTGAGGCAAGACCCTGGAGTAATGGAGCCACCCAGGTGGGACCAGAGAGGGCAGGGGGACCCTGGTAGGTGAGACTCTGGCAGACCATGGGCATTGGAGCAGGGTCTCATGGGACCACAACCAGGGAAATGAGGACCTCCCCCCTTACATGCCTCATTTGACAGGGACCCTGATGGGGTAGCAGTATTTCTAGCCCAAATCATTAACCTATATAGACTTGCATGGACAGTATTACCCCTCCCAATGGGCTATGGTGGTAGCTGTTATGGGGGTGTTAGATGGAGTGGCCAGGGAGTGGGTGGCAGATTTACACTGTGAATGGTCCCCCAAATTGGCTGACATTGATCTCTTTTTGTCGGCCTTACGAGCCTGGTTCGAGGATAACTCCAAGGGACAGCAAGCCAAGGAAGATTTGTTAGTTTTAAGGCAACGAGGCCAGCCGGCATGTTAGTGAGTTTCGTTGGGCAGCTGGCCGGTTTCATGACTGGCCAGAAAAACTGTTGATCCATTTGTTTAAAGGTGGCCTGGATCGTGAGTTGAACCAGGCCTGTTTGTATAGGGGTCTACCACGAAGACTGCAAGCTTGGTACCAGATGGCTATTGAGTTGGATTCTGGCTTACAGCGATTACGAGTACGAGGAGATGTTGGGCCTGGGATTAGGTGGGGATCTCCTAGCCAAGCAATTCTTACGTGTAGCACTCTATCTAGGGGTCAACAGGGTCGCAGCTCATTCAGGTGCTTTTGATGCAATAGTCAGGGACACAGGACAGCAGAATGTCCTATACCACCATTGGGGCTGCATCTAGCAGAAGCCACCCCAGGACCTAATTGCGAACCTACTCATGGTCAAGCAAGCGGAAGTGCCTGGCAGGCCTCAGAAAGATTGAGTGGTGCAAGCCAATTACACACTAGCACTAGCACCAATATAGACAGATCCACAGATGAATATCCAACATCACCCAAGTGTTCTGGGTGACACACAGGTGACATTTGGGATGAGGGTTTGGATGATGACCTGATGGTAAGTATGCCCATCTGCACATTCATTATACCAGTCATACTTCACAATATGCAGATGAATCAGGTGATGGACCTTGGGATATTGATTGATTCAGGATGTTTGGAGGTGCAAGCAATGTTGCTGTGGGTACGGTATTATTGCAACGGAATGTCCAAGGGATATTACAACCTTGCGTCTACACGTCCAGAAAGTTAAGCCTAATGGAACAAGATTGGGCGATTTGGGAGAAAGAGGATTTTGTGGTATGCTGGGCATTAGTAACCTGGTGGCACCTGTTACAAGGTGCACAATCTCCATTTGAAATATGGATGGACCATAAGAACTTGGAAGCGTTACAATCACCCAGGAGACTGTCGCCCAAACAAGTCCGGTGGGCATTATATTTTTGGTGATTTAACTTCAAATTGAGATATGTTCTGGCAGGCAGGAACTTTTTAGCAGATGTATTGTCATGCCTGCCACAATACAAGAGTCAACAAGAAGACATAGTGCAGCCGATAATGCCACAACCAGGAGTTGTACAGTCCTTAAGAACTGATATTATGACACCTGATTTACCAAATGTGGCAGCTCAAGACCAATGGTTACTGGAACATAAAACTCAATGTGTCATGCGAGACGGAATAGCCTGGAGAGGGGATAAAATATATGTACCAGCATCAGTCAGACTTCTAGTACTAAAATGATGTCATAATGCCAAACAAGCTGGACATTATGGATTTTTAAAGATGTTGCATTTAGCAAAATGGCAGTTCTGGTGGCCATTTATGAGACATGATATAGAAACCCATGTAAAACAATGTCCAGTGTGTGCGGTTACCAAAATATGTCCAGGAAAACCATTAGGATTACTACAATCTGTTGCTGATCCCAATCAACCATGGCAGGATATTGCCATGGACTTCATAGTAGACTTGCCACCTAGCCATGGGTATACTATTAATTGGACAGTGATAGATTTATTTTCAAAACAGGCACACTTCATTCTGTGTAAGGGGTTACCATCAGCCTAGAAGCTATCAAACATGTTTATCAAACATGTGTACAGACTACACAGAGTCCCACGCTGTATTATTTCAGATAGAGGGGTACAGTTTTCTGCTTGGTTCTGGCATGAATTCTTACGAAGCCAACTCTGGCATACATAATTTACAGTCACCTGTGACCCTGTTTCCCCCCTCCCCCTTGTTGTTTCATAAATCAGATTTGCCAATGAAGCACGTTCATGGGCTGGGTATCATCAATCATGTTCTCCAATGAAGGATTTTCATGGGCAGAAGATCCAGTAGCCTAGCTGCAATCTTTGTAAGATAAGTGTGGAATGTACTTCTGGTTTTAACCTACCGTACCACTCCTTCAGACTCCCCCCCTTGTTTATGGCAACTTGAAAATAGGCATAGGAATATTTTACAAGTTGACAACAAGTGCACACTGGGAAGCCAGACTCCATTTTTCCTTTAGCATTTGGAGGAGGCAGAAACACAAAGAAGAATCCAGCTTAATCTGTGACACATGTTCATCCAAGGACAAACCCACATCCCACACACAGAGCATCGCTGGGGAGCATTAGGTTACTTGTATTTATTAATTGTTATGTTCAGCAGTAACTCAGTACTGCCTATCTTGCATTTGGTTCTCATTGTATGTATTCCTATTTTCCCCAGTTTCACCACATCCTGTTCTTTAATAAAGCATCCAGATCTATGCACAAAGTCTGTTTTATTGGAGGATAGGTGGGTTTAGCTGCATGTTGAGCTGAACACAGAGTAAGGTGTAGTGAGGACAGAACACTTCTTTTCTACAAAATCAACAACTAATCACATAGCAGAGGACAGAATCAAGATTTTTTTTAAAATCTTGAATTCTAAAATATATTTAATCTTGCCTAATCAAGCAGACAGAGATTCAGAAAATCTAAAAAGAGCAAAGAACAAGCAATAGAGGAATAGAGAAGTTATTTCATAGTGACTTAGAGTAGCAGATCATCAACAGATGAGCAATAGCAAAGGGCTGGATAACAAAACTGAGTGTAGCAGAAAAGACAAATCTGTCTTGGCAATTGAATAATAAAATTCTTTTATTGAACAAATTTTGTAACTTTTAGAGATCAATATACATCATCCACAGTCTTCAGAACCTTCATTGACAATGTTTCTTGATATACCAGCAAACATCTTATGAAGCACGAAGTGGGGAAAGACTATTCCTTATTGTCTCTTTTTGAGTAATAGAGACAACTCAGAGATAGGTACAGAGAGAGGAAGGAAGGAGAAAAAGAGATTTTTGGGTTTGTCCTTGTTCATGTGCGTATTCATAGTTTTAATGAACTACAGGTGAAACTCAAAAAATTAGAATATCGTGCAAAAGTTCATTTATTTCAGTAATGCAACTTAAAAGGTGAAACTAATATATGAGATAGACTCATTACATGCAAAGCAAGATAGTTCAAGTTGTGATTTGCCATAATTGTGATGATTATGGCTTACAGCTCATGAAAACCCCAAATCCACAATCTCAGAAAATTAGAATATTGTGAAAAGGTGCAATATTCTAGGCTCAAAGTGTCCCACTCTAACCAGCTAATTAAGCCATAACACCTGCAAAGGGTTCCTGAGCCTTTAAATGGTCTCTCAGTCTGGTTCAGTAGGAATCACAATCATGGGAAAGACTGCTGACCTGACAGTTGTGCAGAAAACCATCATTGACACCCTCCATAAGGAGGGAAAGCCTCAAAAGGTAATTGCAAAAGAAGTTGGATGTTCCCCAAGTGCTGTATCAAAGCACATTAATAGAAAGTTATGTGGAAGGGAAAAGTGTGGAAGAAAAAGGTGCACAAGCAGCAGGGATGACCGCAGCCTGGAGAGGATTGTAAGGAAAAGGCCATTCAAAAATGTTGGGGACTTTCACAAGGAGTGGACTGAGGCTGGAGTCAATGCATCAAGAGCCACCACACACAGACGGATCCCGGACATGGGTTTCAAATGTCGTATTCCTCTTGTCAAGCCACTCCTGAACAACAAACAGTGTCAGAAGTGTCTTACCTGGGCTAAAGAAAAACAGACCTGGTCTGTTGCTCAGTGGTCCAAAGTCCTCTTTTCTGATGAGAGCAACTTTTGCATCTCATTTGGAAACCAAGGACCCAGAGTCTGGAGGAAGAATGGAGAGGCACACACTGCAAGAGGCTTGAAGTCCAGTGTGAAGTTTTCACAGTCTGTGTTGATTTGGGGAGCCATGTCATCTGCTGGTGTTGGCTCACTATGCTTCATTAAGGCCAGGGTCAACGCAGCCATCTACCAGGAGATTTTGGAGCACTTCATGCTTCCTTCCACAGACGAGCTTTATGGGGATGCTGACTTCATTTTCCAGCAGGATTTGGCACCTACCCACACTGCCAAAAGCACCAAAACCTGGTTCAATGACTGTGGGATTACTGTGCTTGGTTGGCCAGCAAACTCGCCTGACCTGAACCCGATAGAGAATCTACGGGGCATTGCCAAGAGAAAGATGAGATACATGAGACCGAACAATGCAGAAGAGCTGAAGGCCGCTATTGAAGCATCCTGGTCTTCCATAATACCTCAGCAGTGCCACAGGCTGATAGCTTCCATGGCATGCTGCATTGAGCCAGTAATTGATGCAAAAGGAGCCCAAACCAAGTACTGAGTACATATGCATGCTTATACTTTTCAGAGGTCTGATATTGTTCGATGTACAATCCTTGTTTTATTGATTGCATGTCATATTCTAATTTTCTGAGATTGTGGATTTGGGGTTTTTATGAGCTGTAAGCCATAATCATCATTATTACGACAAATCATGGCTTGAACTATCTTGCTTTGGATGTAATGAGTCTATCTCATATATTAGTTTCACCTTTTAAGTTGCATTACGGAAATAAATGAACTTTTGCATGATATTCTAATTCTTTGAGTTTCACCTATATTACAGAATGAAGATAACAAGATTTGATGGCCCTCTGAGGATGCTTTCATTGACCAAGACTTTCAGGCCAGAACAAATACTATTAATTCATGTTAAAAATATAGCAGCTTGCCATTCCTGAATGATTTTCTTTGGCACAGTTCTTTGTTCCAGCATAAGTGCTTGAATAGTGATTACTGGGTATATTAGTATAATTCACATACTCATTTTGTGCTTTAGAATATCAAAATGTTGTTTGACTAAGCAACTTGTCCCCTATTGGTTTTATTGCAAGGGGGAGGAAGACAGTACATTACAGAATTTTTATAATAAAAAGGCTACATTTGGTTTCTGAGCATCACTTTTGCATGTATTAATAAAATCTAAAGGCATACTTGTTCCTAACTATTTTATGCTAGCATGCCATAACTTCCCACATTTAAATGAATAAGCATGTTGGGAATGAACGCACTATTGGATTTAGTCATATTACACACCCAAAGGAAAAAAAAGGGGAATAATTTCTTTTTTAAAAAAAAAAGCTGTTAGTGATTTGTTTGCATAATTCCTTAGGGAGCAAAATAGAAGAAAAGAGTTGAAAAACTGTACATAATAAGAAGTAAAAAGCACAGCATAATAGGCTTTCTAAAAACCCTCCACATTTGCAGATGCAATTTTGTAGCTATGTTAAATTATAGATGCAAATGCTTACATTCAAAATGCCAGAAATCTTTCTGTAACTTCATTGAAGTGGAGGGGGAGAGGATAGATGGGTTAGAGTAGGGTAGAGCATTTGCAAAAATGAAGATACTATTTAAAAAAGAGTTTTGCAATGCAAATGGGGTACTCCGTGTGCATAGTTAAATAGAAGAGCAAGGAAATATTGTAATTGGATGAAGGAATAAATTACAATGGTTTTTTTAGCTCCTGCCCCCAATGCAAATGTCTCTTATTATTTCCTTCTATTTTCTATCCACAATAAACAGATCAATGGGCACTATTGTTTAGCATGACTTCTTGGTATATGCAACCAAAGCAGTTTTTTAAAAAGAAATTTCACATTTTTGCGTATTTATTGTACACTATACAGCAGGGCTGTCAAACTTGTGGCCTGCGGGCCAGATGTGTCATGCACTGGCCATGCCCATGCCCGGTTTAGTGAAGGGGGGAAAGTTGTGATACATCACATGCCAACGCTGTGACAACGTGAGTATGACACCCCTGCTATAGAGTAAAGATGAGACTAGAAAATAATAAAATATCTATCATTCCAGGTAATTATAATTCATATGAAATTTTGATGCATAAGACATACTAGATACATCTGTATGATAAAATGAGAAACTAGGCATTGCTGACTAGATGAAGAATCAGAGGAAAAACCAGCTTATCTTGGAAAATTGGACTGTCTCCTATTTAAAAAAGACTCACCTAGAAATTAGATCAGTGAGAACCACAATATTTCAGACTGACCTAGTAGTATTTGATATATTTTGCTTGATTTGATTTTTTTTTAAAAAAGCTCATCAGTTGCACAAGTTTTCTGTAAAAAACAAATTTTAGGTAGAGAAAAGTCCAGTGGCACATACATAGTTAATATGGCTTGTTTAGTTTTGGTTTAGTCTGTTATGTAAATGCAACCACTTTGTGGTGGGTAAACAATGGGCAATGATAAAAAATGACTTGATGGCACAATTGATTAATCAATGAACCCAACAAGAATTTGTGGTGTTTTGAACTTTCTTTATTCCTTTTTAAAAAGCTTATTTTCTGCAGACTATTTTTCAAAGAACACAAGCAAAGTTGATACATCTTGTCATGCCAAAGCAAAATGACCTCCTCCAGTTGAGTAAATAACAGGGTTGGAAGTGAATTTGGTTAAATTACTAATGAAGAATTAGGAATTTTTCTTTTTCTTTCTACAGAAAACCTTTCCCATGTATTTCAATTCTTTGAAGACAAAGCAGAATATATGTCATAGAAAAAGAGAGCAATTTAAGTTTGTTAGCATTAATCAAATATTGAGAGTTTCTTTCCACAAATATTCCCTTTATGAAATTCACATTAACTCTCTTCTTTTTGTTTTAGAATCAATGAAAAACTATCCCCCCCACTCAGTTTATGTATAGATTAATTAAATGACATGGTTTTATTTAAAATGTATAATTTAGAGATTAAAATTTATTCTTTGAGTCTTAAACAACTATATTATTATTTCATATTTATGTTATAACAGTTTGATAAGTCTGAAAAGGGTGAATGTTGTGCTTGTATGCATGGTCTGTCTTGTCTCTCTCTTTAGCCCTAAAACTGAGCAACTGAACATCTGCTTTGGGCTTAATTAATTTTCAAAGTTTCAAAAGCTTCTCTTTTTTTTAATAGCAAACATTTTTTTCCAGCCTATTACACTGCAAATGTATTTTTCTTTATATGATTTGAATTAGTACTCTTTGCAGTTTAAATGCAGTTTATTTATTTATGAGTATAATTGTTTTGCCAAGTCAAGGAAAAATATGTCATGCAATTTCATGCACATGCTAGAACTTTGTACATTTATATTATCTCTAGAGAGATTTGCAAATCTTTTGCATTTTAGGAAACATAAATATATTTTATTCTGTTATGCATTTTGAGAAAAATAACTCTCTCTCTCTCTCTCTCTCTCCCTCCCTCCCTCTCTCTCTCTCTCCACACACACACACACACACACACAAATATATATATATATTTGTATTGTGATATATAATTTTCAGAAGACTGAGTGGGATTGAAAATAAACCTGTGTAGTTAGGCATCATGGATACATTAAAATATTAATAAATAGCAAGGGACATTAGAAAAACTTGTTTGGTCTGCAGTTGTAAATCTTTTCTAAGCACAGTTAATTGTAGATCTAATTTAGTTCAGGAACGTTATCCTTTTTTACTTTTACACATTTATAATGGAGTTTTCAAGTGATAAATTACAAAACAAGATTTGCCTTTCACAGAACTTGTATGTTAAAGTGCAAATATTAAGAAAAAAGATATGCATGAGAGATTGAAATTTTGTTGAATTATTTGAAAAGCAAAAGCAGAAAGATGTGGCACATTAATATGACACACATTTACAGAGCACAGAGAAAACAGAAATAGATTAGATAAGCACTTATTTCTATAGAGCTATAAATCATGAATAAAATCATAAAATTTCACACAAAAGCACCCCCTTTTAGATAGATATTAAAGAATATAATTATGTTCATTGATTCACAGATTTTTATTGTGTCAGATACTTTGCTTAGATTTTAATTTCATTTTCATAATAATTAAATTTGATAAGACCTGTTTTTCTATTAGTTTTTATTGGTACAGTAAAGCAAGGTTGTGGTTACTGTATATCCACAGGTTTTTGGTTAGCACACATAGGTCTTCACAAAAACTAACATATGATGTTACAGTATCTGTGAGTTCATCCAAGTCTGCAGAGATATCATTGAAAAAGTTCCAATCAGAACAGTCAAGGCAAGCCTGCAGCTTTAGCTTTGCCTCCTCAGTCCAAGACTTTACTGATTTAATTGTTGGTTTTATAGTTTTAAGTCTTTGTCTACAAATAGGTACAAGGTGAATCATACAATGATCAGAGTGTCCCACAGCTGCTTGTGGTAAAGACCGATAAGCATCTTTTAATGTTGTATAGCAGTGGTCTAAAGTATTCTTACCTCTAGTGAGACAGTTGACATGCTGAAAGTATTTTGGTACTGTTAAAAAAATTCAAAAGCCTACCCTGGAACTTATAAGGGTTTTTGATTTTACTTTTTATGGTGCAAAGCAATCTTCCTTGCCTAGTTGAAAGTGGGTACATCTGACTATTTATTTGTACAAAATAAATTGCATGCACAGTTCTCTAAACAAAAACAAAAGTAATTAATTGCAAATTATATGTTATTTGGCAACTAGTGTAAAGATTTAGGCTTTTAAAAAATTTTTTTTAACAGCACAACATCTCAGAGTGCCTTCCTCTGAATTAGGTGGGGATTTGGCAGAAGAGTAGAAGTAGAAGTGTGCGCCCAAAGTCTTTGTGCATGGTCTCAGGAGTCTGCATCCTTGAACTTCAAAGGAAGACTTCTGTTTTACCATACTATGATGTACAATAGTAACACTAAATTTATTGCTGTACAACTGATATTGGCAATCATATGTGCGAAAGCATTTAAATGGGAAGCATTTTGTTTGCTATTAATCTAAGAGTGTTAGTTTTTTTGGTTCTCCTTTTTGAAATGGTTGAGGTCAATACCTCATCATTAAAATAGCTGAATGGTGGGGTACTGGTCTGTGTGCTTAAATAAAGAAGTAATTTGGCTTCCCTTAGCAAATTGTATTCCAGTGGTGGGATTCAAATTTTTTTACTACCGGTTCTGTGGGCATGGCTTATTTGGTGGACATGGCTTAGGGGATCATGTGATTGGGTGGGCATGGCTTGGTGGTCATGTGACTAGGTGGGCACAAAACAATAAAAGAGGTACACACAAGTACTTACATAAAAGTGTTATTTGTCTTTAACTTGGAGATGTTTCCACAATGTTCTTTCATTGGCGCCCTCCTCGCTTGCACTTTTCTTAATCTTCACCCTCAGATCATCGGCTGTGTGACGGTGTGCTCATAACCATTTTTTGACAGTAGGAATAGGGTCCCATTCTTTAGAGGTAGGCGAATCACACTGATGGTCATCAGGTTGGTTATGTTAGAAAAAATTAGGCGAGTTCTGTGTTCTGAATATATGAGGTTCATTTTTGAGAAAACCCCTTTCCGCTTCTGCTGAATTTACAGCAATTGTTCTGACAATATCTTTAGCCAGGTTTGGCTGGAAGAGAAGAGTTGGGGGGGCTGTTGGATTGAGTAAGCCAGGTGGCAATGGCTGTCTTCATCCAAGTAAGTTTTTGTTTGAAGTGGGTATCTTTGCCTTAGAAGGAGAGAGGAAAGGAGGAAGGGAGGGGAGAGAAAGAGAGACAGAGAGCAGAGAGAGAGAGAGAGAGAGAAAGAGAGAGAGAGAGAGACAAGAAAGAAAAGAAAGAAACAGGAAAGAAAGAAGAAAGAAAGAAAAGGGATAGATAAGAAAGAAAGAAGTGAAAATTAAGGAAAGAGAAAGAAAGGAGAGAAAAAAGGGAGAGTCAAGAAAGAAAAAAGAAAAACAGAGGAGAAAGAAAGAAAGATAGAGAGGTGGGGAAGTGAAAGTGAATGAGATATAGATGGATGGAGGGATGGAGGGAGGGAGGGAATGAGATAGCTAGATAGGGAGGAGGGAAGGAGTAAGGGAGAGAAAAAAAAAACGGAGAGGAAGGACCAGAAACCCTGGCACTAGACGTGGCTTTGGAAGATACTTTGAAAAAGCACAGCAATCAAGAGCTGGAAGGGACCTCAGAGGTCATCTAGACTAACCATCTGCTCCAGCAGGAGACCTTATATCATCTGGGTTATTTTGGTGCCTCTAGCACAGTGGAGAAATTCCCAGAAAAGGGAAGGAGTTTACTAGGCAAGGCTGCCATGCAGAGGAAGGCAGAGATAGTCCTCAACATACGACAACAATTGAGCCCAAAATTTTGGTTGCTAAGCAAAAGCATTAAGTGAGTTTCACTGCATTTTACTCAATCCATCCTCCAACAGTGGATGTCAATCACTGTGGACCAGATTGAAAATTTGAGAGCAAAGGCTTGCCGGGTTACTGATGATTGACACACTTGTAAGGGAAGGGTAAGAATACCCCTCGACTGATGTCCACTATTGAGCCTCAAATCTCTATTGCTAATTGAGACAGCTGTTCAGTGAGCTTTCACCCATTTTACAACCTTTCTTGCCACCATTGTTAAGCGAGTAGTTGCAGCTCTTAAGTAAGCCACATGGTCGTTAAGTGAATCTGGCTTCCCTGTGGACTTCATTGGTTGGGTCGCAAAAGGGGATCACCTGACTCTGGGACACTGACCATCATAAATATGAGTCTGTTGCCAAGCATCCGAATTTGGATCACCTGACCATGTGGATGCTGCAACAGTTGTTAAGTGTAAAAATGTAATAAGTCCCTTTTTCCAGTGCCGTTGTAACTTTGAATGGTCACTAAATGGACTGTTGTAAGTCAAGAACTACTTGTATTTGGGAAGTCTAGGTTCCTTAATGTACAGATTTCACTCCAAAGATTCATGGTTTAGAGCTGGCTAGTCAAAACAAGCTAAGTTTATGTGCTGGCCAAAAAAATCTCAAGATATTCTAAAGATGATGTGGCAGAGTCGCCCATCCAGCCTGTACCAAGCTGATTTCAGATGTGCTGGAATTGAACCAGTTTGATAAGTATTGTAACAGGAAGTCCTCAATCTATGCTTAGTGACCATTCCAAGTTATAACCTATGTGAGGAAAAAAAACCCTGAACATACATCCGGGTTCTGAAGTTCCAACTATCTGGGCTATAGCAAACCAGGGTTTTTTGCTTAATAATGATGATATTTGTTTAACCATAGCGGGATTTGCTTAGTGACTGTTGCAACAATGGTTGTAAAACAGTTGGATAGTCCTGTTTGACAACTGTCTCACTATGTGACCATCATAGGAAGGTTGTGTGAAGGATATATGATCTTCTGTACAGTGTGATCTTAGGTATAGACATATGACTTTGGTCAAGGCTGGCTGTGACGGTCAAAAGTCAAGGACTGCCGTCCAGTTGCAAAGCAGTAGAAGTAGTCCTCGACTTATGACAGTTCATATGGTGACTGTTCAAAGTTACAATGCCACCGATGAACATTTTTCACACTTATGACCATTGCAGTATTCAATGGCCACGTAATTTACAGTTAGATGCGTAGCAACTGACTCGCATTTATGATGGTCTCAGCATCCTGGAGTCACGCGATCCCCCTTTTGTGACCATCTGACAAGCAAAGTCACTGGGGGAGCCAGCTTTGCTTGATCACCATCTGACTGACTTAAACAACGATCCACTTAACAGCGGTGGCAAGAATGATCGTAAAATGCATGAAAGCTCACTGAACAGCTGCCTCTCTTAGCAACGGAGATTCGGGGAAGCCAGATTCACTTAATGACTGTGTGACTGATTTAACACCTGCAGTGTTTCCCTTCACAAATGTGGTGAGAGAAAAAAATAGTACAAATTTGCTTCACAAATTGTTCACTTAACAATGTAAAGCTTGGTCTTAGTTTGTGGTTATAAACGGAGGACTAACTTATATGGAAAGGCTGAATTGGATCAATTCGGGATCTGGCCGAGCAGACCTCCAAAGCATGTGGCATAAATAGAATTGATCCCATCTGATCAAGGCTGGCCATTTGTCCGACAGAATTAGAGAACTTGCTCAGAGGTTGGGAAGAGAGACAGACAGCAGCGCTGGGTGGAAAATCCCCCTTTTTATTAAGCTGTTGGGTTTTTGAGAGAATGGAGAAGGCGAGAGGACAGTCAGCCACTCAACAGGATGCCGATATGGAATTTGAACTGAATAGAGGGAGACCTCAGACTTACGACCATCATTGAATGCAAAACCTCCTCTTCCCCAGATTGTATCTCTGATTTGGTTCATTGGTTAGGAAATTAGACTTCAGTACAGCTGATCCTTGACTTACGGCTGCAATGGAGCCCCAAATTTATATGGCTAAAGGGTCTTCCAAGCTGCAATTTTATTTCTTTTCCAGGTAGTCATTGAGTCCTGTTGCTAAGTGAGACATTGCTTAAGTGAGTTTTGCCTCCTTTGACAAGTTTTCTTGCCACCATTGTTAAGCGAATCAATGCAGTTGTTAACTTAGAGCAGGGTTGTTAAGCAAATCCGGATTCCCCATTAACTTTGCTAGGCAGAAAGTTGCAAAAGGGGATCCCGTGACACTGGGATGCTGTGATCATTGTAAATGTGAGTCAGTTGCCAAATGTCTGAATTGTGATCACATGACCACTGGGATCATGTGTCCCCTCCCACTTGTGACTGTATGACTGTAACTTTGTCGCTTGTATCCTTATGATATATATGGACTGTTTCCTAGTATGATTTGATTGCTTATTGTACCCTACAACTATTATTAAGTGTTGTACCTGATGATTCTTGACTTTTGATGAATGTATCTTTTCTTTTATGTACACCAAGACAAATTCCTTGTGTGTCCAAACACACTTGGCCAATAAAAGAATTCTAGAGTTTGCAGCAGAAATTCAAGTCCAGAAAACACACAGATGACTGATTCATCAGGATCAATAACTTCTTTATATTCATAACAACATGAGTAAAGTTTACAATACCATTTGTAGATTCTTTCAACACAACATATGCAAAACACAAGCAGCAGCAGCTCAGAGCAGAACTCAGTTCAGCAAGCAAGCAAGGCAAGTTTCACTTTCAATTCTCAGCAAAGCACACAGAGCCAAACCACACCCAGGCTGTCAGCTCCCATTGGCTGGTCTGTTGCCATGCTTACTTTGTTAACCATGTCTCTGCCAGTTAATGAATATACTCTGACACTCTTCCCTTCATAACCGGAAGAGACATAAATCCAATTACCTTTAATATTCTTCAGATACCTGTATTTGAAGACCCACATTCACAGTTCCCTCCAAATATTGGAGAATTCCTTTTTTATACCTATCCAATGCAATTGGGTTGGTGCAGCAGTGAAGTGACTTAGAATGCTTATTGCACAAGCTATGTCAGTTGTTTTTTTTAATTTCTCCCAAATTCTTTAATTCAAATTTCTTCCCCAACTTATTAGCAAATTCTACCCGTATTACATCCTTTGCAATGAAGCAAAGATCACCCACAAATGCTAATAGCTGAAAATCCCCACCTTTGTAACTTTCAAATGTATATGCAACCATCAGCCTTGCAATCTTCAACACAAGACCTTTCAATGCCTTATCTAGACATATATTCTAATTCCTGGCTGACTGCTTCAGCCCATAAATGGCCTTGTTCAATTTATACACCATGTTAGACTCTTTATTTTCATACCCTGGTGCTTGAACCATGTAAATTTCTTCCTCTAATTCTGGATTGAGGAATGCAGTGTTATGTCAAAATGCCAAATTTTATGGCCATGCTAGTGCTAGCCTGATGCTTTCACTCTTCACAGTTGGTGCAAATACCTCATTATAGTAGCACATAGCACATTTTTCATATGTGAAAACTCTTGTGCCACTAATCTTGCTTTATATTGTACTTCATTATTGGGTAGTACCTTTTTCTTGTATATGCACTTGCATCCTACAGTTTTGCTACCCTGTGGCAAAGTCATAGATGTGAACACTTTATGTTCTCCCATGGATTTCATTTCCTTGTCCATGGCTTCTTTCCATTTTTCCTGTTCAAATTTAGGTAATGCCAACACTTCCTTATAATTCCTTGGCTTATACCATACATTACACACTTTAACTTTACTAGCAGAATACCTGTCAGGTGGAATCCCTTTGTTCCATTGCTCTGACCTGCATGGCATTAACTGCTCCTGTGTTTCAACCCTCTCTTCCTTCATATCTTGTTCAGCTTCTCCTCCCTGAACTCTGACACCATCACTAAGTGAGTTACTGTCACTAAGTGAGTTACTGTCACAAAGTGGATCACTGTCACTAAGTGAATCATTCCAAAAATTTGCATCAATTCTGTTCCAATTTTGCTCTGCAAAGCTGTTGTGGTTCGCCAGCAGCAGGTGCGGATGGCTGAGATCTCTGAGAGCGAGGATTCGGATAAGGGGCCTGCGTGTGATGCAGGGATGGGGCCAGGACTATTGAAGAGTGGGGCGCTGCCTTTGGAGCTTGTGGAATCTGGCAGCAATGATGAAGAAGACCCCAGGGTGCCTGTGCTCAGTGCGTGTGCACGCAGGGCTGCTTGAAGGAAAGAGCAGCTGAAGCAGCATGGGCGACTCGGGAGTAAGGCAACTCAGATTTATTCAGATATTGTCAAATTTCTTCCTTTGTATAATCTTGATTTTCTTCATAGAAGGCTTCAGGGGGCTCCTGCAGTATTTATGCAACTCATCAATGAGGTGCTACACCCGCACCTTTATTGGGGGGTCCTCGTATACCTGAATGACATACTTATCTTCAGCAAAATCATGGAACAACATGTTCAATTGGTCCTACAAATCCTAGAAAAACTTCTAGCCACCAAATTATATGTGAAACTCTCAAAATGAGAATTCCACAAAGAGTCGCTGGATTATTTAGGCTTCCAAATATCCAACGTGGGAATTGAAATGGACCCTGGAAAGGTGAAAGCGGTGCTGGACTGGCAAGCCCCCAGAACCCAAAAACAACTTCAAAGTTTTCTGGGTTTTGCCAACTTCTATAGACAATTCATTCTATCCTTTGCCGAAGTTGCCCTCCCTTTAACAGAGTTATTAAAAATGGGCCTGTCACCCACCAAACCAAAGCCAAATCAACCTCTGGCTTGGACCATGGACTGTCAGAAAGCTTTCGAGACCTTAAAACGCCTCTTTGCAGCTGAGCCCATCCTCCAGCACCCAGATGCAACCAAGCCTTTTATTGTCCAAACTGATGCAAATGATGTAGTGGTGGCAGCTGTTCTGCTGCAAAAAGACTCTCAAAACC
Organism: Naja naja; assembly: GCA_009733165.1. Lineage (NCBI taxonomy): Eukaryota > Metazoa > Chordata > Lepidosauria > Squamata > Elapidae > Naja > Naja naja. Next base: position 2,577,133 of record CM019153.1, on the reverse strand, counting down.
GACTGATGCCTTGCGCTTATGTGTCCAAAAAGCTGACGAACACAGAACGAAGATGGGAGAAAGAAGATGGGAGAAAGAAGCATTCACTGTATGATGGGCTTTATTGACTTGGAGGCATTTCCTAGAAGGGGTGCAGGAGCCCTTTGAGGTATGGACTGATCACAAAAACCTCGAGGCTCTAAAGACCCCTAGGAGATTATCACTCAAACAAGTCCGCTGGGCCCAATACTTCAAGCAGTTCAACTTCAACATTAAATATATCCTCGGAGGGAAAAACATATTGGCAGACGCCCTGTCCAGAAAACCTCAGTTTGACAGCCACCGAGAGGAAATAGTACAAGCCTTAATTTCAGGAGCTCAATTGGCAGGCCAAGTAACCACTTGAGCCCAAGCCAACTGCAACCCCAAATGCCTGGAAGATAAGCTGACTGCAGAATTGAAAACTGCCCTACTGACCAATCCTTGGTTCCTGGACCATCAAAACGAGTTAACAATGAATGAGGGATTAGCTTGGAAAAGGACTAAGCTTTACATACCCACAACCCAAAGACTACTGGTACTAAAGCATAGCCATGACTCACAGCTGGGATGCCACTTCAGATTCTTAAAAACCCTAAGAAGACAGTTCTGGTGGCCAAAAATGAAACCTGACATTGAGGACTATGTAAAAAGATGCTCACTTTGTGCCACAATGAAACACAGAACTGAAAAAACCCCTGTCCTCCTTCAACAAGTCGCTGAACCAACCCAACCGTGGGATGAAATCGCAATGGACTTTATTGTGGAATTACCTGAGGGTGAAGGGAATACAATCATTTGGACTGTAATTGACTTATTCTCAAAACAGGCCCACTTTATAGCCTGTAAAGGACTTCCATCTGCAAAAAAACTTGCAAAGCTGTTTGTGAAACATATCTATAGACTACATGGAGTACCTCGTAGAATAATATCAGACAGAGGGGTACAATTTAATGCAAAATTTTGGAGGGAATTTTTGAAGTCCATTGCGTTCTCCCAAGGATTATCCTTAGCTTTCCATCTGGCCTGTAACGGAGCAGCAGAGAGAGCTAATGCCATGATTGAACAATACATTAGATGCTATGTAAATTATCAACCAAAAAACTGGGCTGAGTTATTACTATTTGCAGAGGTTGCTTACAATAATGCAGTACATAGCAGCACAGGGTTGACTCCATTCCAAATCAACACTGGAATGGACTTTGTCCCTATGCCAGAGTTACCTAGACAACCTCCCACATCCCTAACAGAATGGATGAACTCATTAAAAAAAGGGTGGGAAGATACAAAAAAAGCTTTGATTGAAGCTGCAAAAAATTATAAAAAACAGGCAGATAAACATAGATCCCTTCAACCACCATTTAAAGTGGGAGACAAAGTATATTTGTCAACCAAGTATCTTAGGTTGAAACTGCATAGTAAGAAACTGGGCCCAAAATTCTTGGGTCCATTCCCAATTTCAAAAATAATCAATTCGGTCACTGTCCAATTGAGTCTTCCTCGACTATTAGGGAAGATTCATTCAGTGTTCCATTGTAGTTTGCTAAAACCAGCTGCTACATCAATGATAAGACCAGTGCCAATCTCTTCCCCTGACCTGTTAACGGTACAGGGGGAACCATATTATGAAATTAAGAAAACTCTCGATTCTACATTATACCGTGGATGATTGCAATATTTGGTCTTATGGAAGGGATACCCTCTCTCAGATGTTAGTTGGGTAAAGAGTTGGGATGTCCATGCTGATCAATTGGTTACCCAATTCCATGAGGATTTCCCCCACAAACCAAAGGGGGAGAAGGGGGAGGGGGGAGAGAGGGTTAAGGACAATGTATCTGTTTTGGTTGTTTTTCTTTTAGGAGAAGGAGTTTTCAAGGGGGGACGCCTGTCAGCTCTGAGATTCAGCTGCCAAGAATGTTATGTGAAGAAATGAAGGGAGGTGAGGGAGTTGAACAGTTCAAGGTTATTTAGTATGGCGCATTAAAAAATTCCAGCTGCAGTTAATCGGTTCTCGTGATTAATGAAGGGTAGTAAGTGGGAGGAGATAGGGTGGACTTTGTGAGATGCGCTGGGAATGAGTTTCAGTTTTGGAAATTTTCCATAGATGTACCAGAGCTGTTCCTAATAAATCAATTGGAGATTATGCTTGTCTCAGAGTGATTGATTACCATGGATAATTTCTGGATGCCTAACAGCATGTTTTGAAGGTGAGGCATGTGATGAATAACACAATTATCCAAAAGGGTGGGCGAAAAGAACATTGGTTTGTTGAGGCTCAGTGATGGCTAGAAACAGTATACAGGAACTTGAAGACTTAATTTCCTGTTCCTGTCATGCAGCTTTTGCATGGATGACATTTCTGCTCCTGTTGCCTAGGAGATGGGTTGGGGCTGTGGAAACTGGAAAGGAGCATGTTGCTTGTGGAATACTAATGGTAGTATAGCATTCTCTTTCTTTCTCCCTATCTCTCTGTTTCTCATCTCTCTCTCTCACCTCCATGATGTCAGTGATGTCAGTGTCTCGATACAAAAGTCTCAGCACTGGCATCCCTTCCTCATTTGTGAAGCATGCTAAGTTTAAAGGTGCTGTGCAGCGACAGGCTGCTCACAGCGAGAGAAATATGGGCGGGGGGAGATGCATGATTTTTCTCCTGAGACACTGATGCCGCTGCTCTCGCCATGGAGGCGAGAGAAGGAGAGTGCAGCAGCATCAGTGTCTCAGGAGAAAAATCACATGTCTCCCACCCCATATTCCTCTCATTGTGAACAGCCTCATGCAGCACCAAATTTAGCACTGAACTTAGTGTATTTCACAAATGAAGAGGGGATGCCAGCAACGGGAGAAAAGTCATGGTCTCCCCCCTATTCTTGCCACAAGCAGCCTTGTGTTAACAGCACCTTTAAACTTAGTGCCAAACTTAGCTTGCTTCACAAATGAGGACGGGACGCTGGCACTGGGATTAAAGTCACGCGTCTCTCCCTCTCCAAATTCCTTTTACTGTGAGAAGTCTCATGTGTTGCAGCATCTTTAAACTTAGTGCCAAACTTAGCATGCTTCACAAATGAGGAGGGGATGCCGGTGCCAGGAGAAAAGTCACATGTCTGCTTTGCCCATATTCCTCTTGCCACGAGCAGCCTTGCATTGTGCAGCACCTTTAAACTTAGCGGCAAACTTAGCACATTTCACAAATGAGGAGAGGATGCCAGCAGCATCTCCTCCTCCTCATTTGTGAAGCACGCTAAGTTTGGTGCTAAGTTTGGTGCTGCGTGGGACTGCTCGCAATGAGAGGAATATGTGGGGGAGACACATGATTTTTCTCCCGATACACTGATGCCGCTGCATTTTCTCTCTCTCACTTCCATGGCAAGAGCAGCAGCATCAGTATCTCAAGAGAAAAATTGCACATCTCCTTCCCCCATCAGCGGTGGTATTCAACCGGTTCGCACCAGTTCAGGTGAACCGGTAGTAATGATTTGGCCTGGGTCTCTGAACCGGTAGCGACTTCTGGCTTGCCATGCCCCTGACCTGGTCGCCCAGTTGCCCGGCAGTCACCACTCACTTGCTTGCCCCACCTACCAACCCACTGGACGCTCGCTTGCCCTGCCCTCCCACTCAACTCTTGCCCAGCCCATCCAAGGTAGCCCTAGAAAATGCTTTGCCACGTGGCCCCTATCACTTGTGCATGCACAGTCTACTCTGCAGCTTGACTGCCTAAGCTGACTTCGTCACTTCACGTTCCACAGTGCCTGAGCCCCAAAGGAGCTGCTTCCTCCTGGCTACAGGTAAGCACTCGCTAGCCCCCACATCCCCTGACTTGCGATCTGTGGTTGCCCAGCGTGCCACCCCTCCCCAGCCTCTCTTGGTTGGTGAAGCCACCAGCTATCACTTGCAGTCGTTAGCCATTGCCACCTGTCTCCATCCCTGTGAAGTTGCCGGCACTGCAGCCCCCACTTGCTTGCTAGGGCCCACCATCCCGGGCCAAGCATAACTGGCAAAGCCACTAGTGATCCCTTGCACCATGGCCGCTAGCCATAGCTGGATGCTCATCCCCATCCCCATCCCCAGGCTTTTGAAGCTGCCGTTGCCCCTTGCTTGCCGGGGCCTGCTGTCCCTGGCCTTGCGTAGCTGGCAAAGCTGCCAGCGATCACTTGCATCATGGCTGCTAGCTGTAGCCAGCTGCCTATCCCCATCCCTGGGCTTCTGAAGTGGTCGGTCATCACTTGCACTGTGGCCACTAGCTGTAGCTGGCCACCCATCTCCATCCCCGGGCTTCTGAAGTCACATGACCCTAAGCCACACCCACCAAACAAGCCATGCCCACAGAACTGGTAGTAAATTTTTTAAATCCCACCATTTCCCCCCATATTCCTCTCATTGCGAGCAGCCTTGCACTGCACAGCACCTTTAAACTTAGTGCACCATGTCAAGAAAGCTGCAGTTCAATAGTTGCTGAGAGACGTCACTCACACCATCATTCCCCCTCCTCTCAACTAGCAGCCCAGATCATCAATAGAGGCCAAGCTAGGCAACAGGACTCCCCTAGAGGGGACCAAATGACATCAGCACTAAAGTCTGCCCTCCTGGCTGACCAGTGGTTTGATGACAAGGATTCATGACTCTAAGGGATGGACTGGCCTGGAAAGGGTCCAAATTATATGTCTCTCCAGCCTAAGGTTTCAAGTCATGCAGTGCAGCCATAACTCCAAGTTGACTGGTCACTTTGGGTTCTTAAAAACCCTTTATCTGACCAGATGACAGTTCTGGTGGCCAATGATGAAGGCTGGAGGACTACATTAGCAGTTGTGCCACATTTGCTACCATGAAGATGAGATCCAGAAAATCCTCCGGACTTGTCCAAACAATGGCAAACCTCTGCTGGCTGTGGGAAGAAATTGCTATGGACTTTATAGTCGAGCTCCCAGAGAGTGGAGGAAACATGGTCATTTGGACCATTATTGACCTATTCTCAAAGGAAGCCCACTTCACTGCATGCTCAGGGTTGCCCTCAGCCAGAAAACTAGCCAAGGTGTTTATAAAGCAGGTGTATAGACTGCACAGGGTGCTTCATAGAGTTATCTTGGACCAGGAGGTCCAATTCACAGTGAAGGTCTGGAGAGAGTTCTTGAAGTCAATAGGATTGACCTAGGGGTTAAGCTTGGCTTTCTATCTGAGTACGAATGGGACAGCTGAATGTCTGAATGCCATGGTGGAGCAGTACCAGAGATGTAACTGGGCAGATTTGCTGCCCTTTTCAGAGGTGGCTTATAACAACACAGTGCATAGCAGCACTGCCTTGACCCCTTTCCAGGTCACCAGTGGGATGGATTTGTCCCTATGCCTGAGCTACCCCAAGAACCACCTTCATCCATGACCCTGAGAGAATGGATGGATTTGCTAAAGCTGGATTGGGAGAATACGAAACAAGCCCTAGTGGAAGCGGCAAATTCATATAAAAAGCAGGCAGACAGGCGCTGCTCTCCCCAGTTTCCCTACCAAATGGGAGATCGTGTATACCTGTCAACATAGTATCTTAAGCTAAGATTGCCATGTAAAAAGCTTGGACACAACTTCCTAGGGCCATTCCCCATAGTGAAAGTAATTAACCCAGTGACAGTACAGCTTAGGCTCCCACAACTGCTAGGGAAAGTGCATCTGGTCTTTCATAGTGGTCTGTTAAAGCCAGCAGCCAGATCGCAATTAAGACCGAGAGACCAGGCAGACCCAATACCAGAAGTGATGCAGGGTGAGACACATTATGAGGTAAAAGAAAATATTTGATTCCAGGTTGCTTCATGGACGCCTGCAATACCTGATTCATTGGAAGGGGTATCCTTTGTCTGAAGCCACTTGGGTTAAGAGCTGGGGTGTAAAAGCTGATAGATTGGTGAAACAGTTTCATGAAAAATATCCTAATAAGCCAAAGGGGCCCCCTAGGGGATGAAGAGGTGGTTAGAGGTAATGGTACTAACTCCCTCTCACTTCTTGTCACTGCATTTTTTTGGTTTGTCTGTTTCAGCTCCTAAGCTCATATAATAGCAAGCAGGTGTCTGCTAGCCAGCACTGTGTTATCTTGTCTCCATAGTAATGAGATAAGAAAGTCTTGTGATATTTTGATCCACTGCACATGTGTACAAAGTTTATACTTCACTTCCTGTAATTTCCGTTGTACTTTTCCTTTGTTCTTTTTCTATATGCCTTGGTGTTAAGTAAGCTGCCAACATGTAGCTCCATGTAGGTTTTCTTATTTTATAAATAAAAATGTTTTTAGATTACTTTCCAGGTCTAATTTTTATCAGCATTGACAGCAAAGAAAAACATGGTCTAGCACCTCTAATTAGCAGGGATGTTTGAAGATTTTTTACTCCCTGGAAAAAGGTTTTTCCAAAGCCTTGACAATGGTAGCATTGTCATTTCTCTTGTTCCATGATGTTCTTTTCTGCTGAATGCGGGCAGCCTGTTAACTCTGGAGCCATTTTCCTTGGCGTATTCACAGCTGCCACAGTGGTAGCTGGGTGAGCTGTGGGAAGAGCATGAGATAATGAGGGCTTTGTAACCAAAATAAAATTCTTTCCTCTGTGAGCCAAGGACGTTCCCACCAGGTGTGAAGAGGTGGAGAGTGAGTCCGGATGAACTTTGGACTGTGACCTGATTGGGCCATGTAATGGTCTGAAGGGGCAGGGGGAGGAAAAATGTGACTTTTTACAAGGGGGAACCTGAGAGACTTTAGATTTGGTTTTCCCCAGATGTGCCAATATGACATGCCTAATAAAACTGTGCTTTGAGGAAGATGTCTGCCTTGGAGTTTTGATTCCATTGGAAGTGTTACTTGGAACCCTGATACCAGTCTCTTCTTAAAAACCTCCAGTGATGAAGCACCTACAACATCTGAAGGCAAGCTGTTCCATTGATTAATTGTCTTCACTGTCAGGAAATTCCTCCTCAATTCCAGGTTGCTTCTCTCCTTGATTAGTTTCCATTCATTGTTTCTTGACCTGCCCTCTGGTGCTTTTGAAAATAAATTGACCCCCTCTTCTTTGTGGCAGCCTCTCAAATACCGGAACACTGCTATCATGTCCCCCCACATCCTTCTTTTCCCTAGACTAGCCAACCCCAAATCCTCCAACCATTCTTCATATGTTTTAGCCTCCAGGCTAAAACATATCATCTTAGTTGCTGTTCTTTGCACTTTTTCCAAAGTCTCAACATTTTTTTTGTAATTTGGTGACCAAAACTGAATGCAGTATTCCAGATGTGGTCTTACCAAGGCTTTCTAAAGTGGTACTAATATTTCACATGATTTTGATTTTATGCCTCTGTTTATACAACCAAAGATCGTATTAGATTTTTTGGCTGCTGCTGCACACTGCTGACTCATGTTTAAGTGACCGTCCACTAAGACTCGACGGTCCCTCTCACAGTTACTGTTTTGGAGTCAGATTTGGCCTAATCTGTACTTGTACCTTTGCTTTTTTCTGCCCAGGTGTAAAACTGCTTTCCTCCACATTAAATTTTATTTTGTTGGATATTCAAGTCTGTCAAGATCTTTTTTGATCTTGTGGTACCCTTCCAGGTGGATGTGGTACCATTAAGGACTATTTGTTTAAAATATCTGGAGTAGTTTAAAATATCTGGAGAAGGCCCCACTTAGAAATGAGAGGGTTCCACAAACAATGTGGCATAAAATTTGATTTTGTAATTACTATTTTTTTTACAATTTTACAAACTATAATTTTTCTTCTTAATGTTTAACCCTTCCAATATATGACTTTCCTGAGGAAAGCAGCAAAAGTAGAGATGATTTGCTTGCTCAGCTTCACTTTTGCATTTCACATTGATATATTATTATGATAACAGCACTAATCCAAACTCATAAATTCATCTCAAGCAAAATACCAGGGGTTGGACAAGGTACATTATAGTTCATAATTCAGTTGATTGGAACTATCTAAAAACCTTGTAATTTTAGCTATTTTCATTTTCAAGGTTGTAATGTATTTTGCATGCTTTGCTGTAGTGTGACTTATATTTTATGTAGTTGTTGGTTTTCCATAGTAAGTTGATATTTTCCAGAGCCCCAATTACATTTAAGCATATTGCATATTCAAAAATATTCACTGTATGTCGTTAATGACTAGCTAAATTAAAAGATCTAAATATTTTATTGATGAGTAGAAAATGCCTGCCATATGAATCTCAGCTATTTTGTCAGTGATAAACTGATACATTCTATTACTTTATCCTCTGGTATAAGATATATACATATAGACACACACACACACACACGCACATGCACACACATATACTGTTTCCCCCAAAATATGACCTACTCCCAAAATAAGTCCTAGCCTGATTTTTTGAGGTGGGCCTAATATATGCCCTATCCCAAAAATAAGCCCTAGTGAATGGGGTGGGCATGGCCAGCACAGGAAACAGCTCTTCCCTTCTCTGCCACCTCAGGGCTGCTTGGGCCCTTAACCACAGCCCATAGATCAGCTGATCCAACAAGGGCCAGGTGTTCTGTCTTTCCGGGTGCCTGGACATCTTCCTAGTGCACTTGGAAGCCAGAGATCCTGCAGGCATCCTGGCCATGTAAATTCTGCCCAAATCCCCAGGTTGTTCACAGCTGCTCCACCCACCTGCCTGCCCACCGCACCTGGGCCTTCTGAGCACTGTCTGCCCAAAACCAAGTAGCGGGGAGGCTTTGGAATAGCATCCTTCTAGTTGCCACCACCCTGCAAAGGCAAAGTGGAAGTAGGTAGGGGCTGTGTGGGGCTCCTCCGATGGCTTCCCCAGCCTCAGCGCTACTCAAGGGCAGCCCATACACCAGGTGTGGGTACGGGTTGAGCTTGACATTTCACCTTCCTGCCTTTTGCAAACCTTTGGCTCCATGAAGAAGTAGCAGAGATCCTGGCTTGTTTCTCTCCCCCAAACTCCATGCAGGAGTGGCAGCACTGCCCTGAGGTTTGTCATACCAGTGCAGCCTCTTGGAGCAGGATCCTGCAAGGCTTGTTGTGGCATTGCACACATGAATGACAGCAGCGCTGCGAGCTTCATCACACCAGCACACCTGGCGTCCTGCTGCTTGTGGCTGCACTGGTATGTCAAACCTCGTTGAGGTGTCACCGCTCACACATGCTATGACACAATAAGCCTTGCAATGTCCTGCTCCAAGAGGCTGCACCAGCATGATGAGTCTCACAAAGACTCATTTCTGTTAGAGTTTGGGGGAGAGAAAGAAAGACCAGGGTCTCTGCTGCTGCTTCTGAAAATATTTGAGAATCTGATCAGAGAGAAGGGGTATGTATTTCCATGCCTTCTTTTACAGGAGGTTGCTTCGCACCTGCAACATCAGAAGGAGCCCTGTGAGGAGACACTGATGCCACCATCTGATGCCACAGAGACAAAAAGAGTGAAGTTCACTGAAGACACTCCCTCTCCGGCTGGCCCACAAGATGCTTACCCCTCGGGATAAATAAGACGCTTTGCTGGCGAAACTGCCCTGTGTCAGCCCTGGCTTCCTAAATCTCTCACTGCCCAGATTGTCCCCCTCATGAAGAAAGCCTAACCCAATGCAAATACTACCTCCAGCCACCTCTTCGTCATGGTGAAACTCCTTTTTGAAAGGATGATCTGTTAAAAGTTAACATTTCAGAATGTTACCGTAGCTTTGGAAGTCTCCTTCTGCAATGCTCTGCCACAGCTTTGGAACAAACCTCTGCCTTTCCTGCACAGGATTGCAAGACTGGAGGCTCCAAAGTCATGGAGGGGGCATTTTTGGATATGCATCTGTGCAGGGCTCCTCCTTGAAAGAACGATCTGAAGGTGGAGGGGGGCCACGTGGGTCAGGACGAAATAACAGTAAAAAAAATGTGGATAGCTGTTGCTACAGTACCCTTTGGAAGACCAGCATGAGCCATGAGATGCATGGGGTGCATTGTTTGGCCTCCAACTGCTTTTGCGGCTGCAATCGGCTGCAAAAGTGGCCAAGCTTGATGAAGGCCATGGTCTGAGTAGCACCCATGAGCAGCTGTTCTGTGAATGGAATTTCCTGCTGTGACTATCACTGTTAGGTAAGGAGTGCGTGAGGTGTGTGGGGCATGTTACTTGGCCTCCTGCTACTTTTGCAGCCACAATTGGCTGCCAAAACAGCCACTGGAGGCCATGGCCTGAGCGGCACCCACAAATCAGCTGTTTTATGGATGGTGAGATGGCCTGCTGTGACCCTTTGGGAAGCTGGCATGAGGGGCCACTTGCCCTGCCCCCTGCCTCATAACCGGTAGATGGGGGAAAAAAAGACATCCCTGAAAATAAGGCTGAGCATTTATTTTGGAGGTCAAAAAAAAAAAAGAAAGAAAAGAAAGAAAAGACCCGGTCTTATTTTTGTGTATGTATATATATGTGTGTGTGTGTGTGTGTGTGTGTGTGTAATTTTTATATATAAGACACTATATTAATTTTAATTTATGCTGCCCTCTTATGACTACACCTGCATTATTTTAGTTTAATGGATACCTAGTTATTTACAAATATATTAAATTTATTAAAGAATTGCAGAATAATTGGATAAAATATATTTCAAATTAAGGAAGCTTTGGGTGTTGTGTAGAGTTACTCACTTTGAAAAGGTTAATATTTAAAATTACTTCATAACTCTCAACTTTCCAGGTTTTGGAACAGCCTTCCTTCTTGTCCCGCTCACTTCTTCCTTCCTTCAGTTTGTAATATAGTTAAATGAAGGATGGTACAATGGTAACTAGTACATTCTTAGAAGACCTGGAGAGATGAATTGGGGGTGGATCATCAGAGAAGGTTGATTTATGTGGCCAATAAAAATTGGCATCTCCAAAAAGAAAGGTGTAGAACTACATGTTATCATATATGTCACTAATTTTAGACAAATCAAAATAATGTCATTATATTCTTTAAGAAAAAAGCTTAAATTAAGAAAAAAGTTGTATCTTTTTTAGATGAAGCTATCCCTAATCCCAATACAATACAATTAATATCATTATTTTCTTTCCATACTGTGATTTTAAGTGGCTATGTGAAAAGGTTTCCCCCCTTCTGTTTTATGATATTCATGGTTTTCTCCCCAGGTAAACAATTTGATGTGGACCTGCAATGAGATAACTTTATCCTTTAGAAACCATGCTGTTTGCCAGCAGGAACACGAATGCTGTTTTAATGCTTGAGTGACAAAGATGTGTAGCTTAAATGTCCTCTCATTTACAGCTATTGGACAGAACAGCATTCTTTTACCGAACAACATGAAATACATTGATTTCTCATAAATGATAACATAAACTTTTGTTGGCATCAAGAAAGAAATACATGATAATAGTCAAATTCATTTGCAAGACAGGAAGAAGCTAATTGAACACATAATTGGGGCAAAACTCTTGAGCAATAAATATTCATCTTGTAAACCTGAAAGATAAAAGTGTGTGTGTGTGTGTGTGTGTGTGTGTGTATGTGTGTATGGTGGCTCAGTGGCTAAGATGCTGAGCTTGTTGATCAGAAAGGTTGGCAGTTTGGTGGTTCGAATCCCTAGCACCGCGTAATGGAGTGAGCTCCCGTTACTTGTCCCAGCTTCTGTCAACCTAGCAGTTCGAAAGCATGTAAAAATGCAAGTAGAAAAATAGGGACCACTTTGGCGGAAGGTAACAGTGTTCCGTGCACCTTTGGCATTTAATCATGCCGGCCACATGACCACGGAGATATCTTTGGACCATGCTGGCTCTTTGGCTTTGTAATGGAGATGAGCACCACCCCCTAGAACCAGAAATGACTAGCATGTATGTGCGAGGGGAACCTTTATATACACACACACACACACACATTGTATGTATGTATGTGTGTATATATATATGTGTGTGTGTGTGTGTGTGTGTGTGTGTGTAAGGAGTCTCATCCTCTGGCTGCAGCTGGATCTCACTCCCTCCATGTAATTTCTAGCCACAGCCAGACCTGTTGCTAGCTCTTCCGATCCGTGGCAAACAGAATCGGGAAAGCAAGGAGGTTTTGCCAGAGCATGGGAGTGAGGGGGCTGAGTGGCCATTGATCAAGAAGTGGTTGGGAAGAAGGGAAACCCTGGTAAGGTTATATAAGCAAAGCCCTTGTTAGGAGGTGCCCATACTTGACTGCTTAGGAAAAGCAGCAGGTTCTCCCAGATCCCTGAGGATCTGAAAACGGATGGCTTTGTGAGGATTCCCCTTACTCATTGTATAGGAGACAGCAGGTTCTCCTGGATCACTTTTTGGTCCAAAAACTAACTGCTGTATTCCTTGGAAAGAATGTACCCTTACTCTGTGAGGGAATCAGATGTCAGGGTTCCAAGAAATACACCCATAGCAAACAAAACTCCAAGGCAGGTAGATTCCTCAAAGAATAGCTTTATTGGATATATCATATTGGCATAGTTCTGGTGAAAAGTGACTCTGAAGATTCCTGCGTTTTTCATCTGATTAAAAGTCCCAGATAGGTAGATAGATAGATAAATAGATATCTTCAGGCACTCATGTTCATTAAATAATACAATACTTGGAAAAAGGTAATTTGAAATATCTTTCACACTATAGATCTAGTCCTATCATCTAGGAATATGTTAGGTGATTATTTAATAATAATTTAATATTTAATAATAATTCAAATGTAAACAATGATTTTATTTATTTAATTAAGTTTTGATGCCATCTGACTCCAATTGCTTCTGGGCAGTTCACAAAATAAAATTTAGTTTTATATATGCATGTGTAAATGTCTAGGTGCGCTGATGGGTTGGGAGAATAATTTGCTTTATTATGATTTGGAAAATACAATGTTAGAAAATTCTGGAAAAATTAAAAAGAAAATAGCTTCTGCTGCTCTTGAAGAATATGACAATATAAGCAGGCATTTGATTTGTAAACATCTTCTAGTGAAATATTTGTTGACTAAAATTCAGTCTCCCTATTAAACTGTGATTATCTTCAGAAGCTTGCTGATATTTGAGATTATTTATCTATCATAAGGAATTAGAATTTTACATGAAAATAATGTATAAGGTGCAACAAGGGTTAGGGTTATTATCACAAATATTTCATAAATATTTCTTAAACATAAAATTACATGGTTATTCTTACATTGACCAGGTAGAATGATGATGAAGAAGACACTTCTGAGAGAGGAGAAGCTAAAATCACAGCTGGCTTGTATGTTTAGTAGCTGTAGTTTCCTTGAAGCAGACCTAGATGGAAACAAGGAAGGGAACAAACAAACAAAATGTGTGTCATGATAACATCACCTACATATTTGCATCCGACATCCTGATGCAAATACATGATAGCAATAACACGTAGATTTAAAACAGTTTTACAGTGCTTGATATCCTTGGGTCAGTCACTCTCTCTTATCCTTAAGTGGAGGCAATAGGAGATCAGTTCAGAAGTCTTGTCAAGAAAACTGTAGGGACTTGTCTAGCAATCACCAGCAATGAATACTGACTTAAAGGCACATGCACACACAAAAGGGAAACAGATTATTATGAACCCAGAAGAGAGGGGTGGGTACCTAATGAAAGAAGAGGGAGGAATGATTAATTAGAATATCAAAGAAACAAGAATACAAATGAACCAAGTTAGGGTGGAATATGCCCAGATACAACAACTCAAAGAAGTAGTGCAAGATTGGAAGATGTGGAGAGACCTGGCCCAGAGAATTGCCAAGAGTTAAACACGACTGAATGGATATCATCACCATCACCATTATTATCATCCCCAGATCAGGAGTGGCATTCTACCAGTTCGCACCTATTCACTAGAACTGGTTGTTAACATTCTAAGCAGTTCGGAGAACTGGTTGTTAGAAGAAATTACTGGCCTAATCCTGTAAGGAAGGCAGGAAGGAAACATTCTGGTGTTGCTTACAGAAACCGCCTCTCTGTTAACCCTTATTACATTCTTGGCAGAACTAGACTTCCTGTCTCAGGAACTTCTCTGGAGTTTTTTTTCCTCCTTTGCTGGTACTTTGCTTGTGTGGAGTGACCATTCAAAGTTACAATGGCACTGAAAAAGTGACTTATGACCATTTTTCACACTTACGACTGTTACAGCATCCCCATAGTCACGAGAGGCCAGGCGAGGAGATGCGTGCCTCGATGTGAGTGTTGTTGAGTTGGTGATGCCCAGTCAGTCACATGACCACCAAGCCATGCCCACCAACTAAGCCACACCCACAGAACCGGTTGTTAAAAAATTTGAATCCCACCCCTGCCCTAGATGTTTTGGGGCTATCTACTAATGGTGAGGGTGTTTTTTTGTTGAAATAAACTGTCAAACTAATGAGAAATTTCTGAAGCACCAGCCACTGAACTGCAAAAATGACTGACAGAAACTGAGGAAGAGGAAGAAAGAAGCTGACCTTTATTCCTTGATGCAGATAAACTATATTTCCTTCTCTTTTTTCTTCCTGTCCTAGAGAAAGACTGAGTATTTACTCCTACACAGGAAATCTTGGGTAATCTTTAGAATCCTTTATGTTTCCCTATGAAAAATATATGATATATGATATGTGACTAAAAATGTATAGTTGACAGGGATTGAATAAAAAGCTGAAAATAGTGTGTATTTATTAGCCTTTCACATCTCTTTAGTTGATGCTATAGTAGCAGGTAAGAAGAACTAGCTAAGGCAGGGATATCAATCTCATGTTTGTCATGACGTATCGGGACTTTCCCCCCCTTCACTAAACCGGCCATGGGCATGACCAGTGTATGATGCATCTGGTCCATAGGCTGCAAGTTTGACAACCTTGAGCTAAGGCTATAAAAGTGGGACAGGTTTGTGAAGAAATCTAATGGACATGGTATCCACATAAGTAGAACCAGTGATTTTAGCAAGCAGATGAGAATCCATGGGAGTCATTCCCAAACTTCTCTTAATACTTTACCTAGGAGAATCTTCATTCAGCTATGGCTTGTATTTGGCAACTAAGTTAATTTATTTTGGCAAAGCTGCACTATATTCCAAATCAGAAATGGATAATACTAGAGTTGTCAGGTGATCTGTTTTCCCATGATCTCTCTCCCCCCCCCGTGTGCACACATATGACTTTTATCTTATTATGCTTCCCAGTTTTCAAATCTAGGTGCTCAGTTCAGAATAAATTCCATTAAATTAAAGGAGAAGGATGACTGTATGGCTCAGGAGTTTTGCATACAATCGGACAAATGCCACAACATCAAGCTGATTTCATTTCAACATGTGTTCAGAATTGATCCTGGATTCTTTTGACTTTTCTAATCTTTGCTTACTGTATACAAGGGGACAGGAATAAAGACAGTGGTGGGATTCAAATAATTTAACAACCTGTCCTAATGACCAACTGGCTAGGCGTGGCTGGGTGGTCATGTGACTGGGTGGGCGTGGCCTGGGTGGGCATGAGACAGGACTCATGTGATGCTAAGGCAGGACTTCCCTAAGACCCTCACTCACTCTCATTGTACAAGTAATCCTCCAGTTACAAATGTAATAGAGCCTGCCAATTACATTTGTAACCTGGGGATTCATTTGATTGAATCACATTAAATGAACGTGATCACTCCCTGCTTTCCCCAATGCATTTGTTAATTGAATGCACAGGTCTTTAAATGCATGAGGTATCTCAGGCTGGGGAAGAGCATGAGGAACCTAGTGCTCAGCAGACCATCCAAGGCCTCCTCCAATCAACTGACATACCTCACACTCCCCTCCATGTCAGCCTGTAACAAGCTGAGGGAGCCCTAGGGAGGTCCAAACGGGGCCTGTGAGGGCTGGATCGGATTCACGGAGCTTCCATTTCTGTAACAGGCCAGGGGAGCTCTAGGGAGGCCCAACCAGGGACTGGGAGGGCTGGATCAGGCCCAGAGACCCTGTAACAGGCCATTCATGCCAGCAAAAATGCAGTGGCAGCAGGCAATTCTTGCCAGCAAAGAGGTGAAGGAAGGCTCACCAGGCAGGCAGGTAGCTGGGCCATGTGGGAGGCCAGGACAAAGGCAGACAGTTGAGCTGGGCTATGGGGGCCACGTGGTCGAGGCAAGTGAGCTAGTGAATGAGGGAGTGAGAGAACAGCAGCTGCTATTCCATGACCAAGGTAGGCATGGTGAGATAAGGAGTGACTGGGAGGGGCAGGGCGGGGTGGTGCGATTAGCTGGTTCTCTGAAGTGTGCAAAAATTTAACAGCCAGTTTGCCTGAACTGGTCTGAACCGGCTGAATCCCACCTCTGGATGAAGATGTTTAGAATTCAATATTTTTTCCTTGTGTTCAGTAGGGAATTGGTTCTGTGCAAAGCATCAGGTTAGGGTTTTTTTGTTGAATGATTGCATTATGAAATAGAACTGTTAGTAATTTCATTTCTATCATTAAGCTATGGATTGACAGGATGATTTTGCTTGCTCTGTGGTGATCTTCTTCTCCATCCTTATCAAGCAATGTTTAGAATTATATTCTTGGTGTCTGTCAATATCTGTTGCTTAGATGTGTATCTAAAATTTTAGTACCTGGATGAAAACTAATGATAGATGATGCCACCTTTGAAACATTCAGTAGGATTTTCAACATAAGGGATGTAACAGTTGACTCATTTCCCCCCATAACTAAGCAAATGTGTACAATTGATGCTGAAAACATAGAAGGAGGTCACTTGTTGTTTATTCCCATTTTTGCCTTTAGTGGAAATTTAAAGAATTTTTGCTGATCATGCAAAAATAGCCTGGTATAATATAATAATAATATATTGATTGGCTCATAGTTTTTTCTATCTCTTTTCTGCATACCAGGCTGGGTGGGACCTATCCAGAATATTACATCCAATGTCAGACATGAAATTACTTAGTTGCTAAAAATGGTGTAGATGCTCAGGGAACTGATCTTCTGCCCCTTTAATTCTTAACACCGTATTAATATATAATAATGATCTGTAATCATGCCATGTAGAATTAAAACTGTAGTTTTCCCCCTGAGATATTAATGGAAAGTGTCTGGTTTTCAGCTTAACAATTTCAAAAGTTAAGTAACAATTAGAGGAATATTTTTTCTTTTTATCTCAGGAACAACATTTTTATTTAGTTGTATTATTAATATAACATTTCTTTCAAAACCTAAAGGAAGTATTAGTACATTAGTTCTAAACATTAGTACTTAATTTTAATAATTAGTACTTAATTAGCACAAAATTATTATTTTGTGAAATATCAGAATATGAATAAGCTGGTAAATTATTTGATGAAATCCCTGGTTCAGTGAGGGGAGGAGTAATATACATAATAGCATGTGCTCTGGTGACTCATCTGCATGAATTTATCCATTCCCCTTGAAAGCTACCAAGTCAGTTCTGTGTGGTGCATGAAGTACTACTTTCTTTTATTGTTCTCTGTTTCCAGTTATCTTCTCTAGAAAACTTTTGCTCCAAATGGTTTCAGATATAATTTTTTTCAGTCTCTTTTCTCCATTCCACGTTTATGTCCCCCTTCATAGTCCCGCCGCTTAAGCTAATATGTCCTGTATGTTCAAGTCTATCCTTATATAACAAGATCCCTGGTCATTTTGGTTGCCTATTTCTGGACTTGTTTTTAGCTTTATTATATCCTTTTTCAAAATGTGGCAGCTTTCCACATATCCCTGATTTGTTTAACTCTTCAGAATTTAGTGATTTTGATAAACTTTTAGAAGTGGGCACTAAAGTGTTGGGTGGCAAGATCCATTGGTAATGGATGCTCATTGATAGTGGTTACATTTCTACTCTTAATACACTCTTAGAAGGTGTACTTCTAGACAGATGATTTCTATTACTCTCATTAAAAAAAAGAAAAAAAGAAAACCACTTTGTACGGGAGTTCCAACTTCTGGTCTCAACAGTTTTCCAGTGACTTAAAAAAAAAGAGAGGAAGAAACAACAGGGAAACCTGGCATGATTGTGGAAGGTATCATTGCCTTGATAATTTTTATTGCACAAATAAACAGCAAGTTCTGCTTTAGTGTGAGCTATGTGCTGTGTGCCTAGACAGTTACGGAGGAGTTATTGTAGGTGAATGATTACAATCCTTCTAATGATTATTCAAAAAAAAAGAAAAAGAAAATTAAAGCAGTTTTTTCAAAGCAGTTTTTAAATGGACAATAATTAAGTCCAAGTAGCCAGAACTGAACTGCATTTCAGACCTGATTAAGAGATTAGCTATTATTGTGCTTGGATTATTATTATAGGAAGTTTGTTGATGTTTTACAGTCATGGGCCTTGGTGGCTCAGGCTGTTAATTGCCTGCACTTAAGTTCCAGCTGCCTACAACTGCTGTAGGCTCGAATCCCACCAGGCTCAAGGTTGACTCAGCCTTCCATCCTCTTGGGGTAGGTAAATTGAGGACCCAAGATTGTTGGGGGCAATTAGCTGACCTTGTAAAAATGCCGCTTAGTAATAAGCAGGCATATACAATGGAAGGAAGGCTATTGCTGAGCACACTGGGTTGTATCCCAAAAATTGTAAGCTGCCCTGAGTCTCCGAAGAAGGGCGGCATATAAATGTAATTAAAAATAAAAATAAAAAAAATGAAATCATAGTAAGTGGCTACATATAGCTGGCCTTGGCTGAAGTCCAAGGAATATTTAAGCAAGGTTGGAATTGATTAATAGTTGGATAGGAGACCAACAGGAAATAAAAAAGACAAATAAAAAAAGATGAAAAAGACTCCACATCATTGCCAAGATAACTACATGGTCATGTCATATGGTCACCAGAAGATAAACTCAGGTTGAGATTTTACAGTTGACAAATGCTATTCAAATAATGAGTAGATAAGATAAACATTATCAAGGTTTCACGCTGAATTTGTATAGGAAATGGTCCCTGGTTTGCTAGCCTCAAAAGGTATTGTGGGAAATTTTATTCAACTGTACATCTATATGGCTACTTGTAAACTCTAAGAATGAAAAAGGTTTTTTTCGAACTGAATTGTGAACTTTATTCAATCACTGACTTTATAATCTCCTCATATATTGTTTCCATTTGGTTATTGTTCCCTCACTTGATGAATTTTTATTAATTTATTTTGTAACCTAGGGAATTTTATTTTCAGCGTTGTTATTCCTTATTACAGTTTGGGTGATTGTCTTTCCTGATAATCTATATCAGACCACAATCTTTATCATTCAGAGGCCACATGTCATCTTGAGGCAGCAGGACCAGGGATGGACTGCTGCGGTTTCGCAGGGGTTCGGGAGAGCCTCTAGCTAAGATTCTGTGCAGTTTGGAGAACCCTCAAATCGCACTCATGGCTGGCCTCACCCACCCCTCCCCTCCCAGGAGTTCCCACACAGCCCGTTTTGGATGCAGGTAAATGCAGGGCACATGCAGAGGCTCAGGGAAGGTCAAAAATGGGCTTCCCAGAAGTTCACCCTGGATGCTCTAAACTAAGAGTTAAGGCAGGTTCTGGAAGCAACCCTTGGGCATGGGCAGTCTTTGATTATCTATTAAGGCATGATCATGGCTGCAAAGACTTTTGGGACATGTGCTTGCTTCAAACCTGACTGAAAGCTCACAGAATGTGACATCAAACATCTAAAAAGAATTGGCACAGGAAATTTTGGGGGCTGCTATCATTAACATTGTGGGAATACTTCTCTGCTGCCTCCACTAGTGTATTTTCCCTTACCCCAGTAGCCTGCAAAATCACCCCCCAACTCAACAGACATCCAAGTAAGGATGCCAGCCAAATATCCCTAAATGATGAGCCAAAAAGACAACAAATACCAAGCTACTCATACAGGACCTAAATTGAGCAAAATACATACATTTCAGAAAATATTTGAATTAGCACAAAATGGGGGACTGTAAGAAGAAATCAAACCCTCCCCCCATTATCCCAAATAAAATATTAGCCATAAGGCTTAGAAATATTAGCCATAAGAAAAAGCCTCAGAAAAGTCAAAAGACCAAGATGCTAATAAAAAACTGCCAGACGTCTAAAGAAAACATTGTAACAAGAAGCTAACTGCAGATGCCAGCACTTAAAGAGATAACAAATTTATTGATGGAGGTAGCCAACTATCTAGATGGCTCCATTCATAAGCAAAGCAAATAATGCCCAGAGAAATCCATTCAACACAGGATATTTCCAAACCCCTTACAGCAATTTTGACAGCTAACAAAAGCAGAATGATAGGATTAGAGCAAGCAGCCCCTCACCCAAAAATCTAATATAGGACATAGCCATCAGCCACAATAAGAAATACCCAACACCATTTCAGAACACAAAGCCCATTTTGCACAAACCCCAAACTTCAAAGTTACAGGAACTATAAAGATCCATCCACTCGTACAGCAATTTGGTCAGCTATCCCAGAACCACATGCTGCTGGCAGTTCTGCTTCATTAATACAACACTTTTTTCCCCAATCAGCCTCCATTTTATTTCCAGCACCTTTCTCCCAGCTTGGAACTGAATTAGATGGATTTTCCTTCCAACAATTATGAACATTGCTCCCTTTCTTGCCATTTGAGTTTTGTCCTAAAATGTTTCAATCATTTCCTTTAATATTTATCTATTGATCCTTTTATGGGAAGAAATATCCATCTGGTTCAGTTCCAAGCTGGGAGGAAGGCACTGGAAATAAAATGGCAGCTGGAGGCTGATTGGGAAGAGGGTTTATTTATTGATGAAGCAGAACCACCTGGGTTCTGGGCAGCTGACCAAGTGGAGTTGAGAGTGATGAATTTTTATACCTTCTTTGAACTTTGCATTTGAGCTTCCTGTTCCTGTGTAAGAACATGTATTCTATTGGTTGTTATCAGACTCCCAATGGGCCATGTAGGAGTTATGTAGGGATCATAGCAGGCTTTATAGGCAAAGCACAAATCCTAGATGTTTGTCTGAGCTAAGTTTGGTTGAAGCTTGGGCTGCTCTGAGCGTGATGCAATAATTCCTATTGTGGCTTAATGGCTGTGTCCTCTGTTGGATCTTGAGTGATGGCTGCTTCTAATTCTACCATTCAGTCTTTGTTTCACGATATCCTGTCTCGAATGGATTACCAAATCTGTATTTCTAATAGCTGGCCTCAGTATCTGCTGGAGCTATTAAGGAAAGTGGGGTTACTTTTTATCTCCAAGAGCATGTTTCTCCATTTCTACTTTAGGGAAATATAATATTCTGCCCTTTTAAAACATATTCCTCAAAATATTTCATTCTTCGGGGGGTCGGTGCGGGGTGGCTTCCCATACTTTTGATCAGACTTCCTTCATAATTCACCTTGCATAGATAAAAATTTAGCTGTTT
The DNA here is from genome assembly GCA_009733165.1 of Naja naja. Classification (NCBI taxonomy): domain Eukaryota; kingdom Metazoa; phylum Chordata; class Lepidosauria; order Squamata; family Elapidae; genus Naja; species Naja naja. Next base: position 2,555,837 of record CM019153.1, on the reverse strand, counting down.
AAATTTAAATTTTTAAATAAGCCTTGGTGGTGCAGGCTGTTAAACGCCTAGCACCTAGTTCCAGCTGTCTGCTATTAGTGCAGGCTCGAATCCCACCAGGCTCAAGGTTGACTCAGCCTTCCATCCTCTCGGGGTAGGTAAATTGAGGACTCAAGATTGTTGGGGGCAATAAGGTGACTTTGTAAAAATGCCACTTAGTAATAAGCAGGCATATACAATGGAATGAAGGCTATTACTGAGCGCATTGGGTTGTGCTCCAAAAAATTGTAAGTCACCCTGAGTCTCTGGAGAAGGGCGGCATATAAATGTGAATTAAAAAAAAATTGTAATGAAACCTCCAAACCAAGTTTGTTCTTAGGTCTTGTTTGATAGGGTTTGGGGGAAATGACAGCTATCACATCATTAGGTTGGAAGCAAGTTTTCATAATAAGGGATGTACTTCCTCTGATAAAGCACATTAACATGAGGCAATGAGACTCTTTTTACAAAAAATTAAGGCGATAGATCATTTGATATATCTTACTAAACTTCTTTGCCGATGTATTTGCTTTGAAAACAGTATTTAAATACAATTATTTTAAAAACTTGACAGATTAGGATTTTAAAAAAGAAATTGCAAATGTATATTTTCAATGGAAAGTAATCTATGTAACTACAGTTTATTGTAGTGTTCTGTTTTCATTGCCTTTTTTAGATTTCATAGAATGACTCACAGTGGTGGGCTGCAACCAGTTTAACAACCAGTTCTGTGAGCGCGCACTTCACTTGTTTCCAGGGGGAGGGGAAGTTATCTGTCAATGATAAAGGAGTCAGTCCCTCTGGGAAGAAATGAATTTTTAGCCAATAGATAATCATCAGCTTCTAGGCTCTTACCTGAATCTGAGGCGTATCTGTCTCAATCCTTAACGTCATCAAAAAACGTAATCAAAAAAGCACAAAAAAGAATGTTCTTTCTGCGCGAACTCAGAAAGCTCAAACTGCTGATCCAGTTCTACAGAGGAATTATTGAGTCTGTCATCTGCACCTCTGTAACTGTCTGGTTCAGTTCTGCAACCCAACAGGACAGACACAGACTTCAGAGAGTAATTAGGACCGCAGAAAAAACAATTACTACCAACCTGTCTTCAATCAAGGACCTGTAAACTGCAGGAGTCAAGAAGAGGGCTGTGAAAATATTTACAGACCCCTCACATCCTGGACATAAACTGTTTCAACTCCTACCCTCAAAACAATGTTATAGAGCACTGCACTCCAGAACAACTAGACACCTGCATAACTGGATAGAAGCATTCCTGTCAAACAGACAACAAATGGTCAAAATTGGAAATGTCCTATCAAATTCTGTACCTGTCAACAGTGGTGTCCCTCAAGGCAGTGTCCTAGGTCCAACTCTCTTCATACTCTACATAAATGACCTCTGTGATCATATTAAGAGCAATTGCGTTCTCTTCGCTGATGATGTAAAGCTATTCAACACAACAGATAATTCTGCTACCCTTCAAAAAGACCTTGACTATATGTCAGAATGGTCAAACAAATGGCAACTTCAAATCTCAACAAATAAATGCTCTGTCTTACATATTGGCAAAAAAAAATCAGAAAATAAAATACAAGCTGAATAGTCAAGACCTTGTTGATGATCCAAACTCTGGCAAGGACCTTGGAATAATGATCTAAATGATCTCAAATGATCTAAGTGCTACAGCCCACTGTAACTACATAGCCAAAAAGGCATTAAGGGTTGTTAACCCAATCCTATGTAGCTTTTTCTCTGGTAATATCACACTACTAACTAGAGCATACAAAACATTTGCTAGACCGATACTTGAATACAGCTCACCAGTCTGGAACCCACATTACACATCTGACATTAACACAGTAGAGAAAGTTCAGAAATATTTCACAAGAAGAGTTCTCCACTCCTCTACTCATTGCAGAATACCTTATGCCACCAGACTTGAGGTTCTAGACCTAGAAAACCGAGAACTACGCCGCTTTCAGTCTGATCTAAGTATAGTATATAAAATCATACATTGCAATGTCCTACCTGTCAATGAATACTTCAGCTTCAACCATAACAATACAAGAGCACACAATAGATACAAACTCAAGGTAAACCACACCAAACTTGATTGCAGGAAATACGACTTCAGCAACAGAGTGGTCAATGTATGGAATACTCTACCTGACTCTGTGGTTTCTTCCCCAAACCCCAAAAACTTTAACCTTAGACTCTCTACTATTGACCTCACCCCTTTCCTAAGAGGTCTGTAGGGGACGTGCAGAAGCGCACCAAAGTGCCTACCGTCCCTGTCCTACTGTTTCTTTTATTTTCTTATATGTATCCATGTATTTATAACTATGTTTATACTTATACCTATTATCTTGTAAGCAATTGACTAATCAAATAAATAAAAATAAAATAAAAATAGCAAGGAGTTTTTCCCGAAACGCCATCACTCTGCTAAACAAATAATTCCCTCAACACTGTTGAACTATTTACAAAGTTTGCACTACTATTACTATTAATCTTCTCATCGACCATCCCCTCCCACTTGTGACTGTATGATTATAACTTTGTCGCTTGTATCCTTATGATTTATATTGACTGTTTCCTAGTATGATTTGATTGCTTATTGTACCCTATGACTGTATCTTTTCTTTTATGTTGTATCTTTTTTTTAATGTACACTGAGAGCATTTGTACCAAGACAAATTCCTTGTGTGTCCAATCATACTTGGCCAATAAAAAATTCTATTCTATTTTAACTGGGTGTTTGGTGTTCCTTTGGGTGCAGCTAAAATGGCTTGCAGGAATTTTGTTTGCATGATTTCTAGCGAGTCTTTTTTTATGAGGATTCCTGTTCGTGCCCCATAAAGAATTTGTGCCAATGTTTTGGCCTTAAAGAGTTTTAAGACAGCAGGGACTAATTGACTTCTGCCCATGAAGAAGAAATGTTTAATGTCATTTGAAGACCTGAGGGCTCATTGTAATGTATAATCCAGGTGAGCCTTCCATGTACCTTGCAACTGGAAAACCACCCCTAGGTATTTAAATATCCTAACCTGTTCTAAATTATGTCCTTCTATTTTCCAGGAGTATTGAACAGGTCTTCTAGCGAAAACCAAAATTTTCAATTTGTCAAAATTAAGGGGCAACTTATTTTGTCTGCAGTATCCTAATGTTGCTGTGATTGCTCTCTTTAGCCCAATGGCTGTTTGTGAGATAATAGCAGCAGCATCGGCATATAAGAGTATTGGGATTTTATGTTGTGGCAAGTTAGGAGAGTGTAGGTCAGAGTTCTGCAAAAGAATGATCAAAAGATTGATGTAAAAGTTAAGGAGGGAGGGGGATAGAATACAATCCTGCTGTACTCTTTTTTGTATCCTTACTAGGCCAGATAAAGTCCCTTGAGGGTTACACCTCACTTTCAAGGTGGAATTAGCATACAATTTTTGTATGAGGTAGAGGAGGCGTTTGTCAATAGTAGTGAGTTTTAATTTCTCCCAGAGGGTATTTCTGGATATTAAATCGAAGGCCTGCTTAAAATCAAGGCCATGAAGACCATGAAAAGAGATGATTTTTAAAAATATATGTATTTTTGGACCAGATTAGATCATACCAACATACGATCTAAACCCAGCTTGTTCATTTTTTATTATTCCCCCTGAAATTAGCCAGTCCTGAAGTTTATAATTTAGATGTTTGGCATACACTTTACTAACAACACTCAGAAGACTAATGGGCCTATAATTGCCTGGGTCATTTCTTTTTTCTTTTTTGTATAAATTTTTTATTTTATTTAAAGTACATACAATTCATCTTCCATTTAATGGTGTGTCATCTGGGTACAAATATCTTGTGCAGTAATAATTAAAGTTTACATCCACGTGCATTACTTTCATATTAATTCTCTATTCTTATCTTATTCTTACCTTGTTAATATACATAATATCTCTATTACTATAACACTCCTCTTCTTAACATGTTTAATTCTATTAACATATTTTCTATATTTCACTAGTCTATTAGCTATTTCTAGCTTCCATATTTTATCTCTAGCCATCAATAAAATAATTCCCATATCTTATAATATTCAGTTTGCTCCTCTTTAATTGCAAGTGTTAATATATTCATTTCTGCACATTCTAGTATTTTTCTAATCACATTTTCATCAGTAGGAATCTCTTTGCTTTTCCAATTTTGAGCAAATACAATTCTAGCTGCAATTAATACATGAATAATCAAATATGCATTCTCTTTACTATAGATTTCAGGTAAAATCCCCAACAAAAATATTTCAGGTTTTAAATCGATATGCAGCTGTATCATCTTTTCAAACCACATGTGTATTTTTGTCCAATATTTTTTAGCTTCTACACATGTACACCACATATGATAATATGACACAGGTGTTTGGTGGCATTTCCAACATTTAGCTGATTTATCTTTAAACATCCTTGCCAACCTTGCTGGTGCTAAATGCCATCTATAAAACATCTTGTACAAATTTTCTTTGTATGCAGTTGACATTCTTAACTTATAAATTCTATCCTGCAATTTTTGGCATTTATCTATTGTATAACCAAATTTTTTTGCCCATGCTATCATTGTTTCCTTCACTTGTTCCTCTTCAAATTTAATACTCAACAAATAACTATATAATTTTTTTATCAATCTTTCTTCTGTTCCTCTTAGTATTTTATCCAGTTCTGTCAATTCTCTATAAAAACCATATATTTTACATCTTTTTCATATCTAGATTGTATTTGCATGTGTGAATACCAAACCATTTCGATCTCTTGCTCACCCAGTTCTTGTTTAGATTTGGGCTCACCCTTTTCATTCAAAATATCTTTGTACCTGACAACATTTCCCATATTAAAAACATTTGGATGAATAAATTCTTCCATTGTTGAAAGCCAAACTGGTGTTTTCAAATAGTGCTGTTCTCTGATCTTCCCCCATACTAACAATAAAGCATTTCTTATATAGTCTAAGATAAAGTAACCATGTATCTTATTTTTCCCATACCATAGAAAGGCATGCAAATCATGTCGCTCCAGAATCAATCATCTTGTATTCCTCAATACAATAGGTCTCTCTACATACATCTTGAATGCTTAGTTCTTCCACCATTTTAAAAAAGACTTTTGGAAGTGTTTTCCTAGGCTTCTTATTTGTTTTTTTAGTTTTATAATCCAGTTTTGAGTCCACAATTGCATTAAAATCTCCTACTATACATATGTTTTGATACTCCGATTCTATTATCTTCTTGTGCAATTTGTCATAAAAGTCTTCTTGATCACTATTCAGTGCATATATTACTACCAACAATACCTATTTACCATTCATCATTATATCCACCATCAAGATCCTTCCTTCTTCATCTATGAAGATTTGTTTAGGGTTTATTGTCTCTTTTATATACAGTGCTCTCTTACTTTGTTGTGCCAGCAAAGCATACAACTTCCCAATTTTAGGATGTTCCAATATCTTGTTTTTTAATATGAATTTCTTGTAGACAAATTATATCCAATTTTAATTTTTCTAGTTTACTAAAAATAATTTTCCTTTTTATTGCAGAGTTCAGTCCATTTATGTTAATTGACATTAATTTTATTAATTGTTTCTAGTTCATGTTTTTACTTATAGATGGGGTTTGGTGTTCTAGTCATCCTTGCCTCTCTTGGTTCTTTGGCCCTTGCTCCTTCTCTTATGGTTCTTTCCTCCAAATCTCTTTCAACCTCTTTTTATTGTATTTCCTTCTCTCAAGCAGCTTCTTCTTGATTTCTGGTCTCCTTTTCCTCCCTCACTCTCTCTTCCTCCTGTGGTCCCAAATAATGATCATAAAATTGTTCCACCTTCTCTATTGAGTCTAATCAATGTCTCTGCTCCTACCAATTTACCAATATTCCCTCTGGTATCAGCGATCTAAAGTTCACTCCCCTTTTAATTATTATTTTTTTGTCAAAAATTGATACTCCTTCCTTAAATCTCTAACTCTTCTTGGAATTTATTTTAGGACCACTATCTCTTTTCCTTTATATTTTATGGGATCATTTTTCGCTCTCTGCATAATCTCTGTTTTTATTGCTTTTTTGATGAACCTCATATTAAACTCTCTGGGGAGTCTATGTCTCATTGCATATCTGGTATGTACTCAAAATACTTCGTCCATCTCTGTTAAATTTTTTTCCTTAGTTACCTCCAGGGTCCCTGCCAACAACTCTGCCATTATCTCCACTAAATTTTCTCCCTTTTCTTCTTCCACATTTTAAAAACTCAAATAAAAATCTGCCTTATCCATTTCTAATACTGTAATTGTCCTTCCTTTGCTCTTATCTGCCTGTGTCAATCTATAGTCAAGCACTTCCACTCTTTTTTCTGTTAATTTGGCTCTCTTTTCTACTTTTTGTATATGTCAGAATATTCATGAGCTGGCAGAGACATGGTAACAAGGTCAGCCAATGAATAGGCATAGCAACTGGGTCAGCCAGTAAGGGCAGTTTTGGAAACAGAAATTTAAGGAAGGAGTCTGGGTGTGGCTTAGCTCTGTGCTCAGCTCTAAAATGAAACTAGTCTGCTCTTCTCTGTCTGCTGAACTGAAATGAAGACCTTACTTATGATCTCTCCTCTCCACCACATTGGAAGAGTCTGCTGTTGGTATTGTAAATTTACTTCATATATTATGTACATAAAGAAGTTAATGAATCCTACTGAATCAGTTACCTATGTGTGCTTTCTGGATTTGATTTTCTGCAACAAACTCTGACAGTATACATTGTTCATTTATTTGCCATCCTTCCACTTTCCCTACTTTCTCTTCTATTTTCCCTTCCATTTTCTCCATTCTTCCTTTCATGTCCTCATGGAGCGTTTGTATCATATTTTAAAATTCTGCTTGCTGTACATTTTTTTTCTTGCTGAAGTAGAGCAGCCAAAGTTCTTTGGCCCACAGGGCTGGAAGCCGCCAAAGAGGATGCTGAGGATGGTGCAGATGTTGTTTGCTTCATTTTAAGATATTTCAGTATTTATAGTCCCTAGCAGTTGAAAATTGTTTCCATTGTTATACCAGATAGTTATAATCCAAAACCAAGTTTTGTCACTCTTTAAAGCTTTCTCTTTTCTTCAGGTTCTTCAAACCCTAATCCATTTTCACATAGTAAAATAATTAATATAGCAATAATTTATAATCCAAATAGGCCCACCATGCCGGGGTGAAATTCAAAATTTTTCCCTACTGGCTCTGTGGGCGTGGCTGTGGACATGACTTGGTATACTTGGTATAATAGTAACAGCAGCCAGGGGTGATGTTTTACCAATTCAAATAATCCCTTCCACCTCTCCCGAGGTGGGCCAAGGTGGTTGAGTTTCACCCCTGCACCATGCCCAAAAATTCCACCACCAGGAGGTTTATATTCAAAGGGAGAGTTCACAGAGCAAAAAGAGAAACAAAAAGAAAATCCAAGCAGAAGGGCAATATTCAGCTTCTGTTGACATTATCTGTTTGCTTTCATTTAAGTTCCAAGAGCTACACTTTAAAAAAAAAACTCTCAGTGTTCCGCTCCCTATTTTGATTCTTCAGTCAAAACAGTCCCTTATCATTTTGTTCTCAAGCTTCAAGGCTATGTTTATCAATCAGTATCATTTCCCCTTCAATTTTCACTTCTGCCTTCAGGTGGCAGTGTTGCTCTGCTTCTCCCTTCTTTTCCTTTTATATACTGTATATCCATATAAGTTTTCAGGTTGCAAAATGAAGTAGTAAAATATATAAATATATTTAAAACAAAGTTCCATATGGTCTTTTATGTTATTCAAAAGTTCTAAATTGGTGTTATATTTTATTTGAAATACCCAGTCCAGCTTCTTAAATAGATTCTTTCAGCAAATCCTTTAGCCAATTTCCTGTTCTAATTATGGCTCTTAACAACCCTCCTAGCTGCTTTTTTTCCTGGGTCATTTCTGTTACCCTTTTTGTAGATTGATATAATGATTGCTAATTCCCAATCTTTTGGCATACAGCCCATTTTATCTATATATGTAAAAGGAGATGCTAATAGAGGTGCCCACCAACTGACATTCTTTTTAATTATTTCTGGCAGAACACTGTCAGCCCCTGGTGCCTTGTTAGCCTTAAGGGATTTGATCAGCTGGGATACTTCTGGTGTGACAGGGGGGCAGTAAGGAGTTTGATCCAAACTAATTTGGCTCTCATTAGTTTCAAAGTTGGGGTCTGTATATAGCTCTCTAAAATGTTCTTTCCAGGCATAATTTGGTGCCTGATTAGATGGAAGTAAGGGGGATTTCCCAATCATCTAGGGACATACCAAAAAGGGATATATTTTTCATCTTGACAGATGCAATTAATCTATGCCAAGACTCCTTCAGAGCCACAGTTTTCTTGTAAAAGGGTCTTATATTGTGCCTTCAACTGCTTTAAATAGTGACTATGATCCTCAGAGGGGGCGTTTTTACTTTTTCTATACTCCTTGTTATATACCTTTTTCAGTTGAACACAGTCCCTATCAAAACGTTTTCTATTCTTTAAAGCCAGCTTTTTGGAGTGAGCCAGTGTTCCATTAGTAAGAACTGATTTCAAATTTGTGATTAAGGTTTCAAATCCCTCTAAATATGATTCTGCAAACTTGCTTCTTAGTAGCAATGTATGTAGTTCTGTGGTCTCTGGAGCTAACATCCATGTAACATCCATGTAACAACTTCATTTGCATTTTTCTTGGACCATTTAATTTTTACCTGAGTATTTTAGCTCTCTAATCTGGGTAGGTAGATTAGGCTGGCCCTTAAAAAATTCTGGTGTAATGTAAGAGTAAGGGTTACTGGATCATGATTGCTTTCCAATCACGAATCTATCTCCATCTTCTGTAAGAACTTCAGTAATAGATTTTCTTCCTGCTCCCTGATAAGTGTATTCTGTTGGGTAATCGCCACGTGTGGAACCATTGAGGGTACATAGGTGCAATCATCTGTCTTTCATACAAACCCACCCAATTAACTTTAGGATCTTTAAACTGTGTAGAATACAGGTGTTCTCCTGGTGCATTCTCATCGTAATAGATCTTAAATTGATTAAATAATGCTTGATCATTTGGTCCCATCTTAGCATTTAAGTTCTCCCTATGATTATTGCTGCTGTGAGATATTTGACTGTGTAGCCAAGAATAAAATTTTCTATGCAATCCCAAATATTGTTGGACAGACTATTCTTATTAAGGGGAGGAATATATATATGTATATTAAGAGGCAGAATTTCCACCTGTTTGGATGAAAGTAAGGTAGATGCAACCCAAGGCTGTAAAGGTGGCAGTAATACACATTTAAATTGCTGGGCTGTATTAACTAATATCACAATACCCCCTTTAGATCTCTCACCCACCTTACTTGGGGCAGCTGGGATAGAGTTTGCCCAATAGCCATCTAGCTGTATCTCTGAAGAGGCCCAGGTTTCATGTAAAAAAGGATGTCAAATTGTGATACATAGTCAAAAAAGCGTTGGTCTTTTGATGGGACAGTCCAGCCTGCTATATTCCAGGTTAAAAGGGAAAGAGTGTCATCATTTGACCATTCATCAGGAGATACGATTAATACATGAGGAAGTTGTAGGGTTGTTACATTGGGTTGAGGTGCTGTCAGAGATGAAATTGACCTTCTCTAAAAGGAGGGGAGTCTAATCCAAGTCCTGAGAAGACTCCTGTGGAGCTTGTTCAAAGTGAGAGGCTTTATCATCAGCTAACAGTTTTCCTTTCAAGTATCTCCTCATGAGATGTAGGGCAAGGAATTATTAGGTCATGTTGCATTCAACTTTGAGTTGGTGGCACTGACGTGGATCCCCTCTCGATCTCTTGGTTTGTTGCAGAGGTGGTATTCAGCAGGTTCTGACCAGTTCTGGAGAACTGGTAGCAGAAATTTTGAGTAGTTTGGAGAACCAGCAAATCCCACCTCTGACTGCAGATTTTATTATTATTGTTATTGTTGTTATTGTTGTTATTGTTATTATTGTTATTATTGTTATTATTATTATTATTTATTGGACTTATAGGCCGCCCTCTCTCCCAAGGAACTCAGGGCGGCTTACAATAAAAACAAGAATACAAATATTAAAATACAATTAAACTAATCAAGTAAGCCCAATAAAATTTAAAATCCAATTAAAACTAAAAATGATAAAACCCCACCCCACCCTATTCAGTCCAGGGTGGCCTGTTGAAACAACCAAGTCTTTAGGTCGCGGCGAAAGGAACGGAGGTCAGGGGCCAGCCGGAGCTCCAAGGGGAGTTGATTCCACAGGGTGGGTGCTCCCACAGAGAAGGCCCTACCCCTAGGGGTCGCCAACTGACAGCCAACTGACAATTTTACAGTATCCTTCCCCTGCCACGCCCACCAAGCCATGCCCACAGAACCAGTAGTAAAAAAAATTGAATCCCACCACTGGTTTATTGCTGAAGGTATCATAGGATATTCAAGTAAGGATGATAGTAGCTCCATATCCACTGGGACCTCTATTGGCCCCCGTGGATCTTGGCTTCCCATGCTCTCATTTTCCTGCAATCCCTTGTTCTCTGGGGGAGGAGTAAGAGGCTCAATTATTGGGGAGACAAGATCTATAAGTGGCTCAGCTGTGTCCATTGTGACCAATAAGGATTTCTTTAAATTTTCTAACTTAAATAGTATGTTGTCTTGTTCTTTCTTCAGTAGAGAGCCAAAAGCATTGATAAGGCCTGCTTCTGTGTTATTAAATACATTTGCACCAAGTAAGGTTGACTGGCTCCCCTTCTCCTTCCCTCGCCTTCCCAAGATTGAAAGTGAGGGAAAAAAAGCAACTTTGGGAGCTCACTTGTTAACGGTTAGGGGTTTAACCCAGTGGTGGGATTCAATTTTTTTTTACTACAAGTTCTGGGGGCGTGGCTTGGTGGGCGTGGCAGGGGAAGGATACTGTAAAATCTCCAGTCAGAGGTGGTATTTGCCGGTTCTCCGGACTACTCAAAATTTCCACTACTGGTTCTACAGAACTGGTCAGAACCTGCTGAATACCACCTCTGGTTTAACCATTTCCTCGCAAAAGACTGATGGGAAAAATTCGAAAAGAGGCTAGGTGTGCCTTCATCTTAAATAGCATCAGAGCAGTGGTGGGATTCAAATTTTTTTACTACTGGTTCTGTGGGCGTGGCAGGGGAAGGATATTGTAAAATCTCCAGTCAGAGGTGGTATTTGCCGGTTCTCTGAACTACTAAAAATTTCCGCTACCGGTTCTGCAGAACTGGTCAGAACCTGGTAAATACCACCTCTGCATCAGAGGTATGGTGGACTGCTTAAAGGATAGGAGTATCCGCTTCCAGTTTGGAGCCTCAGGGAGCCACTCCACCACATGTAGATCAATCTGTCCCCCTTGGCAGTGTAGAAGCTGGCTTAGGGAACTTAGTATTACGCTCTTGGTATTCCAGCATCCATAGTTAAGTCTATTCATATAGATTCTAAGATAATCTGTTGTGTTTGCAGTGAACAAAGTAATTGGAGGGGAGATGCTTTACTGTTTTCCAAAGAAACTTCTCTATTAATACCTCCCACTCTCACTGCCTCATCTGGAGAAAGCCAGTTTTTCTGTGAAGGCTGCAGCTTTTGAGCAGGTTCTTTAACTGTTTCCTTGTCTCTTTGCTCCTTGACCACAGACTTATCCAGAGTGTGGGATTTAACCCAGTCTTCTGTAAGGTGTTTGGTGGGAGTGAAAGGTCTCAGATCTTGTGTTTGAAGAAAAACATCTTTATCTTTTCTCAAGGTCTCCAAATCATGTTGTATGGCTATTAATTTCTCAAATATTGAAACAACAGTTTGCTCTGCGAGAAGGCATTGCTTTGCCATAAACTCAGTTGTATTTTCCCATGGTAATCTCTCTGTACTCTGAATTAGTTTAATTTAATTTAATTTAATAATTGGACTTGTATGCCGCCCCCTCTCCGAAAGGACTCCGGGTGGCTCACAACTAAAAATAACAACAATAAATACATTAAAAACAAATTAAACACTACAAGCCCACATAAAGTCACTTTAAACCCCCACTCCCCGAGAGGTCAGTCCAGCCTGGCCTGTTCAAACAGCCAAGTTTTGAGATCATGGCGAAAAGAGCGGAGATCCGGAGCCAAACGGAGCCCCATGGGGAGTTGGTTCCACAAGGCGGGAGCTGCTACAGAGTAGGCCCTTCCCCGGGGCACCGCCAGCCGACACTGTCTTGCAGATGGCACCGCTAGGAGTCCCAGTCTATGCACTCGCACAGGGCAGTCGACATTTGATGTCGGCAGGAGATGTTCCTGCAAATACCCTGGACCCAAGCCATGAAGGACTTTGTATGTTAATACCAACACCTTGAATCTCACCCAGAGGGCAACTGGCAACCAATGCAGCTCGTGCAGGAGGGGCGTAACATGGGAGTACCGGGAAACCCCCATTACAACCCGCGCGGCCGCATTCTGTACCAGTTGAAACCTCCGGATGGTATGCAAGGGCAGTCCTAAATAGAGAGCATTGCAGTAGTAGAGTTGGGAAGTGACAAGTGCATGAGTGACCGTGCGAAGGGCATCTCAGTCCAGATATGGGCGTAGCTGGCATACCAGCCAAACCTGGGCAAAGGCCCCCTGGTCACGGTCCCCACCTGCTCCTCCAAACCGAGCTGTGAATCCAGGAGGACCACCAGGTTTCATGCCCTATCCACAGGGGGCAACACCTCTCCCCCTATGACCAAAGGTGGAATCTGTTGACTGGTCCGAGATGCCTGTATGCACAGCCACTCTGTCTTAGCTGGGTTGAGCTGTAGCCTGTTCCTGCCCACCCAGACCCGTACCGCATCCAGACAATGGGATATCACGGAGAGGGCATCACTGATTTGTTTGTTGTTCTTAGCCTTTATCTCTGATTCTGTACTGGGTGTAACTGGGCTAGCTATTTTGTCGTCATCCCCAATAAGTATGGGAAAGTCTAATAGCTGTTGTTTTGTCAATTCTCTTTGCAGATCCCATTCTAACATTTCAGATTTGTTAGAGATGGAGGGGGAGGTGGTTAGTTTTACTTATGATTCTCTTTCCGGCAAAATGCTCCTCAACTCTTGGTTGTTTTGCAGAATTCAAGGGTGGGAAAGATCCTGGGCTGGGACCTTAGTGTTTCTTTCTTTTTCCCATGTCTCATTTATGTAAACTCCTTTAAATAGAAACTGTTCTGCTTGCCAGCAACCACCCTGAAGCCAGGCAAGGATTTCCAATACACAAATCAAAACCCCAAGGTCTGCAATATATAATGCTTATCTAAAGCAAAAAGTAAGAATTTCTGATAAGATGAATTAATGCAGAATGAGGCCCATGTATGTTAGCAATTCTTTTTCACACTAATTACCACTATTTTATTGTGAAGGTTTTGTTCATTTTCCCTCTGACCATTTTTTATGTTATGAATTTAAACTAAAAAACTATCAGCAGGATATGTGAACTTAAGTAGACTATGCTGTCTTTTGATTCCTTTAAAGAATTAACAAAAAATCTAACTTATTATTATTTATTATTTATTTTATTTATTTATTTTGTCAAAAGCTTACAATACAATAGAAATAAGAATAAACATAAGTTTAAATAAAAGAAATAGGAACTAATAATTGGGGACAATAGGACAGGGATGATAGGCACGATTGTGTGCTTATGCACGCCCCTTACAGACCTCTTAGGAATAGGGTGAGGTCAATAGAGGTTAGTTTGAGGGTAAAGGAGTAGGAGTTTGATCAGGTGACAACAGAATCGGGTAGTGAGTTCCAGACATTGACCACTCTGTTACTGAAATCGTACTTCCTGCAATCAAGTTTGGAGTGGTTTACATTAAGTTTATATCTATTGTGTGCTCTTGTGTTGTTGTGGTTAAAGCTGAAACATTAACTGGTAAGATGTTGTAACATATGATTTTATGTACTATGCTTAAGTCCAATCTTAGCTGGCGTAGTTCAAGGTTGTCTAAGCCTAGAATCTCAAGTCTGGTGGTGTAGGGTATTCTGTTGCGAACAGAGGAATGTAGTACCCTTCTGGTAAAATACTTCTGGACTCGCTCAATTGTATTTATGTCTGATATACAGTGCGGATTCCAGACAGCAGAACTGTATTCAAGTATTGGTCTAGCAAATGTTTTGAATGCCCTAGTTTGCAAATCAGTATTACCAGAGGAGAAACTTTGTAAAATTAGATTTACAACTCTTAAAGCCTTTTTGGCATACTGTTGCAGTGAGCTTTGACGCTTAGGTCATTCGATATGAGAACTCCAAGGTCCTTGACAGAGTGAGGGTCATCAACAAGGTCATATCCACCTAGCTTGTATTTGGTATACAGATATTTTTTACCAATATGTAGGACAGAACATTTGTTGGTCGAGATTTGGAATCACCAACTATTAGACCATTCAGACACATAATCAAAGTCTTTTTGAAGGATAGTATCATTGATGGTGGTGTTGAATAGTTTTACATCATCAGCAAAGAGGATGCAGTTGCTAATAAGGTGATCACAAAGGTCATTTATATAGAGTGTAAAGAGTGTGGATCCTAGAACGCTCCCTTGGGGGACACCGCTGATAACTGGTGCACGGTTTGATAGAGCGTTTCCTATTTTTACTACTTGTTGCCTGTTTGTCAGGAAGGCAGTAATCCACTTGTGAAGGGATCCAGAAATGCCGTAAGAATTTAATTTTAATAGTAGTTAATTTTAATAGTACCACTGAGTCAAATGCTTTGCAGAAGTCAGTGTAAATAACATCTATTGCTTTACCCTGGTCTAGTAGTGTAGTACATTTGTTTTTGCAGTGTAGAAGTTGCAAATAGCAGCACAATTTTTTTCTAAAACCAAATTGTTTATTGGAGAGTAAGTTGTTTGACCCTAAGTGGAAGGTAATACATTGATTAATAATTGATTCCATAATTTTGCACGTGACACAGCACAAGGAGATTGGTCTGTAGTTTTCAACCAGGCAGGGGTCACCTTTTTTGAAGATAGGGATGACCATTGCTAAAGACCATAGGTTTGGTAAGGAGCTGGTTCTGAATGGTATCTCATATATTATGCTTATGGGTTCTTCTATGGTAGTATAGAGCTTTTTAAAAGAAGAATGCACATAAGCCATCAGGGCCAATAGATAAGGATGGTTTTAGGTGGTGTAGTGCATTTTCTACGTTATCTTCAGTAAAGTCAATTTGTAGATCGTTGCAGTTAGTTGTCATACAATTAGGAAATGTGGGGCAGGAGCCATTACTGTTTACAAAGATTGAACTGAAGAACATGTTGAAGAGGTTTACCTTAACGGCTTCATTGCTATAGTCTTTCCCATTAGGATCTTTTAGGGGTGGGATGGTTTTTGAGTCTTTAAGTTTGGTGTTTACAAAGTTATAGAAGGCACGGGTGGATTTTGTGCGTAAAAGATTTTACTCTTGCTTGCAGTGGTAATGGATACATTCTGCCTTTATCTGTCGGCATAAGGTGTTGAATCGGTTTTTAAAGTTAGCTATGTATTTAGTTTTGTTTTTACACCATAAGGATTTTTGTTACATTGAAGTTTTTTTATTATTTTGGGCAAATATTTTTGGCGGGGGTTACTAATGGAACATATAGTTTATTGATTATATTCAAGTTCAAGCAAGAAGGTGTTATAATGTTCTTCTGTAGTGTTATAGCCAGAGAACAGAATGTGTCAATCAAGGGATGATAAGTTAGCAGCTATGAGTTCATAATTGGCTTTTTTAAAATTATATTTTGGAGATCCATCATTATGATCCTCTTTGAGAGGGTGTAAATTTAGACAAAAGTCAATCATGCTATGCTCACTGTTTGAAAATGGTTCCTGTATTTGTAGGCCATAAATTGAGTTTGACCTGTTGCAGAAGATGAGGTTGAGGCAATTGTTTCATCTGGTGTTGTTATATACTAATTGATCCAGTCCCAGAGTGGTAACAGCATTGTACAGAATTGTATGAATGGGTTCGGATGTACTTTCATTTAGTGTCCAATTTATAAGAGATAAGTTGAGGTCACCAAGAAAAATAAGAGAGTGTGGGCAAGAGGCAGCCCATGTCATTAGTGAAGTTAGCTTGTTTGCATGAATTATATCATAGTCAGGGGCTCGATACCAAAGTAAGAAGCGGATTGAGGTATTTAAGGACATTTCACAGACGATGGTTTCAGGAAGAGCAAGCTCTTGTATAATTTGAAACTTTTTTAGATTTAGAGACTTTTTATAGAATATAGCAACTCCACGTCCTCTACGGATTTTGCGATCCGACTGATAAACGTGATATTTTCTTACAGTGGTAATGGAGTCTGGGCAAGATGCATTCAACCACGTCTCACAGACAAATATAATGTCAAATGTGGCTGTGCTTAGTAAGATGAGGAATTCATGCATTTTATTTGTGAGGCTTCTTGCATTGAGCAGTTTGCATTTAAGATATGAAGTAGTGGGTCTGGAGGAAGTAAGGGGCGTGCATCCCTAATGTTGGATGCTAGGGTGATGGTTATTGTGATGTGGGTTGTGGCTCTTGCTTTTGATACAATCTGCATGGTAGTCAATGTATGGACAGAAACATGCTTCGGCTCAATCCGGCCAAGACTGAGTGGCTGTACATACTGGCATCTCGGTCCAGTCAGGAGTGTCCATCGTTGACCATAGGGGGAGTGGTGTTGCCCCCTGTGGATAGGGCGTGGAACCTGGGGGTCCTCCTGGATGCGCGGCTCCAATTGGAGGATCAGGTGGGGGCCGTCGCCAGGGGCCTTTGCCCAGGTCCGGCTGGTTCGCCAGCTTCGCCCGTTCTGGACCGAGATGCCCTGTGTACAGTCACTCATGCCCTTGTCATCTCGCAACTCGACTACTGCAATGCTCTCTATTTAGGACTGCCCTTGCATACCATCCGGAGGTTGCAGCTGGTGCAGAATGCGGCGCGGGTGGTGATGGGAGTTACCCGATTCTCCCATATTACCCCCCTCCTGCGCAGCCTGCATGGTTGCACCCCGGGTTGCACCCCGGGTTGCACTCCGGGTGAGATTCAAGGTTCTGACTTTAACATTCAAAGTCCTACACGACATGGGTCCACAATATTTAAGGGAGCGGCTCCTGCCGATATCGAGCGCCACCCGCCCCGTGTGGGCACATAGGCAAGGACTCCTCGGGGTCCCGTCGGCAAGTCAGTGTCGGCTGGCGGTCCCCTGGCAACGAGCCTATTCTGTAGCGGTCCCCGACTTATGGAATGAACTGCCTCTGGACCTCCATCTGGCCCCTGAACTCTTCACCTTCCGCCGCGATTTAAAGACCAAATCGGGCTGTGATTACCTCACCAGGGCCATGGGATAATTTAAAGTATTTTAATTTGGTTTTATTGGGCTTAAAATTGTTTAATTCTTTTTTAAATAATTATTGTATTGTATGTTTTAATTGTGAGCTGCCCCGAGTCTTCGGAGATGGGGCGGCATATAAGTCCAATAAAATAAATAAAATAAATAGATTAGTATTACCTAATTCATGTAGTCTTTTGAGGCTCAGAGCATAGTTCACGGGATTGTACATGTTGCTGTAAGGTTAGATCAGGGCGAGAATGAAGATGCTTATGGTTGTTGTTGCTTTTTGCGAGTGAATTTATTGAGAAGATGAATTTGTGTTTGCTTGATTTGTTTTTGCAAATGACCCTGCAGAGGCATGGGGTCATCAAGCCATCTTTGTTTTTGAACTCAGGACCGACACAGGAAATATCAAGTATTTCATTAGGGGAGATAGTTGATGCTTGATATTCTTTGATGATGTTTCAAACATTAGGGATGTCATCATTGTCATTGACCTCTAGACCAGATAAGATGGCATTTGGTCACTTCCGTTCATGCTCAACGGCTTCTTTGATGAGGATGGGGATATCAATATTTTTGGATTTGTGGTTTTTTTGTGGATTGGGTTTTGGTTCTTGGTTGGGTAGAGATATGGTTTGTAGTTGTTTGATGTTCGTTTTCTTTGTGCTGTTTGTTTGTTAATCTGGCTTGTATAATGTCTAGGGATGTTACAATGGTGTCAAGGGATGTTATACATGTTTCAATGGTGTCAACTCTTTTGAACAGGGCATTTGAACAGGGCATTTTGAACAGGGTATTTGTCTAGTTTGGGTCTGCACAGTGGGCAGAAATATGGAAAAGCATTGGTGGATGATTTTAGGAATAGAGCCATTTGCTTGGGTAATCCTAAGCAATTATGGTGAGCGTAGTTGTCACAAAGAGAACATTTAATGTAATCTTCATTCTCCTTTAAAGTTTCCTTACATATAAGGCAAGAGCAAGAGTCTTGTGGTTCTTTAGTAGGGATTTTTTTCTTTTTAGGTTGTGGTTTGACATTGGATTGTTTTCCTGATATGGTGGGTTTGTTGAGATGGTTTGTTGTTTGAGTTGTTCAATCAAACAAGATATTATGGTAATCAATAAAACAATATCACACCAATCAATTATGCTAATCACACTAGTCAATTAATTGCCCTAATCACTAATTTGCACTAAACATTTTAATCAAAATAATATTCAAAACAGTTAATCAAACTAAACAATAACCACTAGTTTATAATATATAATAATCTATTAATCACTAGTGATAAATAATTATAAAATTAATTAATCAATTAGTTAAGATCAGTTAATCAATTAAACAGAGTTATATTGAGAAAAATTAGGGCAGGAAGAGAAAATGGGGGTGTAGGGCAGAAAGAGGAGAAGATTTGGTTTGGATGGCTCCTGGGGAGGTATAGGAAGAGGGCATATATTAGGATGAAAGTCTAGATGAAAATCTTTTGGCTTCACTCATTAATTCAGATCTTCAGGTAGTGATCTTAGGGAATCAGATCTGTCTTCTCACGGATTTTCTTGTCTACGGTCAACTTGCCCCAATATTTTATTCTGCCATTTTTTATATTTCCATTGTTTTAAAATTTTCTTTGTTTGATTGTTATGAGCTACCAAGAGTTGTTGAGTCAAGTGGCATATAAACTTAATAAACAAACAAACAAACAAGTAAATAAATATGTAATTAGCATCTTTTGCTTTAAAAAAACCCCTCAATTTACATTAATATGTCTTTTTTTCTGGAAAATTAAGTTCCATAATTGAAAATATCATTCTAAAGTTTCAGATAAGACACCACCAGCTCTCTAGTATCCTTAGGAGATATTGAAATTCAACTTGAAATGCATCTGGTGTATTTTTTGGCTATGGCATTTGATGGAATCTTGTAAGACTTTGCCCTCTTACACATTTTGATTGTAATAATGTAACAGTGAAGTTTTAAGGTACTGATAAACAAATTAAGGCTAATATTACTGGCCATTTCCCTCCATCTTTCCTTGATTTGCATAATCATTTAAAGATTAGTACTAAGCACTGATCATTTGGTAAATAACTAGTGACAGTCTATCACAATATTAATGAGAAGTGGTTAGTAATCACAGTTTGATAGAAACCTGAGATGTATTTTTTATTATTAAGATGAAATCCTGCTAAGGTTGAAATAGCTCATTAAAATAGTTGACATGTTTTATTTGATGGAAATTATTGTTCACTTGCAATAAATGACAGTGCTTAAGTGCACTCTGTCAGAACGTGATAGTTAATTAAATTGATTTTATTGAAAGAGTCAACCCTTTAAAATGCAAACTATTAAAGAGCTTATCTGACAAGAAAATAAATCAGTCACATGAAGTCAATGCTGAAACACTGCTACTGTTTAAAACAGTGATAATAGATTTCAATATGCATATATGATTAGTTAAGTTTTAAGTACTACTTTGAAAAGGGACAGAAAAGCAGCCCTATCAGAAGGTTAATTTTTTTGCATAGCAAGCCAAATGAAAACTTATAGTTACAAGGAATAGCAGCAACTGAGCCTTGAGAAGAGGAGACATGAAGCATCCTTTTGCATTTCAGAGCAAAACCAAGTGGCAATTATAATTTTTCAGCTGTTGAACTGCAAGGTTACGATCTGGTCTTAGAGGAAATATATTGACTCCATTAAATTTTCACATAAACAGTCCACAGAAATGCATACTGTGATACAACAGAGGTCTCAGTGTTTAAAAATATATATTCAATATTCTAGATCCTTGGCTTTTTTCTCAATTCATTGGAGTTCAAATAGATTTCTGTGCTCAATGCTATATTGGATATATATCTGAATTGAAGGTGATATTTGGTCTAAAGGTATATAGTAGAAGGAAGTGCTGAACAAAACAAATAAGTAAAGAAAGAAACCTGGTTATTTTTATTAAATGTTATTACCAGCAAATTAGTTGTTCAATTAACTTAAAATATAAATTAATTTTATACACAATATAAATTTGCTTTAATTTATTGATTTGTGATGCTTGCTTTAAACAATAGTTACAGTACAAAACTCAAATGTTGTAGGACATATGGTTCAATTTTGTTACAACATTTGCAAAGAATAAACATGTTTTATGACACTGGGTAGACAGGTTCCTAGTTTATCACAGGATATAGGCACAGATCAAAAGGAGTACACCCAATATTTGTTACCATCCTCCTCTTGACATGAGTTGCTTTATCTAAGAGTAACACTGTCTCTCTCAGCATGTTTGAATCTTGTTGTTTTAACTTGAGCTTTCTTCAGATTAATCTCTACCAAATGTTATTTTTCTAATGCTATTAAGGAAAAGCCTTGGGTATGTTGTTTGTATGAGTAAGGGACATTGATCCTCACCAGACATAATCTCTTGCTTTGTATATCTGTTGTCTATACAGACAAAAATGAATGCATCTCATATACCGCATGATTGAATCAGTGAACTTTAAAAGATTCTAAATACAACATAATCCATCAAACCTTAAAATCACTTAATGTTTATAGGACTGTGTCTCCCAATATGCCTGTGCTTAGGCTAAGTTGATAAACTACAGTAGTAGGTTTAGAAATTAGCCCCACTGAAGTAAGGCTTGGGTCCTTCAAAAGCATTTGCATAGTTGGTTAAAATGTCAAGTTAAAGTATCAGAAGAATTTCAGTTGAGATACTTTCAACTGAAGTTAGTAAAATTATAAATGTATAGTGTATAAAGGATACTGATAATGTTTTCGTAGATTTTCACGGGTAAAGGTATGTAGGTCTTGGTGTATGGTCTTGTCCGTGTTGAGAGGCGACGAATTATCCGTGGCTGGTGTCTTCAGCTTCGTTCTCCTGGGAGAACGAAGCTGAAGACACCAGCCTGAAGATGACGGATGAGATTTCAAACGCTACAAGGTATTCTCAACCTTACACGGGACAAGACCCGAATACACCAAGACCTAGATACTGATAATGTATATAGAATAAGACTAAGATATATGTGAACTCATATAGAAAAGTACATAATTTCATTTCCATTTTTTGAACAAAGATTCTTGCCACCATATACAGGTGAACCTTAAAAAATTAGAATATCGTACAAAAGTTCATTTATTTCAGTAATGCAACTTAAAAGGTGAAACTAATATATGAGATAGACTTATTACATGCAAAGCAAGATAGTTCAAGCTGTGATTTGTCATAATTGTGATTATTAGGGCTGACAGCTCATAAAAACCCCAAATCCACAATCTCAGAAAATTAGAATATTGTGAAAAGATTCAATATTCTAGGCTCAAAGTGTCCCACTCTAATCAGCTAATTAAGCCATAACACCTGCAAAGGGTTCCTGAGCCTTTAAATGGTCTCTCAGTCTGGTTCAGTAGGAATCACAATCATGGGAAAGACTGCTGACCTGACAGTTGTGCAGAAAACCATCATTGACACCCTCCATAAGGAGGGAAAGCCTCAAAAGGTAATTGCAAAAGAAGTTGGATGATTCCAAAGTGCTGTATCAAAGCACATTAATAGAAAGTTAAGTGGAAGGGAAAAGTGTGGAAGAAAAAAGTGCAAGCAACAGGGATGACCGCAGCCTGGAGAGGATTGTCAGGAAAAGGCCATTCAAAAGTGTTGAGGACTTTCACAAGGAGTGGACTGAGGCTGGAGTCAGTGCATCAAGAGCCACCACACACAGACAGATCCTGGACATGGGCTTCAAATGTCATATTCCTCTTGTCAAGCCGCTCCTGAACAACAAACAACATCAGAAGCATCTTACCTGGGCTAAAGAAAAACAGACTGGTCTGTTGCTCAGTGGTCCAAAGTCCTCTTTTCTGATGAGAGCAACTTTTGCATCTTATTTGGAAACCAAGGACCCAGAGTCTGGAGAAGAATGGAGAGGCACACACTGCAAGATGCTTGAAGTCCAGTGTGAAATTTCCACAGTCTGGGTTGATTTGGGGAGCCATGTCATCTGCTGGTGTTGGTCCACTGTGCTTCATTAAGTCCAGGGTCAACGCAGCCGTCTACCAGGAGATTTTGGAGCACTTCATGCTTCCTTCCACAGACGAGCTTTATGGGGATGCTGACTTCATTTTCCAGCAGGACTTTTGGCCCACACTGCCAAAAGCACCAAAACCTGGTTCAATGATTGTGGGATTACAGTACTTGATTGGCCAGCAAACTCGCCTGACCTGAACCCCATAGAGAATCTATGGGGCATTGCCAAGAGAAAGATGAAAGACATGAGACCGAACAATACAGAAGAGCTGAAGGCTGCTATTGAAGCATCCTAGTCTTCCATAACACCTCAGCGGTGCCACAGGCTGATAGCTTCCATGCCACGCTGCATTGAGGCAGTAATTGCTGCAAAAGGGGCCCAAACCAAGTACTGAGTACATATGCATGCTTATACTTTTCAGAGGTCCGATATTGGTCTATGTACAATCCTTGTTTTATTGATTGCATGTCATATTCTAATTTTCTGAGATTGTGGATTTGGGGTTTTCATGAGCTGTAAGCCATAATCATCACAACTATGACAAATCACGGCTCGAACTATCTTGCTTTGCATGTAATGAGTGTATCTCATATATTAGCTTCACTTTTTAAGTTGCATTACTGAAATAAATGAACTTTTGCATGATATTCTAATTTTTTGAGTTTTACCTGTAGTATCTACAATAATCCCATATATCTAATCCATACTATTCAAGAACTATATTCCTTGTACAATTACTGCTAGATGCCCTACTGGGAGAAGAAGGCATGCATTTTTTCCTTCTTTGAACTTCCTCAAGAAAACTTTGATTCAGATCTAAATATTTCTATTGACTTATGGCTACTCTGTTGTAGGCTAACAGATGACTGTATTTAATTGGTATTATATAAACAATTCTTATCATTAATTTTCCTGTGCACGATCTAGAACAATCTTTAGTACTGCTTTGTTTTTATTAGTGAAAAAAGAGGATGAAAACAATGTGATTGAAGATGGCCTTTTTCCCTCAAAATAATAGAAAGCAAACTTACTGGGCAAACTTATTGGCATTAATTGTAAAGTAAATGACTATTATATTATAATCAGGGGTGGGATTCAAATTTCTTAACAACCAGTTCTGCCAGCATAGCCTAATTTGTGGGTGTGGCTTGGTAGTCATGTGACTGGGTAGGCATGGCTTGCTGACTGGGCATGGCTTGGTGGTCACATGACCGGCTGGGCATGGCCAACTCAACATCACTTCTTTGCCCTAATGACTTTTAAGTGTAAAAAAAAGATATACCAAAACAAAAGGTAGTTTATTATTTCATGCCTTTAATGCTTAAATAATAAAAAAGGTACACAAAACTAGATTTTGTTACAACCAAGTTTTAAAAATATTAATGAAAAACTATTATATAATATAATAATTTACAAAAAAACAATAAAACTGTTATTTAAAATATTGCCAAATTGTTTTTTTACTGACATCTTCACTTGCAGTTTTCTTTTGTTTTACACAGGTATCATCAGCTATGTGATGTGCTCACAACCATTTTTTTTTACTATAGGAACAGGGTCCCATTCTGGAAGAGGTAGGCCAATTAGATTAATAGTCAGTAGGTTAGTTACTTTGGAAACCATTAGGCGACATCTACTCTCTGAACGTATTATGTTCATTTCAGGGGTGGGATTCAAATTTCTTAACAACCGGTTCTGTGGGCATGGCCTAATCTGTGGGTGTGGCGTACTGGTCATGTGACTGTCTGGGCATGGTTTGCTGGCTGGGAGTAGCTTGCTGGTCACGTGACTGGCTGAGCGTGGCTTGGTGGTCACATGACTGGGTGGGTCAAAAGATAGAAATTCACTTTAACAATGCTCTTGGTGGACTAGATGACCTCTGAAGTCCCTTCCAGCCCTGGATTTCTGTGCTGTTTCAAAGCAACCTCTGAAGCTGTGTCTAGTGCCAGAGTTCTTCCTTCCTCTCCTTTTTCTTTTCCTCCCTCCCTCTCTCCCTCTATCTATCCATCCGTCCATCCATCCATCCATCCGTATCTCATTCACATTCCTTTCCCTTCCCTCTTTGTCCCTTCCCTCCCTTTCTTTCTTTCTCCCATCCCTCCCTCTTTCTTTTTCTTCCTTTAAGAGAAAGAAAGAAAGAAGAAAAGCAAGCAAGCAAGCAAGCAAGCAAGCATTTCTATGGTATTCATGATATATTTTCAGCTGGAACCTCTTTCTACTTAAACCAGGGGTCCCCAAACTTGGCAACTTTAAGACTTGTGGACTTCCAGAATTCTCGTCAGCTATGCTGGCTGGAGAATTCTGGGAGTTGAAGTCCACAAGTCTTAAAGTTGCCAAGTTTGAAGACCTCTGACTTAAACCTTAGTACAACACCCAGATATTTAAAGCCATTAAACATCTTGGATTAATCTTGAAACTTTTTGCATACTGGTACTTATACAGAAAGAATTTTATTTTAACACATATGGCTTCAATTCCAAAGCTACTTTTTATGAAAACCAAGTCAAGAAAAGGAGACTGGAAACAAAGCAAAGGTTAACCTTATCATTCTATCTAACCCTTTCTAAATGGCAAGTAGAAGTGAGCCTTTCTTGCCATTTTATTACCGAGCATTTACCACCATCTTCAAATTAAAGAGTTGGCTTCCAATAACAAAAACCACAAGTTTGCAAACTGCCTAAATAGTAACACAGCACATAATTTTGTATGTTAAACGAACATGGAAGAGGGAAAATATTTGTGAGAAATATTTACTATGTTTTTGCTCGTCAAACATAAAAGGCCACTGGACACTCCATAAAGGTTGTAACAGCAATAGAAGTAATGAAGCAGCAGCTAGGCAAACTGCTGAATAGTCTGAATTAGCTTTGGAAATTTATTTATTTATTTATTTATTTATTAGACTTATATGCCGCCCCATCTCCGAAGACTCGGGGCGGCTCACAATCAAAACATATAGTACAATAGTTAATTAAAAGAATTAAATAATTTAAGCCCGATAAGACCAAATTAAGGTGAATTAAAATTATCCCATGGCCCAGGTGAGGTAATCACAGCCTGATTTGGTCAAACAACCAGGTCTTTAAGTCGCGGGAAGGTGCGGAGGTCAGGGGCCAGACGGAGGTCCAGAGGCAGTGCATTCCATAGGTCAGGGACCGCTACAGAATAGGCTCGTCGCCGGGGGACCGTCAGCCGACATTGACTTGTCGACGGGACCCCGAGGAGTCCTTGCCTATGTGTCCGCACACGGGTGGCGACATCGGCAGGAGCCGCTCCCTTAAATATTGTGGACCCATGTTGTGTAGGACTTTGAATGTTAAAGTCAGAACCTTGAATCTCACCGGGCGCAACTGGCAACCAATGTAGGCCGCGCAGGAGGGGGGTAATATGGGAGAATCGGGTAACTCCCATCACCACCCGCCGCATTCTGCACCAGCTGCAACCTCCGGATGGTATGCAAGGGCAGTCCTAAATAGAGAGCATTGCAGTAGTCGAGTCATGAGGTGACAAGGGCATGAGTGACTGTACGCAGGGCATCCCAGTCCAGAAACGGGCGGCTGAACCAGCCGGACCTGGGCAAAGGCCCCTGGCGGCGGCCCCCACCTGATCCTCTAGCTGGAGCCGTGTATCCAGGAGGACCCCAGGTTCCGCGCCCTATCCACAGGGGCAACACCACTCCCCTATGGTCAACGATGGACATTCCTGACTGGTCGAGATGCCGGTATGTACAGCCACTCAGTCTTGGCTGGGTTGAGCCGAAGCATGTTTCCGTCCATCCAGGTCCGTACCGCTTCCAGACAGCGAGTCATCACGGAGAGGGCATCACTGATCTGGCCTGGGGTGGAGATGTATAGCTGAGTATCATCAGCATACTGATGGTATCTTACCCCAAAACCACGGATGATCTCACCCAGCGGTTTCATGTAGATATTGAATAAGAGGGGAGAGGACTGACCCCTGAGGGACCCCACAGGTGAGTACCCTCGGGGTCGACCTCTGCCCCCATCAACACCGATTGCGACGCCCGTGAGGTAGGAGGAGAACCACCAAGTACAGTGCCCCCCACTCCCAAGCCCCCGAGGCGTCACAAAGGATACCATGGTCGATGGTATCGAAAGCCGCTGAGAGGTCTAATAGGACCAGGACAGAGGAAAATCCCTGTCCCGGGCCCTCCAGAGATCATCCATCAGTGCGACCAATGCCGTCTCCGTGCTGAAACCAGGCGGAAGCCCGATTGGTACGGATCGAGGTAGTCCACTTCATCCAGGAAAAGTGGGAACTGCTGAGCCACCACACTCTCCACAACCTTCGCTAAAAACGAAGGTTGGAGACTGGACGAAAGTTGTCTAACACGGTCGAGTCCAGGGCAGGCTTCTTCAGGAGGGGCCTCACCACCGCCTCTTTCAGGCGGAAGGACACCCTCTCTTAATGAAGCGTTGACCACTGCTCGGAACCAACCGCGGGTGACCTCCCTGGTGGTATAAGCCAACCAAGAAGGGCACGGGTCCAACAAACATGTGGTGGAACTCAGGCGCGCATAATCCTGTCCATTTCATCCTCGAAACAGGATCGAACTCAGTCCAGATCGTATCAGCCAGACTGTTTGCACCACGATCCTCAGACCACTGCAAGGTGGAGCACAACCCGCCTCGAATCCATGAAATTTTATCCAACAGATATTGACCAAATTCCTCAGCTCTTCCCGAGAGGGTCCACCACCTCCCCGGATATAGGAGGGAGCGGGTGGCCCTAAACAGGGCGGCTGGTTATCTGCGGACGCTATGAGGGTGGAGAGATAGGACCTTCTCGCCTCCCTCATAGCTACCAGGTAAGTCCTAATATGGGCTCTTAACTGGATTCGATCAGATTGGGAGCGGGTGGCCCTCCACTTGCTCTCTAAACCCCTCCGACGGCGCTTCATCTCTCGGAGTTCCTCTGTATACCAGGGAGCCACCCGGGATCCACGGCGCCTGAGGGGATGCATGGGGACAACTCTGTCAAGGGCAGCCCCAGCAGCCTGTTGCCAAGCGGCCGCTAGGTCCTCAGCAGAGTTGTGGGCAAGGGAAGTGGGAAAAGACCCCAGTTCCGCCTGGAACCTCTCAGGGTCCACCAGGTGTCTGGGGCGGAACCATCTCAGTGGTTCCTCATCCCAGCGGTGGGGAGCGGCCTGTTGGAAGACCAGCCGAAGGAGATAGTGATCAGACCATGGGACGGGCAGGGTCGTACAGTTAGCCTGCCCTATATCACTCCGCCACCGTTCCGAGACAAAAACTAGGTCGAGGGTGTTTCCCCCCTCATGAGTTGGGCCCTGAACCAACTGGGTCAGGCCCATGGCCCCATGGAGGCCATGAACTCCTGGACCACACCAGACGCCCCCAGGAAGGCAGGTTAAAATCCCCCAGGACCATAAGCCCTGGGAGATCCACCGCCACCCCCAAGAGGACGTCGAGAAGCCCAGGCAGGGCTGCTGCTACACAGCTGGGGGAAAGGTATGTCAGCAGCAAGCCCACCTGACCATTAGGCCCCCACCTCAAGAGGAGAGTCTCACCACCGCCTATCTCAGGAACGGCGACCTCCCTTGGAATCAAGGTCTCCCGAATATTGTGTAATGTATGCTCTGAAATTGAGCAAATGAATGAGACCTAAACTTAAGCTGTTCTCTACAAAATCCACTCTGGACTTACCACACTAAGCCTGGCATGAAAAAGCAGAGCAACTTACTAGTTTCAAAGAGGAGGATATGGAAGAAAGAAGATTCACTCCAACAGTGTTGGAAGTTACGATTCCCCTGTCTCCTAGGAAAAGAAAAGGAATCTTAAAACATTAGAAGGGGAAGGAAAATTCCCCTAAAAGAAAGGAGAGGTGAAAACACAAGCAGGGTCAGCTTCATTAGCCCCCCACCTTTGCATGGGATACACATTAGCTAAGATCCTTTCCCATAGAAATCAAATAGATGGCAAGCTATAAAAACTTGTGAAAAGCAAACCAAAAGGAATAACCCACACTGCTGGGATGAAGAGCCACTTAGATGGTTCCGCCCCAGACGCCTGATGGATCCTGAGAGGTTCCAGGCAGAACTGGGGTTCTTTCCTACATCCCTCACCCACAGACCTGCTGAGGTCCTAGTGGCTGCCTGGCAACAGGCTGCCGTGGGGACCCTTGACAGGGTTGTCCCCATGCGTCCCCTTACTTGGCACAGATCCCAGCTAGCTCCCTGGTACACTGAGGAACTCCGGGAGATGAAGCACTGTAGAAGGGGCTTAGAGAGCAGGTGGAGGTCAACCCACTCCGGTTCCGACT
The DNA here is from genome assembly GCA_009733165.1 of Naja naja. Taxonomy (NCBI): domain Eukaryota; kingdom Metazoa; phylum Chordata; class Lepidosauria; order Squamata; family Elapidae; genus Naja; species Naja naja. Next base: position 2,527,151 of record CM019153.1, on the reverse strand, counting down.
GAGCCCAGTTAAGAGCCTATATTAGGACTTACCTGGTAGCTATGAGGGCGGTGAGAAGGGTTTATTTCTCTGCCCTCATAGCATCCGCAGATAACCGCCCAGCCGCCCTGTTTAGGGTCACTCGCTCCCTCTTACAGCTGGGGGAGGTGGTGGACCCTCTGTGGGGCAGAGCTGAGGAATTTGGTCAGTATCTGCTGGATAAGATCGCTTGGATCCGGGAAGGGTTGTGCTTGAACTTACAGTGGTCTGAGGATGAAGATGTGAGTGGTCTGGCTAATGTGATCTGGACTGAGTTCGATCCTGTTTCTGAGGATGAAGTGGACATGATTATGTGATGGCTGAGCTCCACCACATGTTTATTGAACCCGTGCCCTTCCTGGTTGGTCTATGCCTCCAGGGAGGTCACGTGCGGCTGGCTCCGGGCAGTGGTCAATGCTTCATTAAGGGAGGGACTGTTCCCTGCCACCTTGAAAGAGGCAGTGGTGAGGCCCCTCCTGAAGAAGCCTGCCCTGGACCCAGCTGTGTTGAACAACTTTCGTCTGGTTTCCAACCTTCGCTTCTTAGCGAAGGGTGTTGAGAGTGTGGTGGCACTGCAGTTTCCGCTTTTCCTGGAGGAAGCGGACTACCTGGATCCGTACCAATCGGGCTTCTGGCCCAGGTACAGCATGGAGACGGCATTGGTGGTGCTGATTGATGATCTCTCTAGGGCTCAGGACAGGGGTTTTTCCTCTGTCCTGGTCCTGTTAGATCTCTCAGCAGCTTTTGATACCATCGACCATGGTATCCTGTTGCGGCGTCTCAGGGGGTTGGGAGTGGGAGGCACTGTTTTACGGTGGTTCTCCTCCTACCTCTCGGGATGTTCACAATCAGTGTTGGCAGGGGGCAGAGGTCGACTCCAAGGTCTCTCACTTGTGGGGTACCCCAGGGGTTGGTCCTCTCGCCCCTCTTGTTCAACATATATATGAAGCCACTGGGCGAGATCATCCGTGGCTTTGGGGTGAAGTATAATCAGTATGCTGATGATACGCAGTTATACATCTCCACCCCAGGCCACATCAGTGATGCCCTCTCTGTGATGTCCCATTGTCTGGATGTGGTACAGATCTGGATGGACAGGAACATGCTTTGACTCAATCCAGCCAAGACAGAGTGGTTGTGCATACTGACATCTCAGACCAGCTTTGAGGTTCCATCTTTGGTCATGGGGGGAGAGGTGTTGCCCCCCATGGACAGGGCACAGAATCTGGGGGTCCTACTGGACCCACAGCTCAAGTTAGAGGAGCAGGTGGGAACCGTGGCCAGGGGGGCCTTTGCTCAGGTCCGGCTGGTTCTCCAGTTGCGCCCATATCTGGACCAAGGTGCCCTGTGCACGATCACTTGTCATCTCTTGACTTGACTACTATAACGCTCTCTATTTAGGACTGCCCTTGCATACCACCTGGAGGCTCCAGCTGGTACAGAATGAGGCCGCACGGGTTGTGATGGGAGCTTCCCAGTACTCCCATATGCGACCTACATTGGCTGCCAGTTGTCCTCTGAGTGAGATTCAAGGTTCTCGTATTAACATTCAAAGTCCTACAAGGCATGGGTCTAGGGTACTTATGAGAACGACTCCTGCCGGCATCGAACACCAACCGCCCTGTACAAGCACACAGACAGGGGCTCCTTGGGGTACCATCTGCGACCCAGTGTCGCTTGGCAGTGACCTGGGGGAAGGCCTATTCTGTGGCAGCTCCCACTTTGCGGAACCAGCTTCCCCTGGGGCTCCATTTGGCCCCCGATCTTCGCACCTTCCGCCATGATCTAAAGACCTGGTTATTTGGACAGTCCAGGCTGTGCTGACCTCCTGGGAGGGGGTGGGGGCTGTTTTTGTTTTAAATTGTGGGGTTTTAATGGGATTTGACTTGTTTGGTTTAATATGTTTTTAGTTAAATAATTTATTGTGTGGTTTTAGTTGTGAGCTGTCCCGAGTCCTTTTTGGAGAGCGGGCGGTATACAAGTCAAATAAATAAATAAATAAATAAATAAATAAATAAATAAATAAATAAATAACAGGAAACTCAGGATACTGCAACGTAATGCAACAAGCAGTTACAAAGTGAACAAGCAGCTACTATAAAACAATTACTCCTACCAAGATCTCAGGAAGAGATCCCAATCTCAAGAGACAGGAACTCATCACACACACACACAAATCAATGACTTCAAGGGTTCACACTTACAAAATCAAAGGATCTGAAGGGTATAAGAAAGGAGTTTCTCTACCCACAAGATTAAATTAATCTCAGGAATGCTGTAGGACTTCTTACTTGCCTTCCTATTAATAAACTGTTTCTGACTTCCAATGCAGCTGACCGATTACTTTGCAGTAAAATCTCCCAGCTGGGAAATTTGAATCCACAAAGGAAGGAACTTTGCCTTTTTCTTAAAGGGCAAGGCTTCTTTTTCCTTTCCACAATCAACAGTTTTAGGAGAATGCATAGTATTGTTTACCCAGAACATTCCCAAGGCAGGAATCAATACTATATTAGCTCCAAATGTTCTTTTTGCTAATCACTGAATCCAGGCATGCTGGATGGCTGGATGCTCCCAGGAGGCTGCAGGAAGGCCTCCTAGGCCCAAAATGGGGCCTAGCAAGCTTCCCTGGAGCCTCTTGGGAGCAAAAACGGGGTGGGGTGGTGCTTGACCATCCCCAACTCCCCGTTTTTGCTCCCAGGAGGCTACCCTATACTTACCTGGTAGCCAGACGAGCCTTGTGGGGACTTCTGGGAGGGGCTAGGCATGGTTTCTAATGGGAGCCCCCCCTTCCCATTAGAAACAGCTGCTGGACAAACAGAGAAAAGCAGGATTCAACCTATACAAGCCTCTCCACATGTTCCTCAGCAGCTGGGAATGCTGGGAATGCTGGGAATTGTTTTCATTCCCAACCAGAATTAATTTCAAACAGTCTCCCAAGATAAGCACACACCTTTCAGTTCTGTGAAGTGCTGCCAAAAACAGAAATATCAAATTAACTAGAAAAGAAACCAACCGAAGTATAAGAAAAACGAACTGAAGTACGAAGAGCTTCAAGGATGGCTCAGAACTGATCAATATACTTTGCTTCCTGAAAAGGTTTCATTATATTGGCCTGACTTTAATCCCTTATGAGAAGGGCAATAACCTCCCAGCCTTACTCCCGAGTTGCCCCTTTTGTTTCAGCTGCTCTTCTAGCAGCTCTGCACACATGTGCACTGGGAACAGGCTCCCCTGGGTCCTCTGCCTCGCTGCTGCCAGACTCCCAGATGGTCCTGGCTCCATCTCTGCATCAGACACAGGACCCTCATCTGAGTCCTCTCCAGACTCCCTGACTTGTCCCCATTCTTCTCCACTGTCCGATTCCGCTGCTGTCTGCACCGGCTGCCGGCGAACCACACCAACATCACTGACAGCCCTCCGAGGTTAGATCAGATCTCCCTCTCCCTCCCTCCCTCCCTCCCTCCCTCCCTCCCTCCCTCCTTCCCTCCCTTTCTCTCTCTCTCCCACCAACGTCAGCAAGCCACCGTCAATGACTAAATTAGTAGACCAGCAAAATACTGTGGACATAATATACTTAGACTTCAGCAAGGCATTCGACAAAGTAGACCACAACCTACTTTTTCGTAAGCTAGAAAAAAGTGGGATAGATAGCATCACCACCAGATGCATTCACAACTGGCTGACAAACCATACCCAACAAGTAGTCCTTAATGGGTTTAAGTCTACATGGGGGCTTTGACCACATGCCCAATATCCAGGATTCCACTCAGCCAAGCCTCTTTGTAGTTTTTGTGCCTGACAGCAAGTTCACAGGCTTACTTACCCAGGTATGAGGCAGATCAGGGCTGCTCAGTTGGGGTGCAGGCACTGTGTGGGAAGGCAGCTTAGGCAGGCAAGCCTCAGAGCAGAGACTGTGTGGAAACGAGGACCCATACAGTGTGCTATGCTAGGGGGGTAAGTGAGTGACACACACAGTGTGCTATGCCAGGGAGGTGAGGCAGGGCACAGCAAGCAGGCAGGTGGGGTGAGAGGGCAGGTGGGGCAAGTGGTGAGCGGCAACCAGGCAGGCAGGGATGGGGCCAGCCAGAGATGGTATTTGCCAGTTCTCTGAACTAGTTAAAATTTCCGTTATTGGTTTGCCCAAACCGGTCCAAACCAGCTGAATACCACCTCTGATTACATCCCACCCAGTTTGTTATTCCAACTATATCATATCTACTTTCATGTATTAATAGTTGAAGTTCACCCTGTTTGTTCTCCAGACTTTGTGCATTTGTATATAGGCACTTGAGATCTTTATGTCTTACTCTGCGTATGCTTCCTATGCTTCCTATGCTTCCTATTTGGTTTTTGGTTTTGTCTTCCTTCTCATCCCTCCTTCATTGTTCAACTTGCTTTCTAGGGGTTTTTGCTTGGAATTAGGTCCTGGAGATCCTAAAGATTTGTCGCCCCATCATATATTAACTTGATTTTGAAAGAAGGTACCAATGTTAATCAAATCAAAAATTATAGACTAAATCTCACTTTTGAATGCCGACTACAAAATTTTTATCAGTATCATGGCAGGAAGAATGAAGAAGATTTTAAATGAAATTATACCTAATGATCAAAATGGATTTTTGCCATATAGGCAAATAAGAGATAATATCAGAATAGTAATGAACATATTAGAATATTATGAAATGCCCCCAGGAGAACAAGTGGCCATTGTTTTTCTGGATGCACAAAAAGCATTCGATAATTTAAATTGGGAATTCATGATATGTCAGATAAGCGAAATGAAATTTGGTGATAGATTTGAAAAATTAGTAGAAACGGTTTATTCTTCCCAAAAGGCTAAAGTAATAATAAACAGAGATACAACGAAGACATTTAGAATAAGAAAAGGAGTTCACCAGGAATGCCCATTGTCACCTCTGCTCTTTATTTTGACATTAGACACATTATTAATAAAAATTAGGAAAAACTCAGGAATACAAAGAACAAAAATTAAAAAAGAGGAGTATAAATTACAAGCATTCATGGATGATTTGGGTTTTTTTTTATTGAGGAGCCATTAGAATCAGGTCCAATTCTGATAAAGGAATTAGAGAAATATGGAGAGGTCTCAGGACTCAAAATTAACAGGGACAAAACTAAAATGTTGGTGAAAAATATAATGTCTAAAAACAAGAAGGAATTAGAAAATGTAATGGGACTACAAATTACAAAAAAAATTAAATACCTAGGAATATGATTAAGAGCAAAATGCTCCTCAATAAAAGAAGACAATTATACGAAATTACTTAATCGCAAGAGCAGAGGTGGCCTTGGGTTTCCAGATTGGGAATTATACCATAAGGCAGCAATACTTGTATGGATATGAGATTGGATCAATCTAAGAAATAAAAGAATATTAACCATAGAGGGGCATGACTTACAAAGAGGGTGGCATGCCTTCCTATGGGATAAAGAAAATAAACTGTATCTACACTTTTATAGACATAGAATAAGAGACATACTGATACAATCATGGAGACAAATAAAAAATAAATACTATCTAAAAATTCCAAACTCGATATCCCCCTTGGAAGCAGTAGTCCACCCTAATATAATGGAGATTAAGAAAATGGCCAGGTACAAGGAAATTTTAGACAAACAAGGGAATCTAAAGAGTAGGCAGGAATTGGAAGGACAGGGAATAAAATTGGACTGGTGGACTTATATGCAAATACAAGCAAGATATAAAAAAGACAGTGAGGAATTTGGAATAGACAATGAATTACAAAAATTAATAAAATTTTGATTGGCCCAGATGAAAAATTATTATCTAAAATAGATAAACACTTATTAGAATGGGATAGAGCAGAAGAGATTGTAAAAGGATCAATGTTGCATGGGGTAGAAATTTTGGACATAGTATTGATTTAGAACAGTGGGAAAAGATTTGGAATACCAATTACAAAATAACAAAATCAGCGGCTTACAAAGAAAACCAACACAAAATGTTCTATCATTGGTATATGGCGCCTTCACGATTGGCTAAGATCTACCCAAATCTAAAACCAAATTGGAAGTGTGGACATCAACAAGGTACCTTCTTTCATTCTTGGTGGTCATGCCCTGAAGTGAAGAAATATTGGAAAGTGATTTATATGTGGTTAGAGGAGTTAATTGAAAATAACATTGATTTCATCCCAGAACTATTCCTCTTAGGAATAATTAAAAGAAACTATAATAGAAAAATAAAATATCTTATATTACATGTAATAACAGCAGCGGAGAATTCCTACTCACAGTACTGGAAGAAAAACGCCATACCTCCAAAGGTTTAATAATTTAAAAAATCTTTGAGTGCATGAAAATGGATAAATTAATATGAAACTAAAAGGGAAAGCTGACATGGAATACAATGCAATATGGGAAACATGGTATATCTGGATTGACAATAGACATAAGAATAGAAAATGTAAATAATGTATATAATAGTTATGAGGGTATGGAAGTAGTATGTATTGAAAGATTGGATAGCATGTATAAATGTATATATATTGTCACAGTATTGTTCAATTAGCAATGGTATAATGTATAAATGGAAAAACCCAATAAAGTGTTGTGAAAAAAAAAAGATTGGTCACCCTACCCCATCAATTTGTTTAAAGCCCTCCTAATAAGCTGAGCCAGTCATTTTCTGAAAACATTCTTCCCAGTCTTTGTGAAGTGCAGCTCATCCCTTGCCAAAAGCACATCATGGAGATAGTACAGCCCATGGTACAGGAATCCAAAGGTTTTTTTGGCAACACCATTTTTGGACCATTTTTGTACTGAAAAACAGCCTGAAAACTGGTTGAAAAACTGCCTGGAAATGGCCTGGAAAATGCCATTCTGCTCAGACCAGAATCCTCTAGTTCCTCATGGTTGTAAGACTCCATTCCGTCTCTCAGCAACACCATTCTCAGCTGCTGTGTAAGGATTTGTGCGTCTGTGTTTTATTCCTAATTGTCCCAAACACTGTTGAAAACTTGTTGACATGAATTCTGAACCCCTGTCAGTTTGCAGCTGACATACCTATTGTTATTTCTTTCTACGAAGCTTACCGATTGCTTAAATTTCTGTAGTACCTCTATTTTATTCTTTAGTAAATAGCAGAATCCAAATCTGCTATAGTCATCTACAATGACCAGTGCATACTTTGCTCCTCCCAAACTGGCTTGCATTGGCCCAACCAAATCTGCATATACCAGCTCTTGTTGTCTGCCTTGTGCTATTCTTGTTCACTGGGAATGCCTTGGATTTTGATGATTTCAATACTGCACAGTCCAAATATGCCTTACATCCCTTTAGTGGTTCCCAAAGTGGGTGGTATTGCCCCCTGGGGGCGGTGGGATGCCTTAGGGGGGCGCTAAGAGGCAAGGGGGCTGGCAGGGGGGTACTAAAAGGCAGCAGGGGGTTTTCGAGGTGCCGGCTCCACAGGTTCACCCCATTGAGCCCCTTGCACTGCTCCGGTGCAAGAGTCAATGGCATCCGTGGATCACCTAGGGGGAGGCAGAGGGAGGGGGGCTTTGACCACAAGCCCAATATCCAGGATCCCGCTCAGCCAAGCCTCTTTATAGTTGCCGTGCCTGACAGCAAGTTCACAGGCTGCTCCTCCCACCAGGGATCAGCCTCCCAAGCTGCCCCCCCTCCCAGGGCACTCATATTGTAGAGAGCAGTGTTGTTCCCTCCTTCCTGGAGCTGGTACAGGGCAGGGTTGAGGAAGCCCAGAGCAGGCAGCAGAACATGCCTGCGGGGGCGGTGCCTTGAATGCAGCAGCAGTGGTGACACATTGGGAAAGTAGAGCAAACTTTCTCAATGTGCCGCTGCTGCCTCCTCTGGGCTTCCTCAACCCTGCCGTGTACTGGCTCCTGGAAGGAGGGAACAGCACCGCCCTCTACAACATGAGTGCCCCAGGAGGGGAGGCAGCTTGGGAGGCTGATCCCTGGTGGGAGGGGCAGCCTGTGAACTTGCTGTCAGGCATGGCAACTACAAAGAGGGGCGGGCTTGGCTGAGCAGGATCCTGGATATTGGGCATGTGGTCAAAGCCCCCCTTCCTCTGCCTTCCTACCTGTCTGTCTGTCTGTCTTTCTGTCTGTCTACCTACCTACCTACCTACCTACCTACCTACCTACCTACCTCTTGGCAACTCTTCTCCTCCTTCTTGGGTAGAGTGTGCACATATGGCACCTGGAGGATCTTCTGAAAGGAGTGCATGGGCGAGTCCCTCCAGTGCCATGTGTGCATGCTCTGTGTATGTGTATGCACAAGAAGGAGGAGAAGAGTTGCCGAACTTTTCTTCCTCCCTTCGCAGCACGAAGGCACTGGGAGGATCTTCTGCAAGGAGTTGGCACACGGGCGAGTCCCTCCAGCACCGTGAGATGAGTATTTGCTCTGTATGTATGAGGCTGAGAAGGAGGAGGGAAGCAGCCAGGTTGAATGCTGTTAGCACGGCTGCACAGAAGCAGGAAGCAGCTGCCAGCGATGCCCTCATGTGAAGATGTTGGGAGCAGGGAGGCTCAACCCCCCCAGGAGCCATGAAGTCCTTGCCGCCTCTCTGACACCCACCAAGTCTCCTCCCAATGCACTTCTATTCCTCCTCACCAGAAACGTTATTTTTGGGAAGTCTGCAGGATTGGCCCACCTCCCTGCCAGCCACCTGGTCTTCAGTACTGGCTCATCAGATTCCCACCACCCAGCACCAGTTCAGATGTTCCTTCCCCACCAGGGACAGAGGGAGGGAGAGGGAGGGAGGGAGGGAGGGAGGGAAAGAGAGAGATACAAGAGACAGAGAGAGGGAGAGAGGGAGAGATGAGAGAGAGAAAGAGATGAGAAACAGAGAGATGAGAAAGAGAGAAAGAAAAAGAGTGATGAGAAAGAGAGAAATGAGAGAGAGATGAGAAAGAGAGAGAGGGAGAAAGAAAGAGACATAGAAAAATGGCTCTTTGAGTGTTTAAGGTTGCAGACCCCGGGTTAGGCAAACACCATGGTCGTTAAGTGAACCTTGTGGTCATTAAGTGAACACTGGTTGTTAAAAAAAGTCCCTTTTCCCCAATGGACATTTTTAACCGGAAATCAGAAGGAATTGTTGGAAATTGGCAAAAAACATAGAAAACCTCAGTGACATGACTGTGTGGGATGTTGTAACTGGTCATAAGAGTGTGTGTGTGTGTCTATTTGTATGTGTCTCTGTGTGTGCATGGCTGTCAAAATCCAAAAACAGGTCAAGTAGCTCTGGGGAGGCCAGTCATAAATTAGAACACTTGCTAAGCAAATGGCCATTAAGCGAGGACCACTTATATTTGATTTGCCAGTCACATGCCCTAGCTATGCCCACCCCAGTCACATGACCACTTAGCCATGTCCAGCCAGTCACATGACCACCAAGGAAACCACTGTTGGAAGAAAAACCCATCTGGTTCAGTTCCAAGCTGGGAGAAAGAAGCTGGAAACAACATGGAGGCTGATTGGAAAGTTGGTTTATTGAGCAGAACCACAAAGACAATGTGCAGTTCTGGGTCAGCTGAATGAATGGTTGAATGAGTGGATAGATCTTTATAGGTTTCTGTGACTTTGAAGTTTGGACTGTTCTGGGGTGGTGTAATGAAGGGGCTTGTGTTCTGAAGGGGTGTTGGGCAATTCCTATTGTGGCTAATGGCTTTTGTCCTGTGTTGGATCTTGGGTGAAGGGCTGCTTTCTAATCCTACCTTTCTGCCAAGGAGTTTTGGAATTTCCTGTCTTGAATGGATTACCACATCTGCATTTCTAAAAGCAGGTCTCCTCAGTTTCTGCTTGGAAGACTGGGGCTGGTTTCTGTCTTCCTTAAGAGCATGTTTCCCCATTTCTCCCTTTGGGGAAATATAATATCCCTTTTTAATATTCCTCAAAATATTTCATTCTTCTAGGAGGGGTGGGGTGGATGCATTCCTATTACAATGCCAAGCTAAATTGGAATGGCAGCTAATCTCAAAAAGAGATTGGGTTTGCCTTTCATATTGACCCCAAAACAAACTAATCTGCATTATGGTTTACAGTAATGTGTATATTAAATCCTGGGGTTTTCTGAATGTTGAAATTAGGAGGATTAAACAGCGTAAATGTGAGGTAGGTAGCTTCATTCTGATCAAATGAAGTTCAATATCAAAATTGCACTCTTTTTAAAATCTACTGAAACAGAACTATTTAGCCACACAAGTTTTGTTGACAGTTATTCCAAAAAGAGAGTTCTTCATTTCCTTATTATTACCACTGGAGGTCACTATTACTGTGCATAAGTTTTATCCTCAGGTTGCAAGCTGCTTTGATGCGGTTTGTTAGGCAAAATTTAAAAGAAAAGGCGAATACAGGATTAATACATTTCAAATAACTGCTTTCTGTTTATGTTAGAGGGAAATATAGAACAGATATGATAAATATTTGATTTCTCAGATAAGCTTCCTCTGAGGTAAGGATAGAGCAAACTGTGTTTTTTTGTTCAATAAGAAAGGAAAAAGTATTATTTTATTTATTTATTTATTTGATTAGTCAATTGCTTACAAGATAATAGGTATAAGTATAAACATCGTTATAAATACATGGATACATATAAGAAAAATAAAAGAAACAATAGGACAGGGGCGGTAGGCACTTTGGTGCGTTTATGCACGCCCCTTACAGACCTCTTAGGAAAGGGGCAAGGTCAATAGTAGACAGTCTAAGGTTAAAGTTTTTGGGGTTTGGGGAAGAAACCACAGAGTCAGGTAGAGTATTCCAGGCATTGACCACTCTGTTGCTGAAGTCGTATTTCCTGCAATCAAGTTTGGTGCGGTTAACCATGAGTTTGTATCTATCGTGTGCTCTTGTATTGTTATGGTTGAAGCTCTTGTATTGTTATGGTTGAAGTATTCATTGACAGGTAGGACATTGCAATGTATGATTTTATATACTATACTTAGATTGGACTGAAGATGGCGTAGTTCTAGGTTTTCTAGGTCTAGAACCTCAAGTCTGGTGGCATAAGGTATTCTGCAATGAGTAGAGGAGTGGAGAACTCTTCTTGTGAAATATTTCTGGACTTTCTCTACTGTGTTAATATCAGATACGTGATGTGGGTTCCAGACTGGTGAGCTGTATTCAAGTATTGGTCTAGCAAATGTTTTGTATGCTCTAGTTAGTAGTGTGATATTACCAGAGAAAAAGCTATGCAGGATTAGGTTAACAACTCTTAATGCCTCTTTGGCCATGTAGTTACAGTGGGCTCTAGCACTTAGATCATTTGAGATGAGTACTCCGAGGTCCTTGACAGAGTTTGGATCATCATCTTGACAGAGTTTGGATCATATTACTTTCGTAATGTAACACATACTTACTGAGTCCACACAGAAAATGTTAGTATGCAGTTCTCTCCTTCAGGTTTCAAAGCAATTAATTGGGTGAATGGCTTAATCTTCCTTCCTGCATTTACTTTTTCATACCTGTCTTTTAATAAGAGAAATATTTGCTAACTTGCCTTAGCTTTGGGTGGGCATGGCTTGCTGACTGGGCATGACTTGGTGGTCACGTGACCAGCTGGGTGTAGCTTAGTGGTCACATGACTGGGTGGGCATGGCTTGATGGTTACATGACTGACTGGGCATGGCCAACTCAACTTCTTTGCCTTAAAGACTGTTTTAAGTATTAAAAAAAGATATATCAAAACAAAAGGTAGTTTATTATTTCATGTCTTTAATGTTTAAATAATAAAAAGGTACACAAAACTAGATTTTGTTACAGCAAAGTTTTAAAATATTAATCAAAAACTATTACACAATATAATACTTTATAAAAAACAATAAAACTGTTATTTAAAGTATTGCCAAATTGCTTTTTTATTGGCATCCTCACTTGCAGTTTTCTTTTGTTTTACACGAGCATCATCAGCTGTGTGATGTGCTCACAACCATTTTTTTACTATAGGAACAGGGTCCCATTCTTGCAGAGGTAGGCCAATTAGATCAATAGTCAGTAGGTTAGTTACATTGGAAACAGGCGACTTCTGCTCTCTGAACATATTATGTTCATTTGTGAGAAACCCCTTTCTATTTCTGCTGAACTGACTGCAATTGTCCTGACAATATATCTAGCTTTTTAAATGCTGCCAGGAATTGCCTATTTTCCCAAATCTTTTAACACATTTTCTATAAAATCTCAATAACCATTAATATTGATTTTGTAATGGAAATTTTCACCATATGCAACCAATTGTTCTTCAGCTGCTTTCCATGGAACCACCACTTCTTCAATGTTCCAGTAATCTGGCTTCAAAAAATTGAGAAATTTTAATTTATCAGTGTCTTTAAATTGGCTACCTGTTTTAAATGTTCGCAATCCATCAATCTTTTCTTCAAATTAGTTACAATGCTTTCTAAAAGTCTTTCCCGAGGAAGTCCCACAAATTGATGATTCTGTATAAAATTTATATTTTTTAAGGTTTCTGAAATAATTAATCCATCAACCTTTTTCTGTATGCACCCTTTCAATTTCTAAGCATTTCAAATGATTTAATTGATCTTACCACAAGTTTTTCAGCCTTTATGATGTTTACATTTCTCACTTGCAGTGCATTAGAAAGAAGAGAAATTTCATTTATGATATCAATCATCAAGGCCAAATCAGTGAGAAAATATGTGTGTTTTCAAGACAGGCAGCCGTACCTGTGTATTTTTTATTTGAACAAAAAAACTGACGTAGCCCTGGATAAGCACGCCACACAGCTAGGGGTGACCTTAAACTATAGGCAGCCCATCTTGGCCCAAAAACTCTATCAATCTTTATAATTTCAATCTCAAATTTGGAAATTTTGTTAAATTCAATTAGTTTCTTATTAGATTGATGAAAAATAGAATATATCTTATCAATAAATATTTGAAAATGATTTACCTGCTTTATTTCCCTAATAGAATTGTTCTGGACCTTACAACCACTATCTGGTTTGGAAGATATCATTGAGGCCTCATCAATAATCAAACATTTTGCGAGTTTTTTCAATAATTTTGGTAAATAAATGTTTTCTAATGTCTTTTGCAATGAACAAACTGCAGTTTGCAACTGCAGTTTTAAGTGAATGCAATCCTATTCCCAGATCTAATCCATTTTTAATTTGCAATTCTATAAGATCTTCTATATCTGAAAATGGTTTGCACGTTTGTGCCAGACTGTACACTGTATTAAACACTCTACAAATACTACCCAAATATTTTTCAGTTATCTTGTCCAGTCCTTTGCTTATTATATCCTGCTTACATTTCTTTAACTTCTCTGCGCAAATGTTGTGAGCTTTAGATGAGAAATGCTCTTTCAATTTTTTTCTAAGAGATGCTTGTTGCACCTCTTTACTCTTCCCTGCTGGCTCAATTTGGAAATTTTTCCATTCCTTTGCTGCATGAACACTTTTTTCTTTTGTTGAAACTTCAATTTTTTTGCAATACTTGCAACCTAGCTTTTTCTGGGAAACTTCCAGTCCATCATATTTCTCCTTAAAGTTGGTGTAGTGCTGCAATGTCCAGCAGTCAGGAAGATTCCTTTTTGCTCGTCATCGGTGTTGGAGTGTTGTTGCTTCCGGTTTGCTTGTTGTCAGTGTTGGAGTGGAATCTGCAATCGTGTGCAGTTTTGCTCCTAGCTAACTTGCTGGAGGGTTCCAATTGGGACCAGAACAACCCTGGAGGGGTGGTGAAGAAAGAGGAAATCACCTGGAGGGTTGAGGGGAGCTGCAACTCTCCTCCCTGACAGGAAAAACCCCTTCCAAAGGCAAGCTGTAGCTGTGGTCCTAAAATGGCCACCACAAAGATGAAGAACAGCCTGGGAAAACAAGACTGTGGTGGAGCAGAGAAGCAGCAAGTGGAGTGTGAACCAGGCAAAATACTGGATTTTGAGGTACCCCGGTATTAAAAAATAAAGGATTATATTGGAGGAAAGTGTGTGGAAGCAGCAACCAGAGAAAGTGAGAAGGAAATTGGATTTTATAAAATTGGCTTGAATTATTGTATTGGATTAACTTGGAGGAGAACATTTAAAGGAAAATATTTGAACACAACAAATGTTTAGAAATTAAACTGGACAGCTATTGGAGTATTGGCACTTAAAGGGCATAACTAAATGCTGAAATCAAGTGTGTTGAAAAGAAAAGAAATAATAGCTAATGATTGAAATTAGTGAACTTAATAAAAGTACTATACTATACTTAACAAAGAAAGAAAGGAAGGAAGGAAGGAAGGAAGGAAAGAAGGAAGGAAGGAAGGAAGGGGTGGATTGTGGAAAAGACTCAAGAGCGCCACCTGATCGTACAGGAAAAATTTCAGTGACTTTTTTTAAAAAAGTGTTTGGTCTTTCTACGAAATTGGACTTTGGAACTTAAAAGAGAGTAAAAGAAACTCCATTAAAAACCCTGGCAAGTGATATTAGAATACTGCAAAGGGGAAGATAGAGCCTTGGTGGTGCAGGCTGTTAAATGCCTAGCATTTAAGTTCCAGCTGCCTGCAATTAGTGCAGGTTCGAATCCCACCAGGCTCAAGGTTGACTCAGCCTTCCATCCTCTCGGGGTAGGTAAATTGAGGACCCAAGATTGTTGGGGGCAATAAGCTGACTTTGTAAAAATGCTGCTTAGTAATAAGCAGGCATATACAATGGAATGAAGGCTATTGCTGAACGCATTAGGTTGTATCCCAAAAATTGTAAGCCACCCTGAGTCTTCGGAGAAGGGCGGCATATAAATATAATAATAATAATAATTATTAATAATAATAATAATAATATATTTGAAAATTTTGTCAAAGAACCACCCAATGACTGTGGGAAACAATTAGGAAAGGGCCAACTAGAAGACCTGGAACAAAGACTTAAGGACATTGATTGTTGAAAATAAACTTAAAAGACACTGGCTGAAATAATATACTGGACTCTGGGATTGAAGATATCTATTAAGGAAGAGGAATACATCTACTAAGGAAGAGGAAAGAAAAGGAAAAAAGAAGATACAATGGAGGAATTATTTGTTGAAATAAGATTGGACTTGCCAGACATAAGGAAAATCAAACTTGAAATGTGTAATTACGTATTACAGAAATTAGAAATGGCAACTCAGCTGGTAGAACAACGAAGTAAACCAGAGTGGGAGGAGTTTAACAAAGAAGAAGCCAGCTTTGAAGAACAAAGGGAAAAACAATTATTTAAGCAGGGGGGAAAAGGAATTAAAATTAAAAATTTGTGGTCTGATGTGATAATAAAAGAGAGAATGGTTCGGAAAATGAAAAAAGGAGAGGGAAAAAGCAGAAGAGGGAAGTACAAAAGAAAAATTGAAAGAGGGAGGGAGGAAAACTTAATAATTGGAATGAGAAATGGAGGGGAATAAGAATGCGGAAAAGGGGAATTAAGAGAAAGGACCAGAAAATAAAGAGAAACAGGAAGCAAGCAAGGGTGAAAAGAAATTACATTGTTAAAAGAGAGAGAGATAATGGGTGAAAAAAAAGGATAGGGAAGGAGATTCCGCAAGGTAATATGTTGCGATATATAAGAATAAGTATTTAAAATAGATAAGTATGTAACTGATATGGTTTTTCTTTCTTTCTTAGTTTCTCTTTCTTCTCTTCTCTTTCTATTAAAGGATTATAGCTACATTAGACATGGAACTTAATGAAATAAATATGGAATTGGGAATTTATAATAAAAATATTATATATTAATTGATGATTAGTGATGTATAAGAAAAGGGGAAAATGTTGAAATAAGAATTATGGAGAGATTAATATCAGTTGCTATAATTAATTGATTAGATTAATATTTATGTAATGTATAGATGATTTATAAGGTGATTGAGAAAATGTAATGCAGAATCTGACAAATATATATGTATTTGTGTTATATAGTAAATAGGGAGACTGGTATTAAGGTAGAATGAAGTGGCTAGCTCGAATTATTAACCAGAGGGGACAATTTTGAATTAATAAAATAAGGATAAAATTGCAAATGTGACAGAAAAAGGTAAAATAGGAAATGAACATAGAAATGAGATGAGAATTTTAGATAATATTGTAAAATAAGATATGAGAATATCCTAAGGAAAATGAAATGTTATAACATGAATTGGAATTGGATAAGTTTAATATTTAACACTAATAAGGATAATGTGATATAAAATTGAATAAATGAAATGACTATGGTCATGTTTGTATTGTAATGTGAAACCTGGAACCATATTGCTTGCCAAATGAGAATTTTTTGTTTAAACAAAAACAAAATTGGGGAGGAAATTGAATAATGAAATTACTAGGTATGTTTAACTGATATGGTGGCTGGCATTAGGAGAGTATTGAAATGTTGAAAATAAGCAATTATGATTTTGATTTAATGTGAATATGTGTACTAAGAGATATGATTGGTATTAAGTTGACCTATACTAAAATGTATGATGTATTGATGCCACACTGTTAATGTATTGTTGTGTATGTGTAGATTGAAATTAAAAAAACCTCGATTATATATATAAAAATTCCTTTCAATGTCTGACTCAGTTCTTTCAGTATTTGATGTGCTGCTTTCCCCAGGTTGGAGTATACTTTAAAAAAACAACAACAACTCCAGGTTGGAGTGTACTTGATGTGTTGCTTTCCCCAGACTCCAACGGTTGTGGCTGTGACTCTTTTGAATCTCCTTTTGTTTTCTTACTGAAGAAAGCAGCCAAACTCATTTGCCTTTTCATCCTGGTAAGGTACCGCAAAAAAAATAATAATTAAAAATACAACAATGTAGTGGTTTGGACTTGATTGTTGTTGTAAGTTGAGTGGTGAAGACAGTGGCAAGTGAAGAAAGCGGGCAAGGAGTGGAGATCAGTAATATTCAGTTACTTTTAAGAGCGTCTGACACTATAGCTAGTTAGTGTTTAAAAGATGTTATGAAAGAGGAACAACAAGAGGATCAGACAAGACTCAGAGGGAGATGAAAGTGGATTTGAAAATGACAGTCTATAAAAAAGATGTTACATGGTGTATATAAAAGAATGGCTGATATTTTCATTACAATTAATGAATTGAAAAATAAACACTTAAAATGGAAATACAATTAACAAACCAAGGGAGTTTGTTATTTTGTGCCAGTAGTGGCACATTCAATGCCAGGGTTAGCATCAGTGGTATGTATGGAGGGAAGAGTGGTGGTGGCTGAAGGGGATCAGAAAGTTGCAAACAGCATCATGGCACTGTGGTGTAAACATTCCACTTTTTCTACATGTGCTGCAATGGTGCATATATGCCCCAAAGAATCATAGTTTGCAGCATGGCACTATTTTCCTCATTTTGAAAAAGTAATGAGATTGTGCAGATGCTGCCAAAAAGCACAATGTCATACAGCTCATATGTTCGTTTTATTCAGGTTCAGAATTCTTGAACAGGCTGGAGTGAGTTTCTAAAACTCCATATTTACTTAAAATATGGACGTTATTAAAATCAGAGACTTCCACTAATTTTATCATTATTCAGAAAGGTCAAATATATAATGTTTGTTAATAATCACAATAAATTACGATCTTTTGGATTTATGAATTTATAATCAATCTTTGGGCATTCTAAGATTGAAGAAAATCTATATAGAATGCTGCTAGGTGAGATACCATGATACAAAGAAAGCTATGTGGAATTCCAGTGATTTACATGTCGTGTGTAGTACATCCACAAATTGTAGAGTTTGCAACTGAACACAATAATATTTTTAAATGATATAGCTATCTTAGCTCCCAACAATTAAATTTTTTAATTTTAAAAAATATGTATCCCCACTATTTTTAAGTTGAATTTTCAAGGCAGATAACAGTTGCTAAAATATAAAATAAATACTCCAAAATACAGAAATAGTTTTAAAATTGGTGAGAAAATGATCAATAGTTCAAACCTTAGCAAGATTAATATGATACCAACAGTAGGGCCAATGTAATGTTTGAAGGAACATATTCCACAGCTTGAATGAAGTGCAGCTGAAGACCATCCTACACACCTATTAAATGGATCTCTGAAATCAGGTATATTTTCAAATATGTAATGGGAGGAATTACAATGTGCACATGATATGTAAATATGCTACTGCCATGGGTTAAGCCCTGCAGACATCTTACAGCATTTGGAGAGTTATATAATTTTATAGATGTCATCATTTTGGCATCTTATGATTATTATTATTATGAATGCTGGGATTTATGTCTACTTCATTCATTCTATTAAGTTGTAATGTAAGGATTTCACTCAGCATGCTGCTTGGAACCTGCCACTGTGGTTTGTTCAAGAAATATGGTTAAAATTGTTAAGTTTGCATAGAGAGACGAGACGCGGAGTGCTTCAGCTCTTATTTATTGTGACTTCAGCTCAGAACGGACCCGAATGGCTCAGCCACGGCAGCTATTTATAGCCGGCTGCTGCGGCTGCCAGCCAATCAGAGTGCAGGGTTTTCCCGCACTTTTACAACCAATGAATTCAAACACTTTACAACAATAACCAATCATTTTAAACTCTGCATACATAACAAAAATAAACTAGGACTTAGCCCAATATGTGAACCTTTCAAGTTAATAAGACAAGCCTAAGAATATATTTGCATCCAGTATGGCACTATCATATCCAGAATATGGTGTAGTATGATTGTTCTTTGTTAAATTGTCTAGTTTACTATTAGTAATTTTAAAAAAGAAATGTATGGGGCAATTATTGAGAAATTATAATGAACTGTAGGGTCCTGTCTCATCAGTTTTCTCCAGAAAGCAGAACTCTTGAAACAGAAGCCGTTTGTATGCACGGTCTGCATACAGGTCTGGAGGGCTGTTGCCTCTCCAGGTTGACCAGTTTGTAGTTCCTGCCTAAAGTAATGTCCTGCCTCACCAGTCTTCTCCAGAAAGCAGAACTCTTGAAACAGAAGCCATTTCAAAAGGAACTTTTATTGGAAGATTGTGATAACAAGAGATGTAAGCAGGAATTAAGTTTTCCTGCTCAAAACGTTAGATTAAACCATTGCAGACAGAGCTCCTCCCAAAATTCAATTCATCATTGAGCCAATCCCGAGGTGTGAAGATGTTATGGGAAACTCAAGCTGAGAAGGTGATAAATGCTGGTCTCCAAGGCAGTGTTGCTGCTCTTCTCCAGAGACGATAAGGCAGCTGGCTCAAGGCACATTCCTTCCCGCACTCCCAAGGCCCTGAAAGTTACAGCAAGACAGTGCAAGGAATAGAAACAGAAACCCCATACAGAGATCCCCCCAAGCCTCCCCCTCCTACAAGAATGACAGCATCCCTATAGGAATCTATTGGACCTGATATGAACACTCTTTAATGGTATTATCTCCTTTGAAAACAGTGGAATGGTTCATACTCCTCTACCATTCTATTGGCTTCTTAGTAATTGCAGAAATGTCACTGAATGAGAAAATTGCATACTGTTTATTGGAAAATTCAGCAGACATCCAAATGAATGTGAAGCATGCTGGACACGGTTGCTATAGCAAGGAGATATTAAATGGTAAGTAAATTTAGATGAAATTATTTAGAATTTTTACAAATGAATCAAATTGACATTAATGGTGAACCAATAAGTGGCACTCTTTTCTTGCACATCACTCAGTTAATACTCCATTGTCAAGAGTAATATCTTAGTTCAGTACAGTATATTCAGTAGTAAAGCATGGAAATTAAACTCTGTAGGATACCTAACCTGTACTTAACAATGAATCTCATATAAAACCTCATATAATGTGAACCTGAGAAAAAGACTGCCTTGTTCTTAAAAAATTTAGAGCTCTACATTTTATGTTCTGCAAGTTATCATTTTGCACATAGCAAATAATACAGAGACTTACATTCTGTGCCCCATTTAATACCTGCATTGAACAATTGCCTCTAATACCTGCTGTGCTACTTTAGTAGTGTATTTTAGAATGTGGTGAATATTTTGCCCTAAACTGAGTTTTTATTTAGTGGCACAATAAATCTTCTGGACAAGGATATGTTTATAATCTTTTCACTCCATATTCTGCAGCCCCAACAAATCAGGCAAACTCAACTTTATTTCAGATATGCATATTTATAGCTAATAGGGCTGGGCACATTTTTAAAAAAGTATTTGGAAGAAATGCTCTTGGCTTTGTGCAAACACAGCACCTTTCTGCTTCTTTGTTATTTATTAAAACATGCAGAATAACATCAGCCTGAAAGGAAAACATAGATGCTTTAGGAGCCTCATTAAAGACATGCAGCTTTATTGATTTTATGGAAGCTTTTTACAAGCTTGCCTGGAAAACTCAAAAGAAGCATCTCTGCTCTAACAAATGGCATAGAGCAGTGGTTCTCAAATTTTTCTTTACCACAGACTCCACAGATGTAACTCAAGATTTAAATCATAACATTTCTTCAAGCCTTCGCAGACCCCCTGTGATGACATCACAGCTTCCCAGTGCCCTGCGGACCACAAGTCGAGAACCACTGGCACAGAGCTTCTTTGTGCTTAAAAGATCCCAGAACACTTGCATCAAATATTTGCTGCATGTATACATCTAATAAATAATCAGTCATTGAACAATCAATGTTGCTTATTTCCCTACATATTCCATATTTAAAACAGTACACATTTCCAATGTAATGACATTGGTACTAGGTTTCAACAACCTGTTTAATCTGAAATACCTATTGCTATATAGTGGGAGTTCCAAATAAACCTGAATTAGGACTGTATTTTTCCTTCCATAGATGTTTTGTTAATCATCATACTTGATGACTAAGGATATTTGATTTTTGCAACCCCAGAACTGGCTATTGAGTTCTTACTAATATTGAAATTTGCTCTTTATTGTTCTTTTAGTGTTACCAACTAAAATACTGAAGTGAGAGTAGAAACTTGGCAGAAAGTCCTTATATCACTAAATAAATTATTGAGCTAATGCTCGATGTATGCTCTCTCTTCAGGTCATTTCCACCCTTCAGGCCAATCCATTTTCTACCACTAATGCTGAGACCCATCTGCTTCCTCTTTGAGTTTTCTCCATCTCACCCAGCCATGTCAATGCTTGCCATATATTGTGTGTATAATTCTCTTTGTTGTTGTTGTTAGTTGCGAAGTCATGTCCAACCCATTGCGACCCCAAAGGGCAATTAAATGCAGTTTTCCATTCATCTCCTTCCTTAATTCAGACTCATTGGACAGTTCTTTCAAATCAAGCTTAGTGAAAAATTTTCTGTTGGCAAGGTGAACTAACATGTCCTTCATTAAGGGGAGTGGGTAAACATTTTCTATGCAAATTCTGTTAAGATTTTGATAGTCCACACATAAGCGAAGAGAGCCATCCTTCTTTTCTTGGAACAACACTGGGACTGCTACTCGAGGCCTGGCAGGTTGGATAAACCCTTGCTCCAGCTTTTTATCAATAAACAACTGCAATTCCTCCAATTCTCGCAGTGTCATCGAATACAGTTTTGGCTTAGGGAGCTTCATCCCCAGCAGAATCTCTATGCTGCAAATGAGGGGGGAGTGCATCCAACACTTTCTTGCTAAAAACCTCCCTGAGATCCCGGTATTTTTCAGGAATTTTTTCTTCCCCCTCAATGCTTTCACTAGTCATCAATGCCCACTGCATGGGATTCTGGGGCCCGGCTAACAACGGCTCCTCCCCTTCCGGTGGTTGGTCAGTGTGTATGTGCAGGAGCCTTTTCCTCCAATTCACTTGGGGATTCCATTTCCTAAGCCAGGATAATCCAAGTAATAGGGAATGTTCCATCCCTGGGCCACAATAAAACACAAAGTTTCTCAATATCTTTCCATCAAGATTTCCACTAGGTCCATTATAAAATGATCAGGGCCACCCCTAGTTGGCAAAAGGCTATGGGTGTTTTTAAAGTTCTTAGTCTTAGTCCCAGTTTCTCCATGACTTCTGAGCTAATTACATATCTAGTACACCAGAGTCCAGTAGGGCCAGCATTCTCCCCTGGGCGCCAGAGGTAGGCACCCTTAATTTCACTGGGATGGTCAAAGTGGCCCCACCAGAGGATTGTTGTCGTAGTCGGATTCACTCTTGCCAGAAGGGGTTGGAGTTCCCAGCTCCTGTCTTCCTGGAGGAGTGAACTACCTCCACCACCTTCAGGGCTGTTTTGCATGGTTTGGCTGGGTTTTTTTCAACTTTTTCTCCTCCTGCTGGCATCCCCTTTGTATCCATCTTAGCACGGCAATCTGCAACCTGGTGATCTTCCTTCCCACATCAGAAGCATGCTGTGGTTTTGGTTTTCACAACCGACCCACCCTTTTGAACTTTGGGTGCCTCTCGGGAGTTTGTAGGAGAGCGCTTGCTCCAGCTGGGACCACCCCTGCGTCTGTTTCTGATCAGATCGATTTCCACATCCACAGCCGACATGTACCAGAGCTGTAGGTCTCTAGGATCTTTTCTGGAGATACAGCTTTGATAAACATCTTCATTCAGCCCATCCTTGAAAGCTTCTATCAGGGCTTCTTGGGACCACCCTCGTATATGGCACACCTGAGTGTATTCAGCCACAGACCTTCATCCCTGATTTATGGTTTTCATCCTAATCCTAGCCTTGTGTTCAGCAAGAGGATCTTCAAAACGTGTGTGCAAGGCTGCCATAAACAGGTCATAGTTCCACAATTGAGGAGCATCATCATAATGCAGGGTGACTATCCATTTTGCTGCAGTTCCCTCCAATGCTCTGGTGACACATCTCATTTTAGCTGCCTCTGAGGCAAAATCATCCCCATATTCCTCCATATGGTTCCAGACTTGGGCTAGGAAGAATCCCAATTCCTTGGGATCCCCTCTGTATTTTACTTCCAGTGGAGGAACTTTTGGAATTTGGCGCCTCCGTGGTGCTATCCCCTGGGGGGGGGGACTTGGGCTACAGCAGCCTGGGCTGAGCTATGGCAGCAGAGTTCCAAATGCTTCTGCTCCCCTCCTCTCTCCCTCAGGCTCTTCATGGGTCAGCAATTCATACCTTTCTTCAGCTCTGCGACCCTCCATTGCCTCATTAAACAGATGTAAAGCTTCGGTCAGCAGAAGATCCTTTCGGTTTTCCTCCTGCCATGCAGCATCTCCATGCTGGCAGTCATCGCCCTGAGGAGGTTTCTTCTGGCAATTTCCATCCAACTCCCAGAGACTATTTGGGTTGGACCACCACTTTCTCTTCGATCTGCAACCCCGCCAGCAACTCGGCATCTTCTTGATCACTGGCTGAGTTAGACATTGTTTTCAGACCCCATCAAAAGATAAAAAAGTAAATCTCTGGGTGGGCTGGTAAAAACAAAGATCTTGTATAATGTCAGGTGTAGCTCCGTTCAAAATCCAAGAAGGAAAACCTTAGACTCCATTGTTATAGAGAAAAAGACTTTTACTGAATTTGAAGTAAGCATAATCAAGAAAGCATCCCAACTTTTACAATCCACCAACTTTGTTCTCCAGCACCCTTTCCCCCATGAGGCCTAATTAATCCTTACCCTGTTTCTATGGCAGCCGGAAAGAGACAAGCAGAAGAAGGATTCTTGGAGGCTGACAATAATTCCCTTATATATTGTATATATAATTCTCTTATATAATTCTCTCTTATGCCTACTACTTTTAGCCATCTTGATCTATATTCAAACCAATTTCTCTGTTTCTCTTAGTCTAAAGCAAATAAAATCTAATTTTAAAAGCATAAAGTGTGGAAGTTTGTTTCCGTGATTATTCCCACTGACTTATTTTAGTGCCTCTTTTGCAGAAGAAGCTGAATTTGGGTAAAAAAGAGGGTACGTTAAATTATGACATCCACCCTAAAATGGATACATAGGTATATAAATAGATCAGGGGTGGGATGCAAATATTTTTACTACTGGTTCTGAATCTGATAGTAAACCTAGTCTAGTTTGGAAAAAATTCTCCCCTTCACCAGATGGGCCAGTATGTCCTTCATTAGGTGTAGGGGATACAGCAGTGCTTCCCAAAGTGGGTGGTACTGCCCCCGGGGGATGGTGGGATGCCTTAGGGAGTGTTAAGAGGCAAGGGGGCCAGCAAGGATGCCAGCAAGGGGGCACTAAGAGGCAGCAGGGGGGCACTGGAGGTGGGACCCTTGCAGGGTGCAATTCAGGGGTGGGATTCTACTAGTTCTTTCTCTCTCTTTCCTTCTCTCAGGCTCACCCCATTGACTGTTGCAACCAGTCTGGTGCAACAGTCAATGGGGTGAGCCTGTGGGGCCGGCACCTTGAATGCGGCAGTGGCGGCACTCTGTCCAGCAGCCTCTGGAGGGGGGGAGAAAACAGGTGGCACACAGATGGCTACCTCTCCCCTCCTTGTTGTCCAGTGCAACAGCTCTTCCCATGGCAGAATCTACCCATGAAATGAACCTGTGTGTTTGTGTGTGTGTGTGTGTGTGTATCAGAGGAGGAATGTGTGTCGAGGGGGAGGAAATGTTTTTCTAGGAGTTTTGAGCTGGGAGGGGCCAGAACGAGCTGAAGCACCAATGGGAATTCTCCCTGCTCCAGCGTCATCAGTCTCTGGGCAGAGTCTCCCTTGACTTCACCCGATGGAGGAGACAGTTCCGAGCAGAGAGAGAAGCAGATAAAGTGGGAGGGGGGATCTTTTTGGTTTTGGGTGGCTGCATTCTAGGGGGGGTCTTTAATGCCAGCTCCAGAGGGGAGGGTGGACTTCCTTTTGCGCCCCCCATGATTCTCATCCAATCTCCCTTTCTCTGTGCACCTGGAGGGGCAGACTAGATGCCCATTGAGTTCCCACAGTGCCCAAAGGGCACCCAGGCTGGAGCCGCCAAGACTCCAGACAGGCAAAATGGAGCCAGAGTTCAAGGGGTGCTTTGGGCTCTCCCCCTGCTCAGTCTGGAAGGAGGGAGCCCCCAGCAGCTGCACTGGAGGACAAGGGGGGAGGCGCAGCCCCACAGCCAGCCCGGACTTGGGGACCCCACACTCACAATCCAAAGGGAAGCCAAGAAAACCCTCGGCTGACAGTCCATGCAGAAAGAGGCAGAGAGGATCTGCAGGTAACCCCCCCTAATCTGGCCAGATCCTCTCCTCAGGCCCCCTCCCCTTGATGAGGGGATTTCCATAGGGATCTCTCAGCTTTACAGGAGAAAACGGCATTTTCCATCCTTGAAACCCATGTCTCTCTCGCTCGAAGAGCCCCTTCCAATCCCCCCTCAGCCCCCAGTGGGAAGGCATCTCCTGCTTTCTTTCTGTGGCTCGGGATCCCAGTTTTCCTTGCAAAACAGCCCCTGATGAAGATCCCAGAACAAAGTTTGGCCAATTCTGCTCCATTTTCCGCTCCTTTCCTTGGACAATTTCAACATCTGCCCATCATTTCAAAGCATAACAATCAATACTTTCAGCAGAAAAAAAATATACAAAGTAACATTTGGGGGGGGAAATTGCCAATATAAAAATGCGAACATAGAAGTGGAGTCACGATGAACGTTTTTTCCCTCAGAAATTTGCATATCTCGACTGTGGAATAGGAAGCGCTGCTAAAACAAGGGTCGTTTTTCTAATGGTTTTTCTTCATTATTTCTTTATTATTATTTTATCATGGTGTAAAATAGAAAAAAATAAAGCAAGTGAGGAAATGAGAAGGGGAAGGAAAGGGGAGGAGAAATGTGGGAGAAAGGAGGAGCCAGCTCTGCAGGCACATTGGGAAAGTAGAGCAAAGCCACTCTGGCTTTGCTCTATTTTTCAAACGTGCCACCACTGCCATGTTCTAGAAGCCGGTCCCGCAGGTCCACCCCATCGAGCCTGCTGCACCAGAGGGACCTGCCCAAGCAAGTCCAAGCGGAGCGGTGCACCAAGTCAATGGGGTGAGCCTGAGAGAGGGAACGAGAGAGAGAGAAAAGAAAGAGAGGAGGAAGAAAAGAAAAAGGGAAAGAAAGAAAAAGGGACAAAGAAAGAGGGGGGAGGAAGGGAGAGAGAGAGAGAGAGACCTGATGCATCAGATTGAAATGAAGCCTAGTTTAGACTGAGGCCCTTTTCCACATTGAAACATCTTTGGCTTCTATTAAAGGTTTTGTGGATGAAACATGGTCAAGACTATCAGGAAGCTCTCACGTTTTGTTGAGGCTTTAAACAGGATCCATTGGACCAGACCTCCACCCTAAAAAAAAAAAAACTTTTCCCCAATGTATTACAGTGCCAATTCTGAAAAAACAAAACCAAAATGTACTGGTAAATTACAAGGAGCACACACACACACACACACTCCCTTCTAACCCTGCTGGAGTAGGTGATTGGACTAGAATAGATATCTCATTATCTTTCTCCTCCCTCCCTCCCTCCTTTATTTCTTTTTCTTTCTGTCCCTTCCTTCCATCCCCCCCTCTTTCTCTGTCTGTCCCTTTTTCTTTCTTTCCCTTTTCTCTTTCTTTTCTTCCTTCTCTCTTTCTCTCTTTCTTTTCTCTCTCTCTCTCTTTCTCTCTCTCTCAGACTCACCCCATTGACTTGGTGCACCGCTCCACTTGGACTTGCTTGGGCAGGTCCCTCCGGTGCAGTGGGGTCAATGGGGTGGACCTGCGGGACTAGCACTTAGAACACGGCAGTGGCGGCACATTTGAAAAGTAGAGCAAAGCCAGAGGTCAGTAATTTTTGCTGCAAAGAATCGCAAAAGCTTCTGGGCTGTGCACAAGAAGGGACACACATGTCAATGCAATTCAGCAACATAAAATAAATTCAAATAAAACAAATCAACAAGAATCAGCAAAGCATCTCTGATTAGACTCTATTCACTACTAGAATCTAATCAGAGATGCTTTGCCAATTCTAGTCCAATGACCTACTCCAGCAGGGTTAGAAGGGAGTGTGTATGTATGTGTGTGCATGGCTGTCAAAACTCCAAAAACAGGTCAAGTAGCTCTGGGGAGGCCAGTCATAAATTAGAACACTTGCTAAGCAACTGGCCATTAAGTGAGGACCACTTGTATTTGGTTTGCCAGTCACCTGGCCATGCCCACCCAGTCACATGACCACCAAACCACACCTACCTGGTCATGTGATCACCAAGCCAAGCCCAGCCAGCAAGCCACGCCAACCAGTCACATGACCAGCAAGCCAGGTCCTCGAATTAGGCCATGCCCACGGAAATTTGAATCCCACCCCTGGGTGGGGGGGCACCGAGGATGAGTTTGTAGCACTAAGGGGGCGGTGGACTGAAAAAGTTTGGGAACCACTGGGATACAGAATTTCCTTGCAAATAGCATTTAAATTTCTATAATCCACACATAAGCATAATGAGCCATCCTTCTCCCAGAACAGGACTGGGGTGGCAACCTTGGATCTCATTGGTTCGATTAACCCACACTTGAGGTTTTGTCTATAAATTGCCACAGTTCATCCAGTTCCTGGGGAGTCATAGCATAAAGTTTTGGCTTAGGTAGTTTGGCCCCTGGTAAAATCTCGATGGCGCAGTCTGTAGACCTATGGGGGGGAAGTTCATCTGAGGCCACTTCACTCAAAACATCCATCAAATCTCGGTATTCCCTGGGGACACCTGGTAGGGGTCCATTTGCCACAGTTATTGCTACCTCCTCACTCTGCAATATTCCAGTCTGGTGGGGTTACTCACTCCGGACTTATTCATTATTAGGGAATTGGAGGGGCCCCTCTGTCCAGTCCACTTTGGGTTCCACTTCTTTAACCAGATCAGTTCCAGAACTAGGGGCCAGTCCATCCCTGGTGTCCCAATGAAGGCAGTTGTTTTGGAGTGATTTGCTATCACTAGTTTGAGTAGTTTGGTGGCAAACAGCCAGGGCACCCACTGCAATGGACCCATCAAGTTAGCAGAATGAAAATGGAGTTTTTACTGGCCTTAGTTGAATGCCCAGTTTCCTGGCCAGAGTTGGGTTTATTAGGCTTCTTGTGCACCCCAAATCCAGCAATGCTTTAAGTCTCACTTTTCTATCTGTCAGTGGAATTTACAGTTGTATAGGAATTGTAAGGGGTTGACAACCACACTTACCAGAGGGTCTTCATAGTCATTTTCTGACTGATTGGGTTTCTCCAACAGAGAGGTCAGAGTTCTTTGCGCTGTAATTAATTCTGGTGGGAACTCAACGATCACAGGGTCTTTAGGGTGGTGTCTCTGGAATGCAGTGGTGGCTTTGAGGGTTTCCCTCCGACCTGCTTCTTTCCTTTCTGGGTGGACATCCTCACATGGCACTCATTTGCACAGTGGCCTTCCTTCCCTCAGTTGAAGCAGACAATTGAGCGTGGTGGGTCAGAGCCAGGTTTAGTTTCCTCCTTTCTCCCTTCTGGTGGGGATCTCTTCCAGGAGCAGTTTGCATGGTACTAGTTTCAAGTTTGATTGATTTCAGTTTCTTCAACCAGGACACACCAGCCATGCAGGCAGACTGGGGCTCCATGGGAGATGCAGGTGTTGTACAGGTCATCATTTAAGCCATCTTTGAACCAACTCATGAGTATTTCCTCTGGCCAATCTATGTGGCAAGTCAGGTCATGAAACTCTTCAATGTACTTGGTGACTGGACAGCACCCTGTCTGATGTGTCTTATGTTGTCTCTAGTCTTGTGGTCAGCTAGGGAGTCCTCAAATCTCTATCTCAGGGCTGTCATGAAGTGATTAAATTTGCAGAGCTCCAGTACATCTGAATTATGAAGGCTTACCATCCAACCTACAGCTGATCCTTCTAGAGGCAGTTTGACAAACCCGACTTTGGTCCCTTCAGTAGGGAGGTCCCTCCCATAATCCTGTATGTAGGTCAGTACGTGTGGGAGGAAAAATTCCCATTGCTGGGGATTCCCATCAAATTTGATGCCAAGGGGGGCACCTTCCATTCTAAGGGCTGAAGCCTCCTCTTTCTGAGTCCCAGGCCTTACTTTGCAATTGAGATGTATTCGGGGCTGATCTTCAATGGTGGCAATGGGTTTGCCTGTAGCCCCTGCAATTTCAGTAGATGTCCCTGGGGTTGGGGATCCCCTTCATTCATAGGTAGCATTCTTTTGCACTCCTACCTTGCCCATTGCACAAGTCAGAGTGCCCTGGATCCACATGCTATAGATGGCCTTTCTCATGAGGTTCATGGCTTCCATCAGGAGTTGGTTGGGCCAATCTGGGGCTTCTTCCAGTTCATTGTTGTCATAGAGATCTTCCATCTCCTGCTTCCAGCCAGGTCGGCAGCTTCCATGAGTGAGGATGAAATTCTTGGCCCTGTGTTTCCAGCCTTCCTTCTTTCTGATGTTGATGAACCATCTATGCTTGGCAGTGGTGCTTGAGATCCAGGCATTGAGGCCCTTCTCTGCTTGAACCTTGGGGTGGGGTTCTCCCCCAGCATTCAGCCTCTTTGTGTTCACTTCCCTGGACAGACATGAGTGTCCCCACAGTAGGGTTGTTGCCTCTCCAGGTTGACCAGTTTGCAGTTCCTGCCTAATGTAAGGTCTTGCCTCTACCAATCTTCCCAAGAAAGCAGGACTCTTGAAACTGAAGTTGTTCCAAAAGGAGCAACTTCAGTTTTATTGAAAGGCTTGTGATAGCAAGAGGTCTAGGCAGGAACTAAATTTTCCCACTTAAAAACAGCAATTTAAACAAAACCCCTCCCACATCACAGCAATGCAGGAAACAGAAACAGACGATTCATATAGTGATCTCTCCAATCCTTTCCCCTCCCACTAGAATGCCAGCATCCCAATAAAAATATATGGGACCTGACAGGATTACAAATATTATTGACTTTGAAGAAACATCTTATTTCTGAATGAATTGGACTTTTATGTTTTTTCTTTGATGCCCAGACTCTTGGATTTCTGTTTCTTAACTGAGGAATCCAGCACTGTTCAAAGACATTTCCACTGTCATGTGTCCAGCATCACTATGCACTGAGGCTCACAGAATGCTGTTACCTTCCTCCTGAAGAGGTACCTATTTTTCTACTCCCACTTGCATACTTTCGAACTGCAAGGTGCGCAAGAGCTGGGGTAAGTAACAGAAGCTTGCCCCATCACTTGGCACTCAGGTCTCAAACCCAGGCTGTCAGTTTTACACGTGACAAACTCAGTGACTTTAACTGCTGAATCATCACACTCCCTATATGGATCTAGTTATACTGTAATCAACAATTTGTCCCATGTGGAGGGCAGGATGGTAGGCTTTTGGCTTTATTTTAGGGATTATCTTGGTCAAGATTGCAGCTGGTATTTTTCTCATATTGTCCAAAATCAAACTTCTATCAAAAAACACCCCCTCCCAAAATTATCCATTGGGTTAACATTATACAATAGTTAAATATATTTGATGAAGAGATTTTGACATTAATAAAAGTGAAACACAGGCTTGATATCATAAAGTCTCAAAATAAATACAAAAAGGATACAAACCTGAAAAAAACCAGCATTCACAGAAATATTTCTACAAGAAAAAAAAGTTTCTGAGTAAAAAGAAAACCACATCTCCTGCAACTTCCATAAATAATTCACTGCCAGCTTGTAAACAATAGAGATGCACAGTATGAATGCCAAAGAGGGTCTTTATATGTCATAAAGCCACTCAAAAGTGCACTTGCTGCAGCAAAGCTGACTACGAGCTTTGATGTGCAGGAAAAGAAACTGCTAAGCTGAGGTCATCACTTAGTAGAAAACCATTTCCCTCATACAGAGAAGCAGACTCACTGCTGTGCTTCTGAGACAGAAAGAATGGGTTTAAGAAACAAAGACTGCATAATATGGGCTTTGAAGGGGGAAAGAAACCTTGTGCACACCTTGAGAATGACCTGAAGTGGGCACAAAATAAATGACTTAGCTTGGAATAGCCAGAAGAATTTGACATGCCTCAGTGGCAAGGTTCAGAATTGGGGCTATTTATACTTTTACTAAGCAACTGATAAAACGCTTCCCTTTTCTTTAACTGAACCATTTCCACAGAAACTTGAAGCTCCCTTTACCAACTATCATGGATAAAAATGGATTTGGAGATATAGATGATACAGAAACAGAAACTTAGGACATTAGAAACAAACTGCTAATCTCCCATGTTGGTCCCAGCTGTTTCTTAAGTGAACTTCAACTTCAGATTGCAGTAGATTGCCAGTGAAGCAGGACTGGTGCTCAGTTTTGACCAGTGTTTCTCAACCTTGGCAGGTTTAAGAGAGATGGACTTCAACTCCCAGAATTTCTCAGCCAGCATGCTGAAGTCTACTCCTCTTAAACCTGCCATAGTTGAGAAACATTGGTTTAGACTATTATAGTCAGTAGAAGGCTCCAAATAATTTAACAATTAGTTCGTTCTAAAGACCGGGTGGGTGTTGCTGGGGTGTGTGTGTGTCATGTGACTGACTGGGCATGGTTAATTCAATGTCACTCATGACAAGGTGGGGCGACACAGGCGGGCTGAAGTGGCAATGACCAGAGCCTTAGAATTACCTTTGTGCAGCAACAGCAACGGTGATTCTCCAACAGCTCATCTCTTGCTGGGTCTTGCTGCCCAACAATCAGAATTTTTAAAAAGGTTTTTGCAGCAGGAAATGGCAGGTATCTACTTCCAGCCTTAGTTGGTGCAGCTGGGCACACAACCCCACCCCAAGACACTGGCCTGCAGCTGCTGCCACATTTTGTCAATGCGAGAAGCCTGCAGCTGCAACAGCTTTTTTTCAGTGTGAGAAGCCTGCAGCCACCACTTTTTTTCAGTGCAAGAAACCTGTAGCCACTGTTTTTTGCCAGCCAGAACCAAGCTGGGAGTGGTGGCTGGAGGCTTCTCACACTGGCAAAGACTGGTGGCTGCAGGCTTCTCATGCCAGCAAAGAGTTGTGTCTGCAGGCTTCTTACACTGGCAAAGAGTGGCGGCTGCAGGCTTCTTGCGCCAGCAAAGAGGTGGCAACTGCAGCAGTGGTGGGATTTAAATTTTTTTACTACCGGTTCTGTGGGCGTGGCTTGGTGGGCATGGCAGGGGAAGGATATTGTAACATCTCCAGTCAGAGGTGGTATTTGCCGGTTCTCCAAACTACTCAAAATTTCCACTACCGGTTCTCTAGAACTGATCAGAACCTGCTGAATACCACCTCTGAGCTGCAGGATTATCACACTGTTTTTTGCAAGTGTGAAGGGCCTGCAGAAGCAGCCCCTTTGCCAGCCAGAACTGAGCCAGGAGTGCTGGCTGGAGGGTTATCATGCTGGCAAAGACTGGCATCTGGAGGATTCTCATGCTGGCAAAGAGGTGGTGGATGCAGGCTTCTTAGTGTGTGGGGGGACATGGCTAGGCTCAGCCACCTTTTAGGACCTGCTGTGGCTGCTGCCTGCTCGATCTTCACTCTGTCTTGGGCCCACATCCAGCCTGCAACAAGGCCAGTGGATGGGTGAGCAGCAGTGGTGGTAATCAGCTGGCTCGCACCGGTTCAGGTGAACTGGTAGTGACAATTTGGCATGGGTCGCTAAACTGGGAGTGATTTCTGGCTGGTCACACCCCTGACCAGGTCACCCGGTACTGCTTGCTTGCCCTGCCCACCCAATGCTTGCTCACCCCACCTGCCCACCCGCCACCTCGCCCAGTCACTCCTCACCTCTTATGTGGCACACTGGGTCCTTGTGGCTTGCCTTTAATTCCTTCCCACATGGTGCCTGTGCCCCAACTGAGCAGCCCAGAACTGCCTGCTCACAGGTAAGCCTGCAAGTTGTGCTAAGCCCCCCTGTTTCTGGATCTTGCCAGTTAATTAGTATTCCCTTTAGTATCAATGATCTAAAGTTTACATCTCTTTTAATCAATTTCGCAGTCAGAAAGTGATATTGCTTTCCCAGCTCTCGTATCCTTCTAGGGATCTGCTTCAAGACCACAACTTCTTTCCCTCTGTATTGCAGTGGTTCTCTTACCTTTTTAAGTATTTCATCTCTTCTTGTTTTTTTAAAGATCTAACACGTACTTCTCTTGGTAGTTTATGTCTTCTCACATCATATTTAGTTTGATTGTTTCATCTATTTCTGCACCCATTTTCCAATGTCTTCCAATGTTTAAAGTGCTTGCCAAGAACTCTTATCTGGGAGATTTTCCTCTTTATCCTCTTCTATATTCTGGAATCTTAAAAAGTAGGCCACCTTTTCCATCTTCAACGTTATAACTCTGTCCTCTAGATCTTTATTGGCTTCTGTTAGTTTTTTTATTTATCTTATTTATTTTTTCTCAGCTTCTTCTGATTTCTCCTCTATTTTTTGGTTTCTTTGTTCATTTTTTGTTATCATCTGCTGAAAGTTCCCTAGTCTCTTGTCCATGTTATGAATCTGTTTCTTCATTTCCCCTAAATCTCCCTTCATTTCTCCCAAATCACTCTTCATCTCATTGTGGTTCTTTGCCATGGCGTTCTGAATAGGCAGGAGTACCATTTGTATTTCTTTTTGGGATGTATTCACCTTTTCTTGTTGAAATATAGTATCCATTGTTCTTTGATGTGATGGGTATTGGTGGTGCAGAAGCTGCTTTTCTGCCAGTTCTAATTACGCTCAGAACACTTGTCACTATCCCTTTTGTCTCTATTCTTATCCTCTAAATATACTCATATACCATAACTGCTAATGTCAAATCTCTCAAATGCAAAAAAGACAGCAATCCCAAATAACTGACACAGGAGTAGCACCCATGGACTTTATAGTTGAACTCTCAGAAAGTGGAGGCAATACAGTAGTTTGGACTGTGATTGGCTTATTCTCTAAGCAAGCCCATTTCACCACTTGCTCCAGATTACCTTCAGCTAAAAACTGGCTAAGATCTTCATGAAGTAAATATACCAGCTTCAAGGAGTGCCATAGCGAATAATATCAGACAGAGGCGTCTAATTCACAACAAAGTTCTGGAGGGAATTCTTGAAATCTTTTGGATCATCCCAAGGACTTAGCTCTGCTTTTCATTCAGCTATGAATGGAGCCGCTGAATGTTCAAACACTATGGTGGAATAATATCCCAGATGTTATGTGGATTACCAGCAAGAGAACTGGGCGGACTTATTACCATTTGCAGAAGGGACTTATAACAATGCAGTAGCACTGGATTGATTTCTTTTCAGATCACGAGTGGCATGGAATTCGTTCCCATGCCAGAATTGCCCATAGAACCACCCTCCTCCATGTCTTTAACAGAATGGATGGATTCATTAAAAATGGGTTGGGAGACTACAAAAAAGGCTCTAGTGGAAGCAGCTGAGGAGTATAAAAAGCAGGCTGATAAACACAGTTCTCCTCAGCCTCCATTCCAGGTGGAAGACTGAGTTTATTTGTCAACCAAATACCTTAAGTTGAGACTTCCTAGTAGAAAATTAGGACCAAAGTTTCTAGGACCATTCCCCATAGTGAAAGTGATAAATTCAGTAACTATCCAACTTAACCTCCCTCGAATGTTAGGGAAAATACATCCTGTCTTTCACAGTAGTTTGTTAAAGCCGGCTGTCAGCTCAAGGTTTAGACCTCAGAAAGCTGCTCCCCCCAAACCAGTTGTAATACAAGGGAAAACCCATTATGAAGTTTTAAAAAATTCTGGATTCTATGTTGTATAGAGGCCGGCTACAGTGTTTAGTACATTGGAAAGGGTACCCTTTGTCTGAAGCTACCTGGGTAAAGAGTTGGGATGTCAAAGCGGATAAGTTGGTAAAACAGTTTCATTATAAATTCCTGGACAAGCCAAAAGGTTCACTTTGTGTTGCCCAGGGGTGGGATTCAAAAATTGCAGCAACCGGTTCACTGCCCAGTTGCCAGATTGGCATGGCCATGGTGGGCATGGCCTACCAGAACATACTGATTCCAGCTTCCGGTCAGCCTCCAGAAGCCAGGGGAGGCCATTTTCACCCTCCCAAGGGTCTGGAGGTTTCTCCCAGGCCTCTGGGATGGCAAAAACAGCTTCCCCCGGGCTCTGCAGGCCCATTTCAGTTTTTCAGTTTTTCCAAGAGGGCCATTTTTTGCCCTCCCAAGGGTCCAGAAACCTCTGGGAGGGTGAAAATATTAAAAATTAAAACATATAGGCTGGGTAGAATGATATGCTACATATAACTAATTTACTGCTGCATAGTATCGATCACAAACTTTTAACTATTATGAACAATTATAGGCTAACTATTTAAACATGCCTAAACTGTCCATATATCATTGACATTAAGAGAATTATAACCACACTTACTTCTGTGGAAAATATTTTGAGTTTAAGTCTTGCTTACCAAAGGACTAGTTGTTGTGGTTCACTGGCAGCAGGTGTAGACGGCTGAGGTCTCAGAGAGTGAGGACTCAGATGAGGGGCCTGCATGTGATGCAGGGATGGGGCAGGACCATCAGGGAGTGGAATGCTGCCTTTGGAGATTGTGGAGGCTGACAG
The DNA here is from genome assembly GCA_009733165.1 of Naja naja. Classification (NCBI taxonomy): domain Eukaryota; kingdom Metazoa; phylum Chordata; class Lepidosauria; order Squamata; family Elapidae; genus Naja; species Naja naja. The sequence goes on along the minus strand of CM019153.1, from coordinate 2,491,824 downwards.
CAGTGATGAAGAGGTCCCCAAGGAGCCTGTGCCCAGTGTGTGTGCACACAGGGCTGCTCGAAGGAAAGAGCAGCTGCAGCAGCATGGGTGACTCAGGAGTAAGGCTGCAAGGTAATGGCCCCTCCCTTAAGAGATAAAAGCCAGCTGAGCAACCAGAGTTCTTTGCAGAAAGCAAAGAAGTTTTTGCACTCAAGCTTTGTGAACATTCAGAATATCTTGGTTAGTGTTTGGAGACTCTTTGTGTTTGAAATATTTCTTAGTAACTTTATCTAGTGTTCTTAGCAGCCTTGCACAACCTTGACAAGGCTCGTTCTTATCAGCGACAATTAGTTTGAAACAGTCTTTTAACCGTGAAGGAACGGAATTTGTAACGAATCCTTAAAAGGTTTTTCTGTTACCTCTGTTTCGTGTTTGTCTCCTTGGAACAAGGTTTGGGTCAGAACACTAGTATGTTCCTGATATCAATTGGAAAATTAATTCTGCACCAAGTGAGAAATCAAATAGGTTCCTAACCAACCTAGCTGACAGCTTTGTTGTCTCATCGGGCTGAACTGCAAGGTCCTTGTTAATTGGCTGCCTTGATGAAAGCAGCAGCAGATATGCCAGATGAGCAGGTGAAATGAAGAGGACTGGGCGGGGCAGGGCTAGCCAGAATTTTTGCCACTGGTTTGCCTGAACCGGGCTATCCTGGTTGAATTCCACCACTGATAATAGCTCTCACTGCATTATATTTTGAATAGTATTCAGGAATATGCTTCCACTTTCCATTCATTTATCAAATAGCCTTTAAAATTGACAACCCTAATTTTATTTCATAGAAGCTTTCCTATTTCATTATACTTGTCTTGAGGTAGCTTCATTTAATGACACCATTTCTAATATACCCATTTTTGCTGGACTAAAGAGGCTCCGACATGCATAACATTTTCTTATTAAGAAGTTCCTCCAGACTCTTAACTTTCGGGTTGCCCTTTCAAGTACTTTCCCTTCGTCTTTTTGTTGGAACATAAAGAAGGATCGCATCCAGGGAATTAAATGTCTTCCTCTGCACATTTCATATAATTATACAGCTCTTGGGATTTTTTTTTCCTGCTTCCAATAATTTAATTTGTCTGAGGAAGGCTATGACAAGAGCTATCAGTTGGATTGTGAAGATAAGGAGGAAAGGATAAGGTTCAATGAGGCTTTGCACACAGAGTGATTAGAGAGATCAATCAGATCTCATAGCCTGGTGTGATCCTGAATACTTTTGAAAATGAGAAGCCTCACCTTAATTTTAGTAAATGTTCTGAATATCTGTTCAGAATGGACTGTTTTCCCCCTTTTCTTCCCTACTAAATCTGTAACACACAATAGTGATAATTTTAACTAGGACTACTGTATTTAAGTATATGTACAAACAAGTTAATTGTAGTCAACTTTTATATCATGTCTTAATTAGTTCAGCCATGACTTATAAAGCAAAGTGGGTGAATTCATACAGGCCCAAATCTAACAAGCTACTCTGTCACTTAGGATGAAAAAGGCAATAGCTCTTTCCAATATGCCTTCCCAAAGCTACTGAGTTATCCAATACTGAAGGAGGAATATTAGGCCATATATTTAAATCTTACCTGTTACGAAAGGTAGTATTTCAAAAAATAAAGGGAATGGAAATAAAAAAAGAGAAATAGAAGCTACAGTCATTTGCAGATGACTTGGTCTTTAAATTAGAAGACCCTAGAAACTGGACTGAAGTTAATTAAAAAGATAGAAGAATATGGGGAAGTTGCAGAATTGAAAAAAAAGACAAGACAAAAATTTTAGTTAAAAACCTCACAAATACACAAAAAAGAACATTGATGGGAAGGAATTGATATACAGATAGTCAAAAAAGTGAAGTACCTAGGAATACAACTAACAGCAAAATGTGCAACGATTAAAGAGGACAATTATATGAAACTGATGCAACAAACCAAACTAGATTTGGAGAAGTGGAAAGATCTGCAATTGTCATTAACAGGAAGAATAGTTACTATAAAATGATTATTTTACCAATTCTATTACATTTATTCCAAACAATTCCAATAAAATTGGGAGGAAAATATTTTGAAGAACTAAATAAAATAATATTAAGATATATTTGGCTAGGGGAAAAAAAGCAAGAATTGGCTTGAAAATGCTGCAAGACTCCAAAAAATGGGGGGCTTTGGGGTGCCAGATTGGGAATTGTATTATCAGGCCTTGGTACTTACATGGATGAAAGAATGGATTAATTTGAGGCATAAAAGACTATTAAATTTAGAAGGACATGACCTTCAATTAGGATGGCATGCCCTTTTATGGTATGGGAAGAATAAGATACATAGTTACTTTCAAAGACATTATGTTAGAAATGCATTGTTATCAATATGGCTTAAAATTAAAGAACAACATACTTGAAAATACCAGTCCGGTTTTCCACAATGGAAGCATTGATACATCCTAAAGTTATTAATATGGAAAAAATGTAAGCTATAAAGATATTCTGAATGAAAAAGGGGAGCTAAAAACCAAGCAGGAACTTAGTAGTCCAGGGATGGACATTGCATGGTTATCAGCCCCAGATCCATCTTGAATCAGATTTGGGGCCGCCACAAGGGAGAATGGGTAACTGTGGGAACAAAAGTGAAGTGAGAAGGGAGGATAGGCACAACAACATTCTTTCTCCAGAGCTCAAGGTTGAGTCGCTAGAATTGGAGGGGAGTGACTGGACTTGGCGGGAGTTCAGAATGGAGGTGGATTGGAGAGTGTGACTTTTTTTCCAAAAGTTTTTTATTTTTTAAATGTTATGCATCTTTTCACATGAGCAACATGTTTCCAGGTTATAACACTTGTACATAGTCATATTTTCATTTCCATTAATCTTATATAATATTAACTTGTATCATTATCCATTTCACTCATCTTTAAATAAATTTGCATTTCATATTTCAGTTCATTAATTCAATATCAATATCATTTCATCCACACATAAGTTTTCACATCTTTATACCCTATTATTTCCATTTTCAGCTTACCACCTATTTTATTTTACATTGCACATCATTATTATCCTTAGTTTTCTCTAAGCCGATATATAATAAACAATCTAAGAAGAGTTGAAATATAGATAAAACCAATATGTTTAGGATCCACATAATATTTCCCATTCCCCTACTTTAATCATAATAGAATATTCTCATTATACAATTATAATATCCATTAAATATCAACTGTATACAAATTCAACTGTATATATCCCCTCCAATAAATCACTAAGATATCTTCTTAATATCTCTCATTTTATCTTCACTTTACTTATAATCATTGATAATCATATCTCTTTTTAAAAAAAATCATTCCATTCCCTTGTTTTGATCCTCCAAAAAAGAAAAGGGTTCATAACAACATATTTTATATACAGTTAATATTCATATGTATATGTAATTACACATTCCTAAGATATTTCCCTACAAATTTTAAATTAAACACCTATATATGTTCCATGTGGTATCCCCCTTATAGAATCCCTAACCCTTATCTCTAAATTTTTCAGCTTTATTATTTATTTTAATTTTAGCCAACTTTCCCTTTTCTAAATTTCCCTGGTCTTCCTTCTTTCCTTCTAACATTTCACCCATCTTCTCTCCCCAGCTTTCCTGTTCTCTTTTTTGAAGTTTCTTCTTGTATAATTTCTTCTTCTTCTTCTTTTGTTTAATCCTGGGAGCATTTTCTCTTTTATTTATTAAGTCAGTCATCAAACTATAGTTTTAATTCTTTTAGTGTCTTTTGGCAATGTCTCTTGTTCTCCATGTCTGTCTGAGCCTCTTTCTTCTTCCTTTAACTCCGCCTCACTGGAATTTCTTTGTTCTTCAACCATCACCATTATTTTCTTTTCCAATATTTCCAATAATTCCCTTCTATCTTTCAACATTCCGTTTACCATTTGTAATTCCAACTTAAAGTCTTTGCTTATTTCTTCCATTTTTAATAAATTATTAATATTGAAAGTCTTTTTTTGCAATCCTTGCCAAAAGTCTCCTTTTATCTTTATTTCTTTTGTTAATCCTTCTGTCTCTTTGTCACAATCAACATCCAACAGTCCCAGGAAATTTTATTTGTATATCCTCTTGGTAGAATTTCTTCCCCTTTTTTCAAAATTTCCAGGGTTCTTATTATTTTATTTGTCTTTTCTTTCATAACAGTTATAAGTCCAGTAATTTTACATATAATTTTGTAGGAAAAAAAGTCTTTGACTATTAGATGGTGCTCTGTATCACTTTCCACTTTTAAAGTTCTTCTCTTTTCTCTTTTAGTTATATTAAACAATAATTTCCAACCATTTCCACAATTAATTTTCTTAATATTAACCAATTCCAGGCAAGTCCAGCATTTAATCCAATGCCTAATTGATGCCAATTTATATCATTGAAAGTTTAGTCACTAGCTTCATTATAGCTTTTTATGAACCAATTTTGTTTACCTTGTATTGTCCTCTTTTTTTTCTGTTCACCACTGTTTTACTCAAAACAATCAAGTTCTTTTATCTGGTTGCATGTCACTCACCACTTCACCACTCCAACACAAAACTTAAATCCCAGCAGATTTCCGTCTTCAGGGCAGCCATTTTAGGCTGCCGTTTCTCCCTGTCTTCCAAGGGAGTAATACCTAGCCAGGGAGGGGAGATGTGGCTCCCCTCAACCCAGCTGGTGGTCTCCCCCTCTTCGACCACCCTCTGAGGTGGGTCAGGATGACACCGGTCTCGTAGGGACCCTTCCGACAAGGGAAACACGGACCCGAGCCATGCACAATTGCAGTCTCTGACCATTGTCAATGGAAGTGCCACTGGAAGTCTGGAGAGTGTGACTTGAGGGTCATCAGTAAGGGGCTGGGTGTGAGTTTTAGTGTAGCAAGGGAATATGCAGGAATTCAGATTTGGGTTTTCCCCAGATGTTCCAATATGACTTTTCTAATAAATTCTGACTTGGTTGGACTTTGTCTCTGAGTGCTGAATTTGGGATGAAGAGTTTGGTTGGAATGCTGACATTAACCCAAATCCCCTAAAAGAAAATCACAGCACCTTTTGTAAGAGTGGGGTCCTGAGCCTTGAAATGTTTCCCCAAAACACTGTGTCATGCCCCTGTCAGAAACTGATTCTGAGGGGGAGGCCAAGCAGCTGACCGAGAGTGGGACTTGTCTTACTTATGTGACTGTGCTGCCTTTGTGCTATGCCCCAGGTCATCACATTTTTTAAAAATTACATTTATATGCTGCCCTTCTCCGGAGACTCAGGGCGGCTTACAATTTTTGGGATAGAACCCAGTGTGCTCAGCAATAGCCTTCATTCCATTGTATAAGCCTGCTTATTACTAAGCGGCATTTTTACAAAGTCAGCTAATTGTCCCCAACATTCTTGGGTCCTCAATTTACCTACCCCGAGAGGATGGAAGGCTGAGTCAACCTTGAGCCTGGTGGGATTCAAGCCTACAGCAGTTGTAGGCAGCTGGAACTTAAGTGCAGGCAATCAACAGCCTGAGCCACCAAGGCTCTTTGCTTCCCACCACCGCTTCAACTTGCTTCTGTTTTACTGGGGTGACCATGGATCAGCTCAGAGCAGACAATGGTGGACTCAGGGGCCATGGCCAATTTCATGGACACTCATTTTGTCATGCAGTGATCCATTCCCCAGCAGCAGGTGTCACCGCTGGTATTAGTGGAGATGATTGATGGTCAGCTTATCCTACACAGACGGAATGCATGCCTGAGGCTTGGGAATCACTGTAATCAAAAAGATTCATGAATGCGCTGAAATGGAGAGTTTAACTAAGATACTAAAAAACAAACAAGATAGTGAATACTAAGAAATATGGAACATATGATACAGGTGGATAAAGGAAATGTAATCTATGATATCCTGATGAGATAAGAAAGAGTTAGACATGTAACTGATAGTGATGATATAGAGAAATTAAACTATTAAAAGAATGAAGAAGTTACTTTGACAAGGTAGATCACGGTAAACTATAGGAGGAAGATTTTAACCAATGCTCAAATAGGTTGTAAAATGTATATATGTGCATATATATTTGTGTTGTTTTGTCTCTGTGTGTTTTAAATTTTTTGTTGAATAAAATTTAATAAAAGAAAAAAGAAAAAGAAAGGGAAATTGATTGTTGCAATTGTGATGTAATCTACCCAATCTAGCTGATTTATTAGTAATATTGACAGTTATATTTATTTATTTATTTATTAATTCGACTTATATGCCGCTCCCTCTCCAAAAGGACTCGGGGCGGCTTACAAAATAAAAACACACAACAATAAATTAGTTAAAAACAAATTAAACAATCAAGCCGAATTAACACTAAAATTGCAGAATTAAAACTCTAAAAAGACCACCCCACCCCAGGGTCACGGCCCGGATTGGTTAAACAACCAGGTCTTCAGGTCGCGACGGAAAGTGCGGAGGTCAGGGGCCAGGCGAAGCTCCAGGGGAAGTTGATTCCAGAGGTCCGGGGCCGCAACAGAGTAGGCCCGTCGTCGGGGGACCGCCAGCCGGCACTGTCCGGCTGACAGGACCCCAAGGAGCCCCTGTCTGTGAGATCGCAGAGGCGGTTGGTGTTTGATGTCGGCAGCAGTCGCTCCCTTAAATAATAGGGACCCATGTCGTGAAGGACTTTGTATGTTAAAGTTAGAACCTTGAACCTCACCCGGAGCGCAACCGGCAACCAATGCAGGCCACGCATTGGTATTCTTACCAGTTATATAGAAAAATAAGGGAAACAATAATAATTTTAAGCATTCATTAATTAATAATTACAATTAATTTTTATATATTAATAGTTGTATTTACTGGGCTGACTACCTTAAATATTTAATTGATTTAATTTGTGGCTATTGCACTTTTGCTTATGTTTAAGAATATTTAAAATAAGGTCTGATAAGATATTTACTTAGATAAAACATCCCATAGACAAAGTACTTTACAGCATCTATATATATTTGGATTTAGGCAAAGTATTGGTAAATAAGACTCAGACTAGAGAGATAGGATAAAATATTGCTCATTAGGATTACTCTGAACTTATGCATAGAGACTCAGTAACAGATGTTAGGCTACACTTAAACTGTATATGTGATATAGAACTCAGATTTGAAATTATATTGGGTTAATATTTTCATTTATAAGAGACACCACCCTATTAAATATATATAGAGTTTAGATATCTAAGAGAGATAGATTAGTTAATTGGACTACTGATCAATTTCAATATATCGGACTTACTATTGACTGTTACCATTGAATGTTAATTTGGGATAATATAATTAATATATTACAACAACAAAAACAAATCTTAAAAGAAATGAAATCTACAACTACAACTCTGAAAACTGGAAGAAAGGCCATCCTGACGCTAACAAATACGACGGTAACATCTTTGTGCCCATGTAACAAAAGACAATTGAAGAAACAATACCATTGGAAAAACAAGCTACCACCTCGAATCGATCCTGCTCTCTACAAGAATCGATGTTGAAGCTGCAAGAAACAATGATGAAAAATCATAATGAGATGAGAGCAGATATAAATGAATTAAAAGAAGAGATGGGGAAACTAAAAGCAGAAATGAAAGCAGATATTTCTAAAGTAGAGGAGAAAGTTGGAATAATACAGCAGGCCTTGGAGAAAAATTAAGCAACAATAAAAGAGGTAGAGAAAAGGACAGAACAAACTGAAAGGAAATTGGAAAGGGTAGATGAACAACTAAAGAATGTGAGTAAAGAAATGGAGGACTCACTGGTCTACCTAGAGATGGACAAGGCTGCTACATATTTGAGATTCCAGAACATAGTGGAATCAAGAGAAGAAGAACTGGAACAGGTAATGGCAGAAATATTGGCGGGATTATTGGAAAAGGACAAAGACAACATCTTGAGAGAGTTTGATGAAGTTTACAGAGTTAGTACAAATGATGCGAGATGCCACAAATGCCCAAGAGGAGTCCATATACAATTTGCGAGAAGGACCGTCCAGGACATCATATACAAGATATCAAGAGAAGAATCAATCATGTATAAAGGTAAAGAAGTTTTGGTTCTCAAACAAATACCAAGAAGAGTAAGAGAACAAAGACGAGATTATAAATTTCTAGCGGCCCATCCAAATCAAAAAGGAATTGTATTTAAATGGCTAATCCCAGAGGGGATGTTAGTTTCGTGGGAGGAAAGGAGAATCAAAATAGACTCTATGGAAAAGGCCCAGGAATTTTATGAACGGTTGGTATGCCCGGAAGAACAGAGCAGTAAGGATGAATTGGAAATGAACTCCCAAGAAGATCAAGACCTACATAGGAACAGAGATGGAACTTTAGGAAATCAAGAAAATATTTAATCACAACAGGAGAGAGAAGGTAGGATACATCTTCAGGCACAAAGAGAAACCGGAGCAGTCACAAGACAAAGAGCAAAACATAACTAAATAATGGAAGAAGAAAAGAAAATATTATTAATCAACATAAATGGTCTAAACTCTATGACAAAAAGGAAAAGGACAATTAATCAAACAAAACGCTGACATAGTATGCCTACAAGAAACCCATATAAAGAAATCAGACCAAAAATATTTAAAATTAATTTATTTATTTATTTATTTATTTATTCGACTTATATGCCACCCCCTCTCCGAAAGGACTCGGGGCGGCTCACAGCTAAAATACAACAATAACAATAAATTACCTAAAAACATATTAAACAATTATAAGCGGAATTGTACATCTAAAATTTAGTTTAAAGTTTAACCCCCCCCCAGGGAGGGGTCACAGCCCGGATTGGTCAAACAACCAGGTCTTCAAATCATGCCTGAAATTCGGAAAGTTATTCACCGCACCGGCAGATACTGGGAAAAAGAAAGGGATCACAGTGTATGTTAAAGAGGATATGAAAGTAGATTTAATATGGTCGGATTCTGATGAAAGAATTCTGGTTTTGCAAATCTGAATCAATTCTATCCCAATTCTTTTAGTGGTAATTTATGCCCCGAATGGAGATCAAAAAGAGTTTTTTAAGCATCTATATGAAAAAATAGGATTGGAAAAAAGAAATATATGTATCATAGGGGACTTTAATGCAATTGTTGATTACCAAAAAGATCACAGTAATGGGGGGAGGAACAGGAAAAAAAAGAGCTACCAAAAATATGTATGGAAATGATGATGGAATTAAATTTGATTGATATATGGAGAAGGTTAAATCCTGAGAAAAAACAATTTACATTCTATTCAAATCCCCACCAAATATGGACACGAATTGACATAGCATGGATGAATGGGGAAACAGCAAATGAAATAAAAGACCTTATAGAATATTGAAGCTTCTTTATCTTTTAAACTCAGAGTTAATTTATCCATTTCAGCACAATTCATAACTTTTTGTATAACCAGTTTCTCTGCAGGTATATATGGCTGTTTCCAACATTGGGCAAAGGCAATTCTGGCAGCGGTCAATATATGTAATAATAAATATTTTGTGCTCTTTTCATATTTTTTTGAAGATCCCCAAAAGGAAGAGTTCTGGTTCTGGGTCTAATTGTTCATTGGTGATTTCCTGTAGCCAATTTTTTTATTTTAAGCCAATATTTTCAAGCCACTGGGCAAGACCACCACATATGATATGATTTTGTTAATTTATGATTTCTATTCCATATAGTCTCCCAGTCTGATAACTTTATGTTGTGACCAATATTTTGACCCCATGCGATCATACATCCTTTCACTACTTCTTCTAATTCTGCTTCCAGGAGATACTTGTAAATTTTGGTAGTATTTTTTTTGTCTGGGCCTAATAAAATTTTGTCTAATTTTTTTTTTTTAAATTACATTTATATGCCGCCCTTCTCCGAAGACTCAGGGCGGCTTACAATTTCTGGGATACAACCCAGTGTGCTCAGCAATAGCCTTCATTCCATTGTATATGCCTGCTTATTATTAAGCGGCATTTTTACAAGGTCAGCTAATTGCCCCCAACAATCTTGGGTCCTCAATTTACCTACCCCGAGAGGATGGAAGGCTGAGTCAACCTTGAGCCTGGTGGGATTCGAGCCTACAATAATTGTAGGCAGCTGGATCTTAAGAGCAGGCATTTAACAGCCTGAGCTGTTGTTGTGGTTTCAGGTATATTCTGTGTTCCTTTATGGCCTTTTTATATCGGTTTTGTATTTGAAAGTAAGCCCACCAATCTACCCGTAGCCCTTGTTCTTGGAGCTCCTTTATTGTTTTTAAATGTCCATGTATATCCAATAAGTCTTTATACTTTAACATTTTATTCAGATCTAAATTATTTGGGTGGGTCATCGCTTCCATTGTGGGTAGCCAGATTGGGATTTTTATATAGTGTTTCTTTTTAACTTTAATCCAGTTGTATATCAGCGAATCTCTAATCAAATGTCTATGGAAATATTTTTGTTTGGTGGGTCCTGTATCCCAAAGAAAGGCATGCCATCCTCTCTGAAAATCATGGCCTTCTATAGCTAATATTCTTTTATTCTTTAAGTTAATCCAATCTTTTAGCCAAACTAATGTTGCTGCACTATAATATAATTCCCAATTTGGTGATCCAAAGCCTCCTCTGCTCTTCATATCTTGTAATAGTTTCATTTTTATTCTGGGTTTTTTACCCTGCCAAATAAATTTTGCTGTCATTTTATTAAGATTATCAAAAAAAAGGTCTTTTCTAATTTAACTGGAATGCTTTGGAATAGATATAGAAATTTTGGTAATATAGACATTTTTATGGCTGCTATTCTTCCTAGTAATGACAATTGCATTTTTGTCCATAATTCTGTCTTTTTTTGTTTGTTGTAATAGCTTATTATAATTATTCTCCTTTATCGCCTACAGTGTGCTGTCAGCCATATTCCCAAATATTTAATTTTCCTTTGTTGTTTGAAGTCCAAGCACTCTTTCTAATTCTATTGTTTGTAGATCTGTTAAATTTTTTGCTATAAGTTTTGATTTCTGTCCATTAATTTTCAATCCTGCCACCATTCCATATCTTTCTAATTCCTTAATTAATATTTGTCCTTTTTCTATTGAGTCTTCAATAATAAAAGCCATATCGTCTGCAAATGCTTGCAGTTTGTATTCTTCATTCCTAGTTTTCAATCCTTTTATTTCAGAATTTTGCCTCACTCGTTCTAATAGTACTTCTAATGATAATATAAAGAGCAGAGGGGACAGCGGACAACCTTGTCGGACTCCTTTCTCTATATTTAAAGTTCGAGTATTTTCTCCATTTATTATGATATTTGCTTTTTGTATTGAATAAATTGTTGTTATAATATTCTCAAATTGGGTGCTGAAATTCATGTCATAAATTTGTTGAATCATAAATTGCCAATTGAGATTGTCAAAAGCCTTTTGAGCATCCAAGAAAACAAGGGCTACCTGTTTCTCCGGATGTTTCTTCTTCTGTTTCTTCTTCTGTTTCTTCTTCAAGCCCTTTCACTTTCAAGCACATTCGCATTCTCTCTTCTTCACTGCTGCTTTCCGGGCTCTGATTGGCTTGTTGCTTCCCTCAATGAGTCTCTTCGCAGTTCAGCAATCAAACACTGTCACAAATTCTCTGCACAAACCTCTTCATTAGCCATCACAGGCTGTCACTCACTCGATTCCTTTTGTGGGTGACAGTTTGGACTATGGGACCACCATTACAAGCCAGCGGTCTCTTGCTGTTAGCCTCTGCTGGGTTTCTCTTCATTGCAATGAGGGGTTGTCCTCCCCTCTCACTGCAGCCTGAGTCTCCCAACACCGGCATGGTTCTCTACGGGAACCGTGCACCCCGGAGGGTCATGCCAAACAGCAAAAAGTATTTAGAAGGACCAAAGATGGGCTTCTTCACCTCTGATCATCCTTACTTCATCACCAGAAGTCTCTTGTGTTGTTAAGTTATTATGTGCAAAGTTTCATGTTTATCATACTTTTCCTTCCAGAGATATAAAAGAAACTTTTTTTCGAGCTGCAATATTTTCAGGCCAACTTTGCTCCAAATTATCTAGATGGAGATTTCCCATGAGAATATTTTTATTATTTTGTTTAATAGAGCACAAAAAGTTGTACAAGATGGCCAAGTTTTGTTTCTCTCAACAAAATATTTCCAGATATATTATGTCTCAAAGTTGCTGAAACCTCAGAGTCATGCTGTAGAAGGCTGCAGTATGGGGTCAAACAAATTACTATATCTCCGCAAGTATTGCACCGGCAACTGTAACACTTCATCAATGTTCATTGGGGACATGTGTGCATCTTCACACAAAATTTAATCAAAATCCATGATGGTCGAGTGGGGCACTTTTCTGAAATCAGACCATTTGACATGGAATGACCCAAACATGAATGTATGTTATTTTGGATGCATAAATACCATGTTTTCATCAAATATTAGATAAGTATATGATGCAACTAGAAGTACAATTCTGAAAATTAAGATATATTAATTCATTCATATAAGATGAAGATTCTTGTATTATATGAGCCTTGGTGGCTCAGGCTGTTAAATGCCTGCTCTTAAGATCCAGCTGTCTACAATTACTCATTGATAGTGGTTACATTTCTACTCTTAATACACTCTTAGAAGGTGTACTTCTAGACAGATGATTTCTATTACTCTCATTCAAAAAAAGAAAAAAAGAAAACCACTTTGTACAGGAGTTCCAACTTCTGGTCTCAACAGTTTTCCAGTGACTTAAAAAAAAAGAGAGGAAGAAACAACAGGGAAACCTGGCATGATTGTGGAAGGTATCATTGCCTTGATAATTTTTATTGCACAAATGAACAGCAAGTTCTGCTTTAGTGTGAGCTATGTGCTGTGTGCCTAGACAGTTACGGAGGAGTTATTGTAGGTGAATGATTACAATCCTTCTAATGATTATTCAAAAAAAAAGAAAAAGAAAATTAAAGCAGTTTTTTCAAAGCAGTTTTTAAATGGACAATAATTAAGTCCAAGTAGCCAGAACTGAACTGCATTTCAGACCTGATTAAGAGATTAGCTATTATTGTGCTTGGATTATTATTATAGGAAGTTTGTTGATGTTTTACAGTCATGGGCCTTGGTGGCTCAGGCTGTTAATTGCCTGCACTTAAGTTCCAGCTGCCTACAACTGCTGTAGGCTCGAATCCCACCAGGCTCAAGGTTGACTCAGCCTTCCATCCTCTCGGGGTAGGTAAATTGAGGACCCAAGATTGTTGGGGGCAATTAGCTGACCTTGTAAAAATGCCGCTTAATAATAAGCAGGCATATACAATGGAATGAAGGCTATTGCTGAGCACACTGGGTTGTATCCCAAAAATTGTAAGCCGCCCTGAGTCTTCGGAGAAGGGCGGCATATAAATGTAATTAAAATAAAAAAAAATGTTGAGATAGTTTAGTCATAGCATCCTGAAATAGAAAAACAGATACATGATAGAATTAGCATCTTGGACATGAAGAACAGGAAAACTGATAAATGATGGCAGGCTGAGATGATAATAGCTTCAAAAAAGTCAGTAAGAAATTCAAAGTACAAAAACAGTACACCAAGTAGTGTATGTCCATGGAATGAGCAAGGATGATTTCCAAGAGTGAATTGGGGAGGTATAGTAAATAGTGTTTATTTCTTTATATTTCATGTTTCTTAACCAGCCATTCCCTCCCCTTTTATACTATTACTATAAAATTGTTTTAACTGTTTTCCCCTTAAGATAAGGAATATCCTTCCATAAGATATGCCTTTAATTTCTTTGCTTATTCTTTCATACTGTTTTTCTGCCATTCATACTCAGTTAGATATAATTTAAAAATAGACCACAAAATTTGTCAGCATTATATGCATATCAGTACAAACTTGCCCAAACACATGTTTGTTTTATAATGTCAAGGAAAAAACTGCCAGCACTGTGTTGTCATAGTTACCGCTCCACAGAAAATATAGAATAGCCGTAATGTTCACTGCTTTATACCTTATAACAATTGAGGTGCATGCTATGAACTATTTTTAGTGCTTTGTTTTCTTATGTACAGACCAGCTGTGCTCCATCCATACAATAAAATCACAGCATTTGTGTTAATGTAGCGATTTGAATAAAGCAAGCAAGATACTCAGTGACACATTTGAGGAAAATTAAAAATCTGAATATTAAGTATGAAAAAAAATCTTTTAAAAAATAAACATATCACATTAATTCCAAAATATCAGATTAAAAAAAATAAAAATACCACAAAGTAATAATTTTCATGTATATAGCAACTTAAAATTATTATTCAATGCATAAAGACTTTGATTGATATTTAAAAAACATATATCATTCTTAATTTTTTTGAAACAAGTTGAAGTACTTATATGAAAAATAAAGCATCATCTATAAACAAGGTCCTTAAAATCAATACCATTCTATAAGAACCAATTTTTATGGGCATATTAATGAAATTACATAGAAAGCACTGGATTCATTAGAAGTGCACCTGATTTTTAGCAGAGGTCCATAAATGGAAACAAACTGATGGGAAGTATGTATCAGTATGGGAAGGTGAAAGGTTACCAGTGGCCTCATAGCCCATTAGATTTGTATTATTATCCTTCTTCACTGCCAGCAAATAAGCAATGTGTGTAATTGAAATGTGATGGAGTAAATAAATTGTTATGATGATGGACTGGGACTAGAGGTTCATACCAGGGGTGGGATTCTACCTGGTCGGACTGGTTCTATAAAACCAGTTGTTATGATTCTGCGCAGTTCGGGGAACTGGCAAATCATGCCACTGGCTGGCCCCGCCCTTCCCCTCCCCGCCCAGTCACTCCTCACCTGGCATGCGCATCTTCCAACTTGCTTGCATTATGCCTTTGCCTAATTTTTGGCAAGTTGTTATTTTTCCTCCCCCCCGATCATCAGCTGTTCTGATTATCAGCTATGCCCAGAGATTTAGATTAGCTAGAAAGCAAGAAATTGTTGGATTTCTTGCTTTCTAGCTAATCTAAAAGCAGAGCTGAACCTGTCTTAGGACTGAAGCTTCTATTTTTCAGTGCAGACTCAGATAGCAGATTGTAGAAAGATAGATCTCTTAGTGAATCTGTGATTCTGTGAGCAACTCAATCTGCCTGCCTGCTTTGCCTGATTTTGGGTAAAAGTTGCTCTGTTTTTAATAAAAAATTCAATATTTATTTATTTATTTATTTATTTATTTATTTATTTATTTGTTTGTTTGTTTGTTTGACTTATATGCCGCCCCCTCTCCCAAAGGACTCGGGGCGGCTCACAACTAAAATACAGTACAACAATAAATTACTTAAAAATTATATTAAACAAGTTATAAGCCGAATAAGCAATTAAAACCCCCAAGTTAAAAGGAAAACCCCAAGAGTCAACATAGCCCAGATTTACATAAATATTTACAATATTTACATACAAGCCATGCCCAGCCAGTCACATGACCACCAAGCCATGCCCATAAATTAGGCCACGCCCACAGAACCGGTTGTTAAGAAATTTGAATCCCACCCCTGGTTCATACTGAATTCTCCCCTCTGTTATGGAAGGTTGCCAGAGCTTTGATCAAGTTATATGTACCTAAAGAGCAAGATCACTGGAAACATGTTACTCTTAGGAAAAAAACAACAACCAAGAGCAAAGCCCCTACTATCTGCCCTAGCCTACTCCAATGAAACCCCTCTGGAACTGAACAATTTCTTTCATAGCCTCCCCCTGGAAGAAAATGTACAGACACTCACAAAAGAGCATTCATCAATAGTTTCTGAAAAAGAGGCACAAACTAGCATTTCTGCGACAGGAATAAAAGTATTCCAGACTTTCATTGGGGGGGGGGCGGGAGGAAATATTGGTGATAGGAGATTCAATTCTTAGGGCAACAGAAACTAATCTGCAGACCAGGCAGTCAATCTAGGAAGGTATATATAGTCTCCCTGGAGCAAAAATCAAATATGTAATTGAGAAACTTACTAAAATAATTAATCCCATGGATTACTACTGGTAGCTATCAATCAAGTATCTTCTTAAAATGTATGTTGTTCCAAGTAGTGCAGTCTTTTGCAGCTCTGCTGGTCCTCCAGCAAGAAGCTGCAACTTCTTTATGTATTTTGCAAAATTATTGGACATGGTACCAAGTGCCCCAATTACATTGGGTATCACTGTTATATGTTTCAACCATAATTGTGTAGTTTCGACAGCCAGATCACGATATTTTGTGATTTTACCCCCAGTTCTTTTTCTTTGACTTTGGCATCTCCTGGTACAGCGATATCAACAAATTGTATGTTTTAATTTTTGATAACTTAAGTAGTTTGTCATAGAATTCTTCTTGATTCTTATTTGGTGCATATATCACCACTAATAATGTCCGTTTGCAATTCATTGATATTTCTACCACTAGCACCCTCCCATCATCATCTTGATAAATTTGTTTACCTTTTATTGTGTTTTTAATGTATAGTGCTACTCCTCTTTTACTTTGTTGTGCCAAGGAGGTGTATAACTTCCCATTTTTAGGATAATCCAACACTTTATCATGTTGATTTTTGAAGTGCATCTCCTGTAAACAAGTTAATTGTTAATTTCTCCAATTTATTAAAAATCATCTTTCTTTTTACTGCTAAATTCAGTCCATTTATATTAATTGATATTAATTTTATTTCCTCTTCCATATCTTTATTTATAAGGTTTTGTTGCTCTTGTTGCTCTTATCTCTCTTGCTTCCTTTGATTTTACTTCTCTTGTCTTTCTCTCTTCTTGTTCGCTTTCCTCTCCTCTTTGTCATCTATCCCTCTCTCCTGCAGTTTCCTTTCTATGTTTATTTATTTATTTATTTGATTTGTCAATCACTTACAAGATAATAGGCATAAGTATATACATAGTTATGAATACATGAAATGGATACATATAAGAAAAATAAAAATAAACAATAGGACAGGAATGGTAGGCACGTTGGTGCACTTCTGCACGTCCCCTACAGACCTCTTAGGAAAGGGGTGAGGTCAACAGTAGGCAGTCTAAGGTTAAAGTTTTTGGGGTTTGGGGAAGAAACCACAGAGTCAGGTAGAGTATTCCAGACATTGACCACTCTGTTGCTGAAGTCGTATTTCCTGCAATCAAGTTTGGTGAGATTTACCTTGAGTTTGTATCTATTGTGTGCTCTTGTATTATGGTTGAAGCTGAAGTATTCATTGACAGGTAGGACATTGCAATGTATGATTTTATATACTATACTTAGATTGGACTGAAGGTGGTGTAGTTCTAGGTTTTCTAGGTCTAGAATTACAAGTCTGGTGGCATAAGGTATTCTGCAATGAGCAGAGGAGTGGAGAACTCTTCTAGTGAAATATTTCTGGACTTTCTCAACTGTGTTAATATCAGATACGTAATGTGGGTTCCAGACTGATGAGCTGTATTCGAGTATTGGTCTAGCAAAGGTTTTGTATGCTCTAGTTAGTAGTGTGATATTACCAGAGAAAAGGCTACGTAGGATTAGGTTAACAACTCTTAATGCCTTTTTGGCTATGTAGTTATAGTAGGCTCTAGCACTTAGATCATTAGAGATGAGTACTCCATGGTCCTTGACAGAGTACGGATCATCATCAAGGTCTTGACTATTCAGCTTGTATTTTATTTTATTTTTTCTTTTTGCCAATATGTAAGACAGAGCATTTATTTGTTGAGATTTGAAGTTGCCATTTGTTTGACCATTCTGATACATAGTCGAGGTCTTTTTGAAGGGTAGAAGTATTGTCGGTGGTGTTGAATAGCTTTACATCATCAGCTAAGAGAACGCAGTTGCTCTTAATATGATCACAGAGGTCATTTATGTAGAGTATGAAGACAGTTGGTCCTAGAACACTGCCTTGGGGGACACCACTGTTTACAGGTACAGAATTTGATAGGATGCTCCCAATTTTGACCATTTGTTGTCTGTTTTATAGGAATGCTTCTATCCAGTTATGTAGGTGTCCAGAGATACCATAAGATTTTAGTTTTAGTAGTAGTTTGTTGTGTACCACTGAATCAAAGGCTTTACAGAAGTTTATGTAGCTTGCATCTATTGCTTTGCCCTGATCAAGTTGTGTAGTCCATACGTTTTTGCAGTGTAAGAGTTGCAGATTACAGGGTAGCTTTTTTCTGAAACCAAATTGTTTATTAGAGAGTAGGTTGTTTGTCTCTAAGTGGAGGATAATGGATTGGTTAATAATTGATTCCATGACTTTGCAGATGACACAGCATAAGGAGATTGGTCTGTAATTGTTAACTAGGCTGGGGTCTCCCTTTTTGAAGATGGGGATGACCGTGGCTTGTGACCATAGGTTTGGCAAGGAGCTTCTCCTGAAAGATTTTTCAAAGATTATGCTTAGAGGTTCTGCTATGGCAGTGGATAGCTTTTTAAAGAAATATTATTATTATTATTATTATTATTATTATTATTATTATTTATTAGACTTTTATGCTGCCCTCCCTCCCTAAGGATTCAGGGCGGCTCACAGAATAAAAATATAATACAATAAATTAATTAAAAAAAGATTAAACAATACAAGCCTAATTTAAGAACAAAACAATTTAAAACTATTAAAATTTTTAAAAGACAACCCCCCCCTTCTTGGTTCAGTCCAGGCCGGCCTGCTGAAATAGGTCTTTAAGTCGTGGGGAGGGAGCGGAGATCCAGAGTCAAATGAAGGTCCACAGGGAGTTGATTCCACAGGGTGGGTGCCCCCACAGAGAAGGCCCTACCCCTAGGCACCGCCAGCTGACAGTGTCTAGCCAATGGTATCCCAAGGAGGCCCTGTCTGTGGGAGCGTACAGGGCGGTCGGAGTGTGATGCCAGCAGGAGACATTCCCACAAGTACCCTGGACCCAAGCCATGTAGGACTTTATATGTTGTTACTAAGACCTTGAATCTCACCCAGAGGGCAACCGGCAACCAATGCAGGTCGCACAGGAGGGGTATAACATGGGAGTATTGGGGTACTCCCATCACAACCCATGTGGCCACATTCTGCACCAGCTGCAACCTCTGGGTGATCTGCAAGGGTAGTCCCATATAGTCTCTATATTCTTTAGGAACCCAGGGTTCACTTGGAGGAAAGTCTGAAGCAATAG
Source organism: Naja naja (assembly GCA_009733165.1). Classification (NCBI taxonomy): domain Eukaryota; kingdom Metazoa; phylum Chordata; class Lepidosauria; order Squamata; family Elapidae; genus Naja; species Naja naja. The sequence goes on along the minus strand of CM019153.1, from coordinate 2,472,697 downwards.
CTGCTTCTTCTCAGGAGGCACAGGGGTGAGTGGCCTGATGCCAATTATGATTTTCTGGTACCCATCTTCCCATTTAATGGTAGGGGCCCATTTGTCAAGCCACACAAGTTCCAATATGACAGATTCTGACATTTTTGGAGCTACTATAAATCTTATAAATTCATGATGCCTCCCCATTTCTAATCTGATCAGTTCTGTAATCTGGGTGGCTGGGGCTCCTCCAATTAATGTTCCGCCTACTTGTTCAAACTTGATTCGGCATTTTAGGGCTTTAGTTTTTATCCCTAATTGCTCAACAATTGGGAGACCAATTAGACATCTGGAACATCCTGTATCTATTACTGCTTCTAATTCCCCAAACTCCCCAGTCTCAGGCACCACCAACTTCACTTTAATTGTAAAAGGGGAGATGGCTGCACTCACCATGGGATCCTCATCATAATTTGCCTTTCTGGGAAGCGTTTCTTTGGCTGGAGGTTCCTTGCTGTTTTCTGTTTGGCATACCGGCTGGTCTCTGGGGGTTTCTGTGGAGTTCTCCTACCTCTGGCAGCTGTAGTGGGCCTTGGTTGCAGGAACCAGAGCAGGGGCCAGACACTCGGAAGCCCGATGACCCACTTGACCACAACAGTAGCATTTGATTGGGTAGATCAATAGATTGGGTAGGAGCGGCTTCAGCAGGCCAAATTTCTGCTAGGGGGCCTCTCAGAGGGAGGCTTCCGGTGTGGGTGAATTTCTCTATCCAGAACAATGAACATGGTATAGCAGTCTTGCAGTTGCTCTGGTACTCTTTGGATGCCACAGGCTTTTCTGACTTCTTGATCAATGGCTTCTTTAAAATAGTGCAGAAGTATTCTGTCAGGCCAATGCATGAGATTTTCTGCGACCCGTCTAAAGTCCCACACAAAGTCTTTTATGGGTTGATTACCTTGCTTCATCACTTTTATTTTGTCTTCATTTTCATCTACTCTGTCAGGGTCTTCAAATCTAGCCCAGAGCAGCTCAACAAATGGAACTGCATCATTTAGCTGCATCATTGAAAACATTTTCTTCATTCATCCCATCTGTAATAGCAGAAACTAAGTCACAGTCTGTTTTGTATTGGTCTCCATATTGATCTATATGTGCCCTATATTCGGCTGAGGAAATAAGCAAGTTTTTCAGGCTTCCCTTTATCATAGTTTCATGGCCTGAGGGGCCTCACATCCTGCTTTGAATTTGCTTTACTCCTCTTCAAATAAAAAGATCCCTTTTGAATACAAAGTTTTCAAGAGTTCATACTTTTATTTTGAAGGGAGGGAGAGGCTGGTCTTTACAGATGTTCCAATATCTTATTATATTGTTTTTTTAATATGAACTTCTTGTAGACAAATTATATCCAGTTTTAGTTTTTCTAATTTACTAAAAAATCTTTTCCTTTTTATTGCAGAGTTCAGTCCATTCAAGTTAATTGACAGTAATTTTATTTCTTCTTCCATGTTTTTACTTATAGATAGGATCTGCTGTTCTAATCATCCTTGCCTCTCTTGGTTCTTTAGCTCTTGCTCCTTCTCTTATGGTTCTTTGCTCCAAATCTCTTTCAACCTCTTTTTGTTGTATTTCCTTCTCTTGTGCAGTTTCTTCTTGGCTTCAGATCTCGTTTTCCTCCCTCACTCTCTCTTCCTCCTGTAGTCCCAGGTAATGATCATAAAATTGTTCTCTATTGAGTCTAGTCTATGTCTCTGCTCCTGCCAAGTTACCAATATTCCCTCTGGTATCAGACATCTAAAGTTTACTCCATTTTTAATTAAAGTTTTTGTCAAAAACTGATACTCCTTCCTTATATCTCTAACTCTTCTTGGAATTTGTTTTAGGACCACTCTTTTCCTTTACATTTTTTTTTACATTTTAAGGGATAATCTCACTCTCTGCATGATCTCTGTTTTTATTGCTTTTTTTGTAAACCTCACATGAATCTCTTTGGGGAGCTTGTTTCTCATTGCATATCTAGTATGTACTCTAAACACTTCATCCATCTCTGTCAAGATTTTTCCCCTAGTTATTTATTTATTTAATTTATACTGCTGCCTATGGCGACTTGAGGTGGCTTACACAATGTAAAACCATATTTAAAACAAAAAATAAAAATAAAAAACAATAAAAACTAACAAAAAGAATCAAATAAATTAGTAAAGTAGAATAGAACAAAATTTGGGAAGAAAAAAAACCCAACTCCCAACCCTCCGCTCCAACGACAGCAGATCACACTAGCCATTTGGTGAGCTCCATCCCTCTCTGGATTCCTCAGGCCCTCTGGCAAAACCAGGTCTTCAGTGCCTTTCAGAAGTACTAGAGTGGGGGCCATTCTAATCTCTGGGGGAATGATATTCCAAAGAGAGGGAGCCACCATGGAGAAGGACCTTCTTCTGGGTTCCACCAGGTGTATCTCCCTCAGGGATGGGACCTGTAACATTCCCTACCTCCTCACTCTAATGGTTCGGGTAGATGTAACCGGCAAGAGATGCTTCCTCAGACAACCCGGATCCAAGCCATGAAGGGCTTTAAAGGTGACAGCCAGCACCTTGAATTGCACCTGGAAGCAAATCGGCAACCAATGCACCTCCTGCAGCAGAGGTGACACGTGCACACCTGGGTCTGCACAAAACCATGTGGGCCACTGCATTTTGCACCAACTGGAGCTTCTGGATACTCTTCAAGAGCAGCCCCATGTACAGCACATTGCAATAATCAAGATGGGAAGTGACGAGGGCATGAGTGACTGTGAGTAGGGACTGCTGATCTAAGAAAGGGCGTAACTGGTGCACAAACTGCAGCTGCACAAAGGCCCTCCTGGCCATGACTGCCACCTGCTCTTCAAACAGGGTTTGTGAGTCCAGGAAAACCCCTAGATTATGCACAGGGTCTGTTTGAGGATCCAAGGCTAAAGGTAGTAATTCTCCCTGAGCCAATGAACCCCAAACCCAGAGCTACTCGGTCTTGCAAAGGTTTAGTTTCAACCCATTGCTCCCCATCCAGCCCCTAACAGCTTCCAGGCACTGTGAGAGGGAGGACACAACAACACTTAACTCACCATGGGCCGATACATACAGTTGAGTATCATCCGCATATTGGTGATTCCTCAGTCCATGGTGATGGATGATCTCACCCAGTGGCTTCATATAAATGTTAGTTACCTCCAGGGCCCCTGCCAACAACTCTGTCATTATCTCCATTAGGTTTTCTCCCTTTTTTTCTTCCACATTTTGAAATCTCAAGCAAAAATCTGCCCTGTCCATTTCTAATTCTATAATTGTCCTTTCTTTGCTCCTGTCTGCTTGTGTCAATCTATAGTCAAATTCTCCTATTCTCTTTTCTGTTGATTCGAGATTCTCTTCTATTTTTTGTATATGTTGTTCATTTTTTGCTATCATTTGTTGGAGGGTCTCTATTTCTCTTCTACTTTCTCTATTTTCCCTTCTATTCTTCCTTCATTTTCTCCATTCTTTCTCTTATGTCCTCATGGAGCACTTATATCATATTTTTTAAATTCTGCTTGCTGCAGATTTTCTTTTTCTTGCTGAAATAGAGAATCCAAAGTTCTTTGGCCCACAGGGCTGGAGGCTGCTGAAGATGATGCTGAGGATTGTGCAGAAGTTATTTTCTTCATTTTAAAATATTTCAGTATTTATAATCCCCAGCAGTTGAAAATTATTTCCGTTGTTATCCTAAGGAGTTATAATCCAAAAACCTGGCTTGTTACTCTTTAAAGCTTTCTTTTTACTTCAGGTTCTTCAAACCCTAATCCATTTTCACATAGGAAAAAAGTTAATACAACAATAATTTATAATACAAATAGACCCAGCATGCCCAAAAGTTCCACCACCAGCAGGTTTATACCCAAAGGTATACCCAAAGAGAGGAGGAAAAAAAAAGGGGGGGGAGATCAGGCAGAAGGTGAATATTCAGCTTCTGTTGACTTTATCTGTTGACTTTCATTTAAGTTCCAAGAGCTACACTTTTTTCTTGAAAACAAAGTCTCAATGTTCTGCTCTCTGTTTTAATTCTTCAGTTAAAACAGCTTGTTATCATTTTGTTTCCAAGCTTCAAAGTTATATTTATTAAACAGTATAATTTCCCCTTCAATTTTCACTTCTGCCTTTAGGTGGCACTGTTGCTCTGCTTCTCCCTTCTAGGTTGGTATTCTATTCTATTTGAAATGCTCAGTCCAGCTTCTTAAATAAATTCTTTCAGCAAGTCCTTTAGGCAATTTCCTGTAATTATGGCTCTTAACAGCTCTCCTTGCACTTTTCTTCCGGAGGTGGAAAGCAAAGCAAATCCACCTCTTTTAGGTCTCACTTCCCCTTAATTATATTCCAGGGGGCTCTTTCTTCTCAGTATTCAGTTCAATTCAAAAATATCTCACCCAGGTTGATCACACCATCTTCTGCTTTCACTTTCTGGTGGCTGCCCCAGCTTCAGATGGCTCACAATGGCCATCTTCTCTGCTGCCAGATTGGAAAGACTTCTCCGGACCTACCAGGGAGTTTGTGGGCTCCCTACAATCAATGGAGTGTGCTCTCTATGATCCTTGCCCCTCCAAGACAATTTAGGTCCATTAGGACCCCTCTGACAGCTGGATATCGATGGTCCCCACAGAGCTCTCTGTGAGGCATGTTGTATCACTGCAGCTTCAGCCCCACCTCCCCCAACTCTGGAGCCATCTTTGAGCATCTTTGGGGTTGCCACAGTGAGGCTGGATGGAGCTGTGGGAAAGGGAGGGGGAAGTAGAGATAAGTGGGGGAGTATGTAGCCAAAATAACATTCTTTCCTCTGGGAACCAAGGACATTCTCACTAGCACCTGGTGGGGAGTAGATGGGATTCTCCAGGATGGAAGAGAGACCTGATTGGGGCATGTGATGGTTGTATGTAATGGGGGGAAGAACTTTGGACTTTGAACTGGGTAGGGAAAATCCGGGTTTTTCAGAGTTGGGTTTTCACCAGAGGTGCCAATAAAACATGCCTAATAAATCTATACTTTGAGGAAGTCTTTGGCCTTGGAGTTTTGATTTCATCTGGGCTGTTACTTGGAACCCTGACATTAACTCAACTCTCTTTTTAAAACAAGCAACAGCTTCCCGCACATGCAGGGCTGCTGTCCAGGGTCTTGAGCTCTAGCCGTTCACCTTGGTCACTGGACATCAGGAAGACTCAAGACAGATGGAGGAGAAGAAACAGAGAAAGAGTCAACTGCATCTGCAGGGCCACTGTAGCAAGCGGGCTCAGCAGGGACAGCTCTGGGAGCATAAGCTTCCCCTCGATGACCAAGCGAATGGCTGCCAAACTCGAATGCCAGTTGGGAGCCCAGCCCAACCCCGGGTGAATTCAGCAACTGTCCTGCACAGACTTGGTGAGTGTGGTCCATGCATTGCAGGCTTCGGAAAGTGATCAGATTCTGGGACCAGTAGATCTGGGAATCATGCATCCTGAGCCATGCCAAGCCCAAGACCACAGGGAAATGCAGGCCAGAAGTAATATAGAACTGAATGGCCTCCTCATGCAAGCCAATGGTCAGGCGCAAGGGTTGCATGGCGGCCATGATAGGCCCAGACAAAAGCACCCGGCTTTTGTGGTCTCGATGGTCTCCATGAGCATGGGAGGAGAGGATCTACTGGACACTGAGGGACTTCATTTTGGGCTGCAAACACCACATCCATGAAGTTAGTGGTGATGCCCGACCAGGGTGTGTGCTGGAATCCCCTGTGGAAAACTCATGCCACCAAGATCAAATGCTGAGGGGGTCTGGAATCCACGTCCACTGGGCGTGACTTGAGGTTGGTGCATGCCCGACCCAAGGTCTCCCCTATATTGGCTCCAGGCATTTTCTGACAGGGTTTTCTGTGGTTGGGGAGCAGACACAGGGCCGATGCCCCTTGTTACTTCTTGGGCATGAAGCAGCCATGTTCCCACATTCCCCACAATACAAGAACAACTCCCCTGTGTGCCTTCTGTTGTACTCTGTCACCGACAGGCGGGGTCTGGCGGTGCCTAGATCAATGGGCTCCTCCCACAGAGCCAGAGTCTCACGCCCGACAGGTACCACAGGAGTCTCCCGGGAGGCACGGTGACTTTTCCATCTCTGCAAGGGGGCATCAATCCTGAGGCACAGATGAACCAGCACATTGAGGGTCACCCAAACCAGCTCATCTTGCAACTCCTCTGACAACCCATCCTGGAATGTGTCCATGAGGGCAGCCTTGTTCCAGGCCAAATCCTGGCTAAGCAGCCGGAACTCACTAACATATTTTTGCAGGGGTTGCCGGCCCTGCTTCAGTTCCTTCAGATGGCGGGCAGCAATCTGCATTTTGATAGGGTCCTCATACATAAAATGGAGGCGGTCACAAAACTCCCTAAAGTCATCCAACAAAGGGCTAGCCTGGACCAACAAAGGCATGGCCCAGCGAGCTGCAGAGCCAGAGAGCAGGCTAATCATAAACCCCACTTTATCCCGGTCAGTGGGGAAATCTTCTGCTCTTAAGCTAATAAATAACTGGCATTGTCCCAAGAATGCTGGAACCATTGCCTGGTTGCCATCAAACTTATCAGGCACAGCCACCAGGCATTTCCTTCAGAAAGCCAGCAGAGCCAGCTGTTGCCGAAGCTGAGTGTTCTCTGCACAAAGCTGCTCAATCTCTAATTAGAGGTTTGTTTTGTTTGGGCAGGTAGCAAACTGTTCTGACCAAGGCTTTCTGAGACCGTAATTAAGCACATGCTTAGTCCAAACAACTTTTGTTTTATTTCGATGCTGGGAATTATGTTCATTCCCAGCCGTAATGAGTCTCAAACAGTCTCTCAAGATAAGCACCCACATTTATCTCTTTTAAATTGCTGCTAACAACTAAAGCAACCTGCATTGGTTGCCGGTTGCTCTCCGGGTGAGATTCAAGGTTTTAGTTTTAACATACAAAGTCCTTCACGACATGGGTCCTCAATACTTAAGGGAGCGACTCCTGCCGATATTGAGTGCCAACCACCCTGTGCGAGTACACAGGCAAGGACTCCTCAGGGTCCCGTCGGCAGGCCAATGCCGGCTGGTGGTCCCCCAGCGACGAGCCTATTCTGTCGCGGCCCCTGACCTCTGGAACCAACTTCCCCTGGGGCTCCGCCTGGCCCCTGACCTCCGCACCTTCCGCCATGATCTGAAGACCTGGTTGTTTGACCAATCCGGGCTGTGACCCTTCTGTGGGGGGGATGGGTTTTTAAACTATTTTAAGTACTGTAAATTCTGTTTTTGTATTTTTGGGCTTGTGAATTGGTTTAATCTCTTTTTAATTATTTATTGTTGTTGTTTTTAGTTGTGAGCTGCCCTGAGTCTTCAGAGATGGGGTGGCATACAAGTCCAATAAATAAATAAATAAATTAAATAAATAAATAAATAAATAAAGTGCCAAATTAACTAAAAAACCAACTGAAATACAAAGTCCACACAGAGCTTCAAGGTTTAATCTGAACAGAGCGAATGACTTTGCTTCCTGCAAAGATTTCTCTACCTTTGCACTTCCTTTATACCTTAGGGAAGGGGCAATCACCTCCAAGCCTTACTCCCGAGTTGCCCCTTTTGTCTTAGCTGCTCTTGCCTTCTAGCAGCTCTGCACACACATGCACTGGGAACAGGCTCCTCTTGTTCCTCTGCCTCACTGCTGCCAGACTCTGGAAGCTCCGGAATCAGCACACAACTCTCAGATGGTCCTGGCCCCATCTCTGCATTGGACACGGACCCTCATCTGAGTCCTCTCCAGACTCCTGGACTGGTCTCTGTTCTTCCCCACTGTCTGATTCTATTGCCATCTGCACAGGCTGCCGACGTACCACAACAGAGCCTGCTGAATACCACCTCTGGTCTTCTCCTACTTGGATTGCCCTGGCTCCAGAAATGGAATCTTCACATAAACTGGAGGAAGGGACTGTTGTGCATCCATTCTACCAAGCCGCAGAGTGGGGGAGGAAGTCCCACGGTAATAGACAAGACCACAAGGGAGTTGGCATCGGTGGCAAGCAAACTCATAGCTGAGGAGGAGAAAATCCCAAAGGAATATTGGGACCTCAGGGGAGCATTCAGCAAGAGGACTTCAGATGTGCTTCCACCCCATCGCCCCACAGACTACAGCATAGAGATCCCCCCTGGCGTGAAAACCCCTAAGCCAAAGCTCTACTCGATGACCCCATGAGAACTGGGTGAATTGGGAACCTTTATTGATAAAAACCTAAGACAGGGTTTCATTGAACCGTCTAGGGCATGAGTGGCTGTCCTGGTGTTGTTCTGTGAAAACAAAGATGGCTCCTTTCATCTCTGTGTGGATTATAAGGGCCTGAACATAGTGTGTGTGGAAAATGTTTATCCACTACCTTTAATGAAGGACATGTTGGCTCACCTAGCGAAAGGAACATTTTTCACTAAGCTGGATTTGAGAGAAGCTTACTACAGAGTTAGAATTAAAAAAGGAGATGAATGAAAAACTGCAGTCAATTGCCCTTTGGGTTGTTTCCAGTTCAAAGTGCTCCCATTTGGATTACAAAGAGCCCCCACTGTGTTTATGCAACTGATAAATGAGGTGCTGAATGAACATCTTTACAAGGGGTTTTTGGTTTACTTGGTTGATATTTTTATTTACACTGAAACTATGGAGGAGCATATAAAGTTGGTGCGATCAGTCCTGAAAAAACTCAGGTCTGCTGAACTGTATGCAAATTATCAATTTCACCAAACAAAAATTGACTATTCGGGTTACCGCATATTGCATGAGGAGATAGAAATGAACCAGGAGAAGGTTTGAGCAATCATGGAACGGGCTCCCCCATGTACCAGAAAGCAGTTGCAAAGTTTTCTAGGTTTTGCTAATTTCTATTGACAATTCATCCCTGCCTTTGCAAAAATTGCATTACCCATAACCAATCTCCTTAAGACAAAAGAAGTTAAAGCTAAAGCCTAGCTGGCCCCTTGAGTGGTCCATAGTGTGCCAAGTAGCCTTTGAGAAATTGAAATGGTTGTTTGCAGCTGAACCTGTTCTTAAACATCCTGACATGGATGCCTCCTTTGTGTCCAGGCAGATGCCAGTGATGTTGCTGTGGGGGCAGTTCTACTACAAGCCAACGCTACTGGGGCTTTACAACCCTGTGCTTACACCTCCAGGAAACTAACTGAAACTGAAAGGAGATGGGCAATTTGGGAGAAGGAAGCATTTATGGTCTAATGGGTCATGGAGACATTTTCTAGAAGGGGAGAAATACCCATTTGAGGTGTGGATGGATCACAAAAACTTAGAGGCTTTAAAAAAAACCCTGAAAATTATCTCATTGCTATACCTTCCTGGGGGAAACAACTTTATAGCAGATGCTTCATCTAAATTACCCCAGTATAATAGTGCTTGGTGAGAAGTGATCCACCTGGTTGTCCCTTCCAAACAACTGGCTGCCCCAGTGGTTACCAGAGCCCAGGAGATGGGGAACATTGATCTTCCTACTGATTTAACTGAACAACTAAAAGGGGCATTAAAAACAGATGATTGGTTTTTGTCCCACTCAAACAAGTGTATTATTCGTGATGGCCTGGCATCGGTGGGTGCAAAGTTATATGTCCTCACAGTCTTAGAAGTACCATTTTGCAACAGGTCCATGATTTGAAAGTCACTGGACATTTTGGGTTCATGAAAACTTTACACCTAGTTAAACGGCCATTCTGGTGTCCTTCTTTGAAAAAGGACATAAAAGCCTACGTTGCTAGTTGTCCTGTGTGTGTGTGCTTCTGTGAAGAGGTCACCTGGCAAACTGGCTGGACTGCTCCAGAACGTTGCTAGGCCTAATGCTCTGTGGAAAGAAATATCCATGGATTTCATTGTTGAACTGCCTGAGAGTGGAGGGAATAGAGTAATTTGGGTGATTACGGACTTGTTTTCCAAGCAAGTGCATTTTGTTCCCTGCTCAAAGATTTCCTCTGCTAAAATTTTGGATAAACTGTTTATTCAACATGTGTATAGGTTACATGGTGTTTCTGAATGCATAACTGCTGATAGGGCGGTACAGTTCACTTCCCAATTCTGGAGAGAATTTCTCAAGTTGTTAGGTTCCACCCAAGGCCTAAGCTCCTCCCACCACCCTCAAACTAACGGGGGTTGTGAATGAACTATGTATTCGAACAGTACCTCAGATGTTATGAAATTATTGGCAAGATAACTGGGCTGATTTACTGCCTTAATAATTCCCTCCATAGTAGCGCTGGGTTTATCCCGTTCAAAGCAGCTTCTGGTCAGGACTTTGTGCCCATTCTAGAGCTTCCTCAGGAGAAGCCCCAAACCCCTTCACTGGTGGAATGGTTTAAGAAGCTTCAGCTTATCTGGTCTGTTACTCGTAAAGCATTAGACAAAGCTCATCAAGCCCATAAGAAACAGGCAGACAAGAAAAGAGCTGTGCTGAAAGACTATGAAGTTGGAGATAGAATTTTCTTGTCCACTAAGTATTTGCAGACCACACACAAGTCAAAGAAATTGGGACCGAAGTATGTAGGCCCTTTCCCCATTGTGCGGGTAGTAAACCCAGTCACAGTACAGTTAGAGCTGCCTAAAAACTTTAGAAGGATACACCCTGTGTTTCATGTTAGTTGCTGAAAACTGAACACACCTCCTCTCTTCAGCCAGACTGACCTGCCCCTCCTGTTCCCTTCCTCATTGAAGGTGAACAGCATTTTGAGGTAAAAGAAATCTTAGATTCCAGGAAACATAGGGGGAGAATTCAGTATTTGGTTGCCTGGAAATATTTGCCTCCTTCTCAATCTGAATGGGTGAATGAGCGTGATGTCAAGGCCCTAAACTTGTACAACTGTTTCATTCTAAATACCCTGGTAAGCCTTAATGTATTATTGTAAATGATCACATGTTTTCTTTTGTTCCTATTTTGCCTGTTTTCTACTATGTTTTGGTTTCCAGGGCTAAAGCCTCTACTGCAGGAGGGCCGAATGTCAGCCTCCATTATGCTTGCTGTTAGCTGCCATAGAAACGGGGAGGGGGGAAGTTTGGCATTTGGGAGGGAAGTTTGCTGGAGAGTGGAGATATGGAGATACCTTCTGTGTAAACCAAGTGTGGGGCAGATGCTCTCATGCTCACTGTGCAACTGCATGGACTTGTTTATGCTCAGCCAAGGTCAACCATCTCGGCATACCAGATGGGGGGAAAACACCTGAAGATGTACCCCACATGACACCATAGGCACTGGAAATTGGATGTCCAGTCTGGGTCCTTGAGGGAGGGAACTTAGGACAACTTTCAATATGTAAGTTTTGTGCAAAACACAGCACACAGAGACTTAGACATTTAACAATGGTTTATATACAAGACATGTACAGAAAAATATGTAGTAGGCAAATACCTGACAAACAATCAATCTTCTTAAGTCTACACGGAGAACTCTGCAATGAAGACAGAACACGAGGAGTGAGAACATGCCTTCTATAATGTCAGCCTTATATAAACACCTCTTAAAATGGCAAAACTTCTGTGGAACACTTCTTAGTCTTAAAAAAGGCAATACCGACACTATGCTGACTCATCCTTATTACATCAGCCTTATATTGCATCAGCCTTACATTGCATCAACCTTACAGCAGCTGGCAGCTATTAAATCTTATACCACAACAGAAAAGAAGTTGGCTGTATAAACAAAATAAGAAAAAGCAATTTTGTTAATTGATATTTTTCCAATTTATAAAAAGTGCTAAAAACAGATTTTTTTTTTAATGTGTATAATATAGCTTATAAATATTTGTTGTATTGAACTCTACTATATTTTTCTGTTTGTGTTTTTGTCTGTGTGTGTCTGGCTGCTATTCTGCTGACATGACTCAGCAATGGAAGTCACAAAAGGAATAAGAAGCTCAGTTGTGGCCTTGAATGGCTGCTGTGCTCTCAGAAAGATTGAATTGTCTGACTCCATTGTGGTGAAATGTGAAGTTAACAGTTCTATTAGTCCTGCTTGGAATATAGGGAGTGGGGAGTACAGCCCTAGAGGGATACCCACTTCCATAGGCATTGGAAATGCTGTGAGTCTGACCCAAATTTTTAGAGGAAGAAGAAAAATGGAAAAGGGGAAAAGGAGAGGAGGAAAGGGAGAAAGAGGAAAAATATAGTCTATGGGTCTCTGTAAATGGAGTGCCTGGACAAAAAAGTTGAAGACAAAAGTAATGTGTGTGTGGAATAGTTGTTGGTTCTCAGGTTGGAGAGGGAGCTTCCCTTGCAGAAGGGAAAACCCAGATCTTCACCAAAGCTTTCAGACAAGAAGGAAGAAGTTATTGGTCATTGGGGGAGGACTGGTCTCTGGGGAAGGACTGGGCACATCCTGAGAGAGGATCTCACCCCCAATGAAGAAGCAGTAGGCGTTTTGCTGAGAAGATCCAGGAGACAGTAAAGCCATGATGAGCACGCTACAGTAAAACCAGCCCATTCTTTTCTTTTCATTTTCTCTAGATAAGTCCAGAAACTGGGGGAGGAAATAGAGTGAAAGTCATAGGAAGTAAGCTGTTAATTGTAAAATGAGTAACATATTCAATAACCCAGTATGAAAACAATGTGTAGCAAGGTTCCTCTTTATATTCCTCTCTTGCAGTGGTAGAACTAATGATCATCCACTGAAACTAAATTCAGGGAGAATCAGGTCTACAGAAGGAAATACATTTTCATGAAAAAAAATTAAATTATGGTTTTTCACTGTTAACAGTTCTGAAAATGTCACCTTTAGTGAGTCATTTGGGACGTTTAGTGAAAATGTCAGCTTTAGTGAGTCAGTGCCAAGTTGGATGGTTTGAAAACTGGATCTGATAGGTCCATGGAGGAACAACTATCAATATTGACATTTCCTTACTATCTTCTGAATGATTGACCATATACCTTAAATACTGATTGTTAGAAAGTGACAGTGGAAGGTTGTTTCTCCATTGAGGCACCTATTTGGCCACAGAGTGATGAAAGGGCCTATAAATGATCCAAAGAGGGAGGAAATGCAGACTAGATCCACTTGAACCATCTGGGACAACCTCCAGACCAGAAGAAAGAACTGAGCCATGAGGAAAAAGTAAGAACTTTTAATGAAAATGTGGGGGGGGGGTTTGTATATATATTTTATTTTTAATGAGAATTGTTTTGATTAAGGATTTGCTGTCCCTTTGAAATGTTTTTAAGAGATTGATCAGTCAATGGTATGGAGGGAGGAAGGACTCCAGAAGTCCAATACAGGACATCGAAGCGCTCATTTACCCCATTGAGTTTGATAGGTTAGTGTTGTTTAAAATGACTATTGCATCCATGTTCCTGTGCCTGTATGGTTGCTAATGACTTAAACAATGCAAAGGAAATTGACCCTTAGATACCTTCTGCCAATGGGAGATTTGATAGCATATTTGATTAAAATTTTGTAAGAATTAAAAGGGATTTAGGGAATAAGCTTTTGAATTCAGACCAGCTTCTCAGCAACAGTTCCCTTTTTATATTACAACAGGTAGGTGTTCAGTGTATTGCCACTGTAGACCAAAATGTGTACCAGTATCACACTGGTGACTATCTCAATCTGTGTATCACTTTTAAAAAGAGGTACTTTAGGAAAAAAATAGTGAACAAAAAATTAACACTAAATAAAACCCTATATACACTAAAACAATAAAATAGAACAAGCATAATCGGCTTCAGGTCTAAATAGACTGTGCAATGAAAAAACTGAAAACTGTTAATAGTTTTCCTTATGCTTTTTTTATCTCCTGGAAAAACACTTACCTGCACTGCAGAGAGATAAAAGACACTGAAGGCTAGGTTTCTCAGTACTTATATAAGAGAAAAGGGTTATAACAACATAACATATATAACATAACAACAGATATATATAATATAACATAACAACACAAGAGCACACAATAGATACAAACTCAAGGTTAACCGCATCAAACTTGATTGCAGGAAATACGACTTCAGCAACAGAGTGGTCAATGTCTGGAATACTCTACCTGACTCTGTGGTTTCTTCCCCAAACCCCAAAAACTTTAACCTTTAACCTTATTATTGACCTCACCCATTTCCTAAGAGGTCTGTAGGGGGTGTGCATAAGTACACTAACGTGCCTACCATCCCTGTCCTTTTGTTTCTTTTATTTTTCTTATATGTGTTCATTTCATGTATTCACAACTATGTTTATCCTTATACTTATTATCTTGTAAGCGATTAACAAAATAAATAAATAAATAAATAAATAAATAAATAAATAAATAAATAAATAAAAGGATTATGTTGGAGAATTGGAGAAGTTAGTCATGAGTGGAAGAGGCCCATCTCTTTGGTGGCATGGACAATAAAACTCTGATTCAGACATAACTGGAATGAGAAGTAACAGCTTCTCATGCTTTCCAGGAATTGAACAGTATCAATTGAAATTTATACTTTATTTCCACAACCAGAAAAAGAAGTGAAGCAACCTGGGAAGTCAGCAGCAGATGTGGTGTTCAGCAGATTCTGAGCAGTTCTGGAGAACCAGTAGCGTAAATTTTGAGTAGTTCCCGTCTATTCCTGCCTCCTGAGTCACAGCTGATTGGCTGGGTCCTCTTTTGTTGCCCGGCACAAGAGAATGGAGCTGGAAAGCATGTTAGTGGGGTGGGGAGGGAATGGGATTTTGCAGTAACCTTCCCCCAGGAGTGGGGAGGGAATGGAGATTTTACAGTATCCTTCCCCTGCTATGCCCACCAAGCCATGCCCATCAAGCCATGCCCACCAAGCCATGCCCACAGAACTGGTAGTAAAAATATTTGAATCCCACCACTGTTCAGGAGTGGTGAAAAGAAATTGTATTTGTAAATTTATTTGCAAATGTAAATTATTTCTCAGTAATTGTAAATTACTGACCACAAACACAATATATGCTATTTGTGAATATGCCCATAATATTTTTCCATAACTATATATGTAAGTGCAGCTTGCTAAATAAGCATTCCTGTGTCTATAATATGGATAATCAGACAAAAAAGCATTCATAAATACCATCTTGGATGCTGCATTCATATATCTATATATTTAGAATTAGATTATTAATTATATTGGAAACATTGTGTTATGTATGCAGGTTTGAAGTCATTGGTTTAGTTTGAACTGTTCTTGTAAAATGTTAGAAATGATTGGTTTAAAAAGTGCGGGAAAACCCTGCACTCTGATTGGCTGTCAACTGCGGCTGCTGGCTATAAGTAGCAGCCGCAACCTAGCCAAAGTGGGTCCGTTCTGAGCTGTAGTCACTAATAAACTAAAGAGCTTGAAGCACTCCGCGTCTGTCTCTTCATGCAAACTTAACATATTGCACTTTAAGTTTTTTGTCAATATATGCATAGTGGCAATATCTGCAGTTAAAACACTGCTGTGATGCCTCCTGTAATTCACAAAATTTATAGCTACTTTCTATACAGTTAATTCATAAATCTTTTCAGAGGGACTTTGCTGATCAATCATGTACCCATTCATATAGGCAGGAAGAAACCAGATTAAAAAAAGAGACTCCTCCATCTTCAGCTTTATTTATTTATTTATTTATTTTTTGAACTTGTTTGCCACCCCATCTCCGAAGACTCGCGGGCGGCTCACAACTAAAAACAGGAACAATAAATACTTAAAAAGATTAAACTAATTTTACAAGCCCCAAAATTACAAAAACTAAAATTTACAATAGTTAAAATTAAGAAACCTATCCCCCCCCAGGGAGGGGTCCCAGCCCGGGTTGGTCAAACAACCAGGTCTTTAAATCATGGCGGAAGGTGCGGAGGTCAGGGGCCAGGCGGAACCCCAAGGGCAGTTGGTTCCAGAGGTCAGGGGCCGCGACAGAATAGGCTCGACGTCGGGGGACCGCCAGCCGGCATTTGCCTGCTGATGGGACCCTGAGGAGTCCTTGCCTATGTGCTCACACAGGGCGGCCGGCACTCGATATTGGCAGAAGACGCTCCCTTAAATATTGAGGACCCATGTCGTGTAGGACTTTGTATGTTAAAACCAGAACCTTGAATCTCACCCGGAGTGCAACCAGCAACCAATGCAGGCAGCTCAGGAGGGGGGTAACATGGGAGAATCGGGAAACTCCCATCACCACCCACGCCGCCGCATTTTGCACCAGCTGCAATCTCCGGATGGTATGGAAGGGCAGTCCTAAATAGAGAGCGTTGCAGTAGTCGAGTCTAAAGGTAAGAAGGGCGTGAGTGACTGTGTGCAGGGCATCTCGGTCCAGAAATGGGCGAAGCTGACAAACAAGGCGGAGCTGGGCAAAGGCCCTCCTGGCAACGGCCCCCACCTGCTTCTCCAACCGGAACCGTGCATCCAGGAGGACCCCCAGATTCTGCGCCCTATCCACAGGGGGCAACACCTCTCCCCCTATGGCCAAAGATGGATATTCCTGGCTGGGCCGAGATGCCAGTATGCACAGCCACTCAGTCTTGGCCGGGTTGAGTCGAAGCATGTTCCTGCTCATCCAAATCCGTACTGCATCCAAACACCGGGTCATCAGGGAGAGGGCATCACTGATCTGTTTCGGGGTGGAGATGTACAGCTGGGTGCCATCTGCGTACTGATGGAATCTCACCCCAAAACCACGGATGATCTCACCCAGCAGCTTCATGTAGATGTTAAATAGAAGAGGGGAGAGGACCGACCCTGAGGGACCCCAAGAGAGCACCCTCGGGGTCGACCTCAACCCCCCCGCCAACACCGATTGAGACTGACCTGAGAGGTAGGAGGTGAACCACTGGAGAACAGTGCCCCCCACTCCCAACCCCCCAAGGCGACGCAAAAGGATACCATGGTCGATGGTATTGAAAGCCGCTGAGAGGTCTAATAGGACCAGGACAGAGGAAAAAACCCCTGTCCCGAGCCCTCCAGAGATCATCCATCAGCCGGACCAATGCCATCTCCGTGCTGTAACCGTGTCGGAAGCCCGATTGATACGGATCCAGGTAGTCCGCTCCATCCAGGAAAAGTGGAAACTGCTGAGCCACCACACTCTCAACAACCTTCGCCAAAAAGCAAAGGTTGGAGACTGGACGAAAGTTGTCTAACACGGTCGGGTCCAGGGCAGGCTTCTTCAGGAGGGTCTCACCACCGCCTTCAAGGCGGAGGGAAAAACACCCTCCCTTAACGAAGCATTGACAACTGCCTGGAGCCAACTGCAGGTGGCCTCCCTGGCGGCATAAGCCAACCAGGAAGGACACGGGTCCAACAAACATGTGGTGGAACTCAGGCACCGCATAATCCTGTCCACTTCATCCTCGGAAACAGGATCGAACTCATCCCAGATCACACTGGCCAGACTGCTTGTATCCCGTTCCTCAGACCACTGCAAATCAGAGGACAACCCACCCCGAATCTGAGCGATCTTATCCAACAGATATTGACCAAACTCCTCAGCCCTTCCCAATGGGTCCGCCCCTCCCCATCGAAGGAGGAAGCGGGTAGCCTGAAACAGGGTGGCTGGGCAGTTATCTGCAGATGCTATGAGGGTGGAGAAATAGGACCTTCTCGCCGCTCTCATAGCTACCAGGTAAGTCCTAATATGGGCTCTTAGCTGGCTCTGATGGATTGGGAGCGGGTGGACCTCCACCTGCTCTCTAAACCCCTTCAATGACGCTTCATCTCCCCGAGCTCCTCAGTATACCAAGGAGCCATCCGGGATCCACGGCGTGTGAGGGGATGCATGGGGACAACCCTGTCGAGGGCATCCAACGCAGCCTGTTGCCAAGCGGCCACCAGATCCTCGGTAGAGCTGTGGGCAAGGGAAGAGGGAAAGGACCCCAGTTCTGCCTGGAACCTCTCAGGGTCCATAAGGCGTCTGGGGCAGAACCATCTAAGTGGCTCCTCATCCCAGCAGTGGGGGGCAGCCTGTTGGAAGACCAGCCATAGGAGATAGTGATCAGACCATGGAATGGGCAACGCCGTAAAAGTGGCTTGCCCTCTGTCACTACGCCACTGTTCAGAGACAAAAACTAGGTCAAGAGTATTTCCCCCCTCATGAGTCGGGCCTTGAATCAATTGGGTCAGGCCCATGGCTTCCATAGAAGCCATGAATTCCTGGGCCAAAGCCGACGCTCCCCGCAGGGAAGGCAGATTGAAGTCCCCCAGGACCATAAGGCCCGGGAACTCCACCGCCACCCCCGAGAGGAGATTGAGAAGCCCAGGCAGGGCCACTGTCACACAGCTGGGGGAAAGGTATGCGAGCAGCAAGCCCACCCGACCATTAGGCCCCCACCTCAAGAGGAGGGTCTCACTCCCGCCTATCTCTGCAACAGAGACCTCCCTTGGAAACAGGGTCTCCCGAATAACCACAGCCACCCCACCACCCCTTCCCTGGGCCCGTGGCTGGTGCAGAACCCAGAAACCTGGAGGGCACAGATCAACCAGAGGGACACCTCCCTCCGGGCCCAACCAGGTTTCGGTGATACAAGCCAGGTCTGCAGCCTCCTCCTCAATAACCTCGCGGAGGAGGGAGGACTTATTAGCCATGGACCTGGCATTAAAATACACCAACCTAAGCCCAGGGGTCCCGGTTCCGATGCCCCGTAGGGAGGACGCCATAGGGTCAGAGCGTGCCACCACACAGAGATGGTGGGTACGTGCTCCCGGCACATGATATGGCCCTATGCCTTGACGTCTCCTGCCAATCCCAACCACCCTGGGAATCGCGGTCCCCACCCCGGGGCCCCACCAGCCCCCAACCCCCACCACCACACACCGGGCTGCAGGAAGACCCCTCCACCCCCCTCCCTAACCCCTTAAGAAGGCCAATTAAAATTTTTAAAAACCTCCCCTTCCGAATTAAGTGTAATTTAAAACCCATGGTCATGCTATGCCCCCTCTTGGGAATAAAAGATCCGTCATCAAGGAGGGGCTTTGAGAATACGGCAGGCCATCTCAGGGACAGGGGAGCACCTCTGAGTGCCCGCAGCTCAAGGGAAGAGTAGGTGTATCCAATAGCGGTCATTGCTAAGGAGAGATCAAGTCCAGGATAGATGGTGAAAGTTCAGGTTGCCAATGGTCAATCAGTTCTAGGTCCAGCAAACAGTGGGGACCTCTCGACCCAGGCGGCACTCCCACTGCCCGCCGGGGAGTAAGTCCCACGATCTCAAACATGGTCCAGTCCCCTCTCTCCCACAGAGGAAGACAGTCCACAGGCTAGCCCCAGACGAGGGGGCCAAACACCACTGCTGTGTCACCCCAGTGGTAATGGCCAGGCATGGAGTGTTCCCATCACACCATACAGCCCCCAAAAGCAAACTGAGGCATCCGAGGGGGAGGAAAGGTGGTCCAGACATGGTAGATGGCCACTAAGGGCCCGATGTCTCCACCAGTCAGTTATCTCTGCTTGCATCCTCCAGGCCCTCCAAGGAGGAGAAAAGCCAAAGAATAACATCCACCGCCATCGTCACATCCAGGCTAGGGAGAAAGGCCGGGGAGGTACCGGGACCCAATAAAACCGGTACCCCGAGCATCCTGCCCGGCAGATCTTCAAATATCCCCAGCCAATTGCAATTTACAGACAGAAGCATTTTCCAGATAGCAAATTGGCAGGGAATTAATAGGTGTTCCGAACTTTGTCAAACTGATATAGGAAAAAAGAAAAATTAACTAAATAATATGGTAGGATTTCATTTCTCAATTTAGGTTGAGCTTGATTCTTACAGAAGAAGAAAATATGTATGTGGTCACAAAGTGGAAAATAACCTGGGATATAATCTATCTATATCGATCTATCGATCTATTCTCCCCCCGCTTTCACTTATCATGTTCTTTGTGTTATTTCATGTCTGTGTATGCATGCACATAGGTATTATATATAGCCAGACTGTTCCTTCCAAAGCCAGTGCAATCTGTAAGTAGCAAGGAGTAAATGTAACATTTTTTTTGGTTTTACAGTTTTTACAAGTTAATGTTATTAATACTTTTTAACAAAGGAGTTGTTAAAATTCACATTTTACTATTTATTATTTGATTTCCTGAGTTTATATGTTTAAAGCTGCCATATAGAAATGACTCCATGCTTCTTCAGATTGATTTATTATATCGTACCTACCTAAGAAGCCACAGTAAGATACATTTTTAAAAAACCAATAGAATGCTGTGCTATATACAGTACATTAACTTACTGAAGATGTCTTTTTCATTTTGTGTCAATTCCAAACAACATTTCACCTTTTGGACCATTTTTTAAGATGTGTTTTAATCTCTGGTAGCAGAAAACATCATTTTATAGAACTTTTCTGTCGTATTTCATTTGCACTAAATTATCAATATAAATGCTGAAATTGGGCTTCTAGGTACAATTGGAAGCATTGCCAATCCAGCTGCCCAATATCATCAGTGCCTGAGCTGCTAGATTCCATTATCTTGGACTCGATTTTTTTAACAACTATCATCCAATCTTCAGACTTGCCTTTCTCAGAAAGTCTGTTGACAATTGGGTCAGAAACCCATTGATGAGAACCCAGGAAGAAATTGATTATCTAGACCAAGGGTCTTCAAACTTGGCAAGTTTAAGACTTGTGGACTTCAACCCCCAGAATTCTTGAGGTAACATGACTGGAGGAGGAATTCTGGGAGTTGGAGTCCACAAATCTTAAAGCTGTCATGTTTGAAGACTCCTGATCTAGACCTATTTCAGTATAGCTTCAGGCTGGGAATTAGTACAATTGGCTTTTGGTTGCCCTTGAGGATAACCTGTGGTATAGCTTTTATAGAGTAGATACATTCATTCTTCAAGTTTCAGCTGCTTTTGATACCATCAATCAAGATATCCATCTAAGACTGGTTCAGGAATTGGGAAGTACTGTATCTTGTCAAGGGTGACCATGACACAATATACCATTGAAGAGATACACTTTTTTTATTAGTCTTTCAAATGCACTGTTGGTAATAAATCCTTCCAGTTACACTCTTGAAAAAGAAATAGGATTGTAGAGGATTGCTATGTAAGCAAAGTGGTTGTTTAAGATAGAAGAAAAAGTCAAGATGTGATGATCCATTATAGCATGTATTTCCAAAGCCTTGGATCAAGAAAAAAAGTGCAACTAGCAGACTAAATGAAGCTGTGCAAAGACCTTCTTGTCTAGCTGGTGTGAAGTGGACTGTGAAACCACACTACCCTTGGGAAAAGTGCAACCCCATCCAAGGCCAGATGTACAGTAGAATATTCCCAAATATGAGTTGCCCAAGCATCAACAGCTTATTTGGTTTTGCTAGAACTAAATTAGAGATCGTTTCTGCCCACTAAAACTCACACAGCTTCCAGACATCAGGACAGAAATCAATAGCTTCACTTGGCTGATCCAGGGCCAAGATGTATAATTGGAAATCTTCAGTGTACTGATATTACTGAGCCTTCAACTGGAGAATGAAATCAGTAGTTTTATGCACAGATGTTGAAAAGAAAGTGAGAAAGAATAGAACCTTGAGGCATCTGAGGGAAGGGAGGTGGCTCAAGGGAATGAGGAAAGGAAGAGAGCCATTATAGTATGGTATCTTCTAATTCTGTAAACTAATTTTTTTTAAAAAAAGAACCACAATCCTTTTGCTCTGTCCAGCCTCTTTTATAATTATTGAAAGGAAAGGGGAAAAAAGCCCGTAGCTTTAGCCTGAAAGTGCACGAAAAAGCAATTTTTCAGTAGTTGCCAGATCTGATATCATAGCATGTAGCCTGAGAATCTATTCACACTTCCTTGAACTCCAGGACGAAAGAATGGCAGGTTCCAAATATGAACAGCTATTTACTTCATAAGAGCCTGTTTTCAGTTATATGTCCATGGAAAATGTCAGTCAGGTCCAACTCTCATATTCAAGGAAATAACTATGCCATACTGGCTGCAAAAATAATTACTTTTAATATGCCATCACATGCTCCATTTTACAGCATATTGAAACGCCAAGAGAATTCAGTATGCTCCAATTGCTTTAAAGAAAACCCTTAAGTTTCAACCACATTAGAACCAAGAAATATAAAAACCAACTTGTGCAGAAATATAAGCAATTTTTATAAAACTGTTATTTTTGCTTTTTCAACGATAAATGGAAAGACTCTAATATTGTTTGTTGTTATTAGTTGCGAAGTCATGTCTGACCCATCATGACCCCATGGACAACGTTCCTCCACGCCTTCCTGTCCTCTACCATCCCCTGGAATCCATTTAAGCTCACACCTACTGCTTCTGTGACTCCATCAAACTACCTCATTCTCTGCCATCCCCTTCTTCTTTTGCCCTCAATCATACCCAGCATTAGACTCTTTTCCAGTGAGTCCTTCCTTCTCATTAGATGGCCAAAGTATTTGAGTTTCATCTTCAGGATCTGGCCTTCTAAAGAGCAGACAGGGTTGATCTCCTCTAGGACTGACCAGTTTGATCACCTTGCAGTCCAAGGGACTCGCAGGAATCTTCTCCAGCACCATAGTTCAAATACTCTATTAACTAATTAAATTGATGTAATGTGACAAAGCAAATATATTATCTTAAAATTGGTTCTTTGACATAGTATTGTCAATAGTATTGAATGCTCCCTTCCTCTCTGAATGCTAACACCGATCTCCTAGATATTCTTTTTGAAATAGAATTAGAGACAAAAGTTAGTAGGAATAGCAACTGAACTTTAAAATAGTTTCTACAATTTCTTGGGGTGGAGGAGGAATATCACTGCCTTAACTCAAAGAACTGGAGTGCATCTGCGTGTGGTGGCCAGTGAGACAGCCTGAAGACATGCAGCTTCATTGTGATATAAAGCAGATATACCTTGACAAATAAGCAGTCACAGGCCAATAGTAGCAGTGTCAGAAGGATGCAGTGAACTGTGGAGGAGAATGCAGTTATATAAAATGTCACAGAAATCCAAAGGAGATGCTATGACAGGTGGAGTACGGACTGCCATAAACGTCCAACTCCATTTCCCTGGCTGCAGCAGTGGTGCAGTTGATACTGGCACAAGGTCAAGGTGAATTACAAAATAAATTAGATTAGATTTATGACCATGCAGCCACAGGCAAGATTCAGCAATTCTATCACTTGAGGCACTGCAAGAAAGAAAGTTGTTTAAAGTTGTTTACATACCATTTTTAAAGGTTTATATACCATTGAGCAATACACGTCAAGCCTGAAGCATGAAAACTGAAGGACATCTTAATCCTGTAATACAATATGTTGAATTCAGTGAATACAATATTTACATTTTGTTAAATTTAATATTGGAAATAACTACCAAATGTCAGTTTTGATATTGTTGCACAAATAGCCCTTGAGATATTATTTAGAGGAAATGTTTCTTTTTTAAATGTCATGCATGATACGTTCCCATTAACTCTTTTCCTTCTGTGGTGTCCTTAAGTGCGTTTTCCTTCCATTATTATTTTGCTGTGTCAAGGCCTGTATATTTTAAATTACTACATTGTCAATGCACCCTGCCCCCCTATGCATGCATGCACAATACCCCTGCCCTGCCCCCTTACCTGCACTGTGCATGCACGCGTCTCCCAGCTGATTTTCAGCCCATTTGAGGCCGTTTTTGCCCTCCTGGAGGCTCAAGGCATACCTCTGCAGCCTCGGGAGGCTGAAAAATGGGCCTTCCTGAAATACTGGAAGTCCCTGTTTTCAGCCTCTGGAGGGCCTCTGGAGTCCAGGGGAGGCCATTTTCACCCTCCTGGAGGCTCGAGGGAAGCCTCTGGAGCTTCAGGAGACTGAAAATGGGCCCATTTTGGCACTTCCAGTATTTCCAGAAGGCCCATTTTTCAGTGTCCCAAGGCTACAGAGGGTGAAAATGGCCTCGTCCAGGCTCCAGAGACCCTCCAGAGGCTGAAAATGGGCACTTCTGATATTTCCGGAAGGCCCGTTTTTCAGCCTCCTGATGCTGCAGAGGCTTCCCTTGAGCCTCCAGGAGGGTGAAAACTGCCTCAAACGGGGCTGTAAATCAGCTGGGAGGCACCTGCATGTGCAGTGCAGATAAGTTTAGCTGGGGCTTGCGTGCCCGCACAAATGGCTCTGTGTGCCACCTGTGGCATGTGTGCCATAGGTTCGCCATCACAGTGCTAGATGCTGTGAATCTGATGTAATATAGGCTGATGTAACAAGAGTGATTCAGCATAGTATGGATATTTCCCTTTAAGGCTGGAGAGTAAAGATTCCCTTAAGAGGTGTGTATATAAAAGGCAGCCATTAGAGGGAATGGTTCTCTTTCCTTGTGACCAGTATTCAGTGCAGAAGTTCTCCGTGTGTTAGGAAAAAGAAAGCTTGCTTGTAAAGGTATTTTGCTACCCCCTGTATATTGTCTGTATATACCTGTTATATATTAAACCACTGTTAATGTCTGTGTGCTGTGTGTTGCTCCTGGGTTATCTCATACCAAACACTCTGACATACTGTATATTTTCCAATACCATTATTTATTTATTTATTATTTGAACTTGTATGCCGCCCCATTTCTGAAGACTCGGGGTGGCTCACAACTAAAAAACAAAAACAATAAATACATTAAAAAGCGATTAAACTAATTACAAGCCCAAATACTAAAACCAATTACAATAATAACATTAAAATCTCCCTCCCCCCAAGGAGGGGTCACAGCCCGGGTTGGTCAAATAATCAGGTCTTTAACTCACGGCGGAAGGTGCGGAGGTCAGGGGCCAGACGGAGCCCCAAGGGCAGTTGATTCCAGAGGTCAGGGGTTGTGACGGAATAGGCTCGCCGCCGGGGAACCACCAGCCGGCATTGACCCGCCGACGGACCCCGAGGAGTCCTTGCCTATGTGCTCGCACAGGGCGGCCAGCATTTGATATTGGAAGAAGATGCTCCCTTAAATATTGAGGACCCATGTTGCAAATTCATTTATGTGGGATTTTACCATGTAGGATCTTGAATAATTATAGATGCATGCAATTTGCTTACAGCCAAGATTATGCACCTTTTTATAAGCTTTTTTAAAATTATTACTTCTTTATTTTAAGTTCTGTTTGATGCTAAGTGAAGTAATAATTTATTGGGGCCTTCTAATTGTACTCTGTTTTCCAGAGTCACTTTGTTTTAGCTGAGAACTCATGTTTTTGTTATATTGTCTTTACATTGTATTTTAAAATTATTGTTAGTCATGCAGAATCACATTTGTTAGTTGAGTGAATGTATAAATGGAAACAAATAAATATTGTAGAGCTCAAATAGTGTTAAAGCTTAGCATATGAATCAAGGTATGTACAATTTATTTCTCTTTCTTAAATTTTATTTCTTTGGATGTCCATTTTCTGTCTTAATTTGTACCCAACCAAGGAGATGCATACTTCTGCCATGTAAAGCTAATCACAAATTTTTGCAGCCCAAATATTTCTAAGTTCTGCAATTCAAGTTAAAGAAATATTTAAAAACTTCTCCAAAAAGCAAAATTAAAAAAACAAGCTGCAATAGGAAAAAGCATAATTCTCAACCTTCTCTCTTTTGTCAAATAGGGTTTGTTTACCTCTGTATTATGTTAATTTAGAATGAAATTAGAGGTACCATATATGGACTGCATACTTCGGACAAACCACTAGATGGCAAGGAAAAGAGCTTTATTTCTTGACTGACACCTTGTGGCCATCCAGATTTCTCCAATCTATGAATTATATACCTACTAAAAATCCAAAAGTATATGAAGAACACAAGCCATAAACTAGGCATATATAATAGTATGTTAGTGGTGCTAAATTTGATAGAATTTATTCCTTTTCAAACATAAACATCCATGAGATTACAGCTTTTACTCTATTTTTACCATGATCATATCATTCCTATTGTTAATTTCAGCGCTGACAAATTTGGAACAGAATTCTATCAGTGGCAAAAGAGAAGAATAGCATGTAATTCTTTTTTTCTCCTTTTTTTAAAATGTAGTCTAGGTGTACAATGGAGAGAATTAATGTAGATTTATTCACTTTTTAGAGTTCTATTCAACATTTTCCTCCAGGAGTTCATGGCAGTGTATGCAGCATTCACTTCTTTATTTTTAGAAAGAATATGATTATTCCTAAGAAGTATTTAACAATTGTGATGAACTCATTGCTTCTACATTCTAAAATAAAATATATATATACGCTGCTTTCACTGTTTCATATGCAAAGCATAATTCTATTTACTTTTGAAACAAGAGGGACTATATTAGTGATAATAGCAATACTTTATGCTATTATGCTGACATGTTTGTCAGCCAGCCATGTCTTTAGGATGACTTCAAGCTTGTGCTAAATTGTGTGATTCTACAATACTAATAGTTTTGTAACATTTAATACTGAAATCCTCAATGTTTATTTTTGTCAAGTCTCAGAAATAAATAAACAAGCAAATTACTAATAAAACATATTGCTTTCTGGAATATGGCAGCATGAAATCCTTTCAAGCTGAGCTGTAAACTCCATTTAAATCCCTTATGTTCATCTCTGAGATTTACACATTAAAAAAAAAGAATTTGCAAATGTCAGTGCAAAAGGCAAGTGAGCTGATGAAGAAGTTCTACAATTTTAATGGATAATATGAATGAGAATGATTTTAGAACAAGTTTAGCGTCTGCTTGAATTTCTCTTCATATTTGAATAAGGATGCCTTCCTTCAGCTGAAATTGTGTCAAATCACATAAATGATTTTCCATTGTGCCTGGGACTTTGTTTTACTTTCCAGTCTAGGGAACTAAAACATTCAGACAGAACTGCTGGTTCTCAAATTCTAACCAGGACTAGCTCTCCTTACATTTTTCAAGATCAGCCAAAATCTGATAAGCACTGTCACTGTCACATTATTAACCAATCCATTATCCTCCACTTAGAGACAAACAACCTACTCTCTAATAAACAATTTGGTTTCAGAAAAAAACTATCCTGTAATCTGCAACTCTTACACTGCAAAAACATATGGACTACACAACTAGATCAGGGCAAAACAATAGACGCAATCTACATAGACTTCTGTAAAGCCTTTGATTCAGTGGTACACGACAAACTACTATTAAAACTAAAATCTTATGGTATCTCTGGACACCTGCATAACTGGATAGAAGCATTCCTGTCAAACAGACAACAAATGGTCAAAACTGGAAATGTCCTATCAAATTCTGTACCTGTCAACAGTGGTGTCCCTCAAGGCAGTGTTCTAGGTCTAACTCTCTTCATACTCTACATAAATGACCTCTGTGATCATATTAAGAGCAATTGCATTCTCTTCGCTGATGATGTAAAGCTATTCAACACCACAGATAATTCTGCTACCCTTCAAAAAGACCTTGACTATATATCAGAATGGTTAAACAAATGGCAACTTCAAATCTCAACAAATAAATGCTCTGTCTTACATATTGGCAAAAAAAAATCAGAAAATAAAATACAAGTTGAATAGTCAAGACCTTGTTGATGATCCAAACTCTGTCAAGGACCCTGGAGTACTCATCTCAAATGATCTAAGTGCTAGAGCCTACTATAACTACATAGCCAAAAAGGCATTAAGAGTTGTTAACCTAATCCTACGTAGCTATTTCTCTGGTAATATCACACTACTAACTAGAGCATACAAAACTTTTGCTAGACCAATACTTGAATACAGCTCACCAGTCTGGAACCCACATCACGTATCTGATATTAACACAGTAGAGAAAGTCCAGAAATATTTCACAAGAAGAGTTCTCCACTCCTCTACTCATTGCAGAATACCTTATGCCACCAGACTTGAGGTTCGAGACCTAGAAAACCTAGAACTACACCATCTTTGGTCCAATCTAAGTATAGTATATAAAATCATACATTGCAGTGTCCTACCTGTCAATGAATACTTCAGCTTCAACCTTAACAATACAAGAGCAAACAATAGATACAAACTCATGGTTAACCGCACCAAACTTGATTGCAGGAAATACGACTTCAGCAACAGAGTGGTCAGTGTCTGGAATAATCTACCTGACTCTGTGGTTTCTTCCCCAAACCCCAAAAACTTTAACCTTAGACTGTCTACTATTGACCTCACCCCTTTCCTAAGAGATCTGTAGGGGCCATACATAAGCACACCAAAGTGCCTACCATCCCTGTCCTATTGTTTCTTTTATTTTCTTATATGTATCCATGTATTTATAACTATGTTTATACTTATACCTATTATCTTGTAATCAATTGACAAATCAAATAAATAAAAATAAATAAATAAACATGTGCTGACCTTTGAGTCTGGGGACTGCCTAGACTAGTCCCTGCAGTTCTTCTTGGCAAGAGTTCAGAAGAGACAAAACCTTTTAAAACACATTTTAGGCAAATCATTTGAAGCAGATTGTACAAGCATCATTATTTTTTTTCTGCATGCAGAAAGTATTAAAAGTATGTTTTTTGGAGCCAACACGTAGTAAAAAATATGCATGTGCAGTATATACACACATTAAAAGTGAATCAGAAAGAGAAAGAGAAGCAAGAGAGAAGACAGCACCTCTTTAAAAATGTCTGCTCCTGGCTGTGTTCAAAACAGCAATATTATGCACAGAAGAAAGCGAGCAGTGGCGATGGTGACGGCAGTGAGGGCGGGTGGATGTTCCAGCCCAGAGCTGCCTCCCCTGCCCATAGCAGTGCCACCGTGGCTGCTCACTTCCTTTCGTCCCCCAGGAGAAGCGAGTGGGGGTGAAAATGGTGAGGGTGGGTAGAATGTTTCAGACCAGGGCTGCCTCCTGCTGCCTGCAGCAGACTGCCACGGCTTCTCACTTCCTTCGTCCCCCAGGAGAAGCGAGCAGCCATGGCAGTGAAGGCAACAGTGGCGAGGGCGGGTGGAATGTTTCGGCCCAGGGCTGCCTTCTGTTGCCCACAGAAGTGTCATTGTTGCCACTACCGCTCACTTCCTTTTGTCTCCGGCACCTGCCACGTGGTAGGGAGAGCTGGGAGAGCACCGCGTGGTGGCTTAGCCAGCCAGCCAAGCCTAGGGATGGTAGGGGGCAGCTAGCTAGACCACAGCCAGTGCCACTGCCCTGGATGGGGCCACAACAGAGGTGGTATTCAGCAGGTTCTGACCAGTTCTGGAGAACCGGTAGCAGAAATTTTGAGTTGTTTGGAGAACCGGCAAATACCACCTCTGACTAGAGATTTTACAGTATCCTGTAAACATCAGTTTTCTGTCATACCCCTGGTGGAGACTGATTCTGAGGAAGAGGAGGAAGAGCCAACAGGGAGTGGAAGTGTGGCTCCAGAGGTGGTGAGGAGGTTGGGGAAGGGCAGAGGCTGCTTGAGCAGTCAGAGGAGGACCCAAACCCATCCCCATCCATCCATTTGTATTTTTGTTTTTAAAAAATAAAAATATTTTTTTTAAAAAGATCTTCACAATGATTATAGCTGAGAGACTCAAAAATTATCTAAACAAATTTATTCATAGTGACCAAAATGGCTTTCTGCCTAAAAGACAAACCAAACACAATATAAGGACGGTCTTGGATATCTTCAAATTTTTTGAATCACACAGTGAACGCCAAGTAGCACTATTATTTCTTGATGCTCGGAAAGCCTTAGACAACGTTAATTGGCCATTTCTATTACAGCAATTAAAATACATGGACATTGGCAACAAATTTTTAAACATAATCTTGGCAATATACTCCAAACAAGAAATCAAAATAATATTATACGGAGAAGCGACAAATAACTTTAACATACAGAAAGGCATGAGGCAAGGTTGTCCACTCTCACCATTTTTATTTATATTTACACTGAAAGTATTAGCAAGGATAATTTGGCAAGAGCCTCAGATAAAAGGGTTAAAAATCAAAAAAGAAAAATTTAAATTACAAGCATTCGCTGACGACCTTGTGTTTATTATGGAAGATCCCAAGCAAATGGGCCCAAAACTAATAGAAATGCTTGAGGAGTATGGTAAGGTAGCTGGTATGAAAATAAACAAAGACAAAATAAAAATTATAGCCAAGAATATGACCAATAAACAAAAAGAAAATTTAGCCAAAAATTTAGATATTCAAATAGTCCAAAAAATAAAATACATTGTTCAACAATCAAAGAAGACAATTACAAGAAATTACTGAAACAAATAAAAGAAGTTCCAGAAAGTTGGAACAACCTAAGACTGTCTCTAATAGGAAGCATTTCAATAATTAAAATGAATATACTACCTAAAGTCATATTCCTATTCCAAAACATACAGATCAAATTAGATAAAAAAAATTCTTCAAAAATCCGAACAAATTGACGCTAAATTTTGTATGGCAGGGAAAGAGGCCCAGGATTAAACTGAAGCTCCTGCAAGACACAAAAGAAAGAGGGGGATTTGGCTTCCCAGAATGGGAATTATACTATCAGGTGGCAGCTCTGACCTGGATCAAGGATTGAATCAACCTAAAAAGTAAAAGACTTTTATACTTAGAAGGACATGACCTACAACATTGGTGCACATATCTGTGGTCCAGTAGAAATATGGCTCACCAATACTTTTTAAGACACAAAATTCAACAAGCCTTAATTTTGATTTGGAATAAAATAAAACTCCAAAACTATATGGAAATACCAGGCTGGCTATCATCGCTAGAAGCAATAGTATATCCTAATTTATATAATCAGACAAAGGCTATTACATATAAAGATATCTTAAATGAGGAGGGCCAACTAAAACAGAGACTGGAATTAAAACAATAAGGAATAGCTCTGGAATAGTGGCCCTACCTCCAAATACAGTCAAGGTACAAAAAAGGCAAAAAAGAATGGGGAATCAATCTACAAGACACAGCACTAGATAAAATTCTAACAGGACACAAATAAAGAAAATTTATGGATACTTACTTACTTACTTACTTACTTACTTACTTACTTACTTGATTTCAAAATGTACAAAGAACAAGTCAAGGAAACAATGGTGATCTGGGCTAGGGACTTTGGACATAAAATAAATCTGGATCAATGGCAGCAAATGCAATGGAATGAAGGCTATTGCTGAGCACATTGGGTTGTGCTCCAAAAATTGTAAGCCACCCTGAGTCTCCAGAGAAGAGCGGCATATAAATGCAAATAAAAAAAAATGGGAGCAAAACAAAAAGATTATACTAGCTACAACATACAAGGAAAACTTGTATAAGATGTTCTATAGGTGGCATCTCCTGCCAGCTAGGTTAGCCAAAATGTATGGAAACCATTCACCCATTGGAAGTGCTTGAAAGAACAGGGCACTTACTATCATGTATGGTGGTCCTGTAAAAAAGCTCAGGAGTTCTGGTACAAAATTTGGTCATGGCTAGAGGGAATGACAGGGCTAAAAATTCGGTACAAACCAGAGATGTTCTTATTGGGAATAATGGAAGAGAAATTTAGCAAAGCTGCAACTTATCTAATCACACATGTAATCACTGCAGCAAGATATTTGCCCAAAATTGGAAAGCAAGTGAAATCCCTAGTGAGGATGTTACGATATATCAGATATTACAATGCGCCAAAATGGATAGGTTGACATTAGAATTGAAGGACCAAGATGAATCAGAATACCATAAAATGTGAAATAAATTTTATTACTGGAGGGACATGAAAGGGAGTTCATAAAGTTGAAATAAGAATTTAAGGTGAAATAGGGAAGAGATGAGGGACCTCACATTCGAGGAACAATAAGAAAAAATTAAAAATTAAAAAGTTTAAATGTATATATATGTATATAAATGTACATAACTTCTTTATTTTTCTGAATGTAAAATGAACTGACAGAAATGTATGTCAAAGGAGACCACCACATTCAATGGTTTTAATGTGTATATTCAATAAAATTTATTTTTTTAAAAAAGAAATAGATGCATGGGAAAATCAAAGGCTCCCTCTCTCTGGAACATCATTCCCCCAGATATTAGAATGGCCCCCTCTCTAATACTCTTCCGGAAGGCACTGAAGACCTGGTTCTGCCAACGGGCCTGGGGAACCTAGAGCGGGATGGAGCCCATCAAATGGCTTGTATGATCTGCTGTCGTCAGGGCAGGGGGTGGGAGTTGGGGGGGGGTGATTTTTTTTCCAGATTTTGTTCTATTGTACTTTATTAATTTGTTTGATTCTTTTTATTAGTTTTTATTGTTTTTTTAAAAAATATGGCTTTACATTCTGTAAGCTTTCTTGAGTCGCCATGGGTGAATAGGTGGCAATATAAATTCAATAAATAAATAAATAAAATGTATTTTGGTATTCATTAGTATTTATGCCCCAAACATCAATTAAAAAGAGTTGTGAGCACTTTTTGAAAGGTCAGAGGCAATTATACCTCTGATGGCAGTGAAGAAGCTCTATAAAAAGATTTATACTCTGTTTATTTCTCCTGGGCAAAGAGAACCATTCAGCAGGCCTATTTGGATGTTAGGGTAAGATAGGCCAAGGCTGATAGGCCAAGTTATGTGTTTATGTGTTTGTGCAAAAATCCATGTATTTGCCAAATAGATGCAAACCTCCCCCTCCCACTTTGTGATCCATGATTCAGTCTCATTATAAACGGTTCCTTCATCAAGCCACTTTGAATTCAAATCTTCTAATAATTAAATAATCCAATAATTTCATCTAATAATTAAAGGTTCACACAACTTTAATAATCAGGTTAAGAATTTTATCTACCTCACTGTTACCTAAACATTAGGGGTCTAGTTAGCATCTGTTTAAAGGAAAAAAATATTCTGCTGGGTTGAAAAATTATTATGTAAAATATGCTCTTCCTTCTGTTGTGCATTGTACATTTATTCTTTCTTTATTGTAGCTTTTCAGACAATACTGGCCTCTCCCCTTCTATCCACTCTTTCATTTATGCTTACCTGTCAAATTGCTTCTCCTGAGTGACCCTCAAAGGATCAATTTTCTAACCTTTACCTAGTTTGAGTTGCTCCTTCTTAAGAAAAGAGCTCCATTGACAATGACACTGCAGACCTACAGCAAGCAAAAAGAAACTAATATCATTCTCTAGCTCATATTCTTATTGTGTATTTTAGAATCAATGAATGGCATATTTGTCAACCTATAATCTTTTATTATTTTATCTTGCAATATATCTGTATTTTTATTTTACCCTCTCCACATAAATTAACATGACTTGCTTTTGTATCACACATTTAGATACAGATAGTCCTCAAGTTACAACTGCAATTGGGACTGGGATTGCCATTGCTGTGTGATGTGGTCCAGTCATAAAGTATGATGTAATATGACTGCATCATTTTATAATAACAATTCAGGCAGTCCAGGCTGCCATCATAACCTAAGACATGATGGTCATTATATTAAGGAGTGAAAGGATGCTGCTGGGGCATGGAGAATGCCCTAAGAGGCCCTGGTGCTGATTGTGTGTGAGTTGGGAGAGGGTGATACTGTGGTGCAGCATGAGTAGTAGAAACTCAAGAAGACCAGGGAATGGGTATATGGGAAGTATGTGAGTGCAGGAACACTGAGGAAAGAGGGTTTAGGGTGTGTGCATATACGTTTGCATCAGAAGTGGTATTCAGCAGATTCTGACCAGTTCTGGAGAACTGGTAGGGAAAATTTTGAGTAGTTCGGCAAATACCACCTCTGATAGGAGATTTTACAGTATCCTTCCCCTGCCACGCCCACCAATCCACACCCACAGAACCAGTAGTAAAAAAAATTTGAATCCCACCACTGGTTTGTGTTAGGATATATGTAGAGTAACCCTTGTGTAACAAGGATATGAACATGGAAACGGATATGAGAACAGTTATGAATAAATACACAGCCACACAGAGACACATCAAATTGTGTTAATGTTTACTCGAAGAAATAGCACAGTCCAAATAAACAGTCCAAGTCATACACATTTTAACAGTCCAGCAGTATCCAGTTATAAAGTCTTCTTACCCTTTTCACGTCTTTTACAGTAGACAAACATCAAACCATAATACAACAGATAATCTTTGATATCAACAGAATATCAAAGTAAACAGAGTTAGTTAGTATCAGTCCGTATTCAGTCAGAGAGAAAATCAATATCAGCATCAAGAGAGATCTTCAGTGGGAGAGACAGTTAAACCATGATCTATAGCTCCCTCTTATGGCAACTTGCAGTATATTCAACCAATCAGAACACAGCATAATACATTACAGTATTTTTCCTTAAAGCCTCAGACATATATATTTGTGCTTTATATATTGTCAACTGAACTACGTTATATACATATACATAACAGTTTGCATCTGTGCAAGTACAGGAAGACCCAGGAAGGAGGGCATGTGTGTAAGCACAGGGAAGTTCAGGAAAGAAGACAGGAGTGCGAACAAGCTCAGGAAGGCTGAGAAAAGATAATGTGGGATGCCTATTTATGTGCATGTGTGTGAGTGCAGGAAGACCTGAGAAAGAAGGCACTGTTGTGTTTGTGGCCATACATGAACACAAGGAGGCTGGGGAAAAGGGTATGAGATACGTTTATGTGTGCAGGTTCAGGGAGACCAGAGAAAGAGGGCAACGGATGCACGTGTTTGAGCACAGGAAGTCCTGGGAAGGAGGGTGCTGATTGGTTGATGAGTATGCGAGCACAAGAAATCCTGGGAAGGAAGGCACAGTGTATCTGTTTGTGTGTGTGCAGCTGCAGGGAAGCTGGAGAAGCAAGGCGTGGGATCAGGGATGGGATTCAATTTTTTTTACTACCGGTTCTGTGGGCGTGGCTAGGTGGGCATGGCCATGTGATTGGGTGGGTGTGGCTTTTTTTGCAGCACCACCCCCATCCCATTTTTTGGGCCTCCCTGGCCTCAGGGGATTCTCCGGGGGGGGGGCATTTTTGCTCCCAGAAGGCTCCCCTGGGGCTCAGGAAGGAAAAAACAGAGCATAGGAGGGGCACACAGCACCCCTCCATGCTCCATTTTGGGGCCTCCCTGGCCTCAGAGTAGCCTCCGGGGGGGCATTTTTGCTCCCAGGAAGCTTCCCTCGGGCCCAAGAAGGCAAAAATGGAGGAGGTGTGTGTGCCCCCCTCCATTTTTTGCCTTCCTGGGCCTCTGGGAAGCCTCCTGGGTGAAGCAGTAAGAAGCGAGGGGAATCCCGAATCGTAGGAACAGCTGATTGTTGGAAGGTAAAAAAAAGAAGAAGAAATACCTTAAGGAGTGACTGGGTGGGCGAGCATTGAGCGGACGGGGTGAACGAGCAGCGGGCAGTGGGCAGGCGGGGAGGGGCAAGCGAGTGACCGGCGACCGGGTGACCTGGTTGGGGGCATGGCCAGCCAGAAGTTACTACCAGTTCCGCGACCCATACCAAGTCCTTGCTACTGGTTCACCCGAACTGGTGCAAACCAGCTGAATATCACCACTGCATGGGATGTATAGAAGTGAAAGGTAGAAGGAGGGCATGGTGCATGCAAATAATGAATGGCAGAAACCTACATCAGCAACTTGCAACTTTGTTGTTGATTTGCCCATTGCCTTTGTTTGTAAAAGCTGCCAAGAAAGTTTGCAAATGGTGATCAGGTGATTACCAGCTGTAAGTTGTGAATTGATTGCCAAGTGCTCAAAATTTGTTCACATGATTGGGTAGGTGCGGCACCCAGCTGTGAATTTAAGTTCTGGTAAGATCACGATTGTAACTTCAAATGGTTGCTGAACAAATGCTTGCAACTCAAGAACTACAATGTACACATTTATGCAATGAATACTAACCTTTGACATGTGCCTAAACCAGAAGTGGTATTCAGCAGGTTCTGACCAGTTCTGGAGAACCGGTAGGAGAAATTTTGAGTAGTTTGGAGACCAGCAAATACCACCTCTGACTGGAGATTTTGCAGTATCCTTCCCCTGCCATGCCCATCAAGCCACGCCCATAGAGCCGGTAGTAAAAATTTTTTGAATCCCACCACTGGCCTAAACTATACCAGATGATAATGCCAGTGAAGCATGTCTAGCTGATTAAAACAGTAACATTCCTTCTTTCACTAGCAGTTATGTTAGAACAATTAGTAGAATTGGTAATTTTCAATACATGTCCAATATTATTTCCAATATTACTAATATTACAATATTACCTGATGTTCAAAAGGGAGCCAGAAGACAGGTCCATATTTTTAAGACAGGGTACAGGGAAGTTTAGTTCTGCTCTTCACTTTGTCTGTGAGTTTATATTGCTACTAGCTCTATACCTGTGCTTCGCTACGAAACTATGTGATCGGTCTTAGTTTTGGGGGAGGAAAATAAGGGAAAAAATTGTGTCTCTGCCTACCAGCATCCATCGGTATTCAGCTGGCTGGCATCCTGTCAGTGTATGAGAGTGTTGAAGGCTGTTTGGAAACTGAAACAGTA
Organism: Naja naja; assembly: GCA_009733165.1. Lineage (NCBI taxonomy): Eukaryota > Metazoa > Chordata > Lepidosauria > Squamata > Elapidae > Naja > Naja naja. The sequence continues at coordinate 2,436,417 of CM019153.1, read as the reverse complement.
TTTGCTGTGTGAGCAAGAAGGAGACAGCCAGGAACCTGGGCGTGGCTTAGCTCAACTGCACTAAAGCTGCTTGGTGTTGTGAATCTGAAACTGAAACTGAAACTCCTCTCCTCTGCTTGTGTTTTGCATTTGGAACAGATTTCTTTTCAGGTGGGGAGGGGGAGTAGAACTCCTTAGCATCAGAGCATGTTAATAATAATATACGAAATACTAATGCTCTGATGGTCATTTCGAAAAATCCTTTCTTAGTGAGCACCTAGAAGCCAAGAGGAACATAGGTGCCAAATTTTAAGTTTGTAGGCTTTACATTTCTGGAGATTTTGTGATGATGCGTGAGTGGTATTTCACTTTTATGTATACAGATTACAGTTTTGTCCACTATTACAAGCTACTTCTGTTGCCAGTTGCTGCTGCTATAATACTGAAACATGCTTAGCCCTGAAAAAGAAGATGGAAACTAGTGAGCATAGAATAACAGCAGAAGATGGAGGTTGATAGTTGAGAGCAAATCATCACTCTAGCTGAGACCAGGGAGAAAAAAAAATGAACTGCCAGAACAACTGAAGAATTAACCAGACATAGAGAGATGGAGAGGTGGAAGTTCATTTCATACCGTGTTTCCCCAAAAATAAGACACTGTCTTATATTTTTTTTGGCTCCCAAAAACACACTAGGTCTTATTTTCGGGGTAGGTCTTATATATTTATGGTGCCAAATAGTGGGTGTGAGTGTGTAGGGGGGGGTGTTTCGCGGGTGCACGGTTGCTCCCTGAAAAGTCTTCCTGGAACTGGAGATTTACACTAGGTCTTATTTTCGGGGTAGGTCTTATATTAGGGCAGGTTTAGAAAATAGTGCTAGGTCTTACTTTCGGGGTAGGTCTTATTTTTGGGGAAACACGGTAGTAGCATCCCAGAAAGAGAACACACACAATGAAAAAGGATACAGTTTTGGAAGGAAGCCATCTATGCAACTCAAACAGTAGCAGTCCAATTTTTAAGTATCTAATTTCCCTTATGTATTTTTTTTCTTCCAACAGAACAAGCTACATCAGTGAGCAAGGAAAAGGGGAAAGGAAAAGAATCAGGGAATCAGAGAAGGCTTGAAAAAGTCAACCTTCAATTTAAACTTTTGTCAGAACAAGGAAAACTCAGGGAAAGAGGTAAAGTAAAAAAGGTAAAGAGAGTTTTTTATTTATTTATTTTTATTTTTAATTACATTTATATGCCACCCTTCTCCGAAGACTCAGGGCGGCTTACAATTTTTGGGATACAACCCAGTGTGCTCAGCAACCCAGTGTGCTCAGCAGTGTGCTCAGTTTCTTGCTGCAGGAGAAGGAAGGCAGATTAGCAAGACAAGGCAAGGCTGCCATTATGAGTGAGAAAGGCATGTAATTATGCATTCATGTTAGGAATTTGAACCTCACGAATACATATCAGAAAAAGCACTGTACACAATAATTCATAACTAATGCTCAGATAAATAAAAAAAGGCTATACTGTAATTCATTTTTGTAATGACAGTTTGTTAACATTTGTATTAATTCTGTCCATTGCCTAGAAATATAACATCATCCTTAAAAAATAACTACCACACCCAGCATCACCTAGTTGCTCAGAAACAATATGTCTCAAAGCACCATGTGCAAACTGCAATTTTGTCTTAATTTGGTTCAACCTTTGTCTTTTATTTCATCTAGATATAATCAGGTGTGTTTATCAAAAAAACATTCCAACATGATGCTGTAATTTACACTGTATCTGCCTTTTCACCCTTGTCTTGTCTTTGAAATGCAGTAGACCAAAACAATATAAACTGTCTTTCTGATTTGGATCTAATGCTTCCAAAACTTGCTGGTGGCTCAATGTACAATGCTTTAATGTTTGCATGCTAATAAAATTAAATTGTAAAAAAAACAGAAAAAATAGTATTGCAGTCTTAATCAACTGCTGTGCAACCTAGAAGCATTAATCAGAAGTAAAACTGTCCTTATTTCATAGAATTTGCCTTGTATTTAGAGAAGTTTATGCAATACTGCCCATAATATTAAGCATCTAGTAAATAGATAGTTTAATAGCATCAGTAACACACACACCCTTAGAGCCCATAGTACTGTATGTTCAATACTCTTTCATAGTAAAAGTCATGTAATAACAGTGTATGCTGGGGGAGGTTGATACATGAAAAGGTGTTAGACACCATAGTGATCAGATTACAATTCTTTAATTTTTGACTTGAGATTTGAGTCTAAAAAGTTGCCTTCATGTTGTCTAGTATTTAATTTGAAAGCTCTTCTGTTTGCAATAAACACACCCTAACTTGAAGTGACATGATAGAAAGAACCACTGAAAGCTTTTCTTTAAGTTACATTTTATGTACACCTTTTATATACACACACATTTTTATTTATCGTAACGATGATGATTGCTAAAAAATATAAAGATAGTTCAGTGCCCACCTTGCAATTTCATCTACCCATCCTAAACAAGTGGGGGGGCAGCCATCCAAGCACACATTTGTCACCACTGAGCTGCAGTTGTTTCTCTCTAATTATAACAGCAGCAAAAGTGAACTATAAGTGAGTCATTCTTTTTTTCCCAAAAAGCAAGGAAGCTGCAAACTCTTTGTCTCATGCTAATCCACCACATGAGGAATAAATATAACCTCATTTATACATCTATTTTTGTTCAGAGAATATTCTTAGCTACATTATAAATCAATTCCCATAAAGATGAAATTAAGTTCAATGCAGAGGAAACAATCATTTCTCATGAGTTAGTAAGCTTTGTCAGGTTCTGGAAAGCAAAATGATTTTTATAGGTTAAAACAATCCTTCTGCTTTGGCTTTGGCTTTTTAACTCTCAATCCATAGAAGCGGTCTGAGCCTGTTAAACATTTGTTTTTTTAGCAGGCTCAGCTTAACCATTCACAGTACTCAAAGCAAAAAGACAAAAAGCTTTCAGGCCTGCTAAAGATTTAAAAGGTAAGGTTAAATTATAAATAGATTCATGATCACAACTAGGACCATAATTTCAGTCACTAAGAAATCTAGTCCTGGAGACGCCACATGACCACATCACTTAGCAACTGTAATCCCAGCAATTCCTGTTGTCATTGTTCATCAAATTTACTAGTCATAAGCAGAGGACCCATCCAAACCATATCATTGGTTTTGTCCCTCCCAGCCCTGAGCCTCAGTAAAGTTAGAGGTTGCTTTCAACTACCTCCATCCACCTATCTCCCCAACACCATTTCTGACCTTTTGGGTGCTTTGCTGCTTTGTAAGTCTGCAGTTCTGGGGCTACTTCCCACATCTTGGGAAGCCACAGCTGCCCCAGCCTACTCCCAGTTGTCCTGGCCATCCTACATTCTGAGACCTCTTCACCCTATATTGGGACCCTGCCCCAGGTCATCTTTTTAGCTGCCTTCCTGCTTCTGCTGCTGCCGAGCATACCCAGCCTGGCTGCTGGGTCGTATGACTTTGCATGATATAAAAAGTATATATATCCCAGATAACTTGGCTGTTTCAGCAGGCCGGCCTGGACTGAAATGAGGTGGGGTGGTTTTTTAAGGGTATTTTTATTAATTTTATGGGCGGAACCTGGGCGGAACCTGGTCTGTGGGTGGCATCCCCGGAGGTGCTGGTGGGGCTTGTTTGACAGGCCTGGGTGAGCCTCCCTGCCTGCCTCTGATCCCAGGGCTTGATCAGTCCTGTGGCCCTGGAGTCATCCTTCCATGGTGGGTGACAGGACTGCCACCGCAGTGAAGGTACTTCACTACTGGGACCTGGGCTTTGGGCTGGCTACTGCCAAATGAAACACAGCAGACGCCCCACTCTGGCCTGCCACTCCTCCAGATCCCGGATAGTGGAAAACAGGCTGTGGCAGCACCCATCCTGGTTGAACCATGTGTAGGATGGTCTGGACCATGGGACTCACATTCAGCAGTTTGCATTTTTCAGGTAACCTGGTTAGCGACTTAGCTCCACGACACCAGTTGAAGCCTCCACTCTTGAAACTCACCAGCCTCTAGGGACCATGGTAGTCTTCACTCGTAGGCAGCTCTGGTTCCTGGTTGCCACTGTGCTCCCAGAGGTGGGGGAACACCAGTCACTGGTTCCAGTTTAAACCATGTGGCTGGTCCTGTCAGCGGGCTTTGCCATGGGGTCAGTTCCTTGGGTCTTGTGCCTCTCCAGATTTCAGCCTGCGCAGTGTTGGCTGCAGCCACTTCTGCCTCTGAAGGGTAACAGTGGGTTTCACAGACTCCCGCCGGCACCGGTCTCTGGTTCTTGCTTCATCTTCCCTGAGTCTTTATGCCCCCAGTGTTTTTGGGGAGTGCCTCAAGGCTCAGGACCTCAGGCAGTGGCACCACTCTTGCGAAAGCCGCTGTGATTTTCTTTTAGGGCATTCAGGTTAATGTCAGCGTTCCAACCAAACTCTCCCTCCCAAATTCAGCACTCAGAGACAAAGTCCAACCAAGTCAGAATTTATTAGTGAAGTCATATTGGCACCTGCTACACTAAAACTCACACCCAGCCCCTTATGATGACCCTCAAGTCACACTCTCCAATCCACCCCCATTCTGAACTCCCGCCAAGTCCAGTCACTCCCCTCTAAACTCCATTGACTCAACGTTGAGCTCTGGTGAAAAAATGTTGTTGTGGCTATCCTCCCTTCTCACTTCACTCTCGTTCCCACAGTTACCCATCCTCCCTTGTGGCAGCCCCAAATCTGATTCAAGATGGATCTGGGGCTGTTCTCCAAACTCTTTTCTTTCCAGTGACATGATAAGGATTGACCCTTTTAAAGAGATAGGAAATAATTCCAGAATCTGTGTTCTTTATGTTTTCCAAATTTATTTTGACCTGAGTCACATTATTTGTGAGGGTTATACCTAATTATTATACTTATGTATAAGTACATTATCTCACTTGCTCACCTTTTTTCTTAACCTAGAAAGTTTCAATATTTTGAAAGTTTATAATAATTTCTCTTAATTCATTGAATGATTTTTTTTCCTTAGCTGAAACACATTAGCTGTCAAGTCTACTCAGACATTATTCAGAAAACGGATTAATGGGTACTGTGCCAAACATTTAGTATCTCATCAAGCCACCAGAGAGAGAGGGAAACAATTATTGCTACAAAGTAATTTGTGCCCTTTAAAAACATCTTTTTAAGCTGTGATCTTAAGCACACTGACAGTGAAATAAGTTCTATAAATGTAAGTAGATATATGGCTACATAAATATTCACAATTAGACTACAAATGTACTATTTTCAGCTAGGGCCACTACTGTAGAGAAGAGTCCAATGGGCTCAATATTTCAATTGGTTCAATTTTACTCCTTAGTACTTGCCAGAGGAAAAACAATTCCTCACAGATGCACTCTCCTGCATGCCCCAACATAAAAGCAATCTTCTACATAAAAACTATCTCCTCCTTTCTCCAGGAGGAGATAATTAATCATGCACACCTGGCAGCTGGCAGGACAGGGCTCCACAAAACTATGATTGCCAGCTGCTCCTCAACCAGATAATAAAGAAAACTTGTATAAGATGTTTTACAGGTGGCACCTATCCCCGAGAAGGATCGCAAGAATGTTTAAGGACAAATCGGATAAGTGTTGGAAATGTCATCAGATACCTGGCTCCTACTACCACATGTGGTGGACTTGCACTGATGCTAAAAGATACTGGACTAAAATCCACATGTGGTTGGAAAAAAATGACACAACAACATATAGACCTGAAACCTGAGATATTCCTATTGGGAATTGTACCAGAGATATTTAACAAAGAACTGAAATACTTGATTGTTAATGTACTGACAGCTGCTAGAATTGTATTTGCTAAAAATTGGAGAAATGATAAGATACCTATGCAGGAGGAAGTGATTAAGAAGATTTTGGACTGTGCCGAAATGAGTAGACTAACATTTGAAATTAGGGACCAAGAAGAAAAGCAGTTTTATAAGATATGGAACATGTTTTATCAATGGTTAGATAAAAAAATTTGGTAATATATGGAATATATATGGAATATAAAGATAGATAGAACTGTTGAAACAATATAGAGATTATAATATGGCAGAGGATTAATAATAATGATAATGGTTTTTCCTTTTTGTAATACCGAGTATGAATAATGAGGGAAGGCACTGTGATTTTTGACTGACCGACACACTTGAAATTGATATGGATTTGTGTGTTGTATGTTTGTTTGTTATGTTTGTTCTTTTTGGAAAAATAAAACTTAAAAAAAAACCCCAGATAATAATGTGTTGACCCAGCAGCTGAGAGAATCCCCAAGGGAAATGGTTCGAAAGAAGAAAGAGTTGACAATAAGGGAGTACCTGGCACGGAAGGGAGACAAGTTATATGTTCTAGCTAACCAGAGAACCCAAATCCTTCAAAGAAGTCATGATGTAAATCCTGCAGGCCATTTTGGTTTCATAAAAACTCTCCATTTGGCTAAGAGGCAGTTATGGTGGCCTAAGATTAAGAAGGACATAGAAAGCTATGTAACAAGCTGCCTGGTGTGTACATCCATGAAACAATTACCATGGAGGCCTCCTGGACTGCTGCAATCAGTGGCCAATCCTAACAATCCATTATCCATTATTGTGGAATTGTCCAAGAGTGCTGAGAATACCATGATTTGGACTGTGATCGAACTGTTCTCAAAGCAACCACACTGTAAGCATTGGACTTTTTCCCTTCAATCGAAAAAAATGAACTTCTGAAGACCAGGTGTTTCAAAAGGAATCCTTTATTGAAAGGGATTTTATCTCAACACTAGGCAAAGCAGAGTCTAAGATATCCCCAGGCATACAGTCATAGATTAAGGAAGTTAAAATCCCTCCCCTTATTCAGATGTGGAATTAGTTCAAACAAAGAACCAACATGTTAATTCCTCCCTCCCCTTCTCTGGGAACATATCTTAGCAGAGTTCCCAGGAGTGTCTTCCAGAGCTGGAATTTTTATGGTTCCTTCTCATCTTGTTATCTCTTCAAGAGGTGACAAGTTTCTGGACATCTGGCTCCACTCCTCCAGTTGTATATCATATGCAAGTTATACAGAATCAATATAGGATTTAATATATTCAGGTTACATCAAAAAGGATTACTTGTAACAACTTCCACACCCCTTCTTCTTCCATTGAAGAATGGCAGATACACGGATCTGACACACACTTTGTGACATGCCCAAAGATTTCTTCAGCCTGGACTTTAGCCAAGATATTTCTGCAGCATATTTATTGGCTGCATGGAGTCCCAAGACACATTATCTTGAACTTGAGGGGGGGGTGCAATTTACAGTAAAATTCTGGCAGGAGTTTGCAACACTAATAGGCTACTCCCATGAACTTAGCTCAAGGTTCCATCCAAGTACTAACAGAGTGACAGAACAAGCTAACACAAAGTAGACTGATACTTACATTGTTATGTAATTATCAGCAGACTAATTGGGCAGAACACCTCCTTTCAGGAGAGGTTTATAATAACTCTGTGCATAGTAGCACTGGGCTCACCACATTCAATAAATCACTAGAGATGTGCTATGTTCCTTCCTGCTTCAAATGCTCTAATATCATCCCAGTGCCAAAGAAGTCCTCCATCAAGGAACTGAATGACTACAGACCAGTTGCTCTAACATCTGTAGTTACGAAAATCTTTGAAAGGCTAGTGCTGTCCCACCTGAAAACCATCACGGATCTACTGTTAGATCCCATGCAGTTTGCATACCAAGCAAATAGATTGACAGATGATGCTGTTAATATGGCTCTGCACTACATCCTATAACACCTTGAATCTCCAAATACCTATGCAAGGGTCCTCTTTGTAGACTTCAGTTCAGCATTCAATATCATTATTCCAGACATTCTTCTAACTAAATTAAACCAGCTAGCGGTACCTGAACACACTTGTAAGTGGATCATACACTTCCTAACAGACAGGAAGCAGCAGGTGAAGCTAGGCAGAATCACATCTGATACCAGTACAATTAGCACAGGGGCCCCCCAAGGCTGTGTGCTTTCTCCACTTCTCTTCTCTTTATATACCAATGACTGCATCTCAAATGATCCATCTGTTAAAATACTGAAGTTTGCAGATGACACAACAGCGATTGGTCTCACTCGAGATAATGACGAATCCGCATACAGACAGGAGGTTGTACAACTTGCCTCGTGGTGTAACCTGAACAATCTGGAACTGAACACACTCAAAACCATAGAAATGGTGGTAGACTTTAGAAGAATCCCTCCCATACTGCCACCTCTTACAATACTAGACAGCACAGTATCAACAATAGAGACTTTCAAATTTCTAGGTTCTATTATATCACAAGACCTAAAATGGACACCTATTTGTGTTGGAGGAACATTCTGAAATTAAGAAAATACTGGACTCAAGATATTTTAAGGGGAAATTATAATATTTAGTGCAGTGGAAAGGTTATCCCACAGCTGATGCTGAGGGGGTAACTGCCCACAAAGTTGGCAGACAAGCTAGTAAGAAAGTTTCATGCTAAATAACATCAGTATCCAAAAGAATCATTCAGTGCTAAGGATTTCTGAATAATGATGTTGGCATGTCAAGATTGAATCACTTATTGCCTTCTAGCTCCTATTACTTTTCAACTTGCCAATGATAAGGGGAGAGGGGTGGAATGTGTAGGGAGGAAACAGGATGCCATGACATCATTCACAGACCATGAGAGCCTACAAAATGCCCAGGCCACTACCACTGCTCAATGTAGAAATGGACCTATTACCATAATAAAAATAAGTTCTACTATTGGACCATGTGAATACTTGAGAGGTGGGATATAGGGAATCAATTGTTTAAGTAAGCTTTCACACAGGAAAAGCAGAGCTGGTTTTGCTTCTTCAGTTCCAAAATGGTATATTCAATACAGTTTTACTTTTTGGGATTCAAAGACCCCAAGAGTTCCTTTTGTTGGGTTTGCTAGTCAGACCATTGACAGAAGGAAGGAAGGAAAATAAGAAGATTCTAATTTCCTTTGCAAAAAAATAGTTTAGAATAGAATTCTTTATTGGCCAAGTATGATTAGACACACAAGGAATTTGTCTCCAGTGCATAAGCTCTCAATGTGCATACAAACAACAATAAATCATGATGATCATCATAAGATACACTCATCAGAAATCATAAGATACAACACTTAGTAATAGTCATAAAGTACTAAATAAGCAATCAACATAAATCATACTAGGATACTAAATAAAATAATTAATATAAATCGTGAAATACAAGCAACAAAGTTATAGTCATAAGAGGATAAGGAAATAGGCAATAGGAAAGATGAGAAGAATAATAGTAGTATATCCATAATAGGTAGTTTGACAGCATTGTGGGGATTAATTTTTAGCAGAGTGATAGCATGGGAGAAAAACTAACCTTGTGTCTAGTTGTTTTGGTGTGTGTTGTCTTGAGGGAAGAAGTTGAAACAGTTTGTGTCCAGCATGTGAGGGGTCTGTTGATATTTCCAAAGCCCTCTTTTTGACTTGTGCAGTATACAGGTCCTCAATGGAAGGCAACTTGGTAGCAATTGTTTTTTCTGCAGTTCTAATTATTCATTGAAGTCTGTGTCTGTCTTGTTTGGTTGCAGAGCCAAACCAGACAGTTATAGAGGTGCAGATGACAGACTCAATAATTCCTCTGTAGAACTGAATCAGTACTTCCTTGGGCAGTTTGAGCTTTCTGTGTTGGTGCAGAAATAACATTCTTTGTTGTGCTTTCTTTGTTGCAATTTTTGATGTTAGGTGTCCATTTTAAGTCTTGAGATATGATAGACCCTAGAAACTTGACCCTCTACTGTTGATACTGTGTTGTCTAGTATTGTAAGAGGCAGTAGTATAGGAGGGTTTCTCCTAAAATTTATCACCATTTCTACGTTTTGGGTGTATTTAGTTCAAGATTGTTCCAGTTGCACCACAAGGCTAGTTATTCAACCTCCCACCTGTATGCAGATTCGTTGTTGTCTCAAATGAGACCAATCACTGTTGTATCATCTGCAAACTTCAGTACTTTAACAGAGGGATCCTTTGAGATGCAGTTGTTGGTATATAGAAAGAAGAGAAGTGGAGATAGCACATAGTCTTGTGAGGGGATCTGTGCTAATTGTACAGGTATCTGATGTGATTTTCTAATAAACAGGAGGCTTCACCTGCTGCTTCTGGTCTGTTAGAATGCTTATACAGTCTGGGGGAAAATTAAAAAAAAAAACATTGCATTAAAATACCCGGTTGGTTATCAAACATGGAGGCTATGATTTATCCAAATACATTGTACCTAGATAAGATGGTAAGATACAGTGAATTGTTAGACAACCAAGGGAGGCTCAAAACAAATAAAAAAATTGAGAAATCAAGGAATAAGTATAGACTGGTGGCCATATTTCCAAGCAAGCTATAAAAAAGACTTAGTACGGCTCTTATAAAGAACATCAACAACTTGATAAAATATTACTGGCACCGGAGGAGAAATTCATAATGAAAATATACAACTATCTGTTAAGATTTAAAATGGAAGAAGAAGTAGTTAAAGGGTCTATGATAGCTTGGGCAAGAAATTTTGGGTACAATATTGAATTAGAACACTGGGAAAAATTATGGACAAAAAATTACAAATTAACAATGTCCACAGCCTACAAGGAAAATCTATATAAAATATTTTATTGTTGGCATTTACCACCAGCTTGATTGGCGAAGATGTATCCAAACATGAGTCTGGAATGTTGGAAGTGCAAACATAAGCAGGGTACTTTCTTTCATATGCGGTGGTCATGTCCCGAATCTAGGAAATACTGGGCAAAGATAAGAAAATGGTTACAGGGAATAACAAGTCTTCAAATTGAGCTTAAACCTGAACTTTTCCTATTAGGGATAATAAAAGGAGAATTCAGTAAAAAAGTTAAATACATTATATTGTATATAGTGACAGCAGCTAGAATTGCTTTTGTACAAAATTGGAAATTGAACACCACCCCTTCTGAGGGAATGGTAATAAAGAAAGTGTTGGATTGTGCAGAGATGGACAAGCTTACTTTAGAATTGAAAGACAGAGAGGAATCTGAATATTACATAGTCTGGGACATATGGTATAGATAGCTAGATAATAGAAATAAGGATTAAAAGTATATATGTATATAGACGTATTAGTATCACCGATGTCACAGTGTTGTGAAGAATGTAAAAGAGATATGTAATCCTGAAAAAGGTACAATTAAAACCTTTACCAAAAAACCAACAACAAATATTCATGTTGAACCATCTTCTTGAGGACCATGTCAATTACAGATAGCAAGCTAACTGATCTATAATGTCCTGTAATGTTTTCAGATGACAGGACAATGTTAGCTCTTCTCCAATCTTCTAGGGATTTCTTTCAGATGATAGTTTCTATTTCCTTGGTTCTTCCCTTTCTTTTACTTAACTTCACTTTCTGCTCTTCCCCCCGCCCCCTCCTGTTGAACTCGTATGTAAAACTTCCCAGTTCACATTCTCAGTGAACTATGTTTAATTTTTAAAGTAAATCAGAAAAAATACTTGTTCTAAGTGCATCTTGTTTTGTTGTTGTTTGAAAAACCTATTTTAGTATCTTAGTTGAAGAACATTATAAGTGATTATTTTGTTTCAACTTTATGCCAAACTAATATGCTAGAAAAATCCACTGGGAGGTCAACACAATGTACTTTTTTTTTAAAAAAATGTGCTTGTTTTACTTTCAGCATATGGATTGTATCTGAAATACACTCAGATCTCAACCTTATGGAAAAGTTATGTAAAATGTAATTTTACATTGCATTTATAATTAGAAGTTTTAAAAATAATATTGTGTATAAAATATTAAAATTAAATTAAGAAAGTTTGATAAATGAATCAGACACTAAGATTTTTGTATTGAAACATTCTAAGATAGTGCATTCCTTACGATGTTAAAATACACATTCAGTTTATAGAAGACAAAACTAGCAGAAATGCTTGTTTTGTAAATCATATAGCAACTGATGGCTTTCACAAGTGTTAAGTGCAACATATTACATGGCCATTAATTTGTGAAGTAACTTGAGCATATAAAAGCTTTTTATAGCTTTGCACTAGCAGTGTGCAATCAACTACTGTGTGGGAGTTCATTTATTGTCTGCAATAAAGGTTCTAATCTAGACAAGCCATGTTTGATCTTTAAGCCAAGTCAAGCTGAGGAGTCCAGCTCAGTAAGTATTAGGAGAACCTTAATTTGCTGCCAAGATAAGTCTGAGCACCCTGACAGGCAGTAGCTGAATTCATTGTATATTGTTTGCTTTTCTTTCTTGGTTTGATCTCAGAAGAATGTGCTGATTTTGCATTTTACATCACTGTGGTTTCAGAAAGCTACATATAGTATCTACAGTCAGCTTTTACCATAGACAGGGTTTTCCCCTTGTCAACAGAGATGTGGTATAGGTTCATAAATTTTTCATATTGAATGCACAGCTTCCTGAACTGGATTTTGAATCTGAAAACAAAATAAATCTCTTCTCTGAATCCTGGAAGCAAATATATCTAGTGTGAGAATAATTGTACATGGTGTTTATCATTTGAAACTCCATTTGATACTTATTTGGCTATGTATACACATAAATTAAAAATACTATATTTACACAACCCAGGAGCTGGTTCAAAGATACTTATTCATAACTAAGAGTATGTAAGAAGGTTTGCTCTGCAGAACCTTAGGCAACCTTACTTAAATCACTTGGACAAGGCAGCTTTTAATCATGGAATTTTATCAGAAAATCATGGAATTTTAACAGTCATAATCCTAAATTCACTGCTCAGAGCCCCTCCCTGAGGGATATAGTCAGTTAATAAATAAATAAATAAATACTTTATACCAAGCTAATTTGAAAATTGGGGTGGATCTCTATACTAAATAGATGGTAAATGGAAGCCCAAATTTCATTTTCTGCTACAAAGATGTTTAATATACTGTTCATTTTGTCCATTGGGTGCACTTCAATTTCTCTTTTTATTTATCAGTTATCTTTATTTATCAGTTGGAGGTAAGTTGGAAATATACTTATTCTTGAAAAACTAATTGGGATCAAAGTTACTACTTTTATTTCTATTTTTATTTGAACCATGTAGCACATGTACACACAGTGATACTTAGTAGTCTATTCAGCTAAGCCTCTATCTCCACAATACAGCAGTTATGAGTGAACTGATGGAATAAAATTAAATATTTCTTGATGTTCTAAGACTTGGGTACAAAAGATTTCTCCAAATTATACCCACTGCAGGTTTTAATATTTTAAATATTGTTTAGCAAAGGATTTTCTACTTATTATAGGAAGAAAGCAATATACTGGATCCAGATTTAGTCTTGCTGAGAACAGAGTTTTGAAGAGATAGAAGGAACCCAACAGTGACAATTTCTCTCTCTCTCTCTCTCTCACACACACACACACACACACACAAATGAATATGAATACTTGCATTAATTCTGAAGATTTTAAACCTAAATTATAATTGAAACCTGATACTTTTCTTTGGAACCAATGAATAAGCAATTAAAAAAGTCATGTCCCAACCTTTCAGCAGCTTTCAATGGCCACTTTCCTCCGCAGCCAGATTAGAGAGCTCTTCCTGGATCAACCAGGGACTTTGCAATGTCCCTAGGAACCACAGGATGTGCTAACCACCCGACAACTTGGGTCCAAATGGACTGTACAGCTGTGGGGATGTTGATGATGTTCTGGGAGCACTGGAATCATCCGTCGTCTCATCGTGACGTCAGCCCTGCCCTCCCCAGATAGTCCTATCCTGATGAAACTCAAATTTGGATAATTTGGCAGCACAGAGCTTATGTAGAACAGCTCTAACCAGCTTCACATGCTCAGCTTTCATTCCTGTGTAAATCAAAATGTCATCGAGATATACCAACACCCCTTTGTACAGATGTGCATGCACGATTTCACTGATTAGTTGCATGAATACTGCAGGTGCCCCTGTTGTCCAAAGGGAAGCACCCTAAACTGGAAACAGTCAAGTGGGCAGTTGAAAGTGGTTTTCCATTCATCTCCTTTTATTCTAACACAGTTGAAAATTGCGAATCCTGCAAATCCAACTTTGTGAAAAACTTTCCCCTTTGCTAAATGGGTCAACATGTCTTTCATGAGGGGAAGGGGATTCATATTTTCCACACAGACTCCATTGAGCCCCCTATAATCAATGCAGAGATGCAAAGACCCATCCTTTTTCTCCCTAATTATGACTGAGGTGGCCACCCTAGTTCAGGCTGGTTGGATAAACCTCCTAGCTAGGTTCCTAGCACAGAGCTCATCTAATTCCCTTGGGGTCGTCAAATGGAGTTTTGGTTTCAGAAACTTAGCCCCTGGAACAATTTCAATGGCACAGTCTGTAGGTTGATGAGGTAGGAGCCCCTCTGACCCCTTTTTGCTGAATACATCCCTCAGGTCCCTGTACTCTCTCAAGATGGCCAGGAGGAGTTTCTCTTGCATTGCAGCTCCCATCTCCTGGCATAAAACTTTCTTAGTTGTTCATTCCTGGCTGCACTGGGGCTTACCCCCTGGTGGAAATTTCAATAGTCCTTTTCTCCAGTTCACACATGGGTTCCACCATTTCAACCAGACCAGTCTCAGTACAACTGGCCTCTCCATCCCTGGGGTGACTATGAAGCTCCAAAGTCTTTAAGTGGGCATCATCTACATTCCTGGGATGTGATGCTAGTTCACCTCCTCATGGTGCACCCTGGATAGCATGAAAGTGTGAACCAAATGACTAGCAACAATTGGCAGCCAGAATACATTGAAAAATTAACAGTTAATGACAGTTAGATGTCTGGCAACCAGACATCTTTGTAGAACTCCTGGCTCTCTAAGTACATGGCAATCCATCTGGCTCCCAGTCTTGAGCCACATTGTATCACCAGTTCTGTGAGGGCAGGAAACCTTGGTGAAGAAGTACAACAGAATTGTGGGGGCCTCACATCTTCCTGTACACACTGATCTTTCTCATCTATTGGTTGGCAGGCTTGGATCCAGGAGGGATCCAAGCCTCTGGCACTTGCTCGGCAGCTGTCTGGCAGCTGTATGGACGCCCAGATACAGGCAGTTGTGTGGATGGCCCTGCATGGGAGGTGCCAGGTTTTGGCCTTCCTCACCAGCACTGGTCAGCTCTGAGCAGGATCCATGCCCAGCATGGTTGTCTGCTAGGACTCATTTGAGTGTGGTCTTGTCTCTGTCCCTCAGTGTGACTGTGGTGCTCCTCAGAAGAATATCCATCATGTTGTGTCCAGGTGTCCATCGGGAGCTTGCACTGGCCCAGTGTCTGATTTTTTCAGCATGGATTGCCATGTCCTTGGTTGGGTGGTATGGACATTTACATTTGAGCTACTATGTCCATGTATTTGACATACGCTAAATAAATAAATACATCTACATTCCTAAGGGTTCAGTGACAAATGTGGTGGGAACTGTGCTGTCCAGCTGGCAAAATGGAATTGGGTTTTTTAGCCTCCTCATAGGTGAATCTCCATTTTTTCCACTAGAGCTGGGCTCACTAAGCACCTGGTGCACCCTGAGTTTAAAAAGGCTCTCAAAGAGGCTTTCTGTCCAGTTCCAGGGGAGGTGCAATTCTATGGGCATGATCACAGGTGCAATGGGCCACTTACAAAGGGGTCATCATCCAAGTCACTGTCAGTTAACCCCTGGTTTTCCTCCAGTGGGGTCAGAGTTCTTCCCCTCATTTGGGGGAGGGAGTGAACTCAATGACTTCCGAGCCCTTCAGGGCTGTTCTTTTGCATGGGGCTTTGCTCTTGCAATTTTTCCTCATGGTGCTGCCCAGTGATCT
Source organism: Naja naja (assembly GCA_009733165.1). Taxonomy (NCBI): domain Eukaryota; kingdom Metazoa; phylum Chordata; class Lepidosauria; order Squamata; family Elapidae; genus Naja; species Naja naja. The sequence goes on along the minus strand of CM019153.1, from coordinate 2,420,539 downwards.
ACTCTTCTGCACTTGAAGCAGGCAGAGGAGTGCAGTGGCTGGTCTTGGGGTTTGGCGGTCTCCCTCTTTCTCTCCAAAAGTGATTGCTTCCATGCTTTGCTACTGTGATACTTGTTTCGGTTTTTGTCAATCTCCACTTCTTTAGCCAACACACACCAGTCATGGAGTTGAGCAGAGGATCTCCTTGTGATGCTTGCAGTTACAGGTCATCATTCAGCCCATCTTTGAAATCACTCATGAGGATATCCTCTGGCCAGTCAAGGCAGCAGGCTAAATCCTGAAAATCCTCAGTGTACTCCCACACTGGTCTGTGCCCCTGCCTTATTATTCTGATGTGGTCTCTCACTTTCCAATTAGCTAGTGGGTATTCAAATCAAGATCTCAGGGCAGTCATGAAGTGATTGAAGTTCTGCAGCTCAGGGATGCTGGCATTGTTGAGGGTTACCATCCACCTGGCTGCAGCCCCTTCTAGTGCCAGAGTGATCACTTTGACCTTCACCCTCTCTGTACGTATTTCATTGATGTATTCTTACACGTAGGTGAGAACATGGGCCAGGAAAAATCTGAATTGTTGAGGGTCTCCATCGAACTTCATGCTAAGGGAGGGGGGCTTCTGTCTCCTTGGAGCTGTGCCATCTCCCAGCCTTGGGGCATTCACTCCCCCTGCATCCCTCTGCAGGGTCCCCACCACTGTTGGTGGCCCTGCAGCAGTAGCTGTCACCGCTGCCCTGGTGTTCAGGAGTGAGGTTTTTCCATCTCCCTCCTCTGACTGGTTCCAACAGCCATTGCTCCTGACATGTGAGCAAGGCCTCTTGTGCCTTCAAGTTTCAAAAAACAACAATCGTGAATCACATGGCTTACTTCATGAAGAGGTTGGCACGGTCAGGTTCATCTTCCTCCTTGTCCTCCAGCACTTCCAGCTCTTTCTTCCATCCTTGCCGGCAACTGCCTCAGGTAAGGATGACTCCCTTCATCCTTCCTTCCCAGTTGTCCTTCTTTCAGATGCCTATGGATCATCTAGGCTTAGCTGAATCCCCTAGGCTTGCAGCTTCCTCTGTCCATTTGGCAGGGTTTGCACCCAATTGAGGCTTGACAGAAGCTTCGCCCCAGCATTTGGCTTCTTCTTGGTCATTGACATTGTTTGTACAGTCCCCATGGTTGGGCAGGTACCTCTCCATGTTGAGCACTTTGCAGACTCTGCCTAATTGAAGGACCTGTCTCAGCTACCTACTCAGGAAAGCATGATTTTTGAACAATTTGCATTTTAAAAGGAACTTTTATGGAGATAAAGTGGTTGCAGAGAAGTCAGGCAGAGTCTGAAATTCACATGCAAAGTGTTAATTTTTTTACTTCAACCCCCACCCCAATGCCCCATGTCCACCAGCAGCCAATAAATGCCTCAAAGGTGTTTTGAAAACTCTGAGTCTGGTTGGTGAGAAGAGGTCTTCCTTGGGGCACCACAACCTTGGCTGGAACTGGTTGAGAGGGAGTCTGTGCATATGGTTCATACTCCCTCCCTAAACTCTCAAGCAGTTATAGAAAAAGTGAAAGCATGCAAAACATTTCAGCCCACAGAGCCTCCCCCTCCCATTAGGAATGGCAGTGTTTCAATAGGGACCTGACAGTCATGAAGATTGGCTCCTCTTCCTCTTCAATTTTAGTTGAAAGTCCTCTTGATAAGATGAGCCAGTCGTTTTCTGAATATATTCTTTCCAGTTCTTGTGAGGTTCACTCCATTCCTTGCCAGTAGCCCTTAATGTAGACAATGCAGACCATGATCTAGAACACCAAAGTTCAGTTTACTACACCATTTTTAACCCAGTGGTTAATTTCTAAAATCCTTTGCTCCTTCATTGAATGCTGGCCTTTTGTCAGAAGTATAGGTGAAAACACCACTTGCACTCCTAATTCTTAACTTTCCTCCTCCTCCTCCTCCTCCTCCTCCTCCTCCTCCTCCTCCTCCTCCTCCTCTTCTTCCTCTTCCTCTTCCTCTTCCTCTCCTCCTTCTCCTTCTACCATATCTGTCATCAGACATTGGCAATCATGTTGGTGATCCTATTTTTATCAATACCTGCCCAAAAAAGTGCTGTTGGATTTTGTCCAAACCAGTCCCCTAAGTTTCTTCCCTAGCTGTTTGTAATCTCTCAGTATTGTTTTCAGATTCATTGTTGTGTCATTGGTCCCCACATGTAGGAGAAGAAAGGGGTAGTAATCCATGGGGTTGAATATTTTAGTAAGGTACTTAGTTACATCTTTTGCTCCAGGGAGCAAAATTGATATAACTCTCTAGATCAGGGGTGTCAAACTCAAGACCTGGGGGCCAGATCTGGTCCATGGAGTGCTTAGATGTGGCCCTCGGGGCTGCCCTGGAAACAGTAAAGGACCAGCCCACGGTGCTTCTGCCAGCAAATGGAGTTTGAGAGGGCCACATGTGATCTGTTTTCTCTGGCAAAGGGTTGCAGGAGGTCATCACAGCCAAAAATGGAGCTCAGGAATGGAGCTCTTTCTCTGGAAGAGCACTTGGGCCACCACAGGCACATCTGACATGAGGACATCGAGCTAGCCATCCCCACCCTGGCCATGTCCACCCTGGCTCCCCAAAGTCAAACACAACCCTGATGTGGCCCCTTTTCTGTCGCAGCCCCTGACCTCTGGAACCAACTGCCTCTGGGGCTCTGCCTGGCCCCTGATCTCCGCACCTTTCGCCGTGAGTTAAAGACCTGGTTGTTTGACCAACCCGGGCTGTGACCCCCTTGGGGGAGGGATGGTTTTAAGGTTTTTATAATGTTTGAACTTATAATTTAATTTAATCGTTTTTTTAAGTATTTATTGTTCCTGTTTTAGTTGTAAGCCACCCCGAGTCTTCGGAGATGGGGCGGCATATAAGTTCAAATAAATAAATAAATTAAATCAAGTTTAACACCATTGCTCTAGATTGACTGCCTGGTTTGCAGACTATAGTTTTTGTTCCCCTAAGAATTGAATCTCCTATCACCAACATTCACCTTTTTCCCCCCTAGGGAAGTCTAAAATACTTTTCTTCCTGTCTCAGGAATGCTGGGTTGTGCCTCTTTTTTTTATAGAAACTATTGATGAATGCTCTTTTGTGAATGTCTGTATATTTTCTTCCAGGGAGAGGCAATGAAAGCAATTGTTCAGTTCAGTGGTGGGATTCAAATTTTTTTACTATTGGTTCTGTGAATGTGGCTTGGTGGGCATGGCAGGGAAAGGATACTGCAAAATCTCCATTCCCACCCCACTCCTGGGGGAAGGTTACTGCAAAATCCCATTCCCTTCCCACCCCACTAACCTGCTTTCCAGCTCAGTTCTCCTGTGCAGGGCAACAAAAGAAGACCCTGCCGATCAACTGGGGCTCAGGAGGCAGAGAATAGACGGGGTGGGGTCAGTCAGAGGTGTTATTGGCTGGTTCTCTAAACTACTCAAAATTTCCACTACCGGTTTTCCAGAATGGGTCAGAACCTACTGAATACCACCTCTGGTTCAGTTCCAGAGAGGCTTCATTGGAGTGGGCTAGGGTAGAGAGTATGGGCTTTGCTCTTGGCTGTTGTTTTCTTGTAAAAGTGATAGGTTTCCATTGGACTTGCTCTTTGTGTACATATGTAGGGTCATTTTTTATGGAAGCATATTGAGCTTTAGGGACTAATTAAATAATTATATTGAGAAATTGGAAAAATTACATTGAATTACATTAAAATTGCATTAGCTTTCAAAAATGTGTGATTCATCTGTTTTGATTATGATTTGTACTATTTAAGTTATAAAATAATATGTTTTAGCAGATTTTTGTAATATTTTGCAATAATTGATCATCAGTGCATGCTATTAGTGATTATTGACAATGTATGTATATTTTTTCTATTTCTCTCAGGTTTCTCAAATACTTTTTTCGTTTCCTTTTGATTTTTTATCTATAATATTTTTGCTTTCTTTAAGTTTAAAAATGTTCCATTAATTAAGTATGGAGTTTTTAGTGCATTTAGTGTATGGTAGGTTTTTTGGGTGGGTAATTTGTATTTTTTTTAAAGTTGTACTCAACACAGTTGGTCTTTATTATGTAAATTGAATTAAAGTGGGTGAATTATTTTTCACACTGACACACTGTATTCTCTATATAATATGTCTACCTGATATGCAATTATATTTATTAAATCTAATGTCTTCCTTAAAGCTGTGGCACTTGTTTCACAACTAACTTTAATGAGTAGTAGAAAAGAATTAGGCTGGTATAAAGTCTATAAACACTTTGTAACACTATTTTAAGTATACACTGCTCTAAAAAGCAATATATGCAAAACATATTGTAAAATACAAGGTTTTATTCATTTTGGATAAGATTGTAGCTATTGTCTAGAATAGAGGGAAAGTAATACATTCACAGTGAATTTTAATTATAAAATATTGGAACAACCCAAAAGTTTTTAACAGAAGATGATTAGTTTCAACATATTTGGCAAGCATTTTAATCATAAAAATTACTTATGATAAAAAGCTTTGAGAAGATTTTTTTTAAAACTACAGACAGCTGGAGATTCTTTTTATTGTATTGGAGCTGATTAAGGCATTTAACAACATTACCAAAAATATTAAAAATTATAACGGTTTTCCAGATGAACTGTAAAATCCAATGTACACAATATGTGCTACAGACTGTAACAGAAGCTACATAAATTAGGAAAAACTTCGTTTTTAAAAAAAGGTTGATACATTGCATTTGAAAAGGTATATATTTTAACTGATTTAATTAAAGTAGATCTACAGAAATAAGCAAATAAATAATTCTATTAGAAATAAATAATTCAGTTAATTCAGGAAGGAAAATATGGGTATATTGAAATTAAATTTTTAAATTTATATAGTAGTTTCTGTTCTCTCTCTCTCCCTCCCTCCCCCCTCCCTCCCTCCCCCTTCCTCCCCCCTGTGTGTGTGTGTGTGTGATATCATGCCCCAATATGCAAACTTTACATTAACATAATCTAAATTATGTATTACGGAGACCTGGTTGGGACCGGAGGGGGGTGACCCTCTGTGTGATCTATGTCCCCCAGGTTTCCAGGTGCTGCACCGGCCACGAGCCCAGGGAAGGGGCGGAGGAGTTGCCATTGTTATTAGGGAGACCTTGTTTCCAAGGGAGGCCACTGTCCCTCAGATTGGCGGGTGTGAGTCCCTCCTCCTGAGGTTGGGCCCGGATGGTCGGCTGGGTCTGTTGTTGACGTACCTGTCCCCCAGCTGCATTGCAACGGCCCTTCCCGAGCTGCTAGATGCCCTCTCGGGGGTGGCGGTGGAGTTTCCCAGGCTTATTGTCCTGGGGGATTTCAACCTGCCCTCTCTGGGGGTGGCGTCTGGATTGGCTTGGGAGTTCTTGGCATCCATGGTAGCCATGGACCTGACCCAGGTGATTCAGGGGCCCACCCATGAGGGGGGGAACATGCTCGACCTGGTTTTTATCTCGGGGCAGTGGTGTAGTGATCTGGGGGGTGGATCTCCAGTTATTCTACCTGTATCATGGACAGATCACTATCTCCTGAGGCTGGTCTTCCAATCAGCTGCTCCTCGCTGCTGGGATGAGGAGCCGATACGATGGTTCCGCCCCAGGCGCCTGATGGCCCCGGAGAGGTTTCAGATGGCCCTGGGGTTCTTGCCCACCTCCCTTGACCACAGCCCGGCCAAGACTTCGGTGGCCGCCTGGCAAGGGTTGTCCCCTTGCGGCCTCTCCCTCGCCGCAGACCTCCTTTGGCTCCTTGGTTTTCAGAGGAGCTTTGGGGGATGAAGCAGCGGAGGAGATGCCTGGAGAGCAGGTGGAGGACTAGACGTTCTGAGTCTGACCATCTCCAGCTAAGAGCCTATATTAGGACTTACCTGGAAGCGATTAGAGCAGCGAGATGATGTCCCGGTGCCTGGAGGCGGTGCAGGCCTGGATGGGGAGTAACAGACTCAGGCTCAACCCGGCCAAGACTGAGTGGCTGTTCTTACCGGCATCTCGGAGTTCAGTGGATGTGCCATCTTTGGTCATGGGGGGGAGGTGTTACCAACCGTGGATAGCGCGAGGAATCTGGGTGTCCTCCTGGATGCACAGCTCAATTTGGAGGAGCAAGTGGGAGCTGTGGCCAGGGGGGCTTTCGCCCAGGTTCGGCTGGTTTGCCAGCTCCGCCCTTACCTGAACCGAGATGCCCTTCGAACGGTCAGCCATGTGCCTGTCACTTCCAGAATCGACTACTGCAATGCTCTCTACATGGGGCTACCCTTGCGGATTACTCGGAGGTTGCAGCTGGTGCAGAATGCGGCCGCGGGGCTGTGATGGGGGTATCCTGATACTCCCATGTTACACCCCTCCTGCGTGACTTGCATTGGTTGCCGGTTGCGTTCCGGGTTTCCTTCAAGGTGTTAGTAATAACTTATAAAGCCCTAAATAGCTTGGGTCCAGGGTACTTGTGGGAACGCCTCCTGCCTGCATCACATTCCGATCACCCCGTGCGCTCCCACAGGAGGGGCCTCCTGGGAATACCATCGGTCAGGCATTGTCAGCTAGTGGTTCCCAGGGCTAGGGCCTTTTCTGTGGGAGCGCCCGCCCTATGGAATCAGCTCCCTGTGGATCTCCGTTTGGCCCCTGATCTCCGCTACTTTCGTCGAGACCTGAAGACTTGGCTATTTCAGCAGGCCGGCCCGGATTGACCATGGGGGCAGGTTGTTTTAATAGCATTGTTCATTATTGTAATTTTAATTGTTTTTAATGTTTCTTGTAATTTAGACTTATCTTTATTTAATATCTTTTTATTGTACATATGTTCTTTTTTATATGTTCATTGCCCTGAGTCCTTCAGGAGAAGGGTGGCATACAAGTCCAATAAAATAAATAAAAAATAAATAATAAATAGCATTTATCACCTGTTTCACCAGTCATCCTTCTTTGCAACCATAGCCAATTTTATTAATTTTTAATTTATCAATTTTATTGATCCAAAGGCTTTCTAATTCTATAATTAAATTTTAGAAACAAATTTTATCAAAAGCATGGAAGATGGATGTTCTTTCTAATTGTCAGAGACTGAACATTTTTGAGTATATCATAACATTCATTTCAAATCTAGGATTTGGAAAAGTGGAAATGGATAAGAAATAAATCAGAAAGCAACTCATACCCAACTAATAGGTGAAGAGAGTGCTGTCTACTACTATACAAAGAGGGGATAACAGACAATCCTGCCTTACTCCTTTTTCTATCCTTAAAGTTTGGGTAATCGCTCCATTTATTGTGATATTTGCATTCTGTATCGAGTAAATTGCGTTAATGATGTTCTCAAATTTAGTGCTGAAATTAATATCATAAATTTGTTGTATCATAACTTGCCAATTAAGACTATCAAAGGCCTTTTGGGCATCCAGGAAAACAAGGGCTACTTGTTTTTCCAGGTGGGCTTCATAATACTCCAAACTATCCATTATAATTCTTAAGTTATTTCTGATATGTCTATTAGGAAGAAATCCATTTTGGTCCGGGTGTATACACTCATTCATTATTTTCTTTAATCTACTAGCAATAATTGTGATGAAAATTTTGTAATCAACATTCAACAGCGAAATTGGTCTGTAATTTTGTATCTTTCTTACATCTGAGTCCCACTTCGGGATTAGCGAAATCAGTGATTCTCTCCATGTGTCGGGCATATTAGAAGCTAATAATACATCATTATATAAATCTACCATTATTGGTCCCAGGTGTTCCTCAAATATCCTATAAAATTCTGCTGGAAAACCATCTGGACCTGGAGTTTTATTACTTTTCTGGTTGGTAAGTACTTGTTTTAATTCTATCATAGTTATATCTTTTGTCAAATGTTCTTTCATATCTTCATTAATTTCCATCCCTCTTTTTCCTTTTAAAAATTCCCTTATCTGATCTTCTTGCACAATCTCTTTCTTGTATAAGTTTTTGAAATAATTATATACAATCTCTTTCTTCCTTTCTATTGTATGTTGATAGTTTCCATCCTCATCCTGTAATTGACAAATAGATCTTTTCTCCTTTTCTTTTTTAATGATGTAGTGTGGGAGGGGTTTGGTTAGAATTGCTTTAAATAGCAGGTTTTAAGTGAAAAGCTTCACTTCTTGCCTAGATCTCTTGTTATCACAACTCTTTCAACAAAAGCTCCTCTTGGAACAACTTCAGTTTCAAGAGTCCTGCTTTCTTGGGAAGATTGGAGAGGCAAGACCTTACAGGTATCAAATATTTCTCTTAGTTATTTCTCAGAGAAGATTGGAAATCCAGTCTTACTATTTCCAATATTGTCATATTTAAGCTATTTTTCCATTGGGTGTTGTTCAAAATCCTATGATTTGTACTCTGAATATTTTAACCTTAAAGTATCCAGCCATATCCTTAAAAAAAATAAACAAAAGAGGAATAAATCCAATATTGTTTCCAATCCCAAACATCTGTTTATATTTCTTGATAATACATTCTAGTCTGTTTTCATATCCATCCGTTATTTAACAATCTGCACAAAAATCCATATTTATGCTGTAGCTAAAATACATTTAAATGCAATTTTTAATTAAATGCATTTATCTCAAAATGCATATTTACATGCATAATATAAAATTTTATTGCAGTACAGTGCTATTTGAAGAGAATGAAATAAAAAAGCTACAAAGTCCACATACATTTGAGTGTAATTAATTAGTTCATATAGGAATTTATAATTATTAATCTTTGCAGGTTTTCCTACATCTAACCATGTTGGCACTTACTTCAGGGAACTGTCCTAAACTATGATTGTTGGCATTTTTACAACTCTTGCTTTATTTTTAGATTACAATGTTTACAAAGAATTCATACTTTTTTCTTTTTTTTTCTTATGGGATCTATTGACAGTAATGTATTTACTAATTTTTTTTTATGAAAAATATGTGTAGCTTAAGTTTGACACTTTACATATTACATATATTTTGATCAAAACTTGCACTTTCTAAATCAGAGAATCATGAATGGATCTTGAAGATATTATATAGAAGTTTAATAATTAAAATGATATCTGTGCAATCAAGTCTGACAACTGAATTGCAATATTGCTCTTGGAGAATAGATAAAAATTAAAGCAAAAACTACTTGTACATTAAAGCAAAAAAAAAATCTGTAAAATAATTTGTGGTTTAAAAAAAGAAAGAAAAGAAAACCCTATCTTCATGATAACTCCTGTAAACTATGTCAATAGTAAACAGGAGTTTAATAACTTTCATGGTTGAAATCATTTTTTTTCTGTTTTCTGCTGAAATCAGCCTATTGGAGTTTTAATGAAAATACAGTTGCTGTATTTAAAATTCTGTCAGGTCTCCATTACAGTACAGTATTTTTTTCTTCTAAAATGCAGTTATTTTATTCTTGATTATGCAAAGGCTATGTTAAAGTTACCCAATTTTTGATATAACATTTAAATCAGATTACAAAATTCTAATCATACAATATTTTAGCATTCTAATTACTCAAGAGGGTCTTGAAAAAAAGTAGAGACCCAAATCAATTAAAAAAAAAATGTCAGCAGAAATAACATGAGTGGCAATATCACCAAACTTCCATGGTATAATTATAATTAAGCATTTTCGGAGGTCAATAGTGGTTAAGAAGCTGGGCTTGTCAGCTGGAAAGCTGGCAACCCAGGTTTGAGATTCAAGTGCCATGCAAGCTCCCATCCTCACCCCAACTCCTGTCAACCTAGCAGTTTGAACAGTGGTGGGATACAAAAATTTTTACTACTGGTTCTGTAGGCGTGGCTTGGTAGGCATGGCAGGGGAAGGATACTGTAAAATCTCCAATCAGAGGTGGTATTTGCTGGTTCTTTGAACTACTCAACATTTCCACTACCAGTTCTCCAGGACTGATCCGAACCTGCTGAATCCACCTTTGAGTTTGAAAGTATGCAAATGTGATAAGATAAATAAGTACTGCTTTGGTCATGCTCAATGGCCCTGAAACAGAGATGAGCATCACCTGCTAGAGTCAGCAATGGCTAATGGAGTTAGCAATGACTAGTGGAGCAAAATCTGCAGGAACTCGTAAAAGTTAAAAGAAATGTTTTGCCTTTTGGGTAGAAAGCAAGAAATTTCAATAAAAACCACAGGTGAAGAGAAATGGTATTAATTCTCTTTTATTTCCCTCCTGTTATTTTCTTTATTGAAAGAGCTTGTGTCTAATTGCAGCTCTGGAAGGCAGGACTTTCTCTATTTTTACATAGTTAGGTCATCATTCTTAGAAGGAATTAGGAAAAGAGAAACAGATTCTATGACATTTTAAAAATAACTGCTGCAAAGGTCCAGTAATTTGATTCATATATATATATATATATATATATATATATATATATATATATATATATATGAATATATGATTCATACACACACACACACACACACACACTATATTTACAGATTACATGGCTCTTATTTCTGCTGTTCTTGGTACCCAAGCTATAAATCTAGCTTGTCATTTCTAATAAAAGCTGTTACATTGTAAGTGGAGTTTTTTTAATTCTACTTAATTGCAACACACACACACACACACCCCTACCTACTCAACGTTTAGGAGACAATAAAATATTTACTTCATGGAATGTTGAAGGATGACTTTCTTTTAATTTAGAATTTTTCACTGTAAAATAAAATGGCATCCACCCCAACCTTGCTTCAAAGGAGCTCTTTAAATCTTTTTCTTAGTTATGGCAGCCAAAAAGCTACAATAAATGTTTTTAGAGAAAAATATAGAAATTATTTAATGCCAATTCTTTGAGGTGAAACTCTTGTTGACTGAGATGAATAATATTGTTTAGTAAAGCAGCCTTTATATTGGTAAATGTATTTATTTACAGCTATAACTGATACATTCTTATTCTTGGATTTCTTTCTTTGTAGAGGAGAAAGTAACTACAGCCTAATCCACATTTCTGAATGGCATGGCTGTTGGTAACTGCAGCTGGGGGTGGGGGAGGGTAAAATATTGTTTCCCTCCCCCTCCCCTTGAAGCCATGCTTCGTACTATCAAACACCATTGACAGAATAAGAATCAGAAAATGGACATACCATCTTCATCCCAGTTCTGTCACAGATCATTGATCAGATTGACCAATGCAGTGTTTATATTAAATCAGGGCCTTAAACTATTGAAATAGATCAAGACAATCAACTTCCAGTAGGAACCTCTGAAGCATGACCACTCTGTCTACCATGTTTTCTAAAGCCTGGAGATTGGAAACTAGACAATAGCGGTCCAGCATCGTGGGATCCAGTGGCAACCATCCCCTTTCTTAAAGAGGATGACTTACCATACTGAGCCAACTACAGGAGTGCTTTCATTATCCAGGACAGACTTGTAAAACCTATCTATTTCTTTAGGCATCAATAAATCCAACTCATTCTAACTATACAAGACCTTGTCTCTAGATCTCAGCTGTCCCTTATCCAGTTGCACTCCAGCTTGAGAAAATGTGAGCAATTTTATCTGCCAGATAGAGAATATTATAATCCTCCCAGCAAAAACCATTTTTCTTTAAATAAGGCTTCTGGATTCTTAACATGGGCTCTTTCTTATGCTCAGTAGGATTCACACTTCAACTTCATCCAACAGTGTTTCAGAGATATATAGACCTGTGTTTCATCTCTTGGAGTTTCAAAGAGAATTAAGGCATGCTCCACCCAACATGGGACAATCAGCCTAAGTCCCAGGGGTGGGATTCAAACATTTTTATTACTGGTTCTGTGGGCGTGGCTTGTGGGTGTGGCATGGCTTGGTGGGCATGGCAGGGGAAGGATACTGCAAAATCTCCATTCACACCTGAATTGCCTTTGATAGTGTGGACCTTTGAACCGGGAGAGGTAGAAACTGGAGGGGAAAGCACCTAATTAACTTGGATAAGTATATTTTGATTTTATATAGGCATTAACAAAGCTGAACTATAAAATTCTTAAAGAGAAAATTTAATATCAATTGGATCTGAACTGTTTGGAAGATTGTGGTTTTAAAAAAAAGCTCTGAATAATCGGGAAGGGAAAAGGAAAGAGGAGGTGTGGATTTGTCAGAACAAAGCGTGCCATCTGAGTTAACTTTAATTTGTTTTCTTATAAAAGACTCTGTTTCTTAAAATACAAGGAAAATTGATATAATAAAACAAGGACTTTGAAACATTGAAAGAAAGAAAGAAACATGAAGATTCTGCCCTTGGATTAATTGTTGATTTTGATATGGATTTGACATTGGATTAGCTGAGGACTAAAAGTGGACTGTTGGAAACTAATTTTAAAGACATTATTTGGACTAATTAGAAAGCTGTAAAATGGCGATATTTCTTCAAAAGATGGAACTTAGAAACATGAAAGAAACATTACAAGAACAAGGTGAAACTTTAGGCTTTGTTTTTAAATTCTTTGAAGAGGCGATTGCAGAGTATGAACAACAAAGACAGAGGACAGAAGAGGAGGAGGAGCAAGGAGCCATCTTTAACTACCATCGAGAACAAAGAACTCTGGAAAGAAAGAGGAAAAGAGTTGGGAATAAATATCGGAGATTTGGGAAATTGAATAAAGAGGGAAATATCCGGAAAATTAACAGGACAGGAAGGCCTGGAGGAATGTTGTCCATGGGGGTCACAATCGGTTGCACATGACTTTGAAACTAACAACAATAACTTAGAATGGTAGACATGTGTTGAATTATAAACACACATATGTAGACTTTGGGAATCATGATGAGTCTGATGCAGACGTGAGTTGAAGTAACTGCTGCTGTTGTTGCCTATCATCATGTATGTTATGGCCTCATCGGATCCCAAGTCCAAGGAAGAGATGGAGCTGGGGCTGACAGAGGGGGTAAGCACAGCCCCTATGGCCTATGGGAAATTACCTGGGAATGAGGACAAGACAGTCCTGGGTCCTTGAGTCTCAGAAGAGTAGGCAGGGAGGAAAAGAGGGCATGGGTGGACTGAGAAAGGGGGAAGGAGATGGAAAGGGCAGGCAGCAGAGCAGAGGAGTTGCGGAGCTCCAGAGACAAACAAATGCTGTGGAGATGAACAAATGATCCCTGAGTGCAGAGAATGGAGAAGAGGCAGAGTCAGCACAGGGTGACCTGGCTACTCATGAGGATCACCTGGAGAGTAGTATGTAAGAAGACACCATGGGGAGGGGCTTTTGTTGGGAACAAGTGTTGTATTTCACGGCAACATTCCCCATGGTTCTGAGAAGAACTTTGTTCCAGAATCTTTCCTGTTGTTGATTCTTTGCCTTGATGTCAGCAGGCTAAGGGTAACATGGCTCTGTTCCAGGTTTTTGCTGCATTCCTGGTGGACTCTCCGTGCTGTGAAGTTCCAAGTCATTCTTTGTTAACTTTGCCAAGTTTGAGATCCTGTCTTGCTCCCAGAGTGGTGCAGCTCCCTTGGACTTGAATTGCCAGGAAGTTGCATTAAGCAGGTGCATACATCTGCATTTGAACCTTGCTCTTGGATTGTAAGTGTAAACTGTGTACAGAGATTTTGGGGACGGACCAAGAATTTGGTTGAATAAAGGCTGACAAGCCTCCACCTAGCATGTGTTGCTTGCATGCCAATCCTGGGTTGTGACAATGTAACTATTTTTATCCCCAATGCTGAATTAATTTGCCCAGAATTAAGTCCTATTGACTTCAGTGGAGTTCACTTTCAATCTTACACATTAAACATCAAGAACAAACAAATACAAATGGACTCATTAGCAGGCCCAGTTTTACACTTTACAAACATATATTTGTATATAAAATTGGCTTTTAGTTATGTTATTCTAGAGTTATTCAAATAAACATGAGACATACAGTGTATAATAAAAACATTTAACATTAACAGAGGTATTGGAAAATTCCAGATGCAAACATCAGTCTAATTCTAGTTGTCATAACAACAGTCATTGATTAGTCTTTAGTATATCATTTTGTTTTGCCAATTCTTTCCTGGATAACGGTGATGATGATAGATTCAAAATAAAACCACAGTGGCCTGGATAATTTAAGATAGATGGTCTGATTATGTAACTATGCATTTAACTACAGGAGACAAGATTCTTCAACTTGTTTGTGTTTCCTATTTATGCTCTGAAAGTAGCATAATAAATGTAATTCTAATATTTCTGTATCTACTCTCAACTCACACAAAATGTATTGTTGGAAGAAAACTCTGGGGGTTTGTTCCCAGCTGGGACACCACAGATCCTGAGAAGAAATGGATGCAGAAGCCAGCTGCCAGAAAGTGTAATTCTTTTAATGTAGGAAGGCAAGAAGCAAAAAGTTGGGGTGTTCCTGGCTTGCAAGCAAATCGAAAGGGTAAGTCTATGGGTTTTTATACTTGTTTTCCCTTTGAAGCTTGTGTAGTTTGATGGGATTTGTGTGTGCGCGTTTTGCTAATGTGATTGTTTTGAGTTCTGCCTTCCTGCCTTAATAGAATAATCCTATCTCTGCACCTTTGTCTTTGCTATCCCAGGAGTTAATCCTGTCAGGAGGAGGAAAAGAGGAGTTCTTGGTGAGTTATTTTTAGCTTTTTTAGGTTTTAAGTATTTTCAGGATCTACTTTCTTATTTCTAGTGGGAGCTTCTGGCAATCTGCCCAGTCTTCCTATCTACTTTGTTATTCTTAGTGAGAGGTGTTAATGTCTTTTGGTAACACACCCAGACTTTCAATTAGGCCTGATTGCTTACTCTAGTCTGCCTTGGGGTTTTGTCTTTTCTGAAGGGAGAAAAACTGGTTTTATTCTCTGCACTGTTTTTGTGGTTTCTGGTACCCTCTTTTGGGAGGTATACTTCCATCAGTATGATTTTAAAATTTTGGAAGAAATATTTTCTCCCTCCCCTCTTCTTTTTCTTCCTCTTCTGTTTTTCTGACTGCTGTAATATCATTAATGGTCCAGAATTTCAATGGAACTCAAAAGCAAGCCAAAACTAGCTGATAGGAGACACTACAATACAGGAATAGGAAGATACATCTATGAACTACAAGGAGCCAAAAAGCTTCTTTCCTAACAATTGTGTACAAGTCAGAATTTTGCCATGGCAATGTGCTGATTGTATTGTTTTCAAAAGAATATGGCAAAAGCTTTGCTACTGTTTTTGTATTGTAAAAAGAAACAATTCAATGTGTAGTCAATCTTTCTTAAATGATACCCAAAATCAGAGGTGGTATTCAGCAGGTTCTGACCAGTTCTGGAGAACCAGTAGTAGAAATTTTGAGTAGTTCAGAGAACCAGCAAATATCACCTCTGACTGGAGATTTTACAGTATCGTTCCCTTGCCTCACCCACCAAGCCACTCCCACAGAACTGGTAGTAAAAATTTTTGAATCCCACCACTGCCCCAAATGCTAAACTTGTCTCATAATGCTTTCTCTAAAGATAATGCATGTGTTACAGCATATAAAAAGGAAATCAAATCTAAAGCCAAGAAATAGAACCTTTGGGATTTCATTCAGCTTTTTAAATACAATTATTTAAAAAAGAGACAGCTTTTTTACACTGCAGGAACAGAGAACAGAACACAGTCAAAACCGTAGAAATGGTGGTAGACTTTAGGAGAAACCCTCCCATACTACCACCTCTTACAATACTAGACAACACAGTGTCAACAGTAGAGGGTCAAGTTTCTAGGTTCTATCATATCACAAGATCTAAAATGGACACCTAACATCAAAAACATCACCAAAAAAGCACAACAAAGAATGTTCTTTCTGCACCAACTCAGAAAGCTCAAACTGCCCAAGAAGCTACTGATACCAGTTCTACAGAGGAATTATTGAGTCTGTCATCTGCAATTCTATAACTGTCTGGTTTGGCTCTGCAATCAAACAAGACAGACACAGACTTCAATAAATAATTAGAACTGCAGAAAAAACAATTGCTACCAACCTGCCTTCAGTCGAGGACCTGTATACTGCACGAGTCAAAAAGAGGGCTGTGAAAATATTTACAGACCCCTCACATCCTGGACATAAACTGTCACAACTCCTACCCTCAAAATGATGCTATAGAGCACTGCACACCAGAACAACTAGACACAAGGACAGTTTTTCCCCGAAAGCCATCACTCTGCTTAAACAAATAATTCTCTCAATACTGTCCAACTATTTACAAAGTCTGCATTATTATTACTATTAATCTTCTCATCACTCCTTATCACCCATCCCCTCCCACTTGTGACTGTATGACTGTAACTTTGTCGCTTGTATCCTTACGATGTATATTGACTGTTTCCTAGTGTGATTTGATTGCTTATTGTACCCTATGACTATTATTAAGTGTTGTACCTTATGATTCTTGACTCTTGATTAATGTATCTTTTCTTTTATGCACACTGAAAGCATTTGCACCAAGACAAATTCCTTTTGTGTCCAATCACACTTGACCAATAAAAAATTCTATTCTATTCTAAAAAAACCCTGTCATTTGGTTGCCTGTTTCTTTCTATAGCTTTCTCTATACCATTCACTATCAAAGAAGTAGGATAGTGCTCTGATGGCTTCACTAATGTGAGAGCTTGATCTATTCTTCTAATCCAAGGGTCTTCAAACTTGGCAAGTTTAAGACTTGTGGACTTCAACTCCCAGAATTCCTGAGCTAACATGACTGGAGGAGGAAGTCTGGGAGTTGAAGTCCACAAGTCTTAAAGCTGTCAAGTTTAAAGACTCCTGTTCTAAGCAGAAGGATTAATAGATAATTAGTATGAAAAATAATTTCTAAGACTGTCCTAGGGGTTTCCATTGCTCCAAAGGCATAGACAATGCATGGCTATCCAATATAATTCTTTTCTACTTACCTATGAAGGTTAATGTTTCCTCCAAATCAATAGAGGCTATACCCACTGGACTGGTAGTATGTGAAATACTAAAGGTTGTGTAGGCCTTTGTATCAGGCCTTTGACATCTGCTTAAGAGATTCATCTTTAGAACTCTTATGGCCTTATTGAACCATGGTCTCCATTTAATTTAAAGTATATATAAAATAATGTCTGTCTCCTGAGAGGGAGACAACTGAAGGAGACTGAAGGTCTCTTTTTCAAAGAACAGTGGAGACCACTTACACGTTTACTTTTCCATATAATTATTTTCACAGATTCCACTTTCATTTTTAAATCAAAAGCCCAGTTTTCTACAGTAACTTGCAGATTAAAAAAAGAAAGTTGGGAAATGAATACTGTAGGAGACATCTTCTTGCCAGGATTGCTGCAGAATAAACCTTTGATAATTTAGAAAACTAACCATGAACAAATTCCAGCACTTATTCCATTATTCAAAATAATTAAACAGTTCCTTAGATATATAGATGGATAGATACTTTTTTCCATTCCTATTAACAAGACCAGGTTTACTAACTTCAGGACACTCTGAATTTCTTTATTGCCTGAGTTCTAAAATATTACCTGCTTTTTCAGTTCATCTTCATCAATGAACTGGTTCAAATGCATGGGGACACTCAGGGGAAAAAAACCAGGCTTTCATGATGCACAAAAAACCATTTTTATTCAATTTTGTTAATTATAATTAGAAATCTGAGGGACCAACAATGAGGCCAACAAATAAAAATAATGCAGATATTACTATTTTTTCTCAAGAAAAGAAAACCCTTAAATTTTTGAACCCTTTTTCAATAAATTGTTACAGTTTTATATCCTATCTGCACTGATTAATTAATTCTTTTTTCCAAAGGAGCTGTGATCATGCAGACAATCATCCCCTTGCCATCAGAACTGTACACACAGGCATTCAAGCCAGTGTTCCACTAACCTGTATAATTGAAAAACTCCGCATTTTCAGGGACATGCTTGCCATCCAGAACCAGCCTTACCCCACCCAGTTTTTTTGAGCTTACAGAAGCAAAGTCTGAGCAGAAAGAAAGGGGTGTGTAGGAAAGATGATAAGCAAAAGGCCTATAAGCAGGGAAATAGAAACAGCATCTTATAAGCAGGTAAGAGAACTTTCATTCAACTGCTAGATGTCAAGCTTCAAAAGACTTTTACTGTTGCAACTATTAGCACATCTCAGCTTGCCAAGAAACTATGGGGGAAGGGAGAAAGAAAATGCCTCAGACATCAAGATGTCAACATGAGAACCAAGGGCATTTTGGCAGGTGTTTACAGAAGCCACAACAATATCTAGAGCCTGTATTGGACGAGGTGACCTGAGCTAATTGGGTTTGTGGTAGAATTTGAACTTTAACTATAGGGGTCAGTGTGGGAAAGCTCTAGATCTGGTTTTGCTTTCAAATGTGTCAAAATGATGTACTCAATAAAGTTTTGCATAAAGAGATTGGAGCATCTTAATCATGCTTGCTTTGGTTGGATTTGTCAGTCGGAACCTTTACACTAGGATCACAAGCTACAATGAGCAGCATATCATGGTGGGAGTCCTTCCTGGATTTCCACACAAACCAGTAAAGGAACAACCACACTGAAGCAGCACTTCAACCCAACTACTACAAGAACTTTTGGAAAAAGGCAAAGGTTGTATGGCCCTTAATATACTTCGACACATTTTTTTGAACTGTGTATTAAAGGACTGAGTATTAAAGACATATTTATGGGGCAATATCACCAACAAAGCCTAGAATGGGGAACTTGACCAGAAGACTAGCCTGTTACTGGGGAAGGTGTTTGTTCCAATAAAATATTTATACACATTTGTTATGCTATGGTATATCCAGTCCTCGGAGGGCAAAAACTTATCACATTAGAAAATTTAACAGTAGAAGTCACTTCAAAATAGGAATATCTGAAAGCAATATCCAAATGCAATTTATATTGCCTCAAGAGTGAAAATTGTATATATTTTACATTGTGATGAGTCTAGGAAATTATGTTCTAAAAGAAGATAATAAAAATACCCACATTTCACATATTTTTATTTATCTATCCATTCTAAACATTTATCCATTTTTGTCTGTGCCTTTCATTATGACCCACCTTAAATTTCCATTCTTCATTAAGCTGAAATATAATCTCTGTCTGCTATCTTTTTCTCTT
This sequence comes from Naja naja, assembly GCA_009733165.1. NCBI lineage: Eukaryota > Metazoa > Chordata > Lepidosauria > Squamata > Elapidae > Naja > Naja naja. Next base: position 2,401,513 of record CM019153.1, on the reverse strand, counting down.
TCTCCAGCATTTAACATGTACATATATGAGATTAAAGAAAACAGATGAGAAATTTAATGGTAAGAAAGCTAGTTGTGTTAAGATCTTGGGATTTAAGAGATGACCAGCAGTGAAGCTGATGCAATATAGGATGATGCAATGAGAATGAGTCAGCATAGCATGGGTATTTCCCTTTAAGACTGGGGATGGGTTCCCTTTTAGAGGTGTTTATAGAAGAGGCAGCCATTAGAGGGTGTGTCATCTCTCCTTGTGTCCAGTATTCATTGCAGAGAGTTCTCTGTATAGAGTTATAAAGGTATTTTGCCTACCACATATATGTCTGTATATAAATGTTGGAGATAAACCACTGTTAAATGTCCAAGTCTTTGTGTGCTGTGTTTTGCTCCTGGGTTGTCTCATAATGGTAGTCATGCTGCAAACACTCTGACAAAATCAACTAAACATGCTTATTTTTTTCCTCTTTATACTTTTTTCCCATATTAAAATATCTCTAAACAAGTAATGAGACTGAGATGTGAAGCTGAGACTCAAAACTAAATGTCAACCGAGGATGACTTTCTAAAATTAAAAGACATTTTTGGGAGGGGAATGAGACAGTGAATTGTCATCTTGGATTTTCCTACTGCTCAAAAGAGACCAAGGCAATGAAAAATAGTTAATCAATGTGGTTAAGTTGCTTGCTAGTCATTCCAATCATTGTATCAGTCTGGAGTATAGTGGGAAAAGCAAGATAATATTGTTCCCACATTCTTATTCAACAACATAAATGAGTAACTGAAATTAAAAAGAGCTTGTTAATTGCTAAGAATGAATCGGAGTACTGTGTAATACTAAATGTTTTCTACTAAGGATATGGTTAAATAAAATGTGTGCTTTTGAGGCTGTTTACATTTCTCATCCATAGACTTCATTTATATTTCAAACTAGCTGGATACCCATGCTGTGACTGGGTTAATTACTTCAACAATTGGGAATGGGCCCACGTATTTAGGACCAAGTTTCTTAGATGGTTGGGTGGACTGTAAATACTTTGTGGAGAGGTAGACTCTGTCACTTACTTTAAAATATTTTGGCTTCACACAGGGCCTTGGTGGCTCAGGCTGTTAATTGCCTGCACTTAAGTTCCAGCTGCCTACAACTGCTGTAGGCTTGAATCCCACCAGGCTCAAGGTTGACTCAGCCTTCCATCCTCTCGGGGTAGGTAAATTGAGGAGCCAAGATTGTTGGGGGCAATAAGCTGACTTTGTAAAAATGCCACTTAGTAATAAGCAGGCATATACAATGGAAGGAAGGCTATTGCTGAGCACACTGGGTTGCATCCCAAAAATTGTAAGCCGCCCTGAGTCTCCGGAGAAGGGTGGCATATAAATGTAATTAAAATAAATAAATAAATAAATAATTTTTTTTGTCAGCTTGTTTCTTATGTGCCTGACATGCCTCCTCCAGAGCCTTACAGGCAACTGGCCAAGTGTTCTGCAGTTGGGCTATCCACTCCACTAAGGAGGGTATGTGTGGTTTCTCTTAAAGCAGCTCTGGCATAGCTACAATGTCTTGACTGGAGGCCACCTTAAATGGAGTGAACCCCATGCTAATATGCACATAATTGTTATATGCTACTTCTGCAAAAGGCAAAAGGTCAGCCCAATTGTCCTGTTGGTAATTAATGTAGCATCTGAGGTATTGTTCCAATACTGTGTTTGTTCTTTCACAAGCCCCATTAAATGGGAGGAGTTTAAGCTCTGGGCAGTTCCCAACAGCTTCAAAAATTCCTGCCAAAACTGTGATGTAAATTGCACTCCTCTATTGGAAATAATGTGCTCAGGCGCACCGTGCAACCTATATACATGTTGTACCAAGAGTTTAGCTAACATCTTTGTGGAGAGACTTTTGGGGCATGGAACAAAGTGCACCTGTTTTGAAAAAAGATCAGTAACAACCCAAATAACAGTGTTCCCCCCACTTTCAGGCAATTCCACAATAAAGTCCATAGATATTTCTTTACATAGTCACTATCTTTAAAAGCCCCGTGGGTTTCTCCAGTGATCTCTTTGCCACAGTACAAATTGGATAGAACTGCCTCTTAACCAAGTACAGGGTTTTTACAAATCCAAAATGTCCTGCTGACTTAGAGTCATGGATGCCCTTTAATATGGTGCCTCTCAAGCTTGAAGGCATGTATAATTTGGCCCTGACCCAAACCAGCCCATCACGCATGGTGCAGTGACATAACCCATCACCCGGGACATAACGCAGGGTGAAGCTGAAACAATTAAAGTGTTGAATCCAACAGATTTCTTTAGGGAATAGCCTGCACAGAGTTTTCAGGGCTTCCAGATTTTTATGGTCAGTCCATACCTCAAATGGCATCCTTGCCCCTTCCAGGAAATGCCACCAAGTGAGTAGGGCCCACCGCACTGTATACGTCTCCTTCTCCCATATCACCCATCTCTGTTCAGTTTCTGTGAGTTTCTTAGAAGAGTATGCATATGGCTGTAGCAACCCTGGGGCATTCCTTGGCAATAACATCACCCCATGGCTACATCACTCGCATCAGCCTGAATTACAAATGGAGAGTCTGGGTTGAGGTGCTTCAGCACAGGTTCTGCTGCAAACAGTCTTTGAGCTTTTCAAATCCTGCTTGGCACTCCACGGTCCATTTAAGTGGCTGACCCAGTTTCAGCTTTCCCTCACATTTAGTGAAGATTTTTCCTTTGGCTAGATGTGCCAACATGTACTTCATCAGGGGCAGTGGGTAGACATTTTCTATGCACACCTGTTTAGCCCCCTATAATCAAAGCATGGACGAAGAGTCCCATCTTTCTCTTCTTGGAACAAAACTGGGACTGCCACTCATTGCCTTGCTGGTTGGATGAATCCATGTTTTAAGTTCTTGTCTATGAAGGTATCTAGCTCTCCTAGCTTGCATGGAATCATTAAGTAAAGTTTAGGCTTCGGGAGTTTAGCTCCAAGAAAGATTTCAAAACTGCAGTCTGTGGGGCGATGGGGCAGGAGTGCATCAGAGTGTCAACTCATAAAACATTCCTATGCCTGTTTTAATAGTTGCCATAAAAAGTGGGGGAGGAAGGAAGTCTGGAAGAGCAGTGCAGCAGTTTGAAACCAAAAGTACATTCCAAAACTTATCTTTAAAAGATTGTAACTAAGCTACCAGAGCTTTTGCCCACAAATATATTTAATTGGAGAATGTGAATGACACCCAGCCCATGAACGTGCTTAATTGGAGAATCTGATTTATGAGACACCCAGGGGGGAGGGGGAAAACAGGTCACAGTTGACTGTAAATTACATATGCCAAAGTTGGCTTCATACAGGGCAGTGCCAGTATGTTGCCTCTAATAAATCCTTTGAAGTTGGTTGAAGTTTGGATCAAGAATCATGATTTAATTATTGCAATTGCTGGAATCCTGACACAGAGCCTTTCTCAGTAAGCACATTCCTCAGGTCCCAGTACTCCTTTGCAATTTTGATTTGCTTATTGAGTGATCCCAAGCTGCTGTCCCCAGCTTCCTTTGCCCTTTATTTTTGTCACTGCTGGTTTTTAGGATCTTTTCCTCTTCCTTGGCCACTTTTTGCTGAATCTTTAAAAGCCCCCCTCTTCCAATTCACTTCAGGGTTCCATTTCTGCAACCAAGACAGTCCAAGTAGGAGGAGGCTCTCCAGCCCTGGTGCCACTATACAACTCAGAGTCTCTTTATGTTTTCCCATTCTCATCTCTACTGGATGAATTATAAAGTGAGCTGGGGACCTCCGGTGGTGACATGGTGTCATGGCGGCATGGGGAAACAGCACTTTGTTCCCAGTTGCTGAATTTCTGGTGATTGGTTGTGTTTCGAGGTGAGGTCCAGTCCTGGGGGGGTTGGCAAGAAAGAGGGGAAACTTTGGAGGTGACGTGGAGAAGTGCAATTTCTTGACACACTAAGAAGGGACCCTTGATTCCAGTGCAGAAGAGGCCAGCTTTTATGCCTGACCCAGAGACTTGATGTCCCACAACAAAGAAGAAGGAAGTGGAGAGGGCGAACGATGTAGTAAAAGCAGTGAGAGCAGAAGAAATTTCTGAGTTGTGAGATCGGATCATTGGCGAGGAGGTGTCCAGAGGAGTAAGGAGATGACAGTGACAGCTCCGAGCAGTAAACGGGCAGCAAAACAAAAAGGAGAGGAGGAGGGTGAAATACGGGACCAGTGGTGGAGAAATGGGGAGGAAAAGAAGAGGCGAGTGAAACAGAAAGAAATCAAAAGTGTTCCGTGAGATGGGGAGAGAGCAGTGTGCCTAGAACAGAGGTGTTGAATCTCCCCCCCCAAGTATTTGGTGCTCCAACGGCAGAAGAAGAGAGAAATGGGAAGAAAGACGAAGTATAGAAGAGTGACAGTGCAAGTTTGACAGGACTGCCATCTTGAAGACAAAAACAGCTGACTGTCAGCTCTTTCAGCTCTAAAGTAAGACTTAAAGAACAGTTTACTCTGAACTTTTTAACATATATAACTTAACAAAAATTTTATATATAAACCTACTTTTCCTACATCTAACTTTTATATTGACATCTATATTTATACCTACATTTATAATTATATTTATACTTATACCTCTATTGATAATTATATTTATTTTTAAATAGATATATATTGATTGAAATTTAATAGTTATATACTTATAATCTTATTGATTGTTATTTATTGTGATCTAAACATATAATTATACCTATATTTTAAGATATATATTGCTTATAAGTTACTGATAGTTATATATTTACACTCTTATTGACAGTTATTTATGGATGTTTAAAGATATATTTAAATTTAGAGTTATAGTCCAATCTATTTATAATCAGAGTGGAACAATCCAAGTAATCAATTTATAATGTTATAAATTAATACTACTAATTAATTAATTAACTTGCCAATTAACTAACAAATAGATTGCATTGAATAGACTACATTTTTATTATAATGTTACTGTCACTGGGATTGATTTTTATGAAGCATATTAATTTAGAAGAATCATTATTTAGAATATCTAGAATATAACACAATATATATGATTGCATATTATATTATAGTATAAAAAGGTAGAGTTTAAGAAAAGAAAGCCAGGAGAATATTGGATGGTGGTTTGGGAAAAGATAGATAGGATATTAGGAGAGTAATGCAGAATTCTGAAGGGAATGACAAGCATTACAACTACCACCTTGAAGTCTGGGAAGAAAACCACTCCAACAACAACTGCAGCGATTGCGTCCCCAGTAAACCAGAGATCAATAGAAGGAATGTTTGCATCAGAAAAGTTAAATCCCACACTGAACATGCAAACCATGCAGGCTACACTATTAGCAATCCAAAAAACCATGGTGAAATTACAAGAGAATATGACTAAAACCATGGAGAGATGAAAATGGAAATGGAGGAGTTTAAAAGAGAAGTGAAGAATGGCATTCAGAAGATGGATGAAAAAGTGGGCTCGATTCAAGAAGCAATGCAGAAGAATAACCAACGAATACAAACGATCAAGAAAAGAACAGGAAAAAACAGGAAAAATTAGACCTGGTGGATTGGAGGATGAGACAACAAAACAAGAAAGTAGAGGATTTGTTGATTCAGTTGGAAATTGACCGAGTCTTGTTCTATCTGAGGTTTCAAAATGTTGTGGAGACCAAGGAGGAAGTCCTGGCAACAATAATGGTGGAAATGATAGCAGAGGCACTCCAGAGAGACAAATGAGAAATAATAAATGAACTGGATGAGGTCTATAGAGTTTATATGAACTATACTAGACGCTATAGGCTGCCAAAGGAAGTTCATGTGTGCTTTGCTCAGAAAAAAGTAGGAGACATTATATACAAAATAACTAGGGATGATCCAATGACTTACAAAGGCAAGGAAATAACCATGTTAAAACAGATCCTAAAGAAAGTACAAGAGCAAAGAAAAGGCTATCGTTTCTTAGCTTACTCAATAAGTGTCATATATTATTCAGATGGATAACACCAGAAGGAATGTTGGTGTCATGGCAGGGGAAAAAATTAAAGTTAATACCTTGGATAGAGCACAAGATCTCCATGACTAACTTATTGGCTCAGAAGAAACAGGCAGCAGCAGAGAGGAACTGGAGCAGACAAGTCAAGAGCACCAGTGACAGGAAAGGAAAGACAAAGAACAAGAAGAAGAGAAGAAGAGGAAAGAAGAAGAGCTTCAAGAAGAAAGAGGAGTGAGAACAAGAGCCCAAAGAGATACAAAGAACAATAGAAAACAGTGAGTAGCATAAAAGGGAATGGAAAGTAAGTTGAAACTATTATCCTTAAATATAAATGGACTTAACCCTCCAATTAAACAGAACCAAACATTCATGAAACTGGAAAACAAAAGATGGACATTGTGTGGCTCCAAGAGGTGCACATCAAAAATCAGGACACAAAATATTTGTAATGTAAAAAATTAGGAAAACTTTGTGTATCTTTGGCAGATGAAAAAAGAGGGGTGGCAGTGTACATTAGAGAAGGAATAAAAGCAGAACTAATATATCCTGATTTAAAAGGTAGAATATTGATGATAAAAGTATTATTGGAACAGAAAAGTATACTGTTAGTGTTTATAAAATATATGCACCAATAGTGGACAAGGGGATTTCTATAGGAAAGTTCATGAGAAAATAATAGAGACAGGCAAAAAGGATATATATATATATAACGAAGCTGAAGACACCAGCCTGAAGATGACGGATGAGATTTCGTCGAAACGTTGCCAAGGTATTCTCAACCTTACACGGGACAAGACCCGAATACACCAAGACCTACATACCTTTACCCGTGAAAATCTACGAAAACATATATATATATATATATATATGTGATAGGTGACTTCAACATAATTGTAGATAGAAAGAAGGATTATAGCAGTGACCAAAAAAAGAAAAAGAAAAAGAATATCCTCGCTAAACCTTTTTTTGACATGGCAGAAGAATTAAATTTGATAGATATTTGGAAAATTCATGACCCAGAATAGAGTAAGTTTACATTTTACTCTAACCACCATAAATCCTGGTCAAGAATTGGCATGGCCTGGATAAGTGAAAGATATAGAAACTATAGAAATTGTACAAAATGTATGGGCGGACCATAGCCCCCTAATATTCATATGGAAGGGACAACAAAGGCAAAGAGGGAGATGGACACGGAACCCACAAATTCTGAAAGAAAAGGAATACACTGGACAATTAACAAAGAAATTAGAACTATTTTTAAAGACAGTACAAAATACCATACATCTTTACAGAATTTGTGGGACACAACAAAAGCATATATAAGAGGGTTAATGATAGCTTACAATGTGAAAAGGAAAAGAGAAAGAGAATAAAATGCATTACAGGATGAGATAAAATATTTGCAAACCCAATTACAAAACAAACCAGGGAATGAACAAATTATAAGTAAATGAGTATTAGTCAAACATAAATTAAATATATTAGAAAAGAATTTAAGAGCTTTAAAATTTGCAAAACAAAACTACTTTGAGCATGCCAACAAGCCGGGGAGGTGGCTTGCTTATAGATTAAGGAAGGAAAGAGAAAAAAGAACGATTCAGCAATTACAGGCTAAAGAGGGGAAACTACAATATAATATGGAAAAGAAAAAGGGGATTGCACAAGAGTTCTTCAAAGAACTCTATAAGCAAGAGCAAATTAGAGATGAGAAAATAAATCACTACCTAAAAGGGGAGACCATGTCAGTACTAATGGAAGAAGAAAGAGTAATGTTAAATAGGAACATCACAATAGAAGAATTAAGGGAGGTGATTCAAAAACAAAAAAATAATAAAACGCCAGGAATGGATGGATTACCAGGGGAAGTCTATAAAAGTTTAGGAGAAACAATTGATTTGATACTTTTGGAAGTTTGCAATGTGGTATTAACGGAGGCAAGGCTACCGGAATCGTGGAGAGCAGCTTATATTGCCCTAATACCGAAGGAAGGCACAGATACCACACAGATAAAAAATTATAGACCAATCTCTTTATTAATTTTTTTTGATTGTAAACGTTTTGACAGCAGCTAGGATTGTATTTGCTAAGAATTGGAAAAATGAAAAAATACCTATGCAGGAGGAAATTATTAAGAAAATTATGGACTGTGCTGAAATGAGTAAATTGACATTTGAAATCACAGAACAAGAAGATAAATTATTTTATATGATATGGGATTTGTTTTACCAATGGTTGGATAATAAGACATGGTAATGTAATAGATTAGGAAATCTTGTAATAGAAGCTCAATAGATCGATATAAAATATAATTCAAATATATATAACCATTGGATGAAAGTGTAATATAAATTTTTAATAAAATCTAGAATATCTCGTATAAATGATGGAGTAAATAGTTTAGTCATAATGATTAATAACTGGTAAATATATAAGCATATGCTGGATTGATAATGTGAGAACTTATATAAACTGTGAGTGATGACTATGAAAGGATAGCACAAAAGATTTGTAACCAACTGACACACTGTTTGTATATAAAATGGAAGATGGTTTTTATGTTTTTTTTAATGTTTTGTTTGTATATGTTTGTCCTAAAAACTAAAATTCTTTTTTAAAAAATGAATATTTTACCAAGATTATTTTTCTTCTTTCAAATGACCCCAGTAAAATTAGACAAAAAAGTTTTTTTGGATTTAAACAAAATGACTACAAAATTTGTTTGGGCAGGTAAAAGAACAAGGATAAAATTAAGTGTGTTGCAGGATAATAGAAGCAGAGGTGGATTTGGACTCCATGCCTGGGAAACATATTACAAAGCAGCAGGTTTAACGTGGATTAAAGATTGGGCCAATCTAAGAAATAAAAGAATCTTTTTTTTTTTTTTAAATTACATTTATATGCCGCCCTTCTCCGAAGACTCAGGGCAGCTTACAATTTTTGGAGCACAACCCAATGCGCTCAGCAATAGCCTTCATTCCATTGTATATGCCTGCTTATTACTAAGCGGCATTTTTACAAGGTCAGCTAATTGCCCCCAACAATCTTGGGTCCTCAATTTACCTACCCCGAGAGGATGGAAGGCTGAGTCAACCTTGAGCCTGGTGGGATTCGAGCCTACAGTAATTGTAGACAGCTGGATCTTAAGAGCAGGCATTTAACAGCCTGAGCCACCAAGGACTCTTAACTTTAGAGGGGCATGATTTACAGGTGGGGTGGCATGCCTTCATGTGGAACCCAGGAAGTAAGACACAAGTTTACCTCCATAGACATATAATTAGAGATTCATTAATGCAAATATGGAGATAAATTAAAAACAAACACTATATAAAAATTCCACGATGGGTATCTGCCATGGAAGTAGTGATACACTCCAATACCCTAGAAATTGGAAAAATGGCTAGATATTATGAAGTTTTAGATCCCCAAGGAGTATTAAAAACAAATCAAGAACTTAGAGACCAAGGGCTGAATATAGATTGGTGGCCATACCTCCAATTAAAAACAAGGTATAAAAAAGACCAGGAGGAATATGGAATTGAAGTAGAGCCAAATCAATTAGATAAACTCTTTGAGGGTACAGAAGATAAATTAATTTCAAAGATGTATAATTACTTATTAGAGTTTGATATGGCAGAGGAATTAGTGAAGGCCCGATGATAGGAGGGCAAGAAATGTGGGACACAACATTGATTTGGAGGATTGGGAAAGAATTTGGAAAAATAATTACACGATAACGAAATTGGCGGTATATAAGGAGAATCAGTATAAAATATGTTATCAGTAGTATCTGGCCTCTTCAAGATGAGCCAAAATGTACCCCAACTTAAGCCCGATTTCTGGAAATGCAAGCAGACACAGGGCACCTTCTTCCACATCTGGTGGCTTTGCCTGAAAGTTAAGAAATATTGGATAAAAATACGGACATGGATAAAATAAATTATCACCTTCCAAATAGAACTCAAAGCAGAAATTTTCCTATTGGGGATAATAAAAGGAGACTACACAAAAAAGATAAAATATTTAATTCTGCACATAGCCACTGCAGTGAGATAGCACTCGCACAATGTTGGAAAGGAGACCTCATGGCAACAGAGTTTAATAATCCCAAAAATCTATGATTGTGCTGAAATGGATAAACTTACTCTAAAATTAAAAGAAAAGGAAGACTCAAAGTCTGGGAAAACTGGTACAAATGGATAAATGATAGAAATAAGTGAGTAGATAAATAAGGAAGGAATAGTTTAAAGAGGTTAATGTATGAGATATAATCAGGAATATGAAATATGCATTGGAACAATAATTGGTATATAAGCACCATCAAAATGATCTGTAATGTTTATAGTGTTTTTTGCTCTAGTGAGTTGTATTGTATTTTGTATTTACTCTTTTTAATATTTAATAAAGGTTTTTCAAAAAAATAAAAATAAAGTCAGCTAGGCCCCCTCCAGCTACAGTCTCATTTAGCTGGCAAAATGTTATGGGCACTCTCAGCAGTTTGAATTTTAGTCCCAGCTTTTCCATTACTTCAGGGCTGACTACGCACCTAGTGCAGCCCAAGTCCAAGGGCCTTGGTGGCTCAGGCTGTTAATTGCCTGCACTTAAGTTCCAGCTGCCTACAACTGCTGTAGGCTTGAATCCCACCAGGCTCAAGGTTGACTCAGCCTTCCATCCTCTCGGGGTAGGTAAATTGAGGACCCAAGATTGTTGGGGGCAATTAGCTGACCTTGTAAAAATGCCGCTTAGTAATAAGCAGGCATATACAATGGAATGAAGGCTATTGCTGAGCACACTGGGTTGTATCCCAAAAATTGTAAGCCGCCCTGAGTCTCTGGAGAAGGGCGGCATATAAATGTAATTTAAAAAAAAGTCCAATAAAGCCAGCATCCTCCCTAGGCCCCCCCAAAGAAGGGACCACTAAGTCCACAGGGAGGGCCACAAGGGTCACCTGCTGACTTACCTAGGGATCATTATTGCCATCACTGTCAGCCTCACCCCAACCCCTCAGAGAGAGAGGTGAACTCCAGAGCTTTCAGTGCTGTCTCTCAGGTCCTTGAAGCTGGTTTTGTTGCCTCCTCCCATGGGGCTGATGTTGGGTCTGTGGAATTGGTATGCTGCAGCTTGGAACCCCGCCCCTTCATGTCTGAGGCACATCATACTCCTGTGGTGTTTCTTATGCATGGGAGGGAAGGGCTCACCCCATCCGCCAGTCCTCCAGCATCAGTCTCGGGCAAGGTTGATCTCCACTTCTGCCACCAACACATACCAGCATTTTAGCGTTTGTGGGCCCCACATGAGACGTAGGTGTGGTAGATATCATCATTGAGGCCATCTTTGAAGCAGTCAATGAGGATGTCTTTGGACCATGTGGCCAACTGGCATGCCAATTCTTGCAAATCCTGGATGTACATGGGTGATGGTCTTTATTCAGATCCTAGCCTTGTGCTCAGCCAGTGGATCCTTGAACCATTGGCGAAGGGCTGCCATAAAGTGATCATCATTCTGCAGTTGGGAGGCATTGCCATTGTGCAGAGAGACCATCCACTCCACCACCACTGCCTCCAGGGCCATGGTTACTCATCTTATCAGGGCTTCTGCCATCTCCAGTTTGGCTCCATACTCCTGCATGTAGTTCCAGACTTGCACCAGGAAGGACCCCAATTGCTCAGGGTCTCCCCCATACTTAACACCCAAAGCTGGGACCTTTGGGGCTGGGTGCCTTCAAAGAATGGTCCCTGCAGGTGGAGTGGCTTGTGTAGCTTGGTTTGGGGCAATCCAGGGACCTTGAGAAGCTGCCTGTGCAAGAGGCTGTTAGGCTCTTTGACTCCCCCTAACCTGTTGAATTAGGTTCAGCACAGGGCTTCTTCTGGGCTTCTTTCCAGGAGGGTGTCTTTGCCCCATGCCCCTCGCCCACCTGAGCCTGATAGGCTTCTCACTGAAGTCCAGCTCCTCTTGCCATTCTGCCTCACCTCAAGTCTGGTGTGGTGTGGTCTAGTGGGGGAACTGGCCGTAGCTCCAATTTCCTCCAGCTCACCCCTGTGGTTGAACAGTGGATGCTTGCTCCCCATGATAGACTGCTGTCTCCTGGTTGACCATTAAATGAGAGCTTGCTTAATTTCAGGGCTACTTCTGTTCAATTCCTAGGAAAGAGAAATCCTTGGCTCCATGGATGGTAAAAGTACTAGGAGCAAACTGAATAGTTTCAAGAAAGCTATGAGGGAAAATGCTTGAACACATTAACTTCAAACACAGTATACAGCCCAACCCCATTGTAGCTAGGCAACTGCATACCAGAGCCAACAAATTCAGCCTTGGAGATAACAGCAGTTGCAAAGCTGCAATGTAATCTTCCCCCTATTCCCTCCCCCTTTTCTATGGCAGCAAGCAACAGGCTGGCTGACACTGACCATTAAATGTAATAGCTAATTTTCTATGGAAACTTGCTTCTTCCTTCCAATATTATAAATTGTTTTCTCTACAAGCTAAGACCAAATACATGCTCAAGATATATTTTTAATATCACTAAGATAGCTTGTTGTTGGGGATTATCAATAGCATTGGGTTTAAAATTTATTGATTTTTTCCCCAACCATTTTCCAATCTTGGTTGAAAAACCCTATTCTTTTCCTAAAGAAAAATATTTAAGTGACAGACATTCTCATTAGTGGCATGATGAAATTATTCCATTTAATTTACTTACAGATTGATTAAATGTATCTCATGTACAATCATCTTAGCATTATATTTCTGTCTTCCCTTGCTTCAGATGAATGCCTGGGGATCGCCTCCCATTGGGTATTTTTCAAATTAGGAAGCTGGGGAATCCAGGTAGGCTCCAGACTGATGGAGAGAAGTCAAATACATAACTGCACTTTCTGAAGTCTAAAGGTACAGTGAGAATGAAGTTTAAAATATACTAGCTGAAAACATGTTAGGTATTTTCTGTGATGTAAATCCCAAATTCAAGGAGTGTATTGGATATAGTTTATTAGGGAATGCCACCTTTCTGGACCTAATTCGTATTAATCCTATTATCTTGAGAAGTCTATAGCACTAGGAAAGAATGAATGAAAGGAGCAATGTGAAGGGTCTTTATCACAATAGTGATTAGAAGACTTGAACTTGGAGACATATCTTAGAGAAGGTCTAAAAATCAAAATGGACCTGATGGCATAATTCTGTGATTTATCTCACCTTATGAAGTCTCTATATATTGGTACTACTCTCAAATGACAAAGAAGCAGCCATATATATTGGGAAACAGATTTCTAGAAGCATCAATCTCTTTACATGGTAAAATATTGTTCTTTGCCTTAATTATTTCAGCACAAAATACTAGGAGAGTTTCACTGGTTATACAAATACTTCAGGATACTTAGTTTCAGCATGAAATGATGATGAATATATGGCTAGCCTTTCTGTTTTGCTCCAGTAACAGACCAATTGATGTGATCTCTGGAGCAGTGGATTAACCCTTCATTGTGTACCTGGTTTTAATCTATGCTTCCATCAAAATGGAATGAATGGCTGGAACAATCTCCTCTGCAGCAAAGACAAAGGGAGGCACAGGAGACTCTCACAATTTCATATTTATTATCCTGAATGACTGCATCTGCTCAAAAGAGACTTAGGCAATGAATAGAGAGTTAATCACTGTGGTTATGTTGCTTACTAGCCAAATATTATAAGCTGATTCCACAGCTGGTATGCATCAACATCGTTTTCCTGAAATCATAAACACGGTTCTTTTCTACACCTGGGCAGGATCTGCTTTCATCCAGGCAAAGACTTCTTCATTGTGAAATGCCTGAATAGGAAATGTTAATAAGAAGAGTCACAAACAGCTGTGGTAGGTAGTCCTGAAAATTGCTGCGGCCAACATAGCAAAAAATGCTAACACTGCTTTAATGGAAATGCAGGCAGAAATGTGAAAATATAGTGCTATTCCAACAATTATACAGAGAAATCAATTATATGAAGTAAGCATTAACAGGCTGTTAAACTGTTGTACTCCAAATACTGTTAAGGAATTTTAGGGTTAAATATGGGTGGTTCGTTACCTTTCTCTACTGTGAAGTTATCAGGAAAGAGTCTGAGCCCAGTGGATCCAATGCAAGTTATTTATTGTTGTAAACAAAACACAAAAAGCAATAAAATAAGTTAAAAGGTTATTTCAGTAGTCAGTGTCCATTTGTTCCTTCTTAGAGTCTTTTCTTTTCTTCTTGTGGCAGTCACCTATGTGACTGGAGTCCCAAAGATCCTCCTCGTGGCATGAGGTAGGATCCTTCCAGCTGCATGGTCCCAAGCAGCTGGAACATCAGTAATGGTGGAACTGGCTAGATGCCACGAGGCTAGCCCTTTAAATAGTCCAGAGCCAGGTGAGGTGGGGCTTGGCAAAGCCCGGGAAAATCCTAAATCACAGCTGAGCTGTGATTGGTCCATCTGGTTCTATTGTTATCTGAGGAGGGGGCCAGGAGAAAGAGCACAGCAACCTCATGGAAAATTCCTTTTCCGCAAATACATTTGTACAAATGCCATCGTGTTTGATCTCCTAACCCCATTTGACCTTTTCAGAAGCTGGAAAGTTTTCCACATTTCATATACCCATAGATATGAACATGTCAGCAAGTGGGCAATTTAAATTAAGGTTAAAAAAAAAGACAACTGTGGTTTAGGAATAATTGTTAGAAACCTGTTTAAAGTGATCCTAATAATAGTAGTACTTGTGATAGCCCACAAGAACTGGGTAATAGGTACCAATGAATAGACATTTAACTAACAATGATAAATGGCTAAGAAGAAGTTAGGGTCCATACAGTATATGTACATTAATATACAATGTATATTTATTAAACTTCCAGATTTCTTACCCTACAGATGCCAAGGACATTTTTTAAGTTTACAATGCTCCAATTCCCACATAAAGTGATTAGCTTGATTTATATCTCATGCGTTCCAGAAACCTGTGACAACATACATATATTACTTTATCCAGCTTTTTTCCTCACAAGTTTGTGGGATAGGTCAGTCAGTAAGAGAGAATAGAGCTTTGAAATCTGGACTGCAGAAATATCACTTACCAGATAACAGTAAAAAATTGTTATTATACAACCAACTATATCTGATACGCCCAGATTTGTAAATTAGTATCATTTTGTCATACTTGCTACAGAAAAAAAGAAGCATATAGTAGCACCCCATGTTTGTAGAGTGAAGTAATTTGGTCTCTAGGAAAGAATTTTATCAAAATAATATCAGCTCCAGAAGACTTTTTTTCAAACTGGATTTTATCTTCCCATGTATAAATACTATTAATATTTTTAAAACATACATTAAACACAAATTCATATTTAATATGAATAGCTTGTCCTGAATTTCTTATCAATCTTGTGATTCAATTTTTACCTCAAACTTAGTAGAAAGCAGCCATGTAAAGAATTTACACTTTCTTTTTAAATATATAAGTAATTAGATATTTACATATAGTGTCACTGTTTAAGTTATAGGTCTGCTGGCATTGTGAGTTGTTTTTAATTTCTTAAATAATAAGGTAGAGAAGAATTGGAGCCCAAAAACTTTTTTAAAAATACAGGGAACAAAAGGATAAATAAAATTAACATAACAGTAAGCAAATTAAATAAACAACAAGGTAGAAAAACTAGCACAAAAATGTAGAAATATGGATATGGACCATGTCATACTAGAATTCAACATAATGCAAACACAAGCAATGATACTAGAGTCCTAGACTTTAAAAGAGTTGATTTTAACAAGCCCAGAGAGAACTTGGGAAAGATTCCTTGGATGAAAATCCTAAAGGGGAAAACAACTCAAGAATGTTGGGGAAACTGAAAAATATTATCATAAAAGCCCAGTCCAGCACAATACCACTGAGAAAGAAAAACAAGAAATCCAAGAAGAAACCAGCATGGCTGCACAAAGATCTCTGACAAATTGAAAGACATAAAGGAGAAGCAAAACAAAAACAAAAAATGGAAAGAGGGACAGACAACTAAGGCAGAATATTAGCAGATAGCCAGAATCTGCAAAGATAAAGTCAGGAAAGCAAAGGCTCAGAATGAACAAAGACTTGCAACAAAGGTCAAAGATAATTTTAAAAAAAGTTTCTTCCACCATATAAATAACAAGAAAAAAAATCAAGGAAACAATCAGTCCACTAAAGAGAGAAGATGGCAAAGAAGTAACAGGCAGCAGAGAGAAACAAGAGATGCTTAACTCATTCTTTGCAACACTCTTCACAGAAAAAGAAACAAGAGTCCAACCTACCAAAAACATAACTGTAAAAGACAGACTAGAAATAAAAACTAAAATAAGCAAAAAAAAAATGGCAAGAGAACACCTGTGTGATCTTGATTAACACAAATCACCAGGACCTGATGGATTACATCCCAGAGTTTTAGAGGAGTTGGCAGATGTCATCTCAGAACGACTGTACCATATCTTTCAAAAATCCTGGAGCACTGGGGAACTACTAGAGGATTGGAAAGAGCTGGTGTGCTTCCCATCTTCAAAATGGGGGGGGGGGAACAGACCCAGGAAACTGCAGACCAATCAGTGGCAGCAAAAAAGCCAATGCAATCCTAAGTTGCATTGACAGAGGGATTCAATCAAGATCATGTGAGTTATTAATACCACTCTATAAAGCCTTAATAAGACCACACTTAGAGTACTGCATCCAGTTTTGGTCACCACACTATAAAAAAAGATGTTGAGACTCTAGAAAAAGTGCAGAGAAGAGCAACCAAGATGATTAGGGGCACTGAAGACTAAAACATGAAGAACGATTACAGGAACTGGACATGGCTAGTCTAATGAAGCGAAGGACCAGGGAACACATGATAGGAGTGTTCCAATATTTGTGGGGCTGCCATAGAGACGAAGAGGTCAAGCTATTTTTCAAGGCACCTGAAAGACAGACAAGGAATAATGGATGGAAACTGATCAAGGAGAGATTCAATCTAGAAATAAGGAGAAAGTTTCTGATAGTGAGGACAATCAACCAATGGAACAGCTTGCCTTTGGAAGTTGTGGGAGCTTCATCACTGGAAGCTTTCAAGAAGAAATTGGACTGCCGTTTGTCAGAAATGGTGTAGGGTCTTCTGATTGGGCAGGGGGTTGGACGAGATGACCTACAAGGTCCCTTCCAACTCTTAATCTACAATAGCTGTCTAATTTTCTTATTTATTTTCTGTCATCACTAGTAAGTAATTTTTAATAAAGTTTATTAAATTTTCATCTTTAAAAAAAACAAGTTCTGTATACATTTTTTGCAATTGTGACATCAGTTGTACCATTCTCCTATATATACATATATATACACTATTTACAATTACATTTTAAAGCTTCTACTTTTGCATTACATTTTCTTTCTATTTTTTAACCAGACATACCATTTTCCCAGGCCATATAGAATTCTTTATCTACCCTCTCCTGCAATTCCATTGTGAATTTGTTCATTTCTGTGCAATCCATTACTTTTTTATAATCATGTTATCTGTGGGTGTACTATCTAATTTCCAAGTTTGAGCATATAGTATCCTAGCCGCTGTTAAGATGTGTATCATTAGACATTAATTCTCTTTTGTATTGGTTTTCCCTAATAAAAACATTTCAAGTTTGGGTACTATCTTTAGACTTGTTATTTCCTGTAACCAGATCTGCATCTTAATCCAGAATTCTTTCCCTTTTGGGCAGGTCCACCACATGTGAAAGAATGTACTGGGTTTCTTTTTGCATTTCCAACACTCTGATTTTAGGTTTGGATAAATTTTAGCCAATCTCACCGGTGCTAAATGCCAATGATAAAACATTTTATATAAATTTTCTTTATATGAGTGTCATGCCTTTGGTAGAGTTACTCTGAGGGAGAGGAAGAACAGCCAACAGGGAGTGGAAGTGTGGCTCCAGAGGTTGTGGAGGAGGCTGGGGAAGGGCAGAAGCTGGCTGGGCAGTCAGAGGAAGAACCAGGCCCATCCCCTCTGCATCCTAGGACATGCAGGAAGGAATGGAGAAGGAAACAACTTGGCTTATGAGAGAGGAAGCAGCCATGATCCTCCTCATTGGTTGCAGCTGGGGAGAATAGTATATAAGGGAGATGATTACAACACAGCATTGCCAGAAGCAAAGCTTGTTTTATTTTGGGCTGAAGTTATCTTGGTTGGCATCCTTCCAACAGACTGTGCCTTGTTATCTCCTTGAAGCTGGTAATTACTTATCCTGCTCCGTTGTGGAAATTTCATCATTGTAGTTTGTTTGGTTTTATATTTCACCTCTATCTGCTCATTAAGTTTGGACTGTATTGCTTTCTTTTGAAGACTATTTTTGAGTATGTTTTACCTCCAACTGAAAATTCTTGAATAGTGGGGCAAGTTTGGAGGCATTAAAGGACATTTATTTATGTTTTGGATTTTGTTACGTTTGTGTTACACTCCAGGTCATCACAATGAGGCTGCCAATGTTAATTTATAATTTTTAGTCCATAATCTTTCCCAATCTTCTAATTGTATGCTGTATCCAAAATTTTTCATCCAGATTATCATGGTTGGTTTCAGTACCTCCTCTTCTCTATCGAATTTTAAAAGGTAATTATACATTTTGGTTATAAAGTTTTCCTCTGTTCCTAATAATATTTTGTCTAGTAGTTGTGGTGTACCAAATTCTTGTACGCCTTTTCTGTATTTTGTTTGCAATTATAGGTAGGGCCACCAATCTATCACTATCCCTTCCTCTTTCAATTTTTGATTTGATTTCAGTATCCCTTGATCATCTAATAATTGATTGTATCTAATCATTTTATTTATATCTAAATAATTTGGGTATATCATGGCTTCTATGGTGGAAAGCCAACCTGGTATTTTAATGTAATGTTTTTTTCTAATTCTGTTCCAGATCTCCAATAGTGCCTCTCTTACTCAGTGGTTTAAAAAGTGAGAACTTGTCTTATTTCTCTTCTCCCACATAGCAGCATGCCAACCAATTTGTAGATTGTGTCCTTCAAGAGTTAGTAGCCTCTTGTTACTCAGGACAATCCATTCTTTGATTAAAATTAGTGCTGATGCATGTTGGTACAATTCCCAATCAGGGAGTCCAAAGCCACCTCAATATTTATTCTCTTGCAATAATTTTAACCTTATGCAGGGGGGTTTTCCCTTCCCATATAAATTTCATCACTACTCTATTCAATTTCTCAAAAGAATTCTTATTTAATTTTAGGGGAACCATCTGAAATAAATATAACCACCTTGGTAATAGGTTCATTTTAATTGCTGCAATCTTTCCTACTAAGGATAACTGTAATTTACTCCATATTTCTAAATCTTTTTTGTTTGCTCATTAATTTGTCATACTTATCCTCTTTTATTGATGATTATCCTCTTTTATTGATGTCAGCCAAATACCTAAATATTTAACCTTATTCATAATTTGTAGTTCTATTTCCTTTTCTAATTCTCTCTTTTGGTGGTCTGTTAAATTTTTAACTAACATTTTGGTTTTATTTTTATTCATCTTGAGTCCTGCTACCTTGCCAAATTCTTCTATTTCTTTTAATAAAATTTTCCTGCTCTCATTTGGGTTTTCTATGAAGAATACCATATTGTCCACAAATGCTTGTATTTTGTATTCTTCCTTCTTTATTGTAGTTCCTATAATTTCCTCATTCTTCCTAATTTGTGCTGACAAGATTTCTATTGTGAGAATAAAGATCAAATATGACATTGGACATCCCTGTCTCACTCCTTTTGCTATATTGAGTCTTTCAGTAAAATCACCATTAATTATTACACTTGCTTTCTGGCTGGAATAGATTTCCACTACCATCTTTTCGAATTTTGGTCCAAATTTCATCTCTATAATTTGCTGTAAAAAAATTCCCAATTTAAATTATCAAAGGCTTTCTGTGCATCCAGAAAAATCAGCACTGCTGATTTCTCTGGATGAGCTTCATAATATTCCAATATATCCATTACCATCCTAATGTTGTGTCTAATTTGTCTTTTAGGGAGGAAACCGTTTTGATCTACATGTATTATTTCATTCAAAATTATTTTCATTCTTTCTGCCATGATTGCCATCAGTATTTTATAATCAGCATCTAGCAGGGAGATTGGCCTATAGTTTTGAATTTGGGAGTCGTCAGTACTTTCTTTTGGTATCAAAGTTATATACTATTCTGCCCACGATTTTGGTAATTTATCTTCTAATAATGCTTCATTATATATCTCTAGCATCAATGGTTCCATAGTTTATATATAATCTTTTAAAAATCCCCTGGAATCCTATCTGGTCCTGGTGTCTTATTGTTTTTCTCAATGGCTCTCTTCATTTCTATCTGGGTAATTTCTTTATTTAATAATTCTCTACTCTCTTCTGAGATTGGTGGTAAGTTTTTCTCTTTTAGATACTGTTTTAGATACCCTATCTATTTTATTCTTACTATATAGTTTTTCATAGTAATTTTGCATAATCCTTCCCCCCCACTCAATTTGGTTTTGGGGATTCCCCTTATCATCTTGTAATATTTGTATTAATTTATTTTCCCTTTCCTTCCTTAATTTGTAAGCCAGCCATCTTTCTGGCTTGTTTGCTTGTTCAAAAAAATTCTGCCTAATTGATTTCATTTTTTTGCATATTCTTCCTGATTTAGTAAATTTAATTTGTGTTTGATCAAATCCCTTTCTTTTTTTTATCATTTTGTGGGTTCTCCTGTAGGGCTTTTTCTATTCTTTTTAATTCTTCTAATTCCTTTTGTTTTTTCCTTTTTCCTTTGTTTCATCTGGCTATATAGGCAATTGTTACTCCTCTTATGTAAGCTTTTAAATTTTGTAGCATCGTTTCTTCATTGTTGTTTTCTTTAAAGAAAAGTTCCATTTCTTTTTTTGATAAGTTGTATATTCTTTTTCTTTTAGAATCTGTACATCTAATCTCCATCTTCTATTTTTTTCTATTATAACATTTTCAAATTAGTTGTAGGGGATTGTGATCTGCCCAGGTATTGACCAATATGTCTACATTTTTTATCTCATTTTCCAATTCTTTATTCATCCAAATCATATTTATTCTAGACAGCGATTGGTGTGGATTTGAATAGAATGTATATCTGCTTCCTTCCCCATTTAACTCCCTCCAACTATGTCTTAAATTTAACTTGTGGGCCATATCAAAAAAAGTTTTTGGTCATATTTTCCTCTTTTTTTGGTTTTCTTGTTACTTTTGTAATCCCTTTTGATGTTCACCACTGCATTGAAGTCTCCTACCAAACAGATATTTTCCTGTCCTGATTCTATTATTTTTTCATAAACTCTACTATAAAATTCTTTTTGATTATCGTTTGGGGCATAAATTGTTAGTAATAAAAAATTTTTTGTTGAATTTTAATTTCTATCATTAACATTCTACCACTGTCATCAGCACAAATTTGTGTTGCTTTTATTTTTTTCTTTGATGTAAACTGTGATCCACTTTTTTAAATCTGCCAATGAAACAAATAATTTCTCTAATTTTGTTTGTTCTAGGTAGTTTTTGTTTTGTTTTTTAATATGGATTTCTTGGAAGCATATTGTATCTGCTTTTTGTTTTTGTAGATTTGTAAAAGTTTGTCTCCTTTTTATTAGGGAGTTTAGTCCATTGATGTTGATAGATATTAATTTAATCTCATTTTTCATCCTATTGCCTAAATGGTTGTCTTGGTTTTTCTGTTCTGTTTTCCCTTTGTGCCCTTGTCCTGATTCTTTCTCCTTCACCTTGTTCTATCTCTTTGTTTCTTTCTTCTTGTTCCAGTTCTTTTTCCTCCAACTGTTATTCCTCCTCACTTTTACTTTCTGACTCCTCCTTACTACCAATCTCCTCCTCTACTGTCATCAATTCATCATAGTAGTTCTCTGCCTTCCCTAGACTATCTATTTTAATCTTCTTCTCTTGCCAGATGATAAACAAGCCTTCAGGGATTAACCATCTAAATGGTATGTTGTATTTCATCAATCGCAAGGTTAAGAATCAATAATCTTTCCTTTGCTCCCTTATATGCCTTGGTATTTGCTTCAGAGTCTGTATTTCTTTGCCATAATACATAAACTTCATCCCTTATTGTTTTCTTAATGAACGTAATATGTATTTCCCTTGGAAGCTTATGTCTCCTGGCCTAGTTTGTATGGATCCTATAGATTTTGTCAATTTCATTTTGGAGTTCTTGGGGGTCCCTTTGCACAGTTCTTCTATCATTTTAGCCATAGTCTTCCTCAGGTCCTCTTCTTTGTTTTCAGTGATGTTTTGCAGATAGGCCACTCGCTCCATTTCTAAATTTATAATAGAATCTTCCAGATCTTTATTTATTGTTATTAATTTCCAATCTACCACTTCCAATTTCTTCTCTGTTCGTTCTGTTCTACTTTCAATCACCTTTATTTTTTGTTCATTTCTCTCAATTGTTTGTTGTATTTCACTTATTTTGCTGCCTAGTTTATGTATGTCACCTTTCATATCTATGTGGTTTTGAATTATAGATTCTTGCATTTTAGTCATAGTTTCCTGTATTGCCAGTAAAGTTGATTGCATCATCTGCATGTTGGATGTATTTCCTGGTTTTTCTGTACTTAGCATGGTGTCTATAGACCTTTGTCCTGAGGGTGATGCTGTTGTCAAGGTGGGATTCGATGGTGTCTTATTTCCTGTTCTTAGAATAGTTGTTGTGGTAGTCATTCTTAATTTCTTGTATAAGTTCTTCCACTCTATTCTTCACTGTATATTTGATTGAATTCTTTTACAATCTAACAATATTATTTAAATTCCTTTCCAGCCACTCTACCTCTTTATTCACTTTTTTTAGATTAATGTAATCTAAAAGGTACTCAAAGGGTCAATCTTTTGTATCCACTTAACTTACTACTAGATAATATCACCACTTACCAATTATTTATGATATTGCTTAGTAATTGCTCTTTATATATTTCATATAATGACAGTATTCAATATTCTATTTACTTAACTTAACTTACTTACAATCAGCAATAACCAAAAATATTGAGCAAAAATTTCTAGTTGTAAGATTACAAAAAAAAAACACCAGATTCTTTTCCTTTTCTATATTGGGTATTAACACATACTCATATATGTACTTCTTAAGTTTTTCTCTTTTTGCTAACACTTTAATCATATTTATTTATTTATTTAATTTATTTATTTATTTATTTTATTGGACTTATATGCCGCCCTCTCTCCCTAGGGACTCAGGGCGTCTTACAATAAAAAATAACAATACAATTAAAATACATTAAACTAGTAAATTAAGCCCAATAAAGATTAAAACCGAATAAAAATTAAAATAAGAATAAAACCACACCCCTTACCCTTCAGTCCAGGCCGGACTGTTGAAACAACCAGGTCTTTAGGTCACAGCGGAAGGAATGGAGGTCGGGAGCCAACCGGAGCTCCAAAGGGAGTCGATTCCACAGGGTGGGTGCTCCCACAGAGAAGGCTCTATGTCTGGCCGACAGCACCCCAAGGAGGCCCTGCCTGTGGGAGCACACAGGGCGATTGGAAGTCGACACTGGCAGGAGACGCTCCCACAAGTACCTCAGACCCAAGCCATGTAGGACTTTGTATGTTATCATTAACACCGTGAAGCTCATCCGGAGGGCAACCGGCAGCCAATGCAGGTCACGCAGGAGGGGTGTAACATGGGCGTATTGGGATACTCCCATCACAACCCGCGCAGCCGCATTCTGCACCAGTTGAAGCCTCCGGGTGGTCCGCAAGGGCAGTCCCATGTAAACAGCATTACAGTAGTCGATTTGGGAAGTTACAAGTGCATGAGTGACCGTCCATAGGGCATCTCGGTCCAGATAGGGGCGCAATTGGTGCACCAGATGAATCTGGACAAATGCCCCCCTGATCACAGCTCCCACCTGCTCCTCCAAACTGAGCTGTGAATCCAGGAGGACACCCAAATGAAATTAATTTGTATACTCTACATCAACTTAAGTCAATTATAAGTTATTAATATTTTTATACTTAACTCAGTTCATCTCCACACTAACCTCTCATAAATATATAAACAGTATACAAACATATCATAAGGCACTTTGTTTTAAGATTCTTATTTTTCAGCTTAATTTCACATTCTCTATTACTTTTAAACATTTTAAACACTTTCTCTGACATCTGTAGACCCAAGCTGTTCCGTAATGTAGCACGTTGTTACTGTTTCTTCTTTCTTACTTTCTTTAATCAGCCTTTTTTGGTTTATTCTTCTCCAAAAAGTCCTAGTCCCTTCATGCACTCCTGTCCAGTCCAACCAGTCCTTGCACTTCCACTCACCTTCTTCACTTTCAGTTCCCTCCTCCTCTTCTGTTACTCTTTCTCTCCAGTCTTTTCAATCCCACAAAAATGCTTAGTCACTTAGTCACTTAATCACTCTCTCCAGCAGTTCAGCAGTTCAAAGCAGCTCCTTTCCTCACTTCCCTCATTTCCGTTTCTCCGACTTCAATTCTCCGACTTCTCTCCCTGTCCAACTTTCTTGCTTACCTCTTCACTTTCAGTTCACTTTCACTTATGCCCGTTTGCCCCTTTCACTCTCACAATGCACTTCTTCTGGCCATGTTCTGCTCTGCTTTTACGATATCACTCACTCCACCAATTTGCTGCTGTCATTTACGGCTTTTGCCTTTTTCTGTCTGAGTCTCTCTCATCTGCTGACTGATCTCTGGGCTTCACCTCTCCTTCATGTTGTCATCTCTCTTATGGCTCCTGGGATTGCTGCTCCCATCCGATGTCACTCATTGCTTATCTTCTTCCAGATCAGCCATGTTAGAATGACTGACACTTTTGTGCTGGATTTGGGGGGTTTCCCTTCATTGCAACAGGTGGTCGCCTTCCACCACACTGTCCCCTGGGCTTCCCCTCTTTGCTGTGTGTCTCTCCAAGACCTGTGATACCCCTGGGGGGCTTCTAGCATGAGAGATTGGTCCAGGAAATGGAGCCCATTCTCTTTCCCTGTGTCAGCTGTGATGTCACCACTGGAAGTTTAGTATATTTATTACACATGTATGGAATTATACAAAATTTGGAAATTTATAGGTCATGTTCTGAATCTGAAATATTCCTCCCTCACAGAGATATATTTTATAATGGTCATCAATATAATGGCCCAGGAAACAGAATAGAAAGATATTTTGCCTGCATCATGTTTGTAGTTTTTTAGCCAAGATTTGGACTACTGTGCATATATTATTTCAATTTGTTGGATGTCAATTATCTTATAGTCGCCATGAGTTTTCTTTCAGATTTTACAGAAAGGGGGGGGGGTTATTACTATATTTCCAAATATATTTCCAAGTGATAAAAGTATCACTTTCCAAACATCTTGTGGCCATTTGATAATAAAAATTTGGTCTTCTTCAGTCTAATGGAAAAAGTTTTAAACTTATATTGCCCAGAATTAGATACATGTTGTTCTTATACTGATGGCTAGCCATTATAATCAGATCAGTCTAGGAGGACTGAGGAATTTAAAGGATATAATAACAAAAGAGAAGCATAAGAAAAAATATGTCTGGATTTGATTTACAAAGCCACCTATCTCACATATGTGACTTATAAGAACATGAATTGCATTCTTGGAAATATTTCCAGAATCTGGAAATTCAGAATCTGGAAACTCAGTGAGATTCCAGGGGAGAACACAACTCCCCTGTAGAGTCCCCGAGATTTTTTGACGAAGAGAAGAGCAGGCCAAGATGGATGCTTCAAAGTTGGGACTGCTGACTGACACCTAAGTGCAGCACTGGAGTGGAGATTGATAGCTCTTTGATCCTGGCTCATAGCCCATAAACCTGAGCTTTCTAGCCTTTGGTTGTCCCTTTCCTCTAAGTGCTTTGGAATATGCACCCACACATTTCTTCCAAAAACCCTCAAATGTGCCAGATATTGTTTTCTCTCATATAGCACTGCATATGGAGTATCATTAACAGAGGAACTCCACAACCTATTAATTAAATAATTAGCAGTCAACATGGCTTCACCCCAATATGACCTGCTCAGACCAGAATCCTCTAGCAGTGTGTTCTTCATGGTTTGTAAGACTACATTCCACCTCTCAGAAGCATCATTCTCAGCTGCTGTGTATGGATTTGTGCATCTGTGTTTTATTCCTAACTATCCCAATCACTGTTGAAAACTTGTTGACATAAATTCTAACCCTCTGTCAGTTTGCAGCTGACATATCTGTGGTTAATGCCTTCTTTCTATGAAGCTTACTCATTGCTTAAATTTCTGTAGCATTTCTATTTTACTCTTTAGTAAATAGCAGACCCAAACCTGCTATAGTCATTTGCAATGACCAGTGCATACTTTTCTCCTCCCAAACTGGCTTGCATTGGCCCAACCAAATCTACATGCACCAGCTCTAGAGCTCTTGTTGTCTTACTGGGAAAGCTTGTTGGCTTACTGGGAAAGCCTTGGACTTTGATGATTTGCATACCGCACAATCCAAGTATGCTTTACATCCCTTTAAATGTAATCCTTGTGCAAACTGTTCCATCTTTTGCAAAACTTGGAAGCTGGCATGGCCAAACTTTCTGTGCAGGAGATGAACACGTGAATCACGCTGTACCACATTTCCAAATGTTTGGGTACACCAAACTTTTTGTCCCCGCAACACATAAACATTATTTTGTTTTATGCCCTCTGGACATACTTTGCCATATCTCTTTATGATACACTGTCCATTTACAAATGTGGTCTCAATTGTATGCAGTATTGGTTCCACTTTGCTTCCCTTTTGAACTTTTCCTTCAAGGGAACAAAGTGGAAAAGTGATAGAAGTGAGAATTATCTCATACAACTTGTCAGAGTATATTCATGAACTGGAATAGAGCTTAGTAACAAATTCAGCCAATGAATAGGCATAGCAACTAAGTCAGCCAATGAGGGCTGTTTGGAAACTGAAACTGGAAGGAGCCTAGGTGTGGCTTTATATTAAGCTCTGCAGCTCTGAAGCTATGTTAAGCTCTGAGACTTGTCTTGTTTGCAACTGCTGACTTGAAACTGAAAATATTCTATGCTGTTCTCTCTTCTACTTGTCTTTTTGCCTGTAACTCTCTGCCACATTGGAAGAATCCACATTGGTATTGTACATTTACTTATGTGTTGTATGTATATAAAGAAGTTAATGAATTATGCTGAATCAGTCATCTTGTGTGCTTTCTGGATTTGAATTTCTGCTGCAAAATCAGTGGTGGGATTCAAATATTTTTACTACCAGTTCGGTGGGCATGGCTTGGTGGGCATGGCAGGGGAAGGCTACTGTTAAATCTCCAGTCAGAGGTGGTATGTGCCAGTTCTCTGAACTACTCAAAATTTCTGCTTTCGGTTCTCCAGAACTGGTCAGAACCTGCTGAATAGCATCTCTGTGCAAAATCTAACATAATTCTCATTTGGGGAAGCAATGGATAGAAAGTTATGTGCCAGATTAACCATTTTTATTTCATTGTGCCTATATTTTCTGGTTACTCTGATATATTTTCCATCTCAGTATTCAAGAAGGATGTTTCCATTTCTCTCCTAAATAAAAAATCTTGCTTACTATTACTGTAGTAACTATTTTCATCAACATTTTTACTAATTTCAGATTATTTATTTATTTATTTATTTATTTATTTATTTATTTATTTATTTATTTGACTTGTATGCCGCCCTCCCTCCCTAGGGGCTCAGGGTGGCTCACAATATAAAATCACAATACAAAAATAAGTTAATTAAAAAATAATTAAATTACAAGCCCAATAAATCTAAAAACCAATAAAATTTAATTACAATTCCCTTAAAAAACCCACCCCACCTCATTTCAGTCCAGGCTGGCCTGCTGAAACAGCCAAGTCTTCAGGTCACGGCAGAAAGAGCAGAGGTCTGGGGCCAAGTAGAGCCCCAAGGGGAGCTGATTCCACAGGGTGGGCGCTCCCACAGAGAAGGCCCTACCCCTGGGTGCCGCCAGCCAACATTATCTGGCCAATGGTACCCCAAGGAGGCCCTGACTGTGGTATTGGCCAGACTCATCATCACTCCTTCCTCTGACTCCTGCCAGTTGGAGTTCAAGCCGGCCCAAATCTGAGTGACCTTATCCAGCAGATGCTGACTAAATTCCTCAGCCCTACCCTGCAAAGGGTCCTCCCTCACCTCCTGATGTAGGAGGGAATGAGTGACCCTAAACAAGGCGGCCGGGCGATCATCTGCAGATGCAATGAGAGTGGAGAAGTAAGCATACCTTGCCGCTCCCATCGCCACTAGGTAAGTCCTAATGTAGGCTCTTAATTGGGCACGGTCAGATTCAGATTGGCTCGACCTCCACCTGTTCTCCAGGCCCCTCCTTCGACACTTCATCTCCCGGAGCTCCTCCGAAAACCAAGGAGCTAACTGGGATCTGCGACGGGTTAGGGGCCGCAAGGGGACAATCCAGTCGAGAGCCTCCGAGGCTGCCTCTTGCCAGGCAGCCGCCAAGGCCTTAGCCGAGCTGTGGGTAAGGGAAGTGGGAAATAACCCCAGCACCATCCGAAACCTCTCAGGGTCCATCAGGTGTCTGGGGCCATCTAATCGGTTCCTCCTTCCAGCAGCGTGGGGTGGCCTGCTGAAAGACCAGCCATAGGAGATAATGATCAGTCCATGACAGGGGCTGAATAGTTGGTGAACCCCCACCAAGATCATTACACCACTGCCCCGAGATGAAAATCAGGTTGAGTGTGTTCCCCGCCTCATGAGTGGGGCCCTGAATTATCTGGGTCAGGTCCATAGTCGCCATGGAAGCCATGAACTCCCGACCCAAACTCGATGTCCCACCCAGGGAGGGCAGGTTGAAATCCCCCAAAACTAAAAGTTTGGGGAATTCCACCACCACTCCCGAAACGTCAAGCGGTTCAGGCAGGGCCGTTGCCATGCAGCTGGGGGAAAGGTACATGAGCAACAGGCCCAACTGACCACCAGGCCCCAATCTCAGGAGGAGAGACTCACACCCGCCCATCTGCGGGACAGTGACCTCCCTTGGAAACAAGGTCTCCCTAATAACTACAGCCACCCCACCGCCCTACCCTGGGCTTGTGGCTGGTGGAGCACCCGGAAACCTGGGGGACATAAATCACACAGAGGGACCCCTCCCTCTGGTCCCAAGAAGGTCTCCGTGATGCAAGCCAGGTCCGCGGCCTCCTCCTCGATAAGTTCACAGAGGAAGGGAGCTTTATTTACCATGGACCTGGCATTTGTGCTTCTAGGTTAAACAAAGTTGAAGCTGTGGCTGATGTCCAAACATTTTCTTGTTTATATGTTGTTTAATATTTTGATACAGTGTTAGTCATGATTCACACTGTATGGACAGAAATCTATCTTACGCACTCCATTACTGCAGGATTTACAGTCTGCCAGTCCAATAAATTTCTTCACATCAAGACTACAGAAGCTTCAGAAGAGAGAGTCAATAAATTTGAAAAGAGAGAGTCAATAAATTTGAAATAGAAAGCCCAATTCAGTTATGGTGATCTCAGTCATTGCTTCAAGAAAGAAAGAATGAGATATCCCAAATGACTCTTCAAAAGTCTGGGTCAGGTAACCCTAGCAGACAAGCAATGTCAGTACAAAATTCAGCAAGACAATCTATACTCTGTACATTATATTAAAAATCATTATTGTGCACACCTACAGGTTTTTCTCTTTCTCTTTCAGGGGAATCTATTTTTATTGTTTTAATTAAATGGCTTATGTAGGCATGTAGTTACTAAAATCAGATGATTCACAAGCAACACTATTACATGGTAGGTGCTAAAGTATATGCAGATTTAGATAAAGTAGTCATACATGAATAGGTAATAGATTAATAGAAATGGTTCTGAAAGTAGATGAAAAATAAAATGCAAAGTGTTAAATTCATTTTAAAAAAATGAAAGAATGAATATCATTCCTAGACAAGAATACATTTAATTCATTTCTGATTTTTGTTACTCTATTTCAGAAATTGAGTTTTTGAACAGATTTCAAAAAATCAACCCCCTTCTTTTTCAAAGGATCTGAATATTTAATCCAGTTGTTAAAATGGAAATAAATTATTATCTCTTAATAATTGTACAACAGCTTGTGTAAATATTTAAAAGTATAAAATTCAGTCTGCAACTTCTCCAAGAAGATTCAGAGACAAAGGATTATTTTAAAAAACCTACAGAAAATCCAATGGATCAATTGTTTGTAGAATTGTCAAAGCAGCTGAAACAAGTAGAAGTAATTAACTGTGCTAAATTTATCTTATATAAAGGAGCTTTGTATTAACTATATGCATGTTATTTAAACAATTCTTAGGCTTTAGTTAAAGCATGAATTATTGCTAATGGTCATTCATCAGAGGATAATACATAATTTTGTGAATTATTTATTGAAGCAGATTAAATATGGATTGACAAACTGACTAAAAACATGTCTTTTAGGAAATACTGGATATTAATGTCAAATGCATGCATTTTTATAATTCATGCAACTAAGTATTGTGTGGAGTCATGGTGAGTGCGTGAGTAAAGAATATCTTTAATTTCAAAATGTTGCTCCCCTGCAACCATAATGGGGGTTGGAGGTGTGGGAAGAGGTGGCCTGATCTTCGAAGTGATTTCTGGTTTGAGTAGGCTACAGTGAAATACTGGATGAACCTGTCTAAGTGTCTTGGGGAGTATGAGTTCTACAGTGACCTCTGTTGTGGGGACCACTGGGGACTGCTGTGCCCCCCTCGAGCTCCATTTTTTGCCTTCCTGGGCCCCAGGGAAACTTCCTCAGAGCAAAAACACACCCCCAGGAGGCTTCCCTGGGATCCAGGAAGGCAAAAATGGGGAGAGGGGTTGCTGCAAAAAAAGAAGCCATGCCCACCCTGTTACATGGCCACACCCACCTAGCCACACCCACAGAAATGGTTGTTAAAAAATTTGAATCTCATCCCTGAGTATATCATCTGAGTATACATATCTTGTGCAATAACCATGATAGTTTATACACATTCATTGCTTTTACTTTAATACTCTATTCTTACATCATACTAATCTACATCATATACCTAATTCTTCTAACGTTCCCCATCTTAACATTTTTAATTCTTACCACATATTTACTATTTTATGCTAGTCTTCTCTAATTTCTAACTTCCATATTTATTTTCCAACCATTGATAAAATGAATCCCATATCATATAATATTCAGTTCGTTCCTTCTCTTGGATTGCTAATGTTAATCTATTCATTTCTGCACAGTCTAGTATTTTTCTAATCATATTTTCTTCTTTTGGAATTTCTTCACTTTTCCAATTTTGTGCAAATACAATTCTAGCTGCAATTAATATATGAATAATTAAATATATATTCTCTTTACTATAATTTTCAGGTATAATCCCCAACAGAAATATTTCAGGTTTTAAAACAATATGTTGCTGTATCATCTTTTCCAACCATGTATGTATTTTTGTCCAGTATCTTCTAGCTTCTACATATGTCCACCACATATGATAATATGTTCCTGGTATCTGGTGACATTTCCAGCATTTAGCTGTTTGAACTTTAAATATCCTTGCCAGTCTTGCTGGTGCAAAATGTCATCTATAAAACATCTTATACAGATTTTCTTTGTATGCTGTTGACATTGTTAGTTTATAGTTTCTATCCCACAATTTTTGCCATTTATCTAATTCTATAGCGTAACCAAAAAAATTTGCCCATTGTTTCCTTCACTTGTTGTTCTTCCAATTTAACACCCAATAAATAGCTATACAATTTTTTTTATCAATCTTTTTTCTGTTCCTGTTAATATTTTATCCAATTCTGTATGTTCTTTGTAGAAACCATCTAATTTAACATCTTTTTCATATCTAGAATATATTTGCAAATATGAATATGAAACCATGTCTATCCTTTGTTCATTTAGTTCTTGCTTAGTTTTGAGCTCACCCTTTCATTTAAAATATTTTTATATCTAACGATATTTCGCATATTAATAATATTTTGATGAATAAGTGCTTCTATTGTTGAAAGCCAAACTGGAATTTTCAAGTAGTGCTGTTCTTTAATTTTCTCCCATGTTAACAATAAAGTGTTTCATATATAATGTCTTTGAAAGTAACCATGTATCTTACTTTTCCCATACCATAGAAAAGCATGCCAACCTAATTGCAAATCATGCCCCTCCAGATTCCTCAATACAATCCATTCTTTCATCCATGTTAACACTGCAGCCTGGTAGTATAATTCCCAATTAGGTAATCCAAACCCTCCTCTAGTTCTTATATCCTGTAACATTTTAAAGTTTATTCTTGCTTTTTTCCCTTGCCAAATACATTTTAGTTATTTTATTAAGATCTTCAAAATACTTTTCCTCCAGTTTTATCAGAATTGTTTGAAACAGGTACAATAATCTCAGCAATATGTTCATTTGTTGCTATTCTCCCTATTAATGATAATTGTAACTTTTTCAATTTTTCCAGATCTACCTTGATTTGTTTCAATTTATAATAATTATCTTCTTTAATCACCACACTTCTTGCTGTTAATTGAGATTATCCCTAGATATTTTACTTTCTTTAGTGATCTGGATATCTAATCTCTTTGTTATCTCTTTTTTCTGCTTCTCTGTAATATTTTTCACTAATATCTTAGTTTTTTCTGTTTATTTTCAATCCTGCCACTTCACCATACTCTTCTATTTTTTTATTAGCTTAGGTCCTGTTTCTAGAGGATCTTCTAGAATAAACTCTAAATCATCTGCAAATACCTGTAACTTTTATTTTTTCCTTTTTTTATTTCCATCCCTTTTATCTCCTTATTTTGTCTGATATTTCTATTTAATACTTCTGCTGTCAATACAAATAATAGTGGTGACAAGGGGCATCCTTGTCTTGTTCCCTTTTTGATATTAACCTTTTCAGTCGTATCCCCATTTATCATCACCCTTGTGGTATGTCTGTAATATATTGCTTTGATCATCTTAATAAATCTCTCCTCCAAAGTCCATTGCTCTCAATTGTGCTAACTTAAATTGCCAGTTCACATTATCAAAAGCTTTTGTGTGCATCTAGAAAAATCAATGCCATTTGCTACTCTGGATGGGCTTCATAGTATTCCAAAGTGTTCAAAATTATTTTCATATTGTCTTTTATTTGTCTCTTTGGTAAAAAGCCATTTTGGTCTAAGTGTATAAATTGGTTTAAAAATCTCTTTAGTTATTCTGCTATTATTGAAGCAAATATATTATAGTCAGCATTCAACAGGGATATTGGCCTGTAATTTTTTAACCATTTCAGATCTGTGTCTTCTTTCAATATGAGAGTAATATATGCTTCCATCCAAGAATTTAGTACTTTCACCTCCATCAATAATTCATTAAATACTTCCAACATTGGGATGTTTAAAGAATCCTATAAAGTTTTATACAACTCTGCTGGTAGACCATCCAGCCCTGGTGTTTTGTCATTCTTTTGTCTTTTAACTGTTTCTGCTAGTTCCATCATTGTTATTCTTTCTTCTTTTTAAAATTTGTTTTTATTGTAATTTTCAAAAATACAAATCACATTTATATTCAAAACAATGATTTTGCATCAATAAATACATATATCTTATATATCATATTATATATGTATCTATATTAATAATCTCTTAAGATCTCTTATTTTATTTACAATAATCCATTCTTTCTAATCTTTATGTCTATTTTTTAGCCATTCATACCATTTATCCCATACTGCATAATATTCAGAATCTTCTTTATCTTTCATTTCCAGTGTGAACTTATCCATTTTTGCACATTCCAATATTTTTTGTATAACTAAGTCTTCTGAAGGGATATTAGCTTCTTTCCATAATTGTGCAAAAGCTATTTTGGCTGCTCTCAAAATATGCAATATAATATATTTAATCTTTTTGAAATATTGCCCTGTACTTATTCCAAACAAAAAGAATTCTGGTTTAAATTCAATCTGATGTTTGGTGATGCCTTGTAGCCAGTTCTTTAATTTAACCCAATATTTCCTGGTCTCACCACATATGATAAAACCACCACATATAATAAAAAGTACCATCCTTTTGTCCACACTTCCAACACTTTGGACTTAAATTGGAATATATCTTAGCCAATCTCACTGGAGCCAGGTGCCACGTATAGAACATTTTATAAAAGTTTTCTTTGTAGGCTTTGGAAGAAAGGGGGGGTTGGATTTGATACATTTAATTCTTTTCCTCTCTGTGTATCCTAAATATCCTATTTCTTACATCGGCTTTGTATAACCTTTTACATGATTTATAACCATTGCCTGGTGCCCCAGATGCTTGGAAAAATACCACCTCTTCGAGGGAGGAAAGGGGAGAAGGGGCCATGTGTATTGCAACACCAAAAGATAACTCCTGGGAACCTTTCCTTATCTGCTTTCTCAGAGATGGCAGGGTAATAACATGTTCATACATGCAGATTGGTGGAATCCACATCAGACTGCAGGGAGGGGTTCTAATTCCCTTTATCTTAGTTGCATGCCCTGAGGGACCCCAGACCCTGCTTTGAATTTTGGTCTCTTCAATAAAAGATTCCTTTTGAAATACAAATTTTTCAAGAGTTCATACTTAGATTTTGAAGGGTGGAGAGGCTGGTCCTTACATAAAGCAGGGTCTGCAATAGTGGTCCACCCAGAGAGATTTTTTTTGTTTTCTTTCAAAATTTTACTCTATCGAGGGGACCCTACAACAATGTCTGAACATAGTAGTGAGCAAGGGGAAGCCAAGTGCTGGGGAGAAACCTCGACAATTACCCAACCTGACATCAAAGCTGTCTTTGAAAGTTCCATGAGGCCTAGATTGTCTATAGGCATATGAAAAAGGGGCAGTTGGGATGGAAGAGACAAGAAAGTAACCCTCACCTGCGGCCAAAAACCTGAGAGGAAAGTGGAACTAGAAGCCCTTTTCTATCAGGAAGAGCTGATTGAGGAACCACTGGCAGATAATTGATTGAAGCGGTACATAAACTGCCTTGTGAGGGAAGCCCTGGAAGATCTCAATGTCCTAGATGAACCGAGTTGCCAATGAAGGAGAGTGAGTGAACCAGCAACCAAAGGAACCCCTGATCCAGCCAAGACTGATTGAGCAAACAACCAAGCCAGAGGACCAGCAGCCATACCAGGTACCTGACCTCCTACCATTTTAAAGCAAGGGATTAACCCTGACCAACCCAGGGACCTAAAGCTGAAGAGTGCCTTAACCCTAATCCTAACCCTCCACAATGTCAATGCTCCGGAGCTGTGGAATCTTGATCAATTCATGACAGCCCTACTCCATTGCTTTGAAGACCCCCCTCGCTGATCACAAAGCCCATGACTGCGTTAGGGTCATAAAGAAGGACTGTCTTCCTGTAGCCAAATACACCAAGGAATTCCATGACCTGGC
This sequence comes from Naja naja, assembly GCA_009733165.1. Lineage (NCBI taxonomy): Eukaryota > Metazoa > Chordata > Lepidosauria > Squamata > Elapidae > Naja > Naja naja. Next base: position 2,366,083 of record CM019153.1, on the reverse strand, counting down.
CAGCCGAATCAACTGACCAGAAGATATTCTAGTCTGCTGGTTCAAAGATGAACTTAATGATGATCTGTACACTGCCTGCCTGGCCTGCAAGGCCCCTAGCCACCTGCATGAATGGTACCTGATGGCAGAGGAGGCGGAGATCGACATGACCCAAAATCAGTACCACACCAGCAGGGCTTGGAGAAGATCCCCACCCCAGGACAAAAGGGAACCTTTCAAACCCCAAACCTCCATGGCACCAAGGCCACCTGGCTGCTTTAAGTGTGGGAAGGAGGGGCACTGTGCAGCAGAGTGCCATTCGAAGACCCCTGCCAGAAAGCCTGATCGCCCATCAGGGGTAAAACCTGGAAAACCCAAGGAAGAAACTGCATTGAGAAGCCAAGAAGCCTTGGGGTTTCAGTCCCCTCCAAACTCAGAAGAAGAAACTCCAGCACCCCGAGAAGACCTCAGCCAGTCCGAAAGTGATCCAGAAGATGACCCACTGGTAAGTGACCCATTCGAACCACTTACTTTACCCCTAAGACTGTTTATCCCCAGCCAAGGTAAGGGAGAGGAAGTAGCAGCATTAATGGATTCGGGGTGCACCCTGTGCCTAATTAACCCAACCCTAACAGGGAGACTGAGGATCCACCTAAGGAAAATGAAAACCCCCATCACTTACTGCCAAATAGATGGGACTATAGCGGGGTGGGAGCCAGCCAGTTTTACCACAGAACCATTACAGATAATACTGGAGGACCATAGCGAGACTCTCACATTCATTGTAGCCCCAGGAATGAAAGAGCCACTAGTCCTAGGACTCACATGACTATGGAAATGGAATGAACCCTAAAATAAACTGGAAGAGAGGAACCGTACAATTCCAGAAACATGTAACATTCACAAACATCCCAGAGGGAGGAAGGAAGGAAAAGAAAATAGAGAAATGGCCATGGCCGGCCAACCTGCTAAACCCACTAGCATCCCTAAAGAATACCAGGATTTGGCCAAAGTATTTAGCAAGGAGGCGTCTGATGAACTCCTGCCTTTGAGAAACTGTTGTGGGCTAAACTTCCAAAAGCAAAGTTGTACTGCATGTTCCCTAGAGAGCTAAATGAACTCAGAGTGTTTATTGACAAAAATCTAAAAAGAAGTTTCATTGAACCCACTTGACCAAAAATAGCAGCCCCAGTATTATTCCATGAAAAGAAAGATGGCACTCTATGCCTCTGCATGGACTTGGTGTTTTAAAGATCTTTAATGTCCTTAAGGTAGTTGAGTAAGTAATCTCTGAGACTAAAAGTGACTAAAAGTGAGCTTGTGAGCTCAGTGTCCTTTAGAAGAATTAGCTGTAGTTGAGAACATATAATTCATGAAGAATAACAGGATATACAAGTCCCCTCATTTTGTTTTTTTTAGATGATATAATTTTGCTTATTTTTCATACCTTTTTTAAATTTAAGATTCATTTTTCAAATTGTCTTTAATTGGCAGAAAATAGTACTGTCAATGTTCATCAACTTCATTTAGTTATTGCACTTATATTCTACCTCTCTGAGAGTGTATGTCCTTAGGGAAGCATATATTCTTACTGAAGGTTGCCACGATTTTTTTCTTACTTCCTATAAGACAGGTTGGGTTAAGACAACATGACTGCTCCTATCACCCATTGAGCTCCATTTTATAAGAGCGTAATCTACCTTTTAAGCTTTTATCCTACTTTCCAATCCTTAATTTTTGTCCCACCTACAGAATAATTTTGTAGAAATTCACTACTTTCATATTTCTGATAGGAGTTTAATACAAGTCTTGTCATCTATGGATATGGGTTTTTTTCTTCTGAGCAAATACAACAGTGTTTATTATCTGTATTATGTTATTGGTATTTGCCTTAGGTATTTTCAAATAAAAAGCCATAGTATCAATATACTAAAGTGAATGCAAATAAGTTTACTATTTCCAGTTAAAATAAATCTCATACAATTCACATAATCTTTAATCTTTCACAATATCCAGTAAATGAAATTATCATGGACTTGATTTTTCAGAGCAAATTAGAAATATGAAATAGGTGCACTTGCTTGTCTGTTTTATTATGATTGACAAGTTAGACAGATTCTGTCAAATTGAAATAGGCTTGTCTTTCCAGATGGCTGAGAAAAATAGAAAAAAGTAAGATGAGGAGAGAAAAGCAATCAAGTACAAATGTAAAGAAAATAAGTGTGAGAAGTTGTTTTTATTTTTATCCAGTGTCCATATCTGCATAAAATTAGTTTGAAGGAAATATTTTGAAATTAATTTATGGTTAAGTTTGCACCAAACAGGGTAGTTCTCTAAATCTTGAGGCTGACCTCCAAAATGCTAATTTTTCTTTCAAATCTAATAGGCACTTTGATACATAAATATATTTTCTAAAAAAAGGAAAATCAGATTCTTAGCAAAGGTTGATACATAATAAATAATGTTGGAAGTTAAAACCCACCCCTCTCCTAGGAAAATTAAATATTTTATGATATACTAAAAAACAGGATATTTCCCCTAAAAAGAAAAGTAGAAACTCAGAGACAGAAACTCAGCCCCCCCCTTTGCTAATGGACCATTAATCTGGCCTGGGCCAGTCTATTTTACATAACAAAGATCTACTCCAGGTACAGCTATAATAGGAATTGGCCCAAAACTCTTTCATTACATCATCATCCAACAAGGCTCAATCAAGCCTGGGACTCAGGACAGCCTACAGAGTTGCCTCTGCATGTCCCCATGGGAGTTTGACAACCAATAAGAATTCAAGCTCAATTTCAAATCCCAACAGGGGGCATAAAACCAAGGGTGTCAGCTCCTGAACTTTTCCCATTCAACCGAAAGAATTAACTTCTGGAAACTAGATGTTTCAAAAAGAATCCTTTATTGAGATGAGACAATTCAAGTAGGGTTTCAAAGAAAGGGCCTTGGTGGCTCAGGCTGTTAAATGCCTGCACTTAAGATCCAGCTGCCTACAATTACTGTAGGCTCGAATCCCACCAGGCTCAAGGTTGACTCAGCCTTCCATCCTCTCGGGGTAGGTAAATTGAGGACCCAAGATTGTTGGGGGCAATAAGCTGACTTTGTAAAAATGCCGCTTAGTAATAAGCAGGCATATACAATGGAATGAAGGCTATTGCTGAGCACACTGGGTTGTATCCCAAAAAAATTGTAAGCTGCCCTGAGTCTTCGGAGAAGGGCGGGATATAAATGTAATTAAAAAAAAAGCAGAGTCTAACAGCCCCCAGGCATGCAGTGATAAATAAGGAAAGTTAGGACCCTTCCCCTTATCTTGATGTGTATTTTGTCAAACAAAGAACCAACATGTTAATTCCCCCTCTCCTCCTCTGGGAATGATATTTTGAAGAGTTCCCAGGGAGTATCTTCTGGAGCTGAAATTTTTATGGTCCCTTCTCCTCTTGATGTCTCTTCCAGAGGTGACAGGTTTCTGGGGCATCTGGATCCAATCCTTCAGTTGTATATCATGTGTAGGTTATACCAATTCAATATAAGATTTAATATATTATATAATATAACATAGCTACTCAATGCAAGAAGCCTTGTGAACAAAATACCTGAATTCCTCCTTTTACTAAATACAGCTAAATTTGGCATCATTTTTGTCTGTGAAACATGGCTGAAAGCATCTCTCCCTGACTCCATTACCACGGTAAGAGACTATCATGTTTACCGATCAGTTCGTGAAATCCATAGAGGAGGTGGTGTTGCTATCTTCTATAAAAAGTCCTTACATCTAAAAAACATCCAAGTCACCCAGAAGCTTGCTCTTCCTGAGACCATCGTCTGTGAACTGTCCTTAAATATGGAATCAACTGCCTCTGGACCTCCGCCTGGCCCCTGACCTCCGGACCTTCCGCCACGATTTGAAGACCTGGCTATTTGACCAAGTCGGGCTGTGATCACCTTGTCGGGGGGTGTGGGATAGTTTTAAATTTTAATTTGGGTTTTATTGGGCTTTAGTGATTTAATTTCTTTTTAATTATTTATTGTATTTATATGTTTTAATCTGTGAGCCGAGTCTTGGAGATGGGGCATATAAGTCCAATAAAATAAATAAATAAATAAATAAATATCACATTTGAATTCTAACTATGTTACAGAGCCCCTGATTATGACATAGAACATGTAAACAAGCTAAATTCACTACTAACATGGGCATTATCCTGCCCACATGCGTTTATCTTTCTTACTGACTTCAATCTATCTCATATTAACTAGACCCTAAACGAATGTAATACTGAAACCATACATGCAACCTTCTACAATGCTGTAACAAATCTAGGACTGGAACAACTAGTAATCAACAATACTAGATTTAACAACTGCCTCGATCTAGGACTGGAACAACTAGTAATCAACAATACTAGATTTAACAACTGCCTCGATCTCATCTTCTGCCATAGTTTGAACATAATTTACGGAATACAGATTAAAGAACCCTTTTCCAACAGCTACCACAACATGATTGATTTTTGTCTCAACATATGTCCGCACAAAAATCATCACAACAACGTGATCCCCAATTATAACTTCAAAAAAGGCAACTATGATCTTATAGACAATGATCTCTCATCCCTTGATTGGCAATCTCTATTCACTGGATGCAATACTGTTGAAAACCATTACAACATATTTTTACTTGAAATCCAAAGAGTCATCAAACTATATGTACCAATAACAACTCCCAAAACCAGAAAAAAAGATTACCCATCACAGTAAGGAAACTTCAATCCAAAAAAAGATCACTTTGGCAGAAAAACAAATCTGGTCACGCTGCCAACTTCAAAAGCCAATTCAAAAGTTGAACCACAGACAACTACAATGATCTAATACATATCGATTTTACAGAAGACAATATTGAAAAAGCACTACGCAATCTAAAACCATCTCTATCTACTGGACTGGACGGAATATGTGCCTACTTCTTAAAAAAGCTATCCGCTGCCATAGCTGAACCTCTAAGCATAATTTTTGAAAAATCTTTCAGGACCAGCTCCTTAGCAAAACTATGGTCACAAGCCACGGTCATCCCCATCTTCAAAAAGGGAGACCCCAGTCTAGCTGAAAATTACAGACCAATCTCTTTATGCTGCATCACCTGTAAAGTCATGGAATCAATTATTAACCAATCCATTATCCTCCACTTAGAGACAAACAACCTACTCTCTAACAAACAATATGGTTTCAGAAAAAAACTATCCTGTAATCTGCAATTCTTACACTGCAAAAACATATGGACTACACAACTCAATCAGGGCAAAGCAATAGATGCAATCTACATAGACTTCTGTAAAGCCTTTGATTCAGTGGTACACGACAAACTACTACTAAAATTAAAATCTTATGGTATCCCTGGACAACTGCATAACTGGATAGAAGCATTCCTGTCAAGCAAACAACAAATGGTCAAAATTGGGAGCATCTTATCAAATTCTGTACCTGTCAACAGTGGTGTCCCCCAAGGCAGTGTTCTAGGACCAACTCTCTTCATACTGTACATAAATGACCTCTGTGATCATATTAAGAGCAACTGCATTCTCCTCACTGATGTTGTAAAGCTATTCAACACCACAGATAATTCTGCTACCCTTCAAAAAGACCTCGACTATGTATCAGAATGGTCAAACAAATGGCAACTTCAAATTTCAACAAATAAATGCTCTGTCTTACATATTGGCAAAAAACATCAGAAAATAAAATACAAGCTGAATAGTCAAGACCTTGTTGATGATCCAAACTCCGTCAAGGACCTTGGAATACTCATCTCTAATGATCTAAGTGCTAGAGCCCACTGTAACTACATAGCCAAAGAGGCATTAAGAGTTGTTAACCTAATCCTATGCAGCTTTTTCTCTGGTAATATCACACTACTAACTAAGGCATACAAAACATTTGCTAGACCAATACTTGAATACAGCTCATCAGTCTGGAACCCACATCACGTATCTGATATTAATGCAGTTGAGAAAGACCAGAAATATTTCACAAGAAGAGTTCTCCACTCCTCTACTCGTTGCAGAATAGCTTATGCCACCAGACTTGAGGTTCTAGACCTAGAAAACCTAGAACTACACTGCCTTCAGTCTGATCTAAGTATAGTATATAAAATCATACATTGCAATGTCCTTCCAGTCAATGAATACTTCAGCTTCAACCATAACAATACAAGAGCACACAATAGATACAAACTCAAGGTAAACCGCACCAAACTTGATTGCAGGAAATATGACTTCAGCAACAGAGTGGTCAATGTCTGGAATACTCTACCTGACTCTGTGGTTTCTTCCCCAAACCCCAAAAACTTTAACCTTAGACTTTCTACTATTGACCTCACCCCTTTCCTAAGAGGTCTGAATATATATATATTCAGGTTACATCAAAAAGGATTTCATTACCAACTTCCCTCCCCTCTTCTTCCATTGAAGAATGGCAGATACACGGATCTGACATCCTGCCCTCCTTAAAAAGCAGATACATCTACCTGGAGCACAGAAAACATGCATTACATTTACAATTTAGGATGGTTTTCTAGGGTATTTCAGGTGGAACTTCCGTAGTAATGTGGGTGCTTTTACATGTCATTTGGCTACCCATTCATTTTCTGAGGAAGGAAGGTGTTTCCAAGCTACTAAATATTGTGTGGATCCATAGTGAGTGCGTGAATCAAGGATATCTTTAATTTCAAAATGTTATTCCCCATGTACCATGATGGGAGTTGGAGGTGTGGGGAGGAGGGGTCTGAGGTTTAAAGTGATCTCCGGTTTGAGCAGGCTACAGTGAAATACTGGATGAATCTGCCTAAGTGTTTTGGGAAGTAGAAGCTCTACTGTAACAGGATTAATAATTCTGGAGATGGAAAATGGTCCAATGAATTTTGGCCCCAGTTTCTTAGAAGGTTGCAATGATTTTAAGAATTTTGTGGACAAATATACACAGTCCCCAACTTTGAAAGGTTTAGGATCGCAGCATTTTTTATCCACTTGAGCTTTAAATGTTGCTCTAGCCTCTTGTAAAGCTAGTCTTACCACTGGCCAAGTGGCTTGCAATTTATTTTTCCACTCCTTAAGGGAGGGAATTTCAGGTTCCTTGGTGGGTAGTTCCAGCATGGGGTTTAATTCCTGGCCTGTGGCTACTTGGAATGGGGTGAACCCAGTGCTGCCCAGGACTGAGTTGTTGTATGCTACCTCTGCAAAAGGAAGAAGGTCAGTCCAATTGTCCTGTTGATAGTTAATAAAACATCTTAAGTATTGTTCTAATACGCTGTTTGATCTCACCACCCATTCGTCTGGGGTTGGTTTGCCGACGACAACCCCTGGGTGGAGCCTAATAGGTTTAAAAATGCCCGCCAAAATGTGGATGTGAATTGTACACCCCTATCTGAGATAATCCGTTGGGGAGCTCCATGGAGCCGATAAATGTGTATTAAAAACATCTTTTCCAAGGCCTTGGCTGTTGGGATCTTCTGGCATGGTACAAAATGAACCTGTTTTGAAAAAAGATCAGTTACAACCCAAATGACAGTATTTCCTGCACTTTCAGGGAATTCCACGATAAAATCCATAGAGATCTCTGTCCAGGGTGCTGAAGGTTCTGCTACGGTTTGTAAAAGTCCAGGAGATTTCCCTTGTTTTCTTTTTGCAGCAGCACAGATGGGGCAACTAGCAACATAGTTTTCAATGTCCTTTCTGAGAGACTGCCACCAGAATTGTCTTTTGATGAGTAGCAGGGTTTTTACAAAACCAAAGTGTCCTGCTATTGTCGGCTAGTGATTTTTTCTTGTCTTGTGCCTGGGTGATTACTTTGGCTGCAAGTTGGATCGATTGGATCATGGATTTTATAACCTCAATCTTTTTGCTGTTGTATTGGGGTTTTCTGGATAGGGCATCTGCTAAGAAATTCTTTCTCCCTGGAAGATATTTGAGAGTGAAATTAAACTGTTTAAAGTATTGAGCCCACCTTGCTTGTTTTTCTGAGAGTTTCCATGGACTTTTCAGGGCTTCCAGATTTTTATGATCAGTCCAGGTGCCTCGGCTGCTGTGGGAGATGTGTGACTTTCTGCCCTGAGACACTGGCCAGGCCAGCTGCAGCCGATGCTCCATGTGGTAATGGGCTCCAGGAGGAGGAGGAGGAGGGGATGAAGTCTTCCCCATTGTGAAGCACACTAAGTTTAAGTGTGCTGTGTGAGGCACTGCAAGAGCAGCGAGCAGCCATGGAGGCAGTGAGAGCAGCAGTATCAGTGTCTCGGGACAGAAAGAAAGTCACACATCTCCCTATATTCCTCTTGCCACCTCCATAGCTGTTCGCTGCTCTTGCGGTGCCTTGCACAGCACACTTAAACTTAGTGCGAGGTGCACCCAGCACCAAGAAGCCCCAGAAGAACAGACAAGTAGAGGGGCACTTTGCTTCCACCCTGGAATACGGAGTGAGCTTCCATCCACCGCCATCACCCTTCCCTTCTCAGGGCAGGCGAGGAGTGAGGGGGAGGGCAGAGACAGCCAGTGGTGAGTTCAGCTGACAGGAGGCCATATCAGGAGGATGAAAGAGCTTCATTTATCTGGGAATCTGAAATGATTCTGGATTTAAATTGTATGGTAAAAAGCACCCAAAGAAGAAAAAATAACATCAGCAAAAAAAAAAAAAACCCCAACCCTTGCCTGTTTTTGGAAATGGTTCAAGAGGGAACACGCACATGAGAGGGGGGGGATGGGCGACTGCAGAGAGGTGAGTGGGGCAGCAGGGCCCGAAGAGCCTCCAGCAAATTGTGCGTGCCCTGGCAGGGAAGGGGAAGAGGAAGGAGATCAGTGCCTGTCTTGCCAGGCAAGACACAGGAAGTCAGATGACTCCCCGCTGACTCCTGTCTCAGTCGGGGGAAGAGAGAGAGAGAGAGAGAGAGAAAGAAGTGCCGTCCTGTTTCTTTTTCTTTCCCTGAGGGGGGATGGGGCTAGCAGGGTCCTCTGGCTGTGTGCGCTCCTTGCCCATCTGTGCACTTAAGCACAGTGCAGGAGAATTGGTGGTAGAAATCCCATCCGGGTTGAAGGGGAGAATCGCCCCACCAGGTGGAGAAAGCAGGCAGGCAGGAAGAGAGCCCCAATCTCGCAGGTTATAACACTCTCTCTTTCACTCTCCCTCTCTCCCCTGCCCCCAAATATAACAATAAACATATTGGGTGGAAGGTATATACACCAAAGTGACAGCTGAAAAGTGAGCAGTTATCTTCTTGAAGCTTGACCTTCTATATTTCTCTTTGGAAATGAAAAGTCTGAAGAAATCTCCCAAACTTTCTTTCCAATCTGCTCACTTTGCACCTAACATTTGGAGTCTCACTCTGCATCACTCTGCATCAAAATGAGATATGGTATTGTTTTGCTCAGTGCTGCATGCATGCCCACCTTCTGTCACTTGATGTGTTCTTAACAGCAGGATCCTTTCAGCACTCTTTAATTTTTTAAGAGAAAGAGAGAGGGAGAAAGAGATGAGAGAGAAAGAGAGAGAGATGAGAGAGAGAGAGAGAGAGAAATCAAGAGAGAGAGACACACACAGAGAGAGATACCAGTTTCCCAGAGAAAAGAAAATATTGAGAGCTACAAACCCTGAGTAGGCGTGGCTGGATGGGGTCATGTGACTGGGTGGTGATGTCAAATGATGTCGAGTTGGCCATGCTCACCCAGGTTTTGTGGCTCCCTGTGTTTTCTGTGGGAAAAGGGTCTAAATGCTCTTTGAGTGCTTAAGGTTGCAGACCCCTGGGTTAGGGTAAGGCAGTTAGAAACCCTTCCCCTCAGCCCAATGTTGAATAAGCCAATCCACAAGTGAGAAGTTGTTTTGAGAAGCACAGGCTGAAAAAGTGATAAGAAGTTGTTCCCAGGGGTCTCTTGCTGGAGGCTTTGGAACTGAGATAAAACAGACGGCCCTCCCCCCTTACATTCCCAAGAAGATAATTCGAAGTACAGGATACATAGGCATCAGGAAAAAGGGCATCAGGAAAAAGGCTATAAACTAAAGAATGCACCCAGGTCCCCTCCCCGTCAGAATTGCAGTGTCCCGATAGGGATCTATGGGATCTGACAGGCATCTCCTTGGATTGGGCTTTGCTCAGTGATTTCCCAGCTGGCTGCCAGAAGTGAATCGCTCATTTTCCTTTTATTCAATCACTTCTCCACACAATCTTTATTTACGGGAACAGCTCCTCCCAACATCAAATGCTAACCGCCCTGTACGGGCACACAGGCGGGGTCTCCTCGGGGTGCTGCCTGCGACACAATGTCGCTTGGCGGCGACCTGGGAGAGGGCCTACTCTATGGCGGCTCCCACTTTGTGGAATCTTCTTCCGCTTGAACTCCGTTTGGCTCCCGATCTTCGCACCTTCCGCCATGATTTGAAAACTTGGCTCTTTTTACAATCTGGGCTGTGCTGATTCTCTTGGGTGGGGGTTATTTAATTGGGGGTTTTAAATTTTAATTCGGCTTAATTGTTTAATACTTTTTTAATTAATTAATTTATTGTTGTATTTTAATTGTAAGCCACCCCGAGTCCTCGGAGAGGGGGTGGCATATAAGTCGAATTAATAAATAAATAATAAATAAATAAATCTCTCCCTTTCTTAACAGAAGATCCTGCTCTCTGAATCAATCCTCCTGCTTTCCAGAATTCAATGATCATGATTCAAGGGGACTAGCAGTGAGGCTGTTTGCAGCTAGAAAGGCACAGAGGGAGCAGGATCCAGCTGTAGGGGATTTTACTCAAATGTATTCACTCACAGAGAGAGGGAGAGAGAGAGAGAGTCTCTTTTGCCTCCTGGACTATTAAAGTTAAAATTTAGAGGTACTCACCTTCTTTCCAAGCAGCCTTTGAGTTCAAAACTCAAAACTCCTTTTACTACTCTGCTCCAAACGGCCAAGGTCCAGGGGAACACACCCACAGACACAATGGGTCTGCTGCCGGCAAAGTGGAGGTTTACCCAGGCCAGGTCCATTGGTCAGGTTAGCTTGGTGTCCCATTTTGGGTTGCCAAATTGTTGGAAGGAAAAGCCATCTGGTTCAAGTCCAAGCCAGGAATAAAATAAAATGGAGACCGATTGGAAAGAAAGTTTAATGATGAACGGAACCACACAAAGACAGCGTGCAGTTCTGGGTCAGATGAACAATTATCGAGATGGATTTTTATATGGGTCCTGAAATGCTGCTGGGGGTGGGGAGTTGTTCAGTGAAGGGGCTTGTGCTCTGAAAGGGTGTTGGGCAATTCCTATTGTGGCTGATGGCTTTCGTCCTGTGCTGGATCTTGGGTGAAGGGCTGCTGTACTAATCTTACCATTCTGCTTTTGTTAGATGTCAGACTTTACGGCAATGAGTTTCAAAATATCCTGTCTTGAATGGATATATTGCCTGCAGTATTTGCTTTGTTTCTGAATGGAGCCATCTAGATAGTTGGCTTCCTCTTTCAATAAGCTCTTCCTAAGTGTTGGCATCTGCTGGGGGCTATTAAGAAAGTCTGGGTGCTGCTTTCTGTCTCTAGAAACTTGTTTCTGTATTTCTCCTTTAGGGAAATATAATATTCTGCCTTTTTAAATATTTAACAAAATATTTCATTCTTCTGGGGGCAGGGCTTCCTACACAGCAATATTATATAGATTTCTTTTGGCAACTAACTGCACAGAAACTATTTTAGCTTAGTTTAAAACGGGTAGAAGGAGAACAAATAAGCAAGCAGATACACAAAGGTTAGTAGTTTTTTGTACCTATAGCATTCCTGTATTTGTCTTGGTTCTGTAGCTGATGTAAATTTATTGTACAGATGTTATGCATTAGGGATATTGTTATTCCTTAATTAAAATTAAAATTTAATTTTCACATCAATAGTTATGCTTATTCCTTAGCTCTACAAAATGGATGTTCTGATAAAAAGTGTAATTTATGAATTTACATTTGAATGTAATTTTTAAAAAAGGAAAAGAGTTTATATAACTGAAATTAAAGAAGAAGTAAAAGTAATGCTGTGCTGGAAAATAAAATAAAGAGGATCAGAAACAAATAGTATGAATTTCAGAAATTTTAGATTTTTGGCTTGAAAGGCATTTTTATATTAAGAATTCATGTTGTTTCAGACACTATAGTTTATTTCTTACTGCCTGAATTCCATATAATTAAAGAAACACCAAAATTGCTGTCATGTACTGTATGATAATAGTGTTTTATCCACTAACTTGGTGAGCCATAGTATACAACACACACTTTAAAAAGTCTTTTCAGGAATTGTCAGAGAAGATTCTAAGGCCAATAATTTACCTATCATTTAAAGCTTTAATTAAATATAAATATATATGTTTAAAACCTTTACTTTGTATGCACATACTACTGAATACCACCTACTAAATTGAGTAGTGACTCAAGTGTAAAATGTGACCTTTTCAACAATGTTCATATTTTCAAGTTGCTCATTTTAACACAGATGGGAAAATCATTTCCAAGTAAAACCAAGATACTCATCTAAAAACTGTTAGACAACTTGGTTCTGTCTACACTATGTGCTTTTTTGGTAGGATGGTTGAAGAATTGATATTATAATAGAGGAGATCAGACATATTGACTCTTGAAGGCTTCATCCTTCCATTCTTGTCATCCCTTCCAACGCTGATGAAAATACTATCCATTTGAATTTCATGACCAAGCATTCTGGTTATTTGGTTCCTTGGTTTGGAATTTAGCATGATGTGTTAATCCTTTATCATTTGTAAACAATGGCTAAAAGTATATTCCTATAAGTCTGTCATGGTCCTTGCTCAGCAAGCTATCATGTGGATGACTTCTCTATCATTTTTATTTCTTTTTTCCAATAGGGTGAGGGTGAGTGGATGCTGTCTTTGTCCGTGTTGTCTCTTGGCATCTCATGTCCCAGTTGCATCCCTGCAGTTGTCTTGGTAAGATTTTTTTCAAGTGCTTTTTCATTGCCTTCTTTCTAGGACTAAGAGAGAGTGACTGGCCCAAGGCCACCCAGTTGGTTCATGTCTAAGGCAAAAGTGGAACTTGTGGTCTCCAGGTTTCTAGTCTGGTAATTGTTTTTAAATAAAAGTTTGGTTTCAGTTCATATTCATTCAGCATGCATTCATTCTTGACTCCGTATATTGCGACCCAGTGTCGTTTGGTGGTAACACGGGGGAGGGCCTACTCTGTGGTGGCTCCCGCTCTGTGGAACCAACTACATCTGGGGTTCCGCCTGGCCCCTGACCTCTGCACTTTCCGCCACGATTTAAAAACCTGGTTGTTTGAACAGGCTGGGCTGTGCTGATTCCTCCGGGGGTGGGGGGGGCCTTGATTTTATAATGTAAATTATAGATGGGTTTTTAGCTTAATTTGGCTTGGTTAATTTAATTCTATTTTAGATAATTAATTTATTGTGTTGGTTTTAATTGTGAGCCACCCTGAGTGCCTTCTGGAGGGGGGGCGGCATACAAGTCAAATTAATAAATAAATAAAATAAATAATATTCTTATTTTCACACTTAGCTGTATAAATTGTGTCCCAATTCCCAGTGATTCAAGAGCACACTTTTAGATTCAAGAGCCAGCTACTTTTTTTTTTTCTTCTTTTTATCAACCACTTCATTCCTTGCCACAGACTGCCTGGCATTTACTATTTTTCTACATCATCTGTTTCTTTCAATTTATCCCATTTTAGCAAACATTTTAGCAAAGTATTATATACAACTGTAGGGCTCACTCACAGCAGCCTCAGGAAGGAGTATGAGAAGCTGGAGTAGTACCAGAGCCTGAAGGAGCAACTGGAAGGTTACAGAAAATAAAGGCCAAATTGGTCCCAGCAATGGGGTCTATGACCATTCATCACGGCCAATTTGCCCCAGCAGCTGTGGCAAGTTGACCATTGTGACTTGGCTGTAGCAAGTTCGCTATGGCACATTGTCCCATTCCACCAGCAGGTCTATGACAAGTCACCACAGTCAACTTACCATGGCCAACTCATCATGGTCAACATGCCACAGCCAACTCATTGCAGGACAACTCTCTGAAGGACAAGAGTTACACTAATATCAAAGAAATAGTGGAATAGAATCATTAAAGAAAGGATGCAAAGGAAGGGACAGAATGAAATGTGAATGGCAAAAATTAAAATATTTTTAGCCATTTTAAATAATTAAATTAAATTGTTAAATTGTCCTGCAGCAAGTTGTCCCATGGTGAATTGGCTGTGGCAAGCTGTCCTACAGTGAGTTGGCCATGGTGAATTAGCCATGGCAAGTTGGCCATGGTAAGTTGGTTGCAGTGAGTTGGCTGTGGCAAGTTATCCCATTCTGCCAGCAGTGGTAGGAGTACTTGGGACTGTGATTCTAAGCTGGGATAGTGGCTCCAACAGATCCCATAACAACATCAAAGGTCTCTGTCCAGAAGAATGCAGTGCTAGTAACAGCAAAGATAGTACATAGAACCTTCACAGGTTTCTGATAGAGGATCCTAGATTGGGGGTCAGAATGGATTTTTTAAAAATCCCTCTATATTAATCATTAAACTTTGTAGTAGTTTTTAACCTTGGCTTTTTAATGCATTAACTTTCAGATCTATAATCCTTACTGCATTATGCTACTGTCTATCTATCTATCTCATCTATCCATCTTTGGCTTCTCAGCAAACACATGTCATTGTCTGCATAAAAAATTACACACATTCATATTCCCAGCCTTTCATATGCTATTTATTCTCACAGATGTGTTATTATTGTATTCAGGATACAATTTTTGTACAAAATTGTTGATTTCTCTAAATCAACAAACAGGCAAGACATGCAATTCACATTCTTTCTCACATATATACTTTGTAAAATGTGCTGAATTAAATACACAGAAAGAAACCCTCTCTATGCACTCACCTGGCAGAAAATTGTCCTCTGCTACTTTCAAAACATTGGCTTTTTAAAAAAAATATCCATTTGTATCTTTTCAGCCAAAATTCTACCAATATTTTCCCTGGCACATTTCCTATTATTTTATTTTGCTTTGATTTTGAGATTCTATAGAAAGCTTCTTATTTAGCTTTATTTACAACTTCCATTTTTTAAAATTACCAATAAAAATTATCTTTTTTTATTATAAAAAGTTTTTTATTTTTATAACAACAACAAAAACAAACAAATAAAACCTTCTTTCTGTTCAACAGTGTGTCAGTTGGGTACATATCTCTTTGTGCACATAATAATATTATCATACATATTTTACTTATACATGTTTATAATCGTTCTAATCAGTATTTTATATCACTTATTATATTATCCTTAACATTGTAATTATTGATTTTCAATGATATATTCCATATTCATTTTCTTACTCTAACTCAAGCGCTTATCAGTAATGATATATTATACTGTACTTACATATTTCAATTTCTTACTCTTCTATCCAGCCATTCATAAAATAAATTCCAAATTTTATAATAATCTTTTTCTTCTTGTTCTCTAATTGCCATTGTCAATCTATTCATTTCTGCAAATTCCATTATTTTCTTAATTATTTCCTCATCCATCGGAATTTTCTCATTTTTCCAATTTTGTGCAAATACAATCCTAGCTGCTGTTAATACGTTGATAATCAAGTACATTAATTCTTTATTGTAACCCTCAGGCAAAATTCCCGATAAAAATGTCTCTGGTTTTAAGTCTATAGGCTGTTTTATCATTTTCTTCAGCCACATGTGCATTCTAGTCCAATACTTTTTGGCTTCTGTGCATGCCCACCACATATGGTAGTATGATCCTGGTGACTTCTGACATTTCCAGCACTTTGCCGACTTATCTCTAAACATCTTGGCAATTCTCGTTGGGGGTAGATGCCACCCGTAAAACATCTTATACAAATTCTCTTTATAGGCTGTTGACATAGTTAATTTATAGTTTCTAGACCAGTGGTTCCCAAAGTGGGTGGTACCGCCCCCTGGGGGGCAGTGGGATGCCTTAGAGGGTGCTAAGAGGCAAGGAGGGCACTCGAGGTGCTGGCTCCGCAGGCTCACCCCATTGAGCCCCTTGCACCACTCTGGTGCAACAGTCAATGGCATCCATGGATCACCTAGGGGGAGGCAGAGGAAGGGGGCCACTCATGTTGTAGAGGGCGGTGCTGTTCCCTCCTTCCTGGAGCCGGTACAGGGCAGGGTTGAGGAAGCCCAGAGCAGGCAGCGGCAGCACGCTGGGAAAGTTTGCTCTACTTTCCCAATGTGCCGCCACCACTGCGTTTGAGGTGCCGCCCCCACAGGCACATTGGAAAAGTGGAGCAAAGCCACTCTGCCTGCCCTGGGCTTCCTAAGGAAGGAGGGAACAGCTCCGCCCTCTATGACGTGAGTGACCTGGGAGGGGTGGCAGCTTGGGAGGCTGATCCCTGGTGGGAGGGGCAGCCTGTGAACTTGTTGTCAGGCCCAGCAACTACAAAGAGGCTTGGCTGAGCGGGATCCTGGATATTGGGCATGTGGTCAAAGTCTCCCTTCCTCTGCCTTCCTGTCTGTCTGTCTGTCTGTCTGTCTGTCTGTCTGTCTGTCTTCCTACCTATCTACCTATCTACCAATCCATCCATCCATCCATCCATCCATCCATCCATCCATCCATCCATCCATCCAAAAGGTCTGTCTGTCTGTCTGTCTGTCTGTCTGTCTGTCTTCCTGCCTGCCTGCCTGCCTGCCTACCTATCCATCCATCCATCCATCCATCCATCCATCCATCCATCCATCCATCCATCCATCCATCCAAAAGGTCTGTCTGTCTGTCTGTCTGTCTGTCTGTCTGTCTGTCTGTCTGTCTGTCTTCCTGCCTGCCTACCTACCTACCTACCTACCTACCTACCTACCTACCTATCAATATATCTACCTACCTACCTACCTACCTACCTACCTATCTGTCTCTCTCTCTATCCATCCATCCATGTTTGAGGCGCCGGCCCTGCAGGCACATCGGGAAAGTAGAGCAAAGCCAGTCTGGGAGGGAGGGAGGGAGGGAAGGAGGGAAAGGGAGAGAGAGAGAGAGACCTGATGCATCAGAGTGAAATGAGGCCTAGTTTAGACTGAGGCCCTTTTCCACATTGAAACATCTTTGGCTTCTATTAAAGGTTTTGTGGATGAAACATGGTCAAGACTATCAGGAACCTCTCACATTTTGTTGAGGCTTTAAACAGGATCCATTGAACCAGACCTCCACCCTAAAAAATTACTTTTCCCCAATGTATTACAGTGCCAATTCTGAAGAAGGCAAAACCAAAATGTACTGGTAAATTACAAGGAGAACACACACACACACACACACACACTCCTACTAACCCTGCTGGAGCAGGTGATTGGACTAGAATAGTTATCTCATTATCTTTCTCCTCCTGCCTTCCTCCCTCCTTCTTTATTTCTTTTTCTTTCTGTCCCTTCCTTCCATCCCCCCTCTTTCTTTGTCCCTTTTTCTTTCTTTCCCTTTTCTTTTTCTTTTCTTCCTTCTCTCTTTCTCTCTCTCTTTCTTTTCTCTCTCTCTCGTTCCCTCTCTCAGGCTCACCCCATTGACTTGGTGCACCGCTCCGCTCAGACTTGCTTAGGCAGGTCCCTCCGGTGCAGCGGGCTCAATGGGGTGGACCTGCGGGGCCAGCACCTAGAACGTGGCAGTGATGGCACGTTTGGAAAATAGAGCAAAGCCAGAGGTCGGTAATTTTTGCTGCAAAGTATCACAAAAGCTTCCGGGCTGTGTACAAGAAGGGACAGACATGTCAATGCAATTCAGCAATATAAAATGAAGAAATACAAATCAACAAGAATCAGCAAAGCATCTCTGATCAGATTCTATTCACTACTAGAATCTAATCAGAGATGCTTTGCTGATTCTAGTTCAATGACCTGCTCCAGCAGGGTTAGAAGGGAGTGTGTGTGTATGTGTGTGCATGGCTGTCAAAATTCCAAAAACAGGTCAAGTAGCTCTGGGGAGGCCAGTCATAAATTAGAACACTTGCTAAACAACCGGCCGTTAAGTAAGGACCACTTGTATTTGGTTTGCCAGTCATCTGGCCATGCCCACCCAGTCACATGACCACCAAACCACACCTACCTGGTCATGTGACCAGCAAGCCACGCCAGCCAGTCACATGACCAGCAAGCCACATCCACCCAGTCACGTGACCAGCAAGCCACACCTTCAAATTAGGTCATGCCCACAGAAATTTGAATCCCACCCCTGGGGGGGGGGGCATTGAGGATGAGTTTGTAGCACCAAGGGGGCCGTGGACTGAAAAAGTTTGAGAACCACCGCCTTAGATGTTATATCAATTATCAACAGGATGATTGGTCTGACCTATTGCCTTTTGCAGAGGTGGTGTACAATAACTCTGTTCACAGAAGCACTGGGTTCACCCCATTCAAGGTAGCTATAGGTCAGAACTTTGTAACCATACCAGAGCTTCCACAAGAGAAACCCTATGTTCCATATTGACCGAGTGGATAACCCAACTCCAGCTTACCTGGCTTACCCATAAAGCCTTAGATGATGCTCATCAGGCTCATAAAAAGCAAGCAGACAAAAAGAGAGCTCCACAAAAACCATACCAAGTGGGGGTAAAGTCCACTAAGTATTTACAAACCACACAGAAATCTAAAAAGTTGGGGCCTAAATATGTGAGACCTTTTCCAGTTGTACAAACTGTGAATCCTGTGGCAGTACAATTACAATTGCCAAAGACACTTAGATGGATTCACCATGTCTTTCATGTCAGTTTGTTAAAACCTGAACATACATCCAATTTGCGACCTGACCAGGCCTCCCCTCCAGTTTCTCTTTTGACTGAGGGCAAGCAACATTTTGAGATTAAAAAAAATTCTGGATTCTAGGAAAAAGAGAGACTGACTCCAATATTTAGTTGTTTGGAAGCATTTCCCTCCTTCTCAGTGAGAATGGGTGAATGAATGAGATGTCAGAGCCCCTAGGCTTACACAGGCATTTCGTTCGAAATATCCTGACAAACCTTAAATTTTAGTTAAAAATATTTTATATTGTCTCTGGAATGTTTATTTTCCTATTGCCTTATTCTCTTTCTTTTCCAGGGCTAATGCCTCTCTTGCAGGAGGGCTAAATGTCAGCCTTCAAGAATCTGTCTTCTGCTTCTTTCCACCTGCCATAGTAATGGGGGGAGGGAGGATAAATTGGGCTTTATGGGGGAAGACTGCTGGAGGCTTGAATTGGGGAAACTATCTTGTTTATGCTTACTTGCTTACTGTGCAGCTGCAGCATCTTATCTATCCAGATGGCCAGATGTCTGAATCACCACCTGAAGATGCCCCACATGACATTATACACATCTCAGATTGGATGGCCAGTTTGAACTACTGTGGGTGGGAACGTTGCCATAACTTTGTATATGTGATTTTCATGCCTAATGCCTCAGATCCTTTAATTCTTTTGATGTTGCCACTTGATTTCCAGTAAAAGTCCTTTTCTCTATAACAATGGAGTCTAATGGTTTCTTTCTTGGATTTTGAATGGAGCCTCACCACATCTAACAGTTTCTATCCCATAGTTTCTGCCATTTATCCAAATTACCCCATAGCCAAAATTTTTCCCCCAGGCTATCATCGTCTCCTTGACTTGTTCTTTTCTAATTTCACTCCTCATAAATAACCATACAATTTTAAAATCATCTTTTCTTCTGTTCCTATTAAAATTTTATCTCAGCGGTCGCCAACTGGTGGGCCGTGGACCACCGGTGGTCCGCAAGAAAGTTTTGATGGTCCACAGAGAAATGTCACCCCCAGAGCACCCTCCAAAGCAATTAATCCAGGCTGCAAGGGAACACAAGGCTGCGCCACCCACATGGCCCACGGGAACCCTCCCCGCCCACTCACTCCTTACCTGGCAAACTTGCCTGCTAAGTTGCTATTTTTCCTTTTTTTCCCAACCATCAGCTGTTCTGATGTGCTCTCTCTCTCTCTCTCTCTCTCTCTCTCTCCCACCAATGTCAGCAAGCCACCATCAGTCAAAATTCATATTAGTGGTCCACGGGATTTAAAATTATGAGTTTGGTGGTCTCTGAGGTCTAAAAGGTTGGCTACCCCTGTTTTATCTAATTCAGTCAATTCATTATAAAACCCATCTGTTTTAACATCTTTTTCATACCTACAATGTAATTGCATATATGAGTACCAATTCATATCAATCCCTTGTTCATTCAATTCTTGCTTTGTTTTGAGTTCATCCCTTCCATTTAAAACATCATTATATCTAATAATATGTCCCATTTTAAAAATATTTGGATATATAAACGCTTCCATTATTGATAACGAGACTGGTATTTTCATATAATGTTGTTCCCTTATTTTCTCCCATACTGACAATAAAGCATCTCTAACATAATGTCTTTGAAAGTAACCATGTATCTTGTTTTTCTTATACCATAAAAAAGCGTGCCAACCCAATTGCAGATCATGTCCCTCCAATGTTAAAAGCTTTGTGTTTCTTAGTACAATCCATTCTTTCATCCACATCAATACCATAATATAATTCCCAATTGGGTAGCCCAAATCCTCCTCTCAATCTTGTATCCTGTAACAGTTTAAGTTGAATCCTTGCTTTAACCCTTGCCATATGCATTTCAATATTATTTTATTTAAATCATCAAAATATTTTTCCAACTTTATCGGAATTGTTTGGAATAAGTATAATACTCTATCTTAATCTGTTGTTTTAAACTATAATAATGATCTTCTTTAAGTGTCCTGCATCTTGCTGTTAATTGGATGCCCAAGTATTTCACTTTCTTTGGGACCTGGATATCTAATCTATCCAGCAATTCTTTTTTTTTTGCTTCTCAATAATATTCTTCACTAGTATCTTAGTTTTCTCCTTATTTATTTTCAATCCTGTGACTTCCCCATATTCCTCTATTTTTTTCTATCAAATTAGGTCCTGTTTCTAACAGTTCTTCTAATATAAAAAACAGATCATCTGCAAAGGCCTGCAATTTGTATTCCTTCTTTTTTATCTCCATGCCCTTTATTTCCTTATTTCTTCTAATATTTCTGTTTAACACTTCTAAAGTCAATATAAATAACAGTGGTGACAAGGGGCATCCTTGCCTAGTTCCTTTCTTAATATTAACATTTCCAGTCATTTCACCATTTATTATTATTTTTGCTATTTGTTTATAATATATTGCCTTAATCATTTTGACAAACCTTTCCCCAAAACCCAGTTGTTCCAGTTGTTCCAATATAAGTTGCCAATTCACATTATCAAATGCTTTCTGTGCATCTAAGAAAACCAACGCCATGTGCTTTTCTGGATCTGTTTCGTAGCATTCCAGTGTATTCAATATTGTCATCATATTGTCTTTTATTTGTCTCTTAGGCAAGAAGACATTTTGGTCCGCATGTATAAAATGAATTAAATATCTTTTAAGTCTTCCTGCCATAATTGAAGCAAATATTTTATAATCCACATTCAGCAAAGATATCAGTCTATAGTTTTTTATCTGTTGTAAGTTGGAGTCTCCTTTCAGTATAAGAGTAATATAAGCCTCCATCCATGAATTAAGTACTTTGGCTTTTATCAATACATCATTTAATACCTCTAACATTGTATTGCAAAGAGAATCTTGTAATGTTTTGTATAATTCTGCTGGCAGCCCATCTGGACCTGGAGCCTTCCCACTATTTTGTCTATTGAATGCTTCAGTAATTTCCATCATTGTTATCCTTTCTTCTAACATTAATTTGACTTCTTCCGATATTTTGGGTAATTCTGCTTCCTTCAAATATTGTTTAACTTTCTCTTTTATGATTGTCTCTTGGTCATATCATACTACTTTTTAACTGTTTTTTTCTTCATTTCTATAACAAACAGTCCCATTGTCATCTATTAATTGTATTATCCTTTTCTGTACTTTTTCTTTTTTCAGCTTATATGCTAACCTTCCTCCTGGATTATTTGCATTTTGAAAAAAGTTTTGCTTAGATCTTTTAAATTTTGTGCCAGTTCTTTCTCTATTAATTCCAGTTTATGTTTTACTAAGTTCATTTGATTTTTTTATATTCTTTTGCTGTGGATATTTTTGTAATTCTTTTTCTGGCCTCTTGTAGTCCTCTTCTAGTATTTTTTGGTCTTGTCTCTTTTTTATAATTTCTCTTTCTTGTATAAGTTATAGTTAACCTCTAATATAGGCCTTCATTGTATCCCATACATTTTGTAACGAGGTTTCTTCTTTTTTATTTTCTTTTTTTAAAAGCTGGTTCTTTTTCCATATCTTTTATAAATTCCTTTTCTTTCAAGATTAGATTATTCAGTACCCATCTTGTCCTTTTCTTTTATCACTTCCATCATTTTTTCCTTAGGTATCTCTAAAGCTTCTGCTAATATCTCCACCATTATCTCTGCCAGATTTTCTCCTTTTTCTTCCTCCACATTCTGGAATCTTAAATAGAAATCTGCTCTATCCATTTCCAACGAGATCATTGATTTTCCCTGCTTGTATCAGCCTATAATCTCTTTCTCCTACTTTTTTCTCTGTTTCATCTGCTCTTTCTTCAATTTTTTGCATCCTCTCTTCATTTTTCATCATCATCCATTATATATTCTCCACTTTTGCTTCTACAATGCTTCCCATGTTCTTGAAGTGCTTGTATCATCATCTTTAAATCTTGCATTGAGACTTCCTTTTCCTTTTCCTGCTGTAACATAGCCTGTATCGTTGACCTGCTGGGCTTAAGGAAATGAAGTAGGAATCGAGGATGCTGTTGTCACTGTCTTCCTCATTTTTAATATTTATAATCCCAAAAAACAGAAAATGAATGCCAATTAATTTAGGCCCAACTTCTTTTCTTCAGGTTCTTCTTTATCTTAATCCAATTATAGGAATAATAACCTCAATATTAGGAAAAACCAAAATTAAGGGTCCAAGAAGGGAGGAATCAAAAATATAAAAATAAAAAAGGGAAATTTCTAGAAAAAATGAAAGGAAAAAAAACCCAATAGTAATCCAATGGTAATAATCCAGTAGCCCAACAACAACAACAACAACAAAAATAACACACCAAAAAAAAGGAGAGAGAAAAACAAAGAGCCAGTTGAGAAGAAAAAAAAAGAATGTCCCAAAAAGCACATGCTAAAAATAAAAAATAAAATAACCAGCAATAATTTATCCACTTTTATATTCTCTTAAAAAGAAAAATCCACAAAGCAAGTCTGGACCACCAACTAGTAACAAAACAAAGTCTCTTTAAGGAGAAAATGAAATATTTTCTTCCATTTCCAGCTGTTTCATTTATTTCCCAAGAGCTACACCTGTTCAAAACAAAAGTCCAGTGCTCAGCTCCCTATCTCTCTTTCTAAGTCAAAAACAGCCTTTAGTCAAAACAACTTTCTTAAGTTTTATTCTCTTGATTTTCTAAACTTTTCTCTTTGGCCTTCAGGTGGTGCTATTGCTCTGCTTTCTCTTCGCCTCTTCACAATGTTATTTCAAAGAGAGAAGAAAAAAAAACCCATTTATACTTTACAAAAGTGGGAAAAATATTTGACAGGTAGAAAAAAAAGACAGAGAGAAAATTAATCCAATGTCCAATTTAATCTCTAACCAGCTAACTAAAAAAAAAAATCCAGTCCAGTTCCAAATATTGCTCCTTTGTTACAGTCTCAATTAATTAGTTCCGTTTTCACTTGACAGTTTAAAAATGCTTTCCCTGTCACTTCTAGAGGGGGATTAATCCCACTCCTTTTTATCTTCAAGTCTCCTTATAATTGCTTTTTTTGAGGTGCTGTTTCATTATTAAAGTAGAAAAAATAAAATTTCTCACCCAGTCCAGACACACCTTATTTCCATTCCTTCTTCTGATTGGGGCTGTCCCAGACTTTTTAGCAGCTTTAATGGCCGCTTTCCACCACAGCTGGCTTAGGGAGCTTTCTCTGGATCAACCAGGGACTTTGCGATGTTCCTGGGATCAACAGAGTGCACTCCTCTTGTTCATTGTCTCTATGGGATGATTTAGATCTAAATGGACCAATCAACTGTCAGGATATTGACGGCTTTCCAGGAGACCCCGAATCGCCTGTTGTCTCACCCAGTCTCAGCCCCACCCACCAGCCTTGTCCATCTCTAACATGATAATTTTCTTTTCCTTACTTTGATCAGATCTTGATAGTCTGTAGTCCATTTCTCCTACTCTTTGTTCTATTACTGATGTTTTTTCTTCCATTTTTCCCATTCATTTTTCATTCTTCTCTATCATTTGTTGAATATTCTCTATTTTCCCTTCAACATTGTCTACTTTTCGTTCCATCTTCCCCACCTTTTCATCTACTTTCCCTATTTTGTCATCCATCCTTGCCATTTGGTCTTGCATTGTTTGAAGTATTGCTTTAATTTCGGCTTGCATTGTCACTGTCTTTTCTTGCTAAACAATCAAATCAAGGGTACTCTGACTTCTAGGGCTGGATGCCGCAGATGATGAGGCTGAAGTTGGTGCAGATGCTACTGTTTTCTTTGTCTTGAACTGTTAAGTTAATTATCTCTTATCAATTTGTAATCCACAAAGATCTTTCCCCAGACAAAGGGAAAAGAAAAAAAAGAAAGAGAAAAAATTTCCTTCAGATTTTTCTATACCTTAATCCACTTTAGAGAAATACTGTACAATCCAACAACGAGATAACAAAGCTTTTGGAGCCCTCTAACAGAGAGCATGGGAGCACAGAGACCAGCTCCTCACTTCTGATAGTGCCGTGACATCAGCCAGAAGTTTGTTCTTTCCAACTTTCAACATAGCCTATATATCTCACTTGGTTAATTAAGATGTTTTCCAAGCAATCTATCAATCCAACCTTGCAAATTAATATCAGTGCCCATTATATTTATATCCAGCTGCACGGTGAACATTGTTTTATCATGGGTGACATTGTTACTTTTTGAATGTGGATTTAACACATTTTTATGTCATGATATTGGTCAGTGTTAGGTGTGTCTAGGCCATTTCTCATATTTTAAAGAAGATAATCTAATACCTATTGCCAGATGTTCTCTTTCCCTTTGAATTACATGCAATGCAGGGCATAGCAGTATTTGATGAAAATGATGGCATCAAGAAAATATTTTATAAGAAGGGCAAATTATCCTTCAAGAAGAATTGACAAAATCAATACAATTGAAAAGCATCTGTGTTGATTTTATAATTTAGTGAGATCTGAACTCAAATATGTTTTGGTTATAAAGCAGAACACTGCAAAATACTTGAAGCAGCACTTTCTGAAGACGTCATGCAATGTTTAGCTTTGCATTTAACAGCGGTGGAATCAATTATAAGCTCAGTGAAACAAATATACAAAAATATAATTAATTAACAGAAATATGAACTCCAATACTGCTCATCATAACTTCAGAAGAAGAAGTTAATAAAGTCAGATGAAATGCTGCTAATAAAGATAAGAATAAGAAAATTCAAAGACCTAATTTTATAAATGGTGTTAGTATAATTCAGTAAACATTTGGTACACCATTCCTGGATGCTATTTTGGATGGTGGAGATAGTACAGCTTCATTATTTCATTTAATCTGGTGCAATGATGGGCCTGATCACAAGGTCTAGCCTATTTCTCATGTTCTAGCTTTGCTTATGCATGGTGCAAAGTAAATTGTCCTATTTAAAAGTTCTTGGCTTTGAACCAGATTGCTTTGTAATTTTGCTCCAAGGAGACACCTTGCTTGATGGTTCATTGTTCTAATGTGGGCTTTCGAAGCTTCACACAATCCTTCAGTATAGATTTTGTTTCTTAACAGACTTCGATGAAGCACATGCCCCAGGAATCTTAATAGAAAAGATAGAAGAGTACAGAAAAGTAGCAGGTTTGAAAATAAATAAAGATAAAACAAAGATATTAACAAACAACATATCAGCCAGGCAAAAGAAAGAGTTGGAAGAAGCCTTGGAGATCCAGGTCACAAATAAGGTTATGTATTTAGGGATACATATAACAGCAAGATGTAGTACACTGAAGGAGGATAATTATCTTAAACTCAAACAACAGATTGCGACAGATTTGATAAAATGGGAAAATTTACAATTATCATTGATTGGGAGAATATCTACAGTTAAGATGAATGTATTGCCTAGAGCTTTATATTTATACCAGA
The DNA here is from genome assembly GCA_009733165.1 of Naja naja. Taxonomy (NCBI): domain Eukaryota; kingdom Metazoa; phylum Chordata; class Lepidosauria; order Squamata; family Elapidae; genus Naja; species Naja naja. Next base: position 2,339,950 of record CM019153.1, on the reverse strand, counting down.
CAATTCCAATCAGATTAGGGAAAGAGTTTTTTGAACATCTAAATAAAATAGTGTTAAAATACATTTGGCAGGGAAAGAAAGCGAGAATAAATCTTAAATTGTTACAAGATGCAAGAATAAGAGGAGGATTCATTTTGCCCAATTGGGAATTATATTACCAGGTGACAAGTTTGATGTGGGTAAAGGAATGGATAACATTAAGGAACAGTAGATTATTGACTTTAGAAGGACATGACTTGCTGTTGGGATGGCATGCCTTCCTCTGGTATAAGGGAACTAAAACACAGGGGTATTTTAGAAGACATTATATTCGAGAGGCATTGTTTTTAAACTGGGAGAAGATAAAAAAGCAATATTATTTAAAAATTCCACTATGGTGATCTACTATTGAAGCTTTTTCTTATCCAATAACATATAAAAAGGAACAACAGTTAGATATGGTGAGATAATTGAATGAAAAGGGTGAACTTAAATCTATGCAAGCATTGAATGAACAAGGTATAAAGATGAATTGGTTTTCATATGTACAAATACAATCTAGATTCGATAAAGATCTTAAAACAGAAGGTTTCTATGATAAGTTGACTGATTTAGATAAAATTTTGATAGGTACTGATGAAAAAGTAATTTAAAAACTCTATGGACATATACTAGAGTTTAAATTAGAGGAAGAACAAGTCAAAGAAATGATGATCGCTTGGGGGGGAAATTTTGGATATGGGATTGGTTTAGAGAAATGGCAAAAACTGTGGTCTCAAAACTATAAAATGACAATGTCAACTGCTTATAAGGCTTATAAAGAAAATTTGTATAAGATGTTTTACAGGTGGCATCTACCCCCGATGAGAATTGTGAGAATGTTTAAGAACAAATTGGATAAATGTTGGAAATGTCATCAGATACTTGGTTCATATTACCATATGTGGTGGACGTGTTTGGATGCAAAAAGATATTGGACTAAAATCCATACATGGTTGGAAAAAATGATAAAACAACACAGAGACTTTAAACCAGAGATATTTTTATTGGGAATTATACCAGAAATATACAATAAAGAATTGAATAAGGGTCCCTAATGGCCTGGATTTTGGGACATTTTCAGTTCATTTTTGGGGCATTCCAGGCTGTTTGAGTCATTTTTGGCTGATTTTGGGGGCAAAAATGGCCTGAAAACAGCCTGAAAATGGCACAAAAACAGCCAAAAAACAGCCCCCAAATGGCCAGAAACCAGGCCATTCTCAGACCATTTTCAGACCATTTTGGGGCCATTTTCAGGCTGTTTTTTGGCCCAAAAAATCAGTCAAAAATGACCCCAAAACAGCCTGGAAATGGCCCAAAACAGGCCCAAAAAAGGCCAGGGGCAGGACCAGCCAGTGGTGGGATTAGCCACAACTGGCTGAATCCTACCTCTTCCTTTAAGGTGAGTGGTCGGTAGGCGGGGCTGGGTGTGATGAGTGACATACCTACCCAGCCAGAAAACTGGTTAAAAAATTTGCAGCCCACCACTGGTTCCACTTCCACATACTTTACATACAGTTACCCCACTTTACAGTGCTCAATCTAGTCTAAAACTAATTGTAGCAATTAAAAAAATAGCCACACCAGGTATTATGGCTTCCAAGCATTGAACATGCTTAGGCATACTTACAGCTATTACAGGCTTAGCCAGTTATTTACAGTTTAGTTGCACGGAAGCATGCTAGCAGACAAGTTCTGCTGAATTGTCACAGGATCACAAATGGAAAAAAAACTTTTTAAAAAGAAAAAGTATTCATAAAAATATTATCATTGGAAGGTAATCTATTGTATTCTTACAGGATAGGCTGAAGGAGTTGTGAATATATAAATATAATCAATTGTGAATATATATAAAAGACAAGTAGAAAGTTTGATTCCAAGAAAAGATTTGAAAAGGTACAAAAATGTCCTGTTTCAGAGATAAAGCATTCTAGAAAACTCTATAAACTCTAAATTATATAGTATTACAAATTATTTATTTCAAGAAAAATTTAAAGCTCTCACCAACACAATTGAATTGTATGGTATGAATGAACAGTGAACCATTACACAGTTCCTCAGAATATACTGTCTGAAACAGAATGAAATTATGAGAAAAAAATGGCAATAACTTCAGAAAAGAAATACTTTATGGGGCCTATTTTGCAAAAAGATTAATTTAATTTGTAGAGAAATCCAGACTATTCATCTAAATAAAATGAATCATAGAAAGTATATTAAAATCAGATTATTTGAAGTATAAATCATGGATTCATACAGATTAATTTAGATACACAACTATGGATTTTGTAAAATGAAATTATTGAGTCAGGTTAGAAACTCTTCCTGTATATGAAATGTTTGAAATGAATATTATAGAATCATCACTGCATCTAGCTGTAATGCAAATCACATTAATGATGGATGGCTTTAGCAACAACAGAGAAAGTAAGTTTATCTTATGCATATACAGATGTCTATTTTTCTTTGTAGTCTCCAAATTGCATTGAATGTGATATGTACAATTGCACAGGGCTGTAGTTGGCCCTGCTCATTCTCTTGGAGTAGGATGGTCCCAACAGTGATGTCACTAGCATCTGCTGTATGATGAAAGTTTTTTCTGGTTCTGGGTGCTTTACCATTGGCTTGGCTGAGAATAACTGTTTCAATTTTTCAAATGCTGCTTGGCATTCCATGGTCCAATTTAGGGGCTGCTTTGGCTTCAGCTTGTCTCCCCCATTTGTTTCCAGAAAGTTAGTGATGGAAAGTGCAATTTGCGCAAACGCCGGAATAAATTTCTGATAGAAGTTGGAAAACCAAAAGGGGACTGGAGGCTAAAATATATGAAGAATGGTTGCAGGAACTGGGTATGTCTAGTCTAAAGAAAAGTCTAGGTAACAGTGTTCCAATCTCTCAGGAGCTGCCACAAAGAAGAGGGAGTCAAGCTATTCTCCAAAGCACCTGAGGGCAGAACAAGAAGCAATGGGTGGAAACTAATCAAGGAGAGAACTAAGGAGAAATTTCCTGACAGTTAGAACAATTAATCAGTGGAACAACTTGTCTCCAGAAGTTGTGAATGCTCCAACACTGGAAGTTTTTAAAAAGATGTTGGATAACCATTTGTCTGAAGTGGCCTAGGCAGGGGGTTGGACTAGAAGACCTCCAAACTCTGTTATACTATTCTATTCTAACCCCAGGTAACTTTGCAGTTGCTTGTGCATGTGAAGAAAGGCCCACTCAATCACCACTTGCACCTTTCCTGGGTCCATCTCCACTCCATCATGGGAGATTCGGTATAACAGGTAGTCTATTTTGTCCTTGTGGAATTTACATTTGGACAGTTTTGCATAAAACTTTGCAGCACTGAGTTTGTTTGAGACCGCCCAGACAATCTTTACATGCTTGGCTTTTCTTTGTATATTAAAATGTCATCTAATTACACCAGAACTCCTTTGTACAGGTGCTCATGGAGTACCACATTTATTAGTTTCATGAACACTGCCAGAGCACCTGGTGGTCCAAATGGGAGCACTTTAAACTAGTAACACCCCAAGGATGTGTTGAAAGCTGTTTTCCATTCATCTCCTTCCCTAATTCTGACTCAGTAATATAATTCCCTCAAGTCCAGTTTTGAAAAGATTTTCTACTTGGAGAGGTGGGCTAACATATCTTTCATGAGGGGAAGTGGAAACACATTCTCTAAGCTTACAGTATTTAAATTTCTATAGTCTATGCATAAGTGTAAAGACTCATCCTTCTTTCGGAACAGTCCAGGTGCAGCAATTGTTGGTCGTGTTGGTTGGATGAACCCCCTGGCCAAATTTTTATCTATCAAAGCTCGCAATTCTTCAAGTTCCCTTGGGACATGCTATACATTTTGGGTTTTGGTAGCTTGGCCCCTGGGAGGATCCCAATGGTACAGTCTGTGGGATGGTGGTGGTAGCTTGTCAGAGCCTTCTTCACTGAATACTTCAGCTAAGTCCTTGTATTCCTGAGGAATGCCCTGAGCTTGCTTGGCCCTCCCAGCCACAGCTATTTCTTTATTTGGATTTTCTCCCAGTTCCACCCTTCAATCTTTTGGTCCAGTCACTCTCCACTGGAATCTTAGGGTCCCCTGTTTCCAGTTTACTCTGGAGTTCCATCTTTTCAGCCAGTGCGTCCCAGAACAAGTGACCTCTCCATAAAATTCTTGAAATGATCAACATTTCAAAAGGAACCTTTTATTGAAGGAAATGGAAAATGGAAAAGGAAAGCAGGATCTAAAGTTTCCCAGGCAAGTCAAACGTAGTAGGGAAGAAAAGCAGCTAGGAGGGAAGAACCAAAGGTGTCACCTTTACATGAGGTGGCTGGCAGCCAGGCTGGAAACACGAGCTGGGAGCTCGGTGGGATCAGGAGGAATTGGGCGAAGAACTGGCTGGAGACTGGCTGGAGACTGAAAAGACATGTTGTGCGTTTTGTGATGGAGGCTTTTGAGAATCTAAGAGCCCAGGGGAGCTGGACAATTGTGAGAGAGGAGGCAAGGTGCTAGCTGCAACTGATGGAGCCAGAGCTGCCATCCCAGATAAAGCAGCCACAGAATCAGAATGTAAGAGTTGGAAGGAGCTTGGAGGTAATCCAGTCTCCACTGTCTGCCTGGAGGAATCTCCTACTCAGTATTATACCACATGTTCATTTTGCCTCTGTTTCATATGGGTCTAATGAAGGAAAGTCAAGCACAGCACCGCTCCTGCCCTCCACCATTTTTGCCTTCCTGGGCCCCAGGGAAGCTTCCTGGGAGCAAAACTGCCCCCCAGGAGGCTCCCCTGAGGGCCAGGAGGCCCCAAAATGGAGTGCAGGGGGGTGCTGTGTGCTCCCCATGCTCTGTTTTTTTTCCTTCCTGAGCCCCAGGGAAGCCTTCTGGGAGCAAAAATGCCACCCCAGGATGCTTCCCTGAGGCCCAGAAGGCCCAAAACTGGGGGAGGGGATGCTGCAAAAAAAAAGCCATACCTACTCAGTCATATGGCCATGCCCACCTAGCCACACCCACCTAGCCATGCCCACAGAACTGGTTGTTACAAAATTTGAATCCCACCCCTGTTGAAAACTCATATTTTCTCACTGATTTGGCCTTGATGATTGATGTGCTAACTGAAATATCTCTCTTTTCTAATGCATTGCAAGTGAGAAACATAGACATTATAAAGGCTGAAAACTTTTGATAAGATCAATTAGATCATTTGAAATGCTTATAGAGGAAAAGGGTTCATTTGAAAATAAGGTTGATGAATTAATTACTTCAGAAACCTTTAAAAATATAAATTTTATACAAAATCATTGATTTGTGGGACTTCCTCATGAAAAACTTATACAAAGCATAGTAACTAATTTAAAGAAAAGATTGATAGATTGTGAACATTTAAAAACAGTCTGCCAATTTAAAGACATCGATCAATTAAAATTTCTAAATTATTTGGAGCCAGGTTATTGGAACATTGAAGAAGTGGTGGTTCCATGGAGAGCAGCTGAAGGAAAATTGGTTGCATTTGGTCAAATTTTCAATATGAAATCAATATTAATGATTATCATGATTTTATAGAATATGTACTAAAAGATTCTAAAAATTATACAATTCCTTGCAGCATTAAAAAGGCTAGAGATATTATTAAAACTATTGCAGTCAGTTCAGCAGAGGCAGAAAGGGGCTTCTTGCAGATGAACATAATATGTTCAGAGGGCAGAAGTCACCTTACAGTTTCCAATATTACAAACCTCCTGACCATCAGTCTAATTGGCTTACCTGTGCAAGAATGGGACCCTGTTCCTATAGTAAAGAAGTGGTTACAGGTACATCATCACATAGCTGATGATGCTTGTGTTAAACACAAGAAAACTGTAACTTGGGACAATAATAGAAAAGCAATTTGGGAGTACTTTAAATAAGTTTTATTGTTTTTTGTAAAGTTTTGTTATGTAATAGTTTTTGATTAATATTTTAAAATGTAACAAAATCTAGTTTTGTGTACTTTTTTATTATTTAAGCATTAAAGACATGAAATAATAAACTACCTTTTGTTTTGGGATATCGGTTTTTTATACTTAAAAAAGTCATTAGGGCAAAGAAGTGATGTTGAGTTGGCCACGCCCAGCCAGTCACGTGATCACCAAGCCATGCCCAGCCAGTCACGTGATCACCAAGCCACGCCCAGCCAGTCACGTGACCACCAAGCCACGACCATCCAGCAAGCCATGACCATCCAGTCACATGACCACCAAGCCACACCCACAATATAGGCCATGCCCACAGAACCAATTGTTAAGAAATTTGAATCCTACCCCTAATTGTCGTGCTCTATTTCTGTAGAGATATAGTTATTTCTTATATATTGTGCAACTCTACCTCCTCTTTTATTTGGTCTATTTCGTTTAAATAATTTAAATCCCTCTAGCTGTATGTTCCATTTGTGGGTTTCATCCCACCAAGTTTCCATAATGGCAACAATATCATATCTACCTTCATTTACTTGAATTTCTAATTCACCCTGTTTATTCCTGATACTCTGTACATTGATGTATAGACATTTGAGTCCATTTTGATTGATCCTGTGTTTACTGTCTATATAACCTGTGTTGTGCATGACTGCCCCTACTTTCTTGCCACCTGTTTGATTAGTGCACATGGTATGGCACTCACTATTAAATGCTTGGTTTTGCTTGACAGCAAGGTTGATAATCTTACCCGCACAAACATCTATGTTACATGCACTGATAACCCTATTAATTTTAGATTGCTGGGGACAGAAATGTTCTGTGACAATTAATTCTCTGTCCCCGCTATTCATTTTAGTTTTTGATTAATGTTTTAAAACGTTGTAACAATATAGTTTTGTGTACCTTTTCATTATTTAAGCATTAAAGACATGACATAATAAACTACCTTTTGTTTTGATATATCTTTTTTAATACTTAGTCATTGGGGCAAAGAAGTGATGTTGAGTTGGCCTCACCCAGCCCTCTGCAGCCCTCCCCGTAGCCTGCCCGCGCCTCGCCTTACCATCTCCAGGGTTCCCCAGGCCTTGGAAACTGGGAAAAAGCACTTGCTAAGCAATTGGCCTCTAAGCGAGGACCTGGTCATTAAGTGAGGACCACTTAAATTTGGGTTGCCAGCCAAATGGCCACGCCCACCCCAGTCACATGACCATGTAGCCACGCCTACCCCATCACATGACCACCTAGCCACTCCTAGTCAGCAAGTTACTCCCACCCCAGTCACATGACCACCAAGCCACATCCACAAATTAGGCCACGCCCACAGAACCGGTTGTTAAGAAATTTGAATTCCACCTCTGTGCTACTCCAACCATTATGGAAGTAGTTTGGGTTTAAATTGGGCAAAATCATGATTTTGGTATTTAAAATAGTGCTGTTTTGGATTTGGATTTTTTTTTAAATAGTTGGAACAGACTTTAGCAAAGCCAATGTAGTCTGTTTCAAAATTGAAACCAGTGTTTAAAGCTAAACTGATTCCATAGCTACTTTTTAGTGGGCACATCTCTGTGTATTTTTTTTAGGATGAAAAGTATTTATGAAACTTTTCAAGATCATCAAAGATGTTCTACTCTGTTTATTTAAAAACAGAAGAAAAATAGTGAAACATGTTCCTAATTATATATTATTTTGTATTTTAATGCAGTGCTCATCAATGTTAATGGGATATAGGAGTTTGCATAGGATGAGATATTTCATTAGTGTCCAGAATAAAATTTGTGAAAGGACAAACTGTTGTTTTCACAACATTTAGTTGTGATATTTATTCTTGTGCATTGAAATTTTCTATGAAGTTTCATCTAAAAATATATTGATTTTTCTTTTAGGTGTTCACTTGTGACTTTTCTTTCCTAAATGAGGCTTCCTTTGGCTGCAACCTGTTTTAACTTTTTGTGGAATCATCACCATTTCTGAGGCTTTGGGATATTAAAATGGTGAAGAGGGCGGAGTTGATGTATCTGAGCCAAATTAAGGAAGCTGGAAAGCACTGGAAACTATCTCTGAAACTGTTATGTATGTAGGTTTGAATGTTATTGGTTTATTTGAACTGTTCTTGTAAAATGTCAAATGGTATTGGTTTAAATAGTGCGGGAAGAAACCCTGCACTCCCATTGGCTGGCAACCACGGCTGCAGGCTATAAGAGGCAGCCGTAGCCAAGCCACTGAATAAACTCTTTGAACTCTTCGCTGGAATGCAGACTTAACAGAAACTTTGGGACTTAAAATCTTTGGAAGATGATTTACCTTTAATAGACTCTGCTGAATGCTTTCACTTTTGAATCAAAGCTTGTCTGAATGATGTTTTCTTTTGACTGGAAGGAGGGGGCAAACAGTTTTGTTTCTATCATTTTTATTGGTTTAGCAGCAGGCAAAAAGACATAGATCAGGTTTCTTTTACTTCAATGGTGCTGTTTGTCCACATGCAGGAGCCAAAGACTGCAGAACTGTGATTCCCTTTTTAACTCTTAAGTGGCACTATTTAAGCTATAGGATTTAGTGCTATAAACTAATTATGGTGACCCATGTGAGAGGAAGACAACTAGGCCCTAAAGTTGATGTAGGCCTCTGCTTAATTGAAGGCCTCAAATTAACAATATATAATAACGCTGGCTGAACTGATTTTGTAAGCATGGCGAAATATTTGCAATCTGCTGAGCTGAATTTACAGGGACAGCAATATGTTTGCTATCTGCTACTTCTGCAAAAAGCATATATTTGCTGGACAATCAAAAATAGAGCTATTTTGGATCATGAATGTCTGGGATATTGAGAAAAAGAGGAACTGAAAGTAGCAGATGGTAAGCGAGTTGGCAAAGAGTTGGCATATACCTACAAGTGGGTATTAAGTGATGGACAGTATATGGGAATAGGAAAGTACATCCAGTAAGATTACATACCACTGGGTGGGCTTCAGAAGAAGAAGGGTATAAAAGAAGGGGGTGAATCTCAAATCAGGGCCACTGATAGTAGCTATCCTTTCTGGACTTAGCTATTATCTCTGGACCTTATTGCAATGGGTTGTTGTTTGTAAGTATTATCTTACTGAAATGCTGTAATGTTATGATGGCTTTTCATGTTCCAATTGCTCATGAAATAAACCTCTAATTTCAAAGCAAGATTTATTGCCTGTGGGTTTGTCTGTGTATTTCCTTTACTGAATTATTTTTATAACACCCGTAAGAGAACAGAGAACATAACAGGAGATGTAGAATCTTTAAGATCTTTTTTGGATGAATACACAGCCAAAACTCATGAAGTTATCCAGGCATTGGGAACTAAGCTTGAATTATAAATAGACATATTGGCAAAGGAATTCTGTGAGGAGATACAAGATTTGACAGGAGATATTAAACATGGATCTTATGGAGGATAAATTGGAGAAGCAAGTTACTTTTTTTGAAGATGAGAGAGCTGTCAAGCCTTTCTCTTCGACCATTGTCAAGGCTTGAAAAAACTTTTGCCAGGGAGTAAAAATTCTTCCAAAACATCCCTGTTAATTAGAAGTGATAGACCGTGTTTTTCTTTGCTGTCAATGTTGATAAAAATGAGACCCGGAAAGTAATCTAAAAGCATTTTTATTTATAAAATAAGAAAACCTACACAGAGCTACATACTTGCAACCTAATCTCCACCAAGGCATATAGAAAAAAACCAAAGGAAAAGTAACAACGGACGTTACAGGAAGTGAAGTATAAAGTTTGTACACATGCGCAGTGAATCAAAACATCACAAGACTTTCTTATCTCATTACTATGGAGACAAGATTACACAGTGCCGGCTAGCAGACACCTGATTGCTAGAATATGAGCTTAGGAGCTTGAACAGACAAACAAAAAAAAAACGCAGTGACATTCCCTTCTTTTGTCTGTTAAGCAAACATCAGATAAGGCACATCTTCTCACGCAGATATTTGTGCTGCGCTGCTGGAAGTGGTTTATTGAGCATGTCAGCAATCTGATCATGTGTGGACACATACTGTAATTTAACAAACCCTTGTTTAACTAATTGCTTTATGTTCTTATAATGAATGTCAATGTGTCTGGACCTAGAACCTGTGAAACATGTTTCAGAAATATAAACCACAGATTCGTTGTCTTCCATCACGGTGATTGGCTGGATTGGGCGTGTCCAGATACATGTGACTAAAGCATCAAACCACGTTAGAGAATTACAAGCATCTGAAACACAAGCATATTCAGCTTCAGTAGATGAGCAAGAAGTGAAATTCTGTTTACGCACTTGCCAGTAAACAGGACATCCATTTAAGAATATCATATAACTTGAAGTACTTTTACGTGACTTCTTATCACTCACCCAATTAGAATCTGCATAACAACATAATTCTGCATAATCAGTATGTGTGAGTTCTAACAACAACTTCATATTTTTAGTGTGCTTTAGGTATCTCAATAACTTCTTAATGCATACCCAATGAAACTGTTTTGCCTTGCCTACGTGTTGTGACAGAAGATTGACACTAAGTGCAATGTCGGGTCTGGTCCAACTACTAATGTATAACAATGACCCAATTACTGAATGATAAAGTGTTTAATCTTCAAAATCAGGACTTGGTTCATGTGCCAGATTATGAAAATCTGTTTGCATAGGTATGCTAGATGTTTTAGCATCCTTCATATTGCAATGATGCAACAATTGTTCAATCTTATCCTCTTCTGAAAGACTAAACCCCTTCTGAGTTTTGTTAATCTGAACACCCAAGTAAGTGTTAATGTGACCTAAAGATTTCAAATACTCTTGGAAAGTTTTCTGCCTCATTGTCTGCTCAGGAGTCAGTGAAGAATAATGAATTTCACCTTTTCATTGGGTGAAAAATGCTCAGCTGACTGTACAACTTTAGGCTTTGCTCCAAGTAATTCATAATCTTGAGCGTTTGCTTTTGCAGACTGAGCTTGTAAACATGCATCATCAAAAGGAGAGATTACTGACCTGATCTCTTGTTGCTCTTCCATGGTAGCTTTTTCCAGACTTGGAGCAGAAGAATGTAGGAATGACTGCCAAATTGCAGAATCCTTAATTATATCAGAAGGTGATAAATCGTCCTTGGACCGAGCCCTTCTTTGTTTCATCTTTGCTTTCTTTCGAGGCATATTTGCAGTTAAACACCAAGTCCTCAGACCTGGTGAGCTAACTGACTAAAATAAGCCTTATCATCACAACGAGCAAAGAAAAGCACATTTAATCTTGAAGCTTTGAAGCTTTGAAAAACCATCCTCTGCTACCATATGTCAAGCCTTTCTCTTTGACCATTGTCAAGGCTTGAAAAAACTTTTGCCAGGGAGTAAAAATTCTTCCAAAACATCCCTGTTAATTAGAAGTGATAGACCGTGTTTTTCTTTGCTGTCAATGTTGATAAAAATGAGACCCGGAAAGTAATCTAAAAGCATTTTTATTTATAAAAGAAGAAAACCTACATGGAGCTACATACTTGCAACCTAATCTCCACCAAGGCATATAGAAAAAAAACAAAGGAAGAATAAAAAGAGGAAGTGAAGTATAAAGTTTGTACACATGCACAGTGGATCAAAACATCACAAGACTTTCTTATCTCATTACTATGGAGACAAGATTACACAGTGCTGGCTAGCAGACACCTGATTGCTATAATATGAGCTTAGGAGCTTGAACAGACAAACCAAAAAAAATGCAGTGACAACAGCTCTCTTGGAAGTCCAAGTCTGGAGAAGATACTACGCTAAGGATGATTAAAGCATTGGCACATTTGATTGTGCAGAAAAACTTCTCAATCTCAAAATTGAAAAGGCTATACAGTATAAACTCAAGATTTGCTGCTACGAGAAAACTACCAAAGGATGTCTTAGTCCATTTTGTAAGAAAAATAATAAGAGATCATGTTCTGGTTTGCCATGTCAAATCTAAATTAAGTATAGAAAATGTAGACACAATTGTTTTGAAGGAAATTCCTGTAAGAATTCTGAGAAAAAGGAAAGCTTACTCATTCCTTACTGATATTTTGAAGAAGAGAAAAATTCCCTTTTGTTGGGACAAGCTTGAGGGAGTGGTACTCACATATCATGAGCAAAGATTTCATTTGAATTCTATAGACAAAGCCAAGAATTTCTTGTCCAGGCATAAATTAATTTCAGAGCCAACTGAAGAGTTGAAGATAGATAAGAGTTTAGAGGTAGATAAGACTTTGCAAGTTGACACTGCAGAAGAGACAGTTGAGATGTCTATACAGAAATTCACTATTTCACCTAAAGGTAGAAAGTAAACTTTACATAAAATATTAAGATATGATCTGTGCATGCACGCATGATGGCCGCCCGTACTTAGAGCTCCATGAGGGGAATCCTGGTCTGTTGTCCTGAGGGAGGCGTGGAGGGCTGTTTCCATCACCCCAAATCTGGAATTTCGGTGGCAGAAGGTTCAGAGTTGTGGTTGGTGTCAGCTGGACTGGGCCCTGTCGGGTGAGTCATGATATTGCTGGCGGCGATCTCGATGGTGGCTTCCGCATTCGGCCTCCGAGTTTAGCAGCAGAATGACGATGCGGTGGTGGGGCATCGGCTTTGACTCCGGCTTCGATCCTGGCTGCGGCTTCGAACTGAAGGTGATGGCGACAGCGGCGGTGGCAGCAATGGTGGACAATGGACCTGACAGCAGCTGGAACTGGGCTTGGAGTTGTGGAAGTGGGCCCGAGGCCGCTGCTCTGGCTTCCGGGTCTGGGTGTTCTGGGTGTTTTGGCACCGAAGGAAGGTCTAGGACCATTCTTGACCATACTGTGGGTCTTCAGGTGGCTTTGGCCTCTGCTGCCTGGGGGCCTGGCTGCCCGACGATTGCTGGGCTGCTTTCCCCCCTCCTCCCTTTATTTTTCAATTCTGAGCTGGCTTTGTGGAGTTGAGGTGTGCCCCCCTGTTGTGGTGAGAGGACAACATAGGTTGGGCACACTATCCCCACTGACTGATGAAGACATCTGCCTAATTCAAGCCACTGGAGTTTTCCATGCGGTGAGAGCACGGCGGTTAGTCCTGGAGGCCCTTACCTCGGCCCTTGTCGTGAGAGGACAACCAGAGCTTGGACTATCCAGTGTGTGGACATTAGGGCTTGACCAAACCTTACCATCTGGACACTCTCTCCATCTCCTGACCACTTTTACCCCCTATATGATTCCATCTGTTTGTTATGCAGACTTACCTGGCTACGGAGTTGCAGGCATTAAGGGATTCCCCTCTATCCTGGACATGGCCTGCCGGACTTTCTTTGGCCTACCTCGAGGATGGATTTTGGAATCCCCAGAGGTGGCATGGCGCGGGTATGGGTTGGGGTCTGGGTAGGTGTAGTAAGAGGGGTGGGCTAGCAGGTCTTTCATGAGGGGGAATGGGTACATATTTTCCATGCAAACCGTGTTAATTCCTCTAAAATCCACACATAGCTTCATCAACCCATCTTTTTTCTCTTTGAAGAGGACTGGGGCACCCACCATCAACTTTGCTGGTTGTATGAATTTTCTAGCTAGGTTTGTGTCAATGTACTCCCTCAGTTCCTTCATCTTTGGTTTTATTGGTTTTATTGTATATTTTGGCTTGTTTAGATTTAATTTCTTTTTAGGTAAATTTTTTGTAAATATTTGCTGTTTTATTGTTAGCCGCCCTGAGTCCTTAGGGAGAAGGGTGGCATACAAGTCGAATAAATTATTATTATTATTATTATTATTATTATTATTATTATTATTATTATCTCTTTGGGGGGTCATGGAGTACCTTTTTGACTTGGGTAGGCACAAATTCTATAGTGCAGAGAGTGGGGCAGTGGGGGGTGGGGTTGTAGGGTGTTGCATTCCTCTTCACTGAAAATGCCTGCTAGGTCTTGGTATTCTCTAGGGATTTTGGTATCCCTGGGAGCTGTTCAGATGTGGTTTTGGCCCGCACATATCACATATTAACATATCACATAGACATATTAATGTCTTTTGGCTATTGGACAGCTCCCGTGGCAGTTTCAGGGGGATGCATAGGGCCTATCCCCAGTCTAACCTTTCAGTCATCTCCTTCCCACCAGATGCTTTGCTAGTTCCTGCTTTGGTCACCTTTGGTGCTACTATGATGCAGATGAGCTCCCAGTGCTGGCCCAACTCTAGCACTATTGGTTCGGTGAGGAAGGTGGCAGGGGCTCCTCCTATCAGCAATCCATCAGCCTGCTTGAACTGTATAGGCCAGTCATTGTTTTCATCCTGATCCTCAATTTTAGGACCATGGGCAGGCTGATTAGGCAGTTGGTGCAGGCCATGTCTATGATGGCTTCCATCTCCTCCTGTGTCCCGGTTTTCAGCACCATCAGCCACCATTAGTTCCTAGTAATAAATATTGATCTAACACAGGGGTCCTCAAACTATGGCCCACAGGCCAGATACAGTCCACTGAAGCCATTAATCTGATCCATGCAGGACCATGAGGCTGCCCAGCCCACCCACCAGCCCCACCATTTGGCCAAGTGCAGGCCTTACCTTTGAAAGCCACATGGGCTGGAACTGTAAGGTAAAACCAATGGCAGGGGAGGGAAATCCACTCTGGACCACCATGCTCAACCAAAAAGCCACCTCACGGGGATGGATATGGTGAGGCTCAGCTGCCTTTAGGGCCTGCCTCTTGGCTTCCATGGGGCCTCTGGGTGGCTGCCACCCACTCGCCCTCACCTTTACACAGGGCAACATCAACCCTAGCTTTTCTGTCCGTTGCATCTAGAAATCTCAAATAAGGCTGAGAATGAATGTTTGTGTTGTAGCCAGCCCAGGTGCTAGATCGGCCCCCTGAGAAGTCCTCATCTGCTAGAAGGCTGGCCAAGGCCTTGCTTGATGCCCGCTGAAGTGCCTGGACTCCTGGTGATAGGGGGAGAGGCTGGAGCTACTAAACAGGCAGCCAAGCTAAGTGCCAGAAGGACCCAATCCTGTTACTGGGAGTCCAGGTGGCAGGAAGTGAGGGCTGCATTGATTCTTCAAGTTTCAAGTGACGAGAGATATGTTACTTTTTGGGAGACTGCTCCCCACCGGCCAGCTGGTCTTTGGCTTGTCAGCCTCCAGATGTCAGATTCCCACCACCCAGCACCAATTCAGGGTTTCCTTTCCCCCACCCCATTTGCTCTTTTCTTTCCTTTGAATGTATCTAAGAGCTAAATTTTAGTTGTAATTGAAATCTTAATTTCTCCAGTGGGGCTCAAATACTGGAAAGGGGAGAGAGAGAGAGGGAGAGGGAGAGAGAGACTCTGCCCTGTTGCTGGGTGGGCATGGCCATGGTAGGCGTGGTCTATCAGAACTTCCAGGAGGGCTGTTTTTCCCCTTCCCCAGAGTCCAGAGCCTTCCCTCAGGCCTCTGGAAGGGCAAAAACAGCCTCCCCCAGGCCTGGAGGACCTCTGGAAGCCAGAAACAGGCCCGTTTCCGGACTTCTGGAACTTCCAGGAGGGCCATTTTTTGCCCTCCCAGAGTCTCCACACAGACCCTGCACTTACCTGCATCCAAAACAGGCTGCATGGAGACCCTTGGAGGGTTAGTGCGGGGTGGGGCCAGCTGGTCAGTTCAACTACCGGTTCGGCAAACCAGATGTAAATTTAACATCCGGTTTGCCCAAACCAGCTTGAACCAGCTGAATCCCACCCCTGAATTAGCCTATAGCCTAAATGTGGTCGTTAGGATTGTGTTGTTTTGTGGAAAGAAATCAGGATCAGCCCAAGTACATAGCATGAAAAATAACTATTTTGCAGGCTAACTAAATGGAGAAATGAATTATGCCATTTGTTTTTCTTCAATTGCTCACAAAGCATTTTGCTCCCAGGAAAGATCTTTTCTAATCCTAGTGGGAATTCAGGATGGGCATATATAATATTTAGCATACAAATGAAAAGTTGCAGGAAAGTCGGGGGAGGGATAGTGAATTTATCAATGTGTTGCTTTTAATAATATGATTGAAACCCCATCCTTCATTGTGTAATTAGAAAGAAAATTGATTTTAGAACCATGGATCTGTGTTACCTGTAGTTTGAACCTGAAAGGAAACAAAATAAATCCATATGAAAGAATCTAGCTTTTGAGAAACCCAATAAAATACTTTTAAAGCATGATCTATAATTTAGTAGCTTAAAGACAACCTTTAAATGTTCCCTATGCTTCTGCATAGTCAAAATAGTAAATTAATCATTTTGGCTCAGTTTTTGTTTAAAAGCTCAGCTCTCTCATTCCTGGATAGCTACCATCTCAGCTGAAGAGGAAACATTAACCTAGGAAATTAAGCATAACAGACTGGGAAGTGTGTCTAAGTATAGCTGGATAAAAAAACTAAATATAGCTGAATAAAAAGCTGCTGATTTGAGTCAGCTGGAGCTGGAAGGCAAACATCTAACCTATGGAAGCATAAAATAATACATTCAACTTTTGGACATTTTGTTCCACCACTAATTGAAAGAATCAGAATACAAGACAAAACCAGCTAAAAGCAGGGTAAGACATGCATGCCAATATTTTCATATTACTTAATCAAGTGTCCTTGGATAGTCTATAGAATGGATAGAATGCAAACAATCTCTTCTTAGTTTCAAGTGCTACTAGAAATCTTATTATCATAATCATCAAATCTAACCAGTCACAGCTGTATCCACCATGATTTTGTTAGTCTTTTTCTAAAGCCATTCATATTGAATAGCTGTCATACTATAGGAAAATAAAGATGTGCTAAAAAATTTCTACCACTCATCTTTCTTGAATAGTTCCCACCCAGGCTTAATATTATACATATTGTACAATTTTAGAATTTTTATTACTAACTTTTAATAAGAAATGTTGCAAATGAGTAATTTGCAACTATGATCATTTCGTTTGCCTTCCTGTATTTTGTCAGTTCTATATTATCAGATGTATTAGCTAAAATACATGCATATAACAATTGTGACCATGCTATCAATTTGCAAAGGCAATATTTATTTACTTATTTATTTATTTATTTATTCAACTTATATGCCCCTCTCCGAGGGACTCAAGTGCTCACAACTAAAATAGAATACAACAATAAGTTACTTAAAAATATATTAAATTAAAGCCGAATTAATATTAGTATTATTATTAAAACCCCAAAATTACGTAAACAACCCCAAGGGTCAACACTGCCCAGATTGTAAAAACAGCCAGGTTTTAGCTCGCGAAGGTGCGGAGATCGAGCCAGCCGGAGCTCCAGCGAAGAAGATTCCATAGAGTGGGGGCCGCCACAGAATAGGCCCTCCCCCGGGTCCCCGCCAAACGACATTGAGTCGCGGAGGGCAGCCCGAGGAGACCCCGCCTGTGCGACCATACCGGGTGGCTGGTATTTGAGGCTGGGAGAAGTCGTTCTCGTAAATATCCTGGACCCATGCCATGTAGGACTTTGAATGTTAAAACCAAAACCTTGAGATAGGCAGTGTTATGCATAAACTAGTTACATATTATTGTATTACCTAGGGGTATTATTGAGCACTGTATTGATAATTGATTGCTATAGAGAAAGAACATGAACATTGGTCCAAGTTTACTTAAGATATATAGAGTTAGAGACTATAGTTCTTCAACGTATTAATCAGGTTGAAAGAATGCATATTATATCACTTTTTCTATGAACCTGCATAGTTGAACAAATATTAGAACAGGTTCTAAAACATGAGTATCCCAATTCAGCAAATGGTCCAGAAGACATGAATTAGATCGATAAGGATCAATAATTGTACCTGGACCCTCTTGGAGGTAAAGTCAGAACCTATCAGGATGGACCATGTAATGCTCCTAAAATGTTCTAAAGATATAAAGTGTATAAAAACCTGTCACCAAAATGTTGGAAATGTGTCCATGAACATGGAACACATTACCATGCATGATGGTCTTGTAAGAAAACCCAGGAGTTTTGGCACAAGATCCAGATATGGTTAGAGGAGATGACTGGACAGAAAATAGAATATAAATAGAATATAAAAATAGAATTATTTTTACTTGGAATTATGACAGAAAGATATAGTAAAGAGGAGATTTATCTAATAGTACACATTATCATGGCAGCAAGAATGACTTTTGCCCAAAAATGGAAAGATAGAGAAATTCCCAATGAAGGTGAGGTAATAAAGAAGATATTGATATGTGCTGAAATGGATAGATTGACTCTGGAATTAAAAAATAAGGATGAGACAGAATACTACAAGATAAATTTTATCAATGGTGGGAAAAGAAAGGAAGGACCTAGAATAAAAAATAAACAGGATTTGTAGAAGGGGTAACTACAGATAAAAACTAACTGTACAAATGTATATAAAATATGTATTATATATTATAACGTGTATGACAAAAAGGAATGTCAGGATGATCACACTGTGTCCAATCTTTTAATAATTTAATCAATAAAATATATTTTAAAAAAACTTCACCTGAGTGAAAGAAAAATAACCAGTAACAAGCTTGATCTTAGATCAAGCTATGCAAATACTGTATCAGCATCCAAATGAGTTGTATCAATCCTTAAAAGACCTTAAAAGACCTAAAGGTCACCTAAAATTTAGAGTGAGCCTTCAAATGTGGATTTAAAAAAATCTTTGTATTGAAAAATATAAAAATTAATTTCTGTACTCAGGAAGATACTTAACTATTTTGCCTTTCTCTTTGCAATACTTGCTTACTCTTTGAAGTAAAAACATTGGCAATTATTTTGGATTATGAATTTCTCTTTCTGCAGGTCACCAAATCCCACAAGTATACATGTGTGAAGGAGATACACTAGAACAGGGGTGTCAAACTCAATTTCATTGAGGGCCATATTAGCATTATGGTTGTCCTCCTGGGGTGGGGAGGAGGAGGGGAATGACCAGGTTGGTCGCAGCCAATGGCATGGCCCAGGGGGGCAGGGCCACTCATGTGGGGGATGCCTGTGGAGGCTGGGAGGGCTTGAGGAGGGAATCCAGGGGACTCCAGGAGGTGGGGCAGTGAGCAGGAGGCTCATCCTGTGGGATGAGGTGAGGGGGTGGAGCCCAGATGCCTGGAAACTTGTTACCTCTTGGAGAGATAGCAAGAGGTGAAGGGGCCATAAAAATTACAGCTGCAAACGAAACTTCCTGGGAAACACTTCTCAGCTACGTTCCCAGAAAAGGGGGGAATTAACATGTTACTTCTTTGTATTGACGAAATCCACATTAGACTAAGGGGAGGGGTTCTAACCCCCTTTATGTATGCTGCATGCCTGGAGGCATATTACACCCTGTTTTCACTATCACCTGGAAAACTTCCTTTTCAATAAAGAATTCCTTTTGAAATACCCATTTTTCAGAAGTTCATTCTTATTGTTTGAAGGGGAGAGAGTCTGGGCCTTACAGAACCTAATCTTTCCCCACAAGTTTCCCCAAAGGCTGCAGAGATAACAGGAGAGGGCAGCCTGGATAAATCACCCCATTCTCATGGGGAAAATCTCTTCCAATCCACCCACTCTTTTCCCTAATCTCTGCCAGAAACACCCCCTCCCTCACACATCCATGGCAGGGGCTGATCATGACAATGTGAAAAGTCCTGGACGTGTTCAAAAGTGCCTCCCCCCTTCTCCCTTTCTTTTTCTTGCTCGCTTTTCTTGTGTGTGTGAAAGAAAGCGGGGGGGGGGAGATGGCATGAGCTTAAATAGGCCCAAATTTTGGGGGAAGGCCTTAATTTTTTTTTAAATTACATTTATATGCCGCCCTTCTCCGAAGACTCAGGGCGGCTTACAATTTTTTTTTGAGCACAACCCAATGCGCTCAGCAATAGCCTTCCTTCCATTGTATATGCCTGCTTATTACTAAGCGGCATTTTTACAAAGTCAGCTTATTGCCCCCAACAATCTTGGGTCCTCAATTTACCTACCCCGAGAGGATGGAAGGCTGAGTCAACCTTGAGCCTGGTGGGATTCGAGCCTACAGTAATTGTAGACAGCTGGATCTTAAGAGCAGGCATTTAACAGCCTGAGCCACCAAGGACTGCATGCACACAAAACAGTGCTGGGCCTTCATTCTGGGGTGGGCCGTTTTGATGGAGAAACACGGTATTGACCCATATTAGGCAAATGCAAGAAATAAAAGGATTGAGAATTAAAAAGGAAGAATATAAGACACAAGCCTTTGCAGATGATTTGGTGAGACAGGTGAGACAGGAAGTTTATTAGTACAAGAAATAGGAGAATTTGGCAAGGCAGTGGGGCTTAAAATAAATAAATATAAAACAAAAATAACTAAGAATCTTACTACAAGTCAGAAAAAAGAATTGGAGGAGAAACTGGGGATCCAGAAGGTCAAAAGTGAAGTATCTTGGAATTTGACTGATGGCAAAATGCTCCTCTATAAAAGAGGACAATTATAATAAATTAATACAAAAAATACAAAAAGATTTGGATATTTGGACAAAATTACATATATCATTAATTGGAAAAATTGCCACCATTAAAATGAACATATTACCCAAAATCCTGTTCCTCTTCCAAACAGCTCCAATAAAATTAGGAAGATTTTTTAAAAGAATTAAATAAACTAATAACAAAATTTATCTGGCAAGGGAAGAAACCCCAAATAAAATTAAAGCTTATGCAGGATAGTAGAGATAAGGGAGGTTTTGGACTCCCAGACTGGGAACTTTACTACCAGGCTGCAGCCATGACATGGCTCAAAGATTGGATAAATTTAAACAATAAAAGAATACTAACAATAGAGGGTCATGATCTACAACTTGGCTGGCATGCATTCATTTGGGAGGGGAAAAAGTAAGAAAGGCACTGCTCTGGCAGGCTGGAGAATCACCAGGAGAGAGTAGAGTAGCTGACAGCAGGCAGAAAATTGTATGTGGGCCTGCAGGCCTCCAGCCAGGCCCTCCCCAGGCCAGACACATTCTCCCTCTCCCTTGGAATTAGAGATGAGATCTGTGCAGGACGAGATCCTCCAACACCATGAGGTGTGTGTGTGTTTGCTCTGTGTGTATGTTTGGAAAAAGAAAAAGGTGGTTGTCAGGGAAGAAGCGGGGAGAGTGAGTAAGGGGCCTCTGAAGGAGGGGAAACGGGGCAGAGGTAAGCAAGCCGAGCCAGCGAAGGGTGGAACTGCAGTGAAAACTTGCAGCAGCAAGCAGGGCAGTGGGTGGCGGTGTCCCTTTAGAAAGGCATAAGGTGGGCACATGGACTGAACATCACGGCTTGTTTTGTAGACTATGGAGCTTAGCAGGAACTTCTGTTTTAGAAAGCGGGTTGCACTTCTTGCCCTGAAGCAAATTTTTCTTTGAAGCCTGGATGCCCAAGCACTGCACCATCTCTTCATCTGTCCTTTGTATTCCCTGCCACCACCCGTCGCCTTTTGCTGGTCCAAGCTAAGAAACTTGAGTTTACTTTATGAACCTTGCTCTGCTACCTTTCCATCTTTCCCCTCCTCCTGGCCCATTAAATTTCTTATCTTCCCCCAAGCTCTAGGCCCAATTTAATGAGATGAAGCAGATGCACCGGGTGGAGAGGGGAGAGCTGGTTTCTTTGGCTTGGATTGATTGCCGCATTGGAGGTTTTATTAAAAGTCATTTTTAAAAAGTGTTTCCATGGAACCCTTCCCAGGGAGCAAAGCCTGGCTTGGACAAACTGATCTATCCTGAAGGAGAGCTCCAGAGCTTCCACACACTTCTGCTGGCCCAAGCACCCTGCCCTTCAGTTCCCAATGGGGCCAGGTCCCAGGGGTGGTGCTGAGGGTGAGTGGGCAGGTGGATGTCCAAAGGCTGCATGTGTGCACCTCAGTGGAGCAGCAATCTCAATCCCAGCAGCAGTCTCCCAGAAGTGGCACATCTCCCTGTTGCAGTCTGAATGCAGAACCCAAGGCGGAGGAGAGGGTGAGCGAGCAGCATAGGGGTGGAGGCCCTGTGGAAAGCAAGAGGCAGGGACTGGCATATCCCCCCAACCTGAGGCAGAGGGTGAGTGGGCTGCATGTGGGGGGAAGGATGGCAAGAGCCAGGCCCAAAAGGTGGCCAAACGTCACTGTGTCCATCCCGAGGCAGCCCTTTGGCCAAGCACCCTACCTTCACAGGAAGCTGTGGTGGGCAGACTAGGTGAGGTGCGGAGATCAGCTGGGCCACGTGGCTGGTGTGGTAGACCATGGAAAGGGCAAGCAAGTGGGTGAGGTGTGGAGATCAGCTGGGTCACAGGAACCGCATGATCTGGGCAAGTGGGTTAGCAAAGGAAAGCAGCTGGGCTATGGGCATGGCTCTAGGCACTGGCCAAGATGGGCAAGGCAAGATAAGGAGTTTACTGAGAGAGGAAGGGAGGGGAGGGACCAGCCAGTGGTGAAATCAGCCAGTTCTCCGAACTGTACAATATCTTAACAACTGGTTCACCTGAACTGATCTGAATCGGATGAATTCCATCTCTGTGTTTATCCCTGGGGACAAGGATACAGACTCTGCAACATCCTGCATCAGTCCCCAAAACATTGATCAAGGTTCAGAGATGCTTCCAGAAATGTTCCCAGAAAGGAAAGGGATTGGGAAAAGAGAGAATATAGATTTATGGGATGGAAGACCTACAAACTAGCAAATTAAATAATCAGGCATAGAAATAGGCAGGACAAATTGTCAAATAGGACCTCAAGAATCTAATCTGGGGAACTAAATAAAATGGCCATAAATATACAAGTATACTTGCTCTGAGCTATACTTTCTAATTTTGTTACTTGCTTAATGAAGTGTTTAATGGCTTTATATCCCAATAATTTATATTTATGCCCATTTATTAATACAGAAAATATATTAGATACTGAATGAAAGTTTGCTTTTTTCTCATTAATTGCCCAATATTTTTTATATATTGATAGCAAAGCACATTGATTTAATATTTTTATTTTGTTATGTCCCAATGTCTCAGGATTCCATTTGCAGATTACTTATCACTGACTCAGGATTAAGACTTTATCAGCATCCATCAGTTGTTCTTATATTCATACAACTATGAGAGTGATCTTAGCCTTTTAACTCTAATATCATGTTATGAATTCTACTGTTAATGATGGTGACCTATAATCCCATGCATTAATGGATTTGTGAGTCCTTAAAATAGAGATTATTTTAATTTGTTTTCACGGAGTAATAATTGTCAAATGAAATGTTATTTTGGAGCTCTTCAAATCATTACGCATCATTTTTGTTTGACTTTTTGGCCATGTCATTGTTCACTCTAACTGCAGACCATCCTTGGATAAACTGAGAAGCACAGTAGCATCAATTGATTTCCCAATAAGTAATAATAATCTGCCCCACAACCACTTACACCATAGATTTTTTAAATATTTTTTTTATTTCAATTTACACATACACAACAATACATTAACTGTGTGGCATTAATATATCATACATTTTAGTATAGGCAAGCTTAATAGTACCAATCATATCTCTTAATACCCACATTCACATTAAATCAAAATCCTTCCTTGCTTATTTTCAACATTCCAATACTCTCTCCTAATGTCACCATTTCAGTTAGACATACCTAATAATTTCATTATTCAATTTCCTCCTCATTTTTTAAAAATCTCATTTGGCAAGCAGTATGGTTCCAGGTTTCAATACAATACAAACATGACCATATTTGCCTATTCATTTTGTTTGTTCAATTTCATATCACATTATCCTTATCAGTATTAAATATTAAACTTATCCAATTCCAATTCATATTATAACTTATTTCATTCATTAGAGTATTCTCATATCTTATTTTACAATGTCATTTGAAATTCTCATCTCATTTCTATGTTCGTTTCCCATATTACCTTTATCTGTCATATTTGGAATTTTATCAATCCTTAGTTTATTAATTCAAAATTGTCCCCTCCGATTATTGATTCGAGCCAGCCACCTTCAATCTACCTTAATACCATCTCCCTATTTACTATATAACAAAGACATATATATATATATCTACTTTTTTTGGTCAGATTCCACATTACATTTTCTCAATCACCTTATAAATCATCTATACATTACAAAAATATTAGTCTAATCAATTAATTATAGCAACTGAAGATTTTCCTGTACCATCAGGTGGTGCTCTTGAGCCTTTTTCACAGTCCACTCCTTCTTTAACTTTAACTTTCTTTGTTGAATATAGTACTTTTATTAAATTCGCTAATTTCAAACATTAGCTATTATTTCTTTCCATTTCAACACACTCAATTTCAGCATTTAGTTATGCCCTTTAAGTGCCAATAATCCAATAGTTGTCCAGTTTAATTTCTAAACCTTTGTTGTGTTCAAATATTTTCCTTTAAATTTTTTCCTCCAAATTAATCCAATACGATAATTCAAGCCAATTTTATAAAATCCAATTTCCTTCTCACTTTCTTTGGTCACAGCTTCCACACACTTTCCTCCAATATAGTCCTTTATTTTTAATACCAGGGTACCTCAAAATCCATGCATTTTGCCTGGTTCATACTCCGCTTGCTTCTTCTCCTCTCCAGCACAATCTTAGTTTCCTGGGCTGTTCTTTGTCTTCATGGTGGCCATTTTAAGACCACCGCTACTGCTTGTCTTTGGAAGGGGTCTTTCCTGTCAGGGAGGGGAGTTGCAGCTCCCCTCAACCCTCCAGGCAATTCCCCCTTTCTTCACCACCCCTCCAGGGTTGTTCTGGTCCCGATTGGGACCCTCCAGCAAGTTAGCTCGAAGCAAAACCACGCACGATCTCGCATTCTGCTCCGACTCTGACAACAAGCAAACCAGAAGTCCACACCATAGATTTTTTTCATTACTTTGATTTGGCATGACAAAGTGATTCAGAACGCGAGGAGGCAAAAATATAGCAACTGCATGACACTTTTAAAGCAACTGTGTCTTTTATGGAAATGCATTGTTGTCCTCAATAGCTAAAGCATTTATGCTACAATCCCTAAATATGAGTGCAGATTATCTCTTTGACCAAGAATAATGGCAATGTAGAAGTGTCCTTACTTATCCTCAAAACTTGTTTTTAATACAATTAAAGTCTTCAAAATCTCAATGTTCTTATTGATAAATAGCAACCAACTTTCCCAGAAAAATAGTGCAATTTAGTTTAAGCATATTGTAATTAATGAGGAATAATATTTTGATGAACAATATCTTCAAAGTACTGAAATTATTAACACCTTATGTGAACGCTATAAAATAATTTGAAATAGTCTTTGTCTTGCAAATTTTTTGAGTGCAGATTTAAAGATCCTAGTTCAAGATGATCTTTATAACTCCATGAGCACTACAGAACATGGAACAAGTACCAATAGGAGAAATTTAAAATGCTGAGTGACCGACGTTGGTCAGTTAGTGGGCACATTTGGAATTTTGAACATGCTATGGCCATGTGTGGCACACAGAGCCATCTCTCCAGGCATGCCGGCTGTTGCCCATTGCTCTTCTGGGTTCTGGCATGCACCTGGTGGTCTTTGCACATGCCGGAGCACCAGAAACCGGAAGAGCAACTCCCCAACGCATATGCGTGCACCAGGAAGCTGACCTTCCACTTTTCAGCATGCGAATGCATGCTGACCAGCTGGTCTTCATGCGTGGATGCGTGCCAGAAAATGGAAAACTACCATCAAGTGCTGAAACGGGACCGTGTGTACAGGGGAGTGCCAAAACCCAGAAGAGTAGCTCCCCAGCGCAGGCATGCGTGAGTGCCAGAAACTGGAAGAGCAGCTCCTTGTCGCACATGCATGCATGCACTGGAAACCGGAAGCTCATGCATGTCAGGGAACTGCTCTTCCCTGACATGTACTCCCATGTACGTGCACCGGGGAGCTGCTCTTCTCCCCTGTGCACATGCACACGCTCCTGTTTTGGCACTCGGTGCCGAAAAGGTTTGACAACACTGTGCTATGGGAACAAAATAAAAGGACAGGGCTTGATGTGGCCTATTAGCAGACAGCAAACTCAGTTCTCTGTTTTTGCCAGCTTACTATCTCTGGCTTTTTTACTATAGGCAATGGTGTTGCAATTACAAGCAATTATGTTTTATTTGTTTCTTATTTTATAAAATTATATACATATTTGGATTATTATTATTACTATTATTATTATTATTATTATTATTATTTATTCGACTTGTATGCCGCCCTTCTCCCTAAGGACTCAGGGTGGCTGACATTAAAACGACACAAAATTTACATAAAAACAATTAAACATAGCAAGTCAGAATAAATACAATAAAACATTAAAACATTAAAATAAATAATCGAAATGGTGAAAAAAACCACACCCGGGTCATTCCAGGCTGGCCTGTTGAAACAACCAAGTCTTCAGGTCCCGGCGGAAGGAGCAGAGATCAGGGGCCAAACGGAGATCCGCAGGGAGATGGTTCCAAAGGGTGGGGGCTCCCACGGAGAAGGCCCTAGCCCTGGGAATTGCCAGCCGACAGTGTCTGACCGACGGTATCGCAAGGAGGCCCCTCCTGTGGGAGCGAACAGGGCGATCGGAATATGATGATGCTGGCAGGAGGCGTTCCCACAAGTACCCCAGACCCAAGCCGGGCCTTAGGGCCTTATAAGTTGTTACCAGCACCTTGAAGCTGGTAACAGCTTATGAGGAATAATGATTATGCATGAAACAGTTGCTTTACTTTTTAGTATGCTAGCATTTTTAATCCCTACTAATCATTTAACTATTGCAGCATTGAGTCTATGATTGGCATAGGATGTAATTATGATGCCAACAGGCTCATGTTGAAGATTCAGAACCTATCAACTAGTATCAGAAACTGCTTTCATGTTGACTTTGTACTTGAAGAGAAATACACTTTTCCTTTAAAGTATGCTTTTTCGGAGATATCATAGAAAAGAAACCTTCAAAAGTTGTTAATTATAACTGAAGAGGCTGAACCTGTGCCACTGGACAAATGTTCCTGCTGCTTAAAATTATTTGAAAAAATTGATTGAAAATTATGCCTAGAAATCCTTCAAGCCTTTGAGGGTTTAATAAACCCTTGTTTCTGTTGTGTCAGATTCTCATCTTCGAATGTCTTTTTTTTAAAAAGCATTCAGAATATTCTAGTCTGTAAGGCACATTTATGTGAAGCATTTGTAGGATCTTGTAGAAAGAAGAACCAAAACTTGGCATAATAAACTACTAAAACATGGATATACACATAGTGTTGCTTTCCCCAGTATTTCATATGGGTTTTAAATGTTTAGTTTTTGCTGTGCATGTTAATAGCTTGGTAAATGTCACTTAGTTTCAAGGGTCTGTGTGTCAGCGTTCCAAAGTAATGCACCCGTAGAAAACAGAACTCCAAGGCAGGCAGGTTCCTTGAAGAACAGTTCTGAACACTTTATTGTTTTGGCTACAAGACCCCACCTAACTATTTCCCCGTTCCCACTGTTGTGTGGCAACACTGAAGTCTCCAAGATGGCCTCAGCCAGTTCACTTCAAGGTTGACACTGTTTATTATTAAGAGTAGGAGTGTCAAACTCAAGGCCCGTGGGCCAGATCCAGCCTGCAAGTTGCTTAGATGTGACCCACAGAGCCACCCTGGAAACAATAAAGGACAGGCCTGCGGTGCCTTGGCTGGGCCCAGGCCAACTGGGTGCTGATCTACAACCTAGTGGGCAGCCGTTTTTGTTCGCAGAGAGCTGCAGGAGACCATTGCAGCAAAAAAACAGAGCTCAGGAGTGCCGTGTGTGCCCCTCGCAAGCTTTGTTTTGATTGGCAGAGTACTGGAGGAGGCTGTCAGTCAAAAACAGAAATCAAGAGGGGTGCATGCATCCCTCCTGAGCTTTTTTTCACTGGCAGAGTGATAAACTACTAGCAAAAGTGGCATTTGATCACAAGGCAAGGAGACATCGAGAAATGTTTCTCCTTTTGCATTTGAGTATTCAAGAAGGGACAGGAAAGGAGAAAGGGAA
This sequence comes from Naja naja, assembly GCA_009733165.1. Lineage (NCBI taxonomy): Eukaryota > Metazoa > Chordata > Lepidosauria > Squamata > Elapidae > Naja > Naja naja. The sequence goes on along the minus strand of CM019153.1, from coordinate 2,312,053 downwards.
AGAGGAAAGACAAAAAAAGATGGGAAGATTAATTAATTTATTTATTCGACTTGTATGCCGCCCTTCTCCCTAAGGACTCAGGGCGGCTAACAATAAAACAGCAAATATTTACAAAAATTTACCTAAAAACAAATTAAATCTAAACAAGCTGAAATATACAATAAAACCAATAAAACCTTAAAATTAAAACAATTTAACCCCCGCCCACCTGGGTCATTCCAGGCCAGCCTGTTGAAACAACCAAGTCTTCAGATCCCGGCAGAAGGAGCGGAGATCAGAGGCCAGACGGAGATCCACAGGGAGCTGATTCCAAAGGGTGGGCGCTCCCACGGAGAAGGCCCTAGCCCTGGGAACCGCCAGCCGACAATGCCTAACCAACGGTATCCCAAGGAGGCCCCTCCTGTGGGAGCATACCGGGCGATCGGAATGTGATGCTGGCAGGAGGCGTTCCCGCAAGTACCCTGGACCCAAGCCATTTAGGACTTTATAAGTTGTTACTAGCACCTTGAAACTAACCCGGAAGGCAACTGGCAACCAATGCAGGTCACGCAGGAGGGGTGTAACATGGGAGTATCGGGATACTCCCATCACAGCCCGCGCCGCATTCACCAGTTGTAACCTCGGGTAGTTCAAGGGCAGCCCTATGTAGAGATCATTACAGTAGTCGATTCTAGAAGTGACGAGCGCATGAGTGACCATTCGAAGGGCAAGATGGGAAGAGAGCAAGGAAGGAAAAAGAAGGAAAGGGGGGAAGGAGGAAGAAAGAGTGGAAAATGAAGAGGAAAGGAAAAAGAAAAGAGAAGAAGGAAGGAAGGAAGGTAGGGAGATTATAATGAGAGGGAGGGAGGGTCTGAGGGAAGTCCTGCCTTAGCACTTGGTCACTAGCAGCCCTGCTGCCTTTTTGCCATCCCCCTGTCACCTCTTCCTGACCTCTCCTGGTGGTCTCCCATCCTATCACTGAGGATGCTTTAGTTACAATGCTAGGTCTCCTTGCAAGGAGAGGGAGTGAGCCTCCCAAGGAAACAGCTTGCCTTCAGAAGCTGTGGGAGCTTCATCACTGGACAATTTCAAGAAGAGATTGGACTGCCATTTGTCAGAAATGGTGTAGGGTCTCCTGCTTGAGTAGGGGGTTGGACTAGGTGACCTACAAGGTCCCTTCCAAATCTGTTAACCTGTAATCCCTCTGACCCATATACTTTGGACTCTTGCACACACCATGAGTAACCTGGCCAAGGATAGTGAGCACAAAGCAGCAGCCTTGAAGAGGAGGTAAGTGCAACTGGGCACCCCCTCAGGAAAGTGGGGCTGGGATCAGCTATGGGGTCCCAGTGCCCTGGGAGCTTGAGGGCTGGGCTGGGGGCTGGCCTTCCACTGCCTAGGGCTATGGATAGCCTGTGTCACCATACGGGGGTACTCCACGTGGCCTGAGAAAGACAGTGAGGCTTCTCTGGAGGGCAAGGTTTCTGGTCTCGCCTTCCTCTGCTGGAGACAATGGATCCCCCCCAGCCCCACCTGGGCCACCACATGACATGAGTGACGTTGAGCTGGCCATGGCCACCCCCTCTGATATAACCTTGATGCGGCCCTCAATGAAATTGAGTTTGACACCACTGATTAAGAGCATCGCTTATTGAGATGGCAGCCTAAATATTTAAAATATTTATGCCTGATTTTCAAATCTGTCAGAATATTAAACACAACAACAGAAACTTGTGATTCAGACTGGGACTTATGTGATGTGAATTGAAAGAGATGTGAAAAGACAAATAGCAGAACAAAAGTTAATAATGTTTGGTCTTTCAAATTTTTCTGACTACAACTCCTACCAACATTGGCTATGATGACTAGACTTGCTTATGATTTGGGTTTAAGAACATCTGGAACACATAAAAAATACCTATTGCTATTCCTATAATAGCTCCTACTACCCATGGTCTAATGTTGAAATTGCAGACTCTAGCTAAAAAGTCAATGCAGCCATTCTTTGTCAACTATTACTGCTTTATACAAAATTCATTAATCAAGTTGCCATGTTACTTTCAAAGGGCATGCATCAGACAAAACCTTTTGTATGATTTTGTACTATGACACAGGAGATAATCTGTATTACCCCATCTGCATACAAGCTATATATGGAATAATATAAAGCATCAGAACTATTTTATAGGAACAGGTCCCAAGCACAGTAAATTTAATTAGCAGAGGCGTTAATTACCTCAAGTGTTAAGAGATTTGAAGGGAGAAAACAAATGAGTATAATTCTGTCAAGCTAATAGGGGTAAGTGTAATACTTTCAACAAAGAAAAGCCAGGCAGAATATTTTCACAATAAAGGCAGAATCTAATAGAGAATATATTTAGCTCAAGGTTGAACTGTGGAGTCCTTGGTACTCTCTGAGCTTCATTGTTTGATTGCAGATATTTCATTATCCAACTAACACCATTAATGGTAGTGAGTGTGGGGTTTGTTTACTGTTTTTATAGTAACTTGCCATGCTTTATAGTAGCTTGACCTGCTAGTACAGGTGGAATTGTGATTTTTCTTCTTGGTACTTCTTTGATTAAGCTGCTGTTTCCTGTTGGATTGCTTATCTGCAATAGTTGTAAATCTGAGCACCCAGTTTATTTTTTTAGTACCATCATCATTTCAAATGGTCACAAAATAGGAGAGTTATCTACCTGCAACATAAGATGAATAAGTAAATGGGCCTTGGTGGCTCAGGCTGTTAATTGCCTGCACTTAAGTTCCAGCTGCCTACAACTCGAATCCCACCAGGCTCAAGGTTGACTCAGCCTTCCATCCTCTCGGGGTAGGTAAATTGAGGACCCAAGATTGTTGGGGGCAATTAGCTGACTTTGTAAAAATGCCGCTTAGTAATAAGCAGGCATATACAATGGAATGAAGGCTATTGCTGAGCGCATTGGGTTGTGCTCCCAAAAAATTGTAAGCCGCCCTGAGTCTCTGGAGAAGGGCGGCATATAAATGTAATTTTTAAAAAAAGTATAATTATTATATTGAAAGCTGCTAAACATTTTAAAGCTTTAGTGTTTATGTTAACCAAGGATGATTTCAAACTACATATAAGGAATTTGGTAATTGGAAGGTAGATCTTTTGAGTACTTGCTTAGAGTACTGGATAAAATATAGCTGAACATTGGCCAGGGACATATAGGAACAGTGTACAGGACCACAAACCCAAGAATATTTAAATGATTATGGAAAGGACTTGAAACTTTTTTTAATCAACATTTTAATAATTTGGTAAATCATTAGGTGTATTGCCAAATCAGTGTTCTTGTTGCTACACATCTTTTAGACTCCTTCAGGATAAATAAGATTTTCTCATGTTGGAAGAAATATCCAGGTCCAGTTCCAAGCTGGGAGAAAGGCACTGGAGACAAAATGGAGACTGGAGGCTGATTGGAAAGAGGGTCCATTTATTGATGAAGCAAAAGCACATGGGTAGTTCTGGACAGCTGACCACATAGAATTGAGTGAGATTAGTATTTATACTTTCCCTTGGGCTTTGCACTTGAACTTCCTGTTCAAGAACATGTATTCTATTGGCTGTTGTAGGGGTCACAGTTACCTTTGTAGGTTATCTGAGTCCCAGGTTTAGTTGAAGCTTGCTGGGTGATGCAATGTCCCCAGGTGATTGTGCCATGTGGTGAGCTCTGCTGCTAGATGGATTAATCCCATTATGTCCTAGAGTTGCTGTACTTTAAGACAAGGGTGTCCTCAGTGTACATTTGTCAATGGCATTAAAATGATAAGTACAACTTAGCTAGAGTTATCAGTTATATTTCCCAAGAGTTATATTTCCCAAGTATTACACAATTTTTAAACAATTTTGCAACAGTTCAGTGGGAGTCACTTCTATTTTATTTTAAGGGCTGTTAGTACTGTTTAAAGTACTGGATATTGCCCATCACTAATGAATATCCTCATGCTGACTTGTAAAGTTTAATTATAGTAACTTCTAATTAAGATAGTGAAATAACAAACTTCTCCAATTTGCTTTTTATGAAGTTGATTACCACAGCAGGATTTGGGTAATTTAATCTATTGTACAGAATCTACAATACATGAACATTTAATATTTATCTCTGTTCACAGCAGTTGCAAAGAATCCACATGAACTTTCACAAAAATATGTTATTAATGTGAAAATTATGTTTTTGTCATCACTAATAAATTTTATCAGGAATCTGCACATACAAAACATATTTAATTATGATAGATATATTGCTGGTTGGGAAGTTTTAGAATTAAAGCTTCAAAAGTGTTTATAGTGCTGCATATATGTTTGGCAGCATTTTCTGACATTTCAAGGACAGCAGAATAAATTTTATAGATATCTGTGACAACTGTTAAAAGCATACCAAATGCAACTTTATGTGTATATTTTTGTGCCTAATTCAGTTTTCCTTGTCATCTGAAGAACACATATGTCCACTGAAATCATGAGTTCTTAATTTTTGTTACTCTTTGAAACAAAACAGAAAAAAACATCTTGTATAAGATATCACCTTGCAAAAAAAATAAGCATACAAAAATTCATAACTTTCTATAATTAAACACTTTTTTCCAATTTCCTCTCAAATTCAGAATATATAATTAAAAACACTTAAAGCTGAAAAATTATTTTCCCTAGTGGTCAATGTACAGTATGTAAGCAGATTATTCCATTTGATCCTATTCATTGGTAATAACTCTGAAAGAAGTACAAATGATAGTTTGCAACTTTTGATACATGCAGAGCATCCCAGTCTCTAATGTACATGTCCTTCATTGATTACATAATGGTGTCCAATAGAATCAGTCTGAAGTGGCTTGAATAAGGTCAAGGTTGGCACTTAAAGTCCTTCTTAAAAACATTCTATTTATTTAGAAGACTACAATGTATTCGATTACCATCAATCACATTTATCTGTCCACAGCTCAGATGCTCCAAGTCCCGAAGCTCAGAATCTTGATAGAAATTTAATTAAGAGATGTTTTTAATCATATGCACAAAATTTGATTTGCAAATTGTCCCCCAATGCATAACTTTTTAAATTCAATAACTGAAATATCTCTAAGGTAATAATACACAGTAATGGTTATAGAGCACAATGTTTTTGTCATACAGGAAAAGATGTTAGGCAGCTATGATTACATTTATGGCTATCTCTATGTGCAAGTGATCTGCACCAAAACTCTCTGGCAGAATGGTATCTATTTTCTGCCTACCCCAGGTCTTTGGGAAGGACTTGATAAATGCCATGTTCAATGTGAACCTCTGGCTGGCTGTGTGACAAACTATCATAATAAAGCCATCATGTGATTTCATGGTGGCCACAACTATTATTTATCAATGTCAAGCAGAATGTCCAAATATTTGCATTTCTAGCAGATGTAGAAAACAAAATTCAGTAGATAACAGTGTTGGCTGGTGGCCCCCAGGAATAGGGCCTTCGCTGTGGGGGCGCCTGCCCTCTGGAATCAGCTGCCTCTGGAGCTCCAGGTGGCCCCGGACCTCCGGGCCTTCTGCCATGGCCTAAAAACTTGGCTATTTCAACTGGCCTACCCGGACTGATCGAAGGGGGGGGGGTTAAATGGGTTAATTGTTTTTAGTTTATGATTATGAGATTCCCTGTGTTTAATTTATTTTTAACTTTTGTATTGTATGTTTTTTAATATTGTAAGCCACCCTGAGTCCTTCGGGAGATGGGGCGGCATATAAATCTCATAATTAAATTAAATTAAATTAAATTAAAACAGGGGGTCTTAGGAGGGCTAGTCCCAAACATGACAGTGCATACCAGACTGCTCCAGTCTTGGGTAAAAAGGATCCCCATATTGCTTAATATTCTGACAAATAATCATTTACTCCTTTTCTGTAAAAACAAAAACAAAAAAATGTCTACAGCTATGTTGCCTTGAATTAAAAATTCACCAAATTGGATTATGATCTTAATATAGGTTAGACATCTGCAAATATGTATTTAATCTTATAGTCATGGATATTTTTTTAACCAAGGAGAAAGTTAAACATGTATATAATATTCATATAGCACTGTACACTCAAATGAATGATTTTAATAGAATATACCATGGGTGTCAGAACCAGAATTTCCAAATATTTGCATACCTACAGAACAGAGGTGGTATTCAGCAGGTTCTGACCAGTTCTGGAGAAGTGGAAATTTTGAGTTGTTCAGAAAACCGGCAAATACTACCTCTGACTGGCCCCACCCCCATCTCTTCTCTGTCTCCCGAGGCCCAGTTGATCGGCTGGGTCTTCTTTTATTGCCCTGCACAGGAGAACGGAGCTGGAAAGCAGGTTAGTGGGGTGGGGAGGGAATGGGAATTTTGCAGTATCCTTTCCCTGCCACACCCACCAAGCCATGCCTACCAAGCCACACCATGCCCACCAAGCCACGCCCACAGAACCAGTAGTAAAAATTTTTGAATCCCACCACTGCTACAGAAGCCAAATTTTCAAAGAACCAATAACAAGAGCATTGTTGAGAATTGTTATTCTCGTAGAATTATGTAATATTGATCAATGTATGCTATTTTATTAGGCTTATGACTACAATACTTTTATGCCGCACATTACTTTAAGATAAGCACATGCAGATCCATTTGCTACTCATTCTCTTTTCCTACTAGATTTTCAAAATTACAAGGATCACATTTTATGATATAAATCATCCCCGGAAGAACATCTTAAATGGTTTTTATGTACCATTTTCTGTGAATAAATTCAGTGAAATCCATCAGCAGATATTAAAAGGAATGACTTTGCCTTTCTGTTTCTTATAAAGGACAGATTCCCATTGTCTTCAAGGATATTGCTGTGTTTGTAAAAGGGGAGGAATAAAAATACCGTATGTGGTTCAAAGACCTGGTTTTTTCAGCAATCTGGCCTGGACTGAAGCGGAGTGGGATGGGTTTTTTAATTGTTTTTAGATTAGTTTGTGGGTTTTAAAATTTATTGGGCTTAATGTTTAATAGTATTTTATCTAATTTATTTGTATTTGTATTTTAATGTTGTGAGCCGCCCTGAGTCCTCAGGGAGAAGGGCGGCATATAAGTCCAACCAAATCAAATCAAATCAAAGCTATTTATCTTGAAGGCATATTTTTATAAGTATCTGACTTATGAAATCCTAATTAATAATGTTGTTGGTGGATGGTGTGATATGAAAGTTGCTTTCATCCCTGTAAAATTTGAAAGTTTTTTTTAATTATCTTAAACAACTTCAGAAGTGCACTTCATGAAAATATTTGTGAACTGAGACCACATATAAGTCAGAGTCAGAGCAATGATACGGTAGTCTTGATATTTTGTTTATCAGTTCTTGTTTTTATCTGATACTGAAAGGGAGAAATGTGTAATGACCAAATGACTAAGAACGTAGCATATTATACTTCACTTGGGAGTACAAGATGCCACTCCTTAAAAATAGATAATGGACTGTGGCCTTAAATACATTCAAATTTTATCATACTGGAGAAGATGTGCCTATTGCCTTTGATAACTAACTGTATTATGATATGTAATGAGCGCTAAAATGTAGAAATGAGTAGAATTACAACCACATTCATTTTTCAAGTTCAACTGCCAATATAACTAAGTCTTCAAATGAATGTATTCTATTTAATCATAATTCCTGTTGATATATTGTAAATAGTTTTAGAAGTTTCAAATCAAATTTACAACATCTAATGAAGATCACCTAGCTATTGAAGCATTCAAAATGACTTCCTACATATGTCATCCACAGAGGGGGTCAAACTAGTCAATTTGTAAAAGCAATAGTGTACAACACAACTCCAGGTCTTTTGTACATGCATCATGGCATCAACAAAGTATGTGCCTTGTTGCACAATGCATTTCCATCTCTATCCAACATGTAATATCTGCAGATTTTTTGGGGTGAAATTTAATAAGAGAGGCTTATTGTTCAATCTTATGCAGACTTACATGGAAAAAATGCAAGTTTTCTTATCATCACATGATTCCACAAATTGAATCAATCAAGTGGAGTCTTCTTTCCTGCATCTTCTTAAGTCTCTGTAGTATGCAATTACTTTCTTTGTAACAAATAAACCTTTGCTTTGAACTATTACACAATACCTAACCCTAACCCTAACCCTTATCAGATGTCTGTGAAAGTATTAATGTGTCTTATTTTTTTTTGTCCCATAGAAAGGCATGCCACCCTGCTTGTAAGTCTGACCTTCGATTGCTAAAATTCTTTTATTTTTTAAAATTTATCCACTCCTTTATCCACATTAGAACCCCCGCCTGGTAATACAATTCCCATTTTGGGAGTCCAAGACCACCTCCTTCAAAATACCAAGCAACTTAGTATGTTTTGCAGTTGTTCTCAAAAGGAACAGCTTGTTGCCCCCTGCAAGAAGAAAGCAACTGAACATTCAAAATAGATTTTAGGATCAATTCAGGTGAAAGCTCCGTGTTGAATTTATTTTCTCACAGGTTGTAGACCAAAGTGTTCTGTCAACTCTCCAGAACAGCTGATCTCATTCTTTGCTATTCCAAGGTTGTTCTCCCTGTATGATGTGGATTGTGTTGAAGGCTGCAGCCTTTCTCCATAAAGACATTTCTTACAAGAGAATAATTAATGTGAAGCACTCATGGCAGGGGACAACTAGTGTATTTGTGGGAATTTGAATTTCTACACAGAACTGACAAAAGTTTGTTTCAAAATGTTTGTAGATTGTTGACAGTGAGTAGCTGGAATCCTTATTAAACTGCATGCTGTCTCATAATTGGTTTATTCTCTTAAACTGTATGTCTCTCAAAAGCTATGTAGCTAAAGGACAATACCCTCTCACTAAGTCTCTTTTGTTTCTTTAACAGGCCATAGAATCATTCAGAATTCCGTACAACTATTTAAGACCTGTTTTTCCTTAGCCTATTGATGCCCAAATTGGAAGAATGCTTTTGTTCCATTGGCATCTGGGCATATTTTATCATAAATGAGAGAATAATCAGTCTACTTGGTACAGCAATAGAATGGATAATGTCATCATTTACATTGGAAGCTGTATCAGTGATGTTTAAACAGAATGTGGAAAGGCCAAATGTGCAAATGGGTGAGATTTAAGCTCATTTGCAACTGGAGAGCCATTCACACTGATTCATTCAGATGTTAGATGCACATTTTATGTGTTAAGTAATGCAAGCATAGCATTGTTTTTTTTACTGCTACTACAGGATTATTTTTTAGAAGAAATCTTAAAAGGGGTACAAAGGAGGAAGTGAAGGAAATTTTTCCCCTTATTACCTCATTGAGTTTGAAAAAAACTCTTAAAGGAGAAGAACATCCATGGCTGACATTTATTTATTTATTTATTGCTTGGACTTATATGCCACCCTATCTCCCGAAGGACTCAGGGCGGCTCACATCATAAAACCCATAATACAAAATTTAAAATTAGTTAAAAGGTATTAAATTCAAGCCAAACAATAGCTAAAAACCCACAAAAGACATTAACATTTAAAAACATTTAAAAACTACCCCCCCTCAGTCCAGGCCAGCTTGTTCGAATAGCCAGGTCTTCAGGCCACAGCGGAAGGAACAGAGGTCAGGGGCCAACTGCAGCTCCAAGGGTAACTGATTCCACAGGGTGTGTGCTCCCACAGAGAAGGCCCTACCCCTGGGGGTCGCCAGCCGACACTGTCTGGCCGACGGCACCCCAAAGAGGCCCTGTCTGTGGGAGCGCACAGGGCGATGGGCAGCCGATGCTGGCAAGAGATGCTCCCGCAAGTACCCTGGCCCCAAACCATGTAGGGCTTTATAGACCAGTACCAGCACCTTGAATCTCACCCGGAAGGCAACCAGCAACCAATCCAGTTCACGCAGGAGGGGTCTAATATGGGAGTATTGGGACGCTCCCATCACAACCCATGCAGCCACATTCTGCACCAGTTGAAGCCTTCGTATGTTCCGCAAGGGCAGCCCCATATAGAGAGCATTGCAGTAGTCGACTCAGGAAGTAACGAGTGCATGAGTGACCGTACACAAGGCATCTCGGTCCAGGTAAGGGCACAACTGGTGCACCAGGCGAACCTGGGCAAATGCCCCCCTGGACACGGCTCCCACCTGCTGCTCCAAACTCAGCCGTGTATCCAGGAGGACGCCCAATTTGCACACCCTATACACGGGGGGGTAACACCTCTCCCCCCATGCATAATGATGGAACATCCTGGATCATCCGAGATGCCGGTATGCACAGCCACTCGGTCTTGGCCAGGTTGAGCTGGAGCCTGTTCCTCCCCATCCAGATCCGTACTGCTTCCAGGCAATGAGACATCACAGTGAGGGCATCACTGAGTTGGTTTGGGGTGGAGATGAAGAGCTGGGTATCATTCTTGTACTAGTTTCAGTCTGGTTTGCAGCCTCCAGAGTTTTCACCAAGGGTGGGATTCTACCAGTTCAGACTGGTTTGGGTGAACTAGTAGTTCCGTTGAACATTTGGCCCTGCCCATTCACCCCTGCTCTTTCCTGTGCTTTATTTCATTGTTTTACAGCATAGTTGATTCGTGCGACAGAGTGGTTTGCTGCGCCTCAGCTGTTTTATTCACAGGGGTTGCAGTAGAAGGTAAGTATTAGAGCTGAAAATGGGCTTTTTTAAATGCAAAGTGCATGTTTGGCACACTCACGTGCTCCCCGAACTGGTTGTTACACTGCTTGAAATGCACCACTGGTTTTCACTTTTCATTACCTTTTTGCAGACTGGGTATAGTCGGGGGGGATTCCACTGGTTCGGCCTGGTTCGGGAAAATTGGTAGCTCTGAGGATCAGCTGTGAGCAAACTAGTTCACTCCAATCATCAGCTGTTGGGCCCACCCTCTGCCCTGGCGCTATTCTGTGCTTTATATCCCGGTTTTCAAGCTTAGCTGATTCACGCGGCACAGCGGATTGCCGTGCATCAGCTGTTTAACACAGAGAGATTGCTGGAGAAGGTCAGTAGCAAACACTCTGCATGCGCAAAGTGTGTACTCACCAAAATGGTTGTTACACCAGTTGAAATGCACCCCTGGAAATAGTGGACAGCCAAGGAAGCTTCAGAAGTATGGAAATATATGTAAAAAAACCAACATATATAGCAGATTAATTAATTAATAATGATTAAAGCAATAGATGCAATGTAATGCAAATATCTTAAGAAAGTCTTGGTTGCAAAGACATCTATAAATAGTAACAAGTAGTCCTAAGTTAACAGTCATTAATTCTGTTCCCTATCATCATAGCATAGTTAGGTAATAGAGATCTGGATACTTGGCAACCAGCTGGTACCTACAAAATTTGCATTACCTCATAATCACATGACTGCCATTTACAACTTCCAGGCCAGCATTCCACAAGCAAAGTCAATGGGGAGACCAGCAGAGAAGGTCACAACTCACTCCAGTAAATTGCTTGTACTCTCATGGCTTTTTCTTCTGAGGAGGCAAATACAAGTCTGTGGTGGCTCCCTGCGTACCCTTCTTCATCTGGTAGCAATCACTGCCCATCCCAAACACACCCATGCAGGGGTGGGATTCTACCGGTTCTGACTGGTTCTATAGAACCCCTTGTTAACTTTCTAAGCAGTTTGGAGAACCGGTAGTTAGAAGAAATCTCCTTTTGTTTTTTTCCCCACCCTTATTACATTTTTGACAGTATGTCTAGACTTACTGTCTCCAAAGGAGGTTTTTTTTCCTTTCCTGATACTTTCTTAAAGGGGAAGGGTTGTTTTAAGCTTTTTACATTGCTGTAGGGAAGAAATACTTCCCTAGAAATACTTCTTCTTGGCTAGCTAGAAAGATTGACATTGATGAGTTTTGTGAGTTTACATACACTTTCTGAGTTTTGGTCTAAAACTGGTTTTTGGTGAAGTTTAATTCTGTGCTTGGTGAAGTTTAATCCTGTGTTTATTGATGGGATAATTTTCCCTATTCAGCTTTGTTTGGAAGGAAAAAGATTGATCTCTGTTCCTGAAAAGAAACCGGGTTGAGAAATCTGGCTAGTTCCTGTGTCTATTTGTTCTGGTAATTGGTTTAACAAGCAACAGCTACTGTTGTGATTTAATTATTTGTATTGTGTTTGAATTTTTTCCTGCCTCATGGTTTCTTTTTCTATCTGGGGAGGGGGTCTTCCTTCACTGCTTTAGTGGTATCTGGCAGGGTCCCTATGGGGTTTACTTCCAAGAGGCAGGATGCAAGCTTGGCATTGATTTTTTTACTGCCTTTTTGGGGAGCATGTGACCTTTCCTTAAATCTGGATGATTTCCTTAGGATATCTTGTGAGATGAATGAGACCAGCTGGTATCTTTAAGTGGTGCAAATGGATCTAATGATTGCTTTTCCTGGGTGTGCTCTTCCTGGAGAGCCTTGGTAGCTCAGGCTGTTAATTGCCTGCACTTAAGATCCAGCTGCCTACAATAATTGTAGGCTCGAATCCCACCAGGCTCAAGGTTGACTCAGCCTTCCATCCTCTCTGGGTAGGTAAACTGAGGACCCAAGATTGTTGGGGGCAATTAGCTGACCTTGTAAAAATGCCGCTTAGTAATAAGCAGGCATATACAATGGAATGAAGGCTATTGCTGAGCACACTGGGTTGTATCCCAGAAATTGTAAGCCGCCCTGAGTCTTCAGAGAAGGGCGGCATATAAATGTAATGAAAAAAAAAATGACCTCTCTGCTAAAAGGACATTTCACACTTACGACCGTTGCAGCATTCCCACTGTCATGAGAGACCATTAGAGGAGAAGCACCCCTTGACATGTGTGATGTTGAGTTGGCCATGCCCATCTAGTCACATGATCACCAAGCCACACCCACCAACTAAGCCATGCCCACAGAACTGGTTATTAAAAAATGTGAATCCCACCCCTGCACCCATGCCATATCATAGCAGCCACTTACCTGCCCAGTGGCCTGCATTGTGAGCTGCCTCAGATTTGCAACTCCTTGCCAGCTTCCCCATTGAGTTTTCTTGTTAGAAGCCAGCAGGAAATTGTGGGAAGGTCCTCACTTAACAACCCATAGTCCTTGCTTAACAATGGCAACAGGGACACTAGGATTGCCATCACTAAATGATATGTGTAACATTACATTTTATGACCATATGGTTTAGCGATGGAAATTCTGATTCCAATTGCCATCATGAAGTAAGGACTACCTATACCAGGGGTCTGCAACCTTAAACACTCAAAGAGTCATTTGGACCTGTTTCCCATAGAAAAGAAAACACAGGGAGCCACAAAACGTGAGACGGTGTGGCCAATTTGATGTCACTCCCTCCCACCCAGCTATGCCTACCCAGCTGGTCATTAGGGTAGAGAACTGGTTGTTAAAAAACACCTGGAACCACAAAACCCTTTTGACATCTCTCTCTTTCTCTCTCTGTCCCTCTCTCCCCTTTCTGTCTCTCTGTCTCTCTCTCTGTCTTTGTCTCTCTCTCTCTCTCTTCCTCTATCTCTCTATCTTCCACTCTCTGTGTATCTCTCTGTCTCTCTTCCCCACTCTCTCCCACTCTCTATCTCTCTGTGTGTCTCTCTACTCACAGTCACTCATGTCCTAGTCACTTACTGTCTTGATTATTGCAATGCGCTCTACATGGGGCTGCCCTTGAAGAGCATCTGCCCTTGAAGAGCATCTGGTGCAAAATGCAGTGCCCCGCATGGTTTTGTGCAGACCCCGGTGTGCACATGTTTCACCTCTCCTGCAAGAGCTGCATTGGTTGCTGATTTGCTTCCAGGTGCAATTCAAGGTGCTGGTTGTCACCTTTAAAGCCCTTCATGGCTTGGGATCAAGTTATCTGAGGGATCGTCGCTTACTAGTCACATCTACCCGATCCATCAGAGTGGGGGGACAGGGAATGTGGCGGGTCCCATCCCTGAGGGAGATACACCTGGTGGGACCCAGAAGAAGGGACTTCTCCATGGTGGTTCCCTCTCTCTGGAACATCATTCCCCCAGAGATTTGAATGGCCCCCTCTCTAATAGTCTTCCGGAAGGCACTGAAAACCTGGTTCTGCCCATGGGCCTAGGGAACCCAGAGTGGGATGGAGCCCATCAAATGGCTTGTGTGATCTGCTGTTGTTGGGACGGGGGGTGGGAGTTGGGGGGTGATTTTTTTTCCAGATTTTGTTCTATTGTACTTTATTAATTTATTTGATTATTTTTGTTAGTTTTTTAAAAAAATATGGTTTTACATTCTGTAAGCCACCTTGAGTTGCCGTGGGTGAATAGGCAGTAATATAAATTCAATAAACAAACGAACAAATATCTGCTTCTATTGCTGTATGGTTTTGTGTCTTCCAGAGATTAAAGTGAGGAAAAGTTATTCTGGGACAAACCCTCCAAATACAATATGAAAATGCTAATAACCAGACCCAGCCAAATCACTCTGAGTAAAGATGCATGACATTGAAGGACAGTCTCCAACCTTCATGGGGCCAGGGGCTGCATATAAAAAACAGATGGGATGAAGACAAGAGGAAAAAAATGACTTAAATATTATTTAATGTAGAATAATTAATGCAGCTAACATTATTGTTCATGTATTAAATAATTTCACCCTTGTTCACTTTAAAAATTATAATTAGTCAGCAACTTTTGGGCAGGAACTGAAGACATAATTCAATGCTTTTATTTGATCCTTTCAGGATACATATGCAAAGGTTCAATACTTTAAATTCCACTATTATTTTGATGAAAATGCCCAAAGATGAATATCAGGATCCTATTCTTTCATAATGCAGTTAGTCACCTACAAATCCCATTGTTTTCAGAAGTTCTTAGTGCAATATACTGTGGCCCTTTGTAATCCATTCATCAATTGATCAGCAACTTGTAGGATAAGAGAAGAGGTAATGGGAGAAGAAATGTTTTTCCTTTGCTTTAAGCAAGGAACACATACATCAGCTTAGTGGTCATAACATCATTTAAAGTATGGCCAAGTTAACTGATAATAGAGCTGGCCCTAGCAACACTGGCACAAATGATCAGCTTATTAACCCAACATGACAAGTTCTGTCACTTTCTGCTTCAAGTACAAGTGCCAAGAAAACAGGTAAAATAGTCTTTTTTTTCTTTTTCCCTTTTTAAGCTGATCCAGAAGAACTAAAGATGGAGAAATAATCAATCCGTGTTCAAGATACAATATCAAATCATCATCACAGTGAAAAGGAAAAGATGGCCTAAACCAGCTTTGTTTCTAGCTGATTGACACATGGGAGTAAAAAGTTTATAGTCTAAACTGAAATTTCACTTTCACCAAAAAACCAAGTTCAAATCTTTTTTTTTTTTAATTACATTTATATGCCGCCCTTCTCCGGAGACTCAGGGCGGCTTACAATTTTTGGGATACAACCCAGTGTGCTCAGCAATAGCCTTCATTCCATTGTATATGCCTGCTTATTACTAAGCGGCATTTTTACAAAGTCAGCTAATTGCCCCCAACAATCTTGGGTCCTCAATTTACCTACCCCGAGAGGATGGAAGGCTGAGTCAACCTTGAGCCTGGTGGGATTCGAGCCTACAGCAGTTGTAGGCAGCTGGAACTTAAGTGCAGGCATTTAACAGCCTGAGCCACCATAATTTTCCAATAACAAAAGTTGCATACTCTCAGATGCATTTTCCTGTTCAGAATTTGATCAAAGTGAGGTACTAATACCATTCTATAAAGCCTTAGTAAATCACACATAGAATACTGCATCCAGTTTTGGTCACCACACTATAAAAAGGGTGTTGAAACTCTAGAAAAAGTGCAGAGAGAGCAACCAGGATGATTAGGGGACTGGAGACTAAAATATATAAAGAACGGTTACAGGAACTGGGCATGGCTAATCTAGTGAAGAGAAAGACCAGGGGTGTTCTAATATTTGAGAGGCTGCCACAGTGAGAAAGAGGTAAAGCTATTTTCCAAGGCACCTGAAGGCCAGACAAGGAATAATGGATGGAAACTGATCATGGAGAGACTCAACCTAGAAATAAGAAGAAATTTTCGGACAGTGAGAACAATCAACCAATGGAACAGCTTGCCTTCAGAAGTTGTGGGAGCTTCATCACTGGAGGCTTTCAAGAAGAGATTGGATTGCATTTGTCAGAAATGATTTAGGGTCCCCTGTTTGGGCAGGGGTTGGACTAGATGACCTACAAGGTCCCTTCCAGCTCTGTTAATTTAATCTAAAGGACTCTCACTTTGGAGGTCTCCAGAATCTCATTATGACTTTATCTGCATGTGATCCTATATTTGCATTGCATCTTTTCTCTTGTAATCTTGTTTCATTCAGTTGTTGTTTCCCCATTTGGTTCATTTACCTGTCATCCAAATTTGTGATTATGAATATGGAAAAAAATCTTTTCAAACCTCCAGTAAGACAGCTGGTTGGTAATCTTTGATAATGCTGACATTTAATAGCTAGATTTAGTTTCTCTGGGTTCAGTTGAAAGGAAAGCCAATCCAGAAGTAACTTCTCTTCCAGATTTCTATAGCTAAGTCATTAGTTTCAAGAAAGCCCTTCCTTCATATAACATCCAAAAAATAACTTATTTAGAAGGTTCATTTATACAGGAAGGCCAATAGCAGAGGAAACACTCTTTCAGAAATGAATGAAAAGAAAGAAAGAAAGCAAAGGAGGAAGGAAGGGAGAAAGAGAGGGAGGGAAGAAATATCCAGCTGGTTCATTTCCAAGCTGGGAGAAAGACACTGGAAACATGGAGGCTGATTGGAAAGATGGTTTGTTGATGAAGCAGAACCACATGGCTTTGAGGTTCTGGGAAGACAAAATGGAGTTGAAAGTGGGGGGGGGGTTATACCTTCTTTGGGTTTTGCACTTGAACTTCCCGTTCCTGTGCAAGTGTCAGGATTTCAGCGATTGCCCTAAATAAATCATGAGTCTCGAGCCAAACTTCAAAAAACTTCAAAGGATTTATTAGAGGCAACATACTGGCATGACCCGTATGAAGCCAACTCCGGCATATGTAATTTACAGTAACCTGTGACCCTGTTCCCTGCCTCGTGTCTCATAAATCAGATTCTCCAATTAAGTACATACACAGGCTGGGTGTCATCAATCACATTCTCCAATTAAATATATTTGTGGGCAAAAGTTCTGGTAGCTTAGTTACAATCTTTTAAAGATAAGTGTTGGAATGTATTTCCAATTTCAAACTACTGCACTGCTCTTCCAGATTTCCTCCCCGCCCCCTTGTTTATGGCAACTCTAAAACATAGGAATGCTTTATGAGTTGAGAGCAAGAACATGTCTTCTATTGGTTGTTTCCAGATTCCTATGTAGTCATGTAGGGGTTATGTAGGGATCATAGCTGGCTCTATAGGCAAAAGAGGAAATGAAAATCCTAGGTTTTGTCTGAACTAAGTTTGGTTGAAGTTTAGACTGTTCTGAAAGAGTAATGGGCAATTCCTATTGTGGCTTAATGGCTTTGTCCTGTGTTGGATCTTGAGTGAGGGCTAATCCTATCCTAGCCTTCGTTTCAAAATATCCTGTCTTGAATGGATTACCAAATCTGCATTTCTAAAAGCTGGCTCCTCAGTATCTGCTGAGGCTATTAAGAAAGACTGAGTCTGTTTCCTGCCTCTAAATAAACATGTTTCTCCATTTCTCATTTAGGAAAATATAATATTCTGTCTTTTAAAATATTCGTCAAAATATTTCATTCTTCTAGGAGCGGGGTAGATGCTGACTTTCTACAGAAGGCAGGCAAGCAGGCAGGCAGGCAGTTTTATTAATATAATCAAGGAAGGTTAAAGCTTTTATTCTAAACATCTTACAATAATTTCTAAACAATCCATGTCAAGGTCATAATTTTTTCCTAGCGAAGATCTTGTATTCCCTTGCTTTATCTTAATAATTCAATAAGTAAAAACTTGTCATTAATTTTGAGAAAAGTTTTATTTTTGTAGCTGCTACATAATGGACTAACCACATGAAGAGTTTATGACAACTTATGTTTATGAAGCAAAAGCTGCATCAGTTCAATCACAGCATTTCAAGCCACGTTTTTTAGCACAGGAACCCTGACTGTAAAAAATATAAAATAAAAATGGAAAGCATACTGATGGGAAGTGTAGGAAGCTAGCACCCACCCCTGTCCTAGAAAAATGAAATATTTTAGGATATATTAAAAGGGCAGACTATTTTCCTTAAAAGAGAGGCAGGAATTTAGCCCTCCCACCCTTGCCAATGGGGCCATTAAGGCCTGGGCCAAGAGTATTATACATAACAAAGGTAGGCATCTCACCACATGGCCTGGGAAGACTGCATCAGCCAGAACTCAAGTGAAGCCATGTGGTCCAGACAAGCCTACAAAGTTACCTAAGACCCCCGCCCCTGGGAGTCTGAGATCAATGGGATACATTTCTTACACAGGAACAAGAAACACTAAGGTGGGGCCCAACAGAGGGTATATAACTAAGAGTCTCTCAGCATCTTGGCCTTTATTTTCCTTCACCCAACATCTTGAAGCATGTGATCATCCTTTTCACTTTGGAGCTCCAAGGCATGTGGTCCTGTCCACCATTAAACCATCTTTCCAAGCACTCATCACGTTTCCAGTGTTTTTTTTTTTTAAATTCACATTTATATGCTGCCCTTCTCCGGAGAGTCAGAGCGGCTTACAATTTTTGGAGCACAACCCAATGTGCTCAGCAACAGCCTTCATTCCATTGTATATGCCTGCTTATTACTAAGCGGCATTTTTACAAAGTCAGCTTATTGTCCCCAACAATCTTGGGTCCTCAATTTACCTACCCCGAGAGGATGGAAGGCTGAGTCAACCTTGAGCCTGATGGGATTCGAGCCTGCACTAATTGCAGGCAGCTGGAACTAAGTGCTAGGCGTTTAACAGCCTGCACCACCAAGGCTCCTGTGTCCAGTGTCCCCACTTGGAACAGAACCCAGAAGATATTTCTTCCAACAGAAGAATGAGATTCACTGAGGAATTTTTCTAAGTTGATTATAATTATGTTTTCCAGAAGTTCCTTTGCCTTTTATTATTACACATATTTGCAAATCAGTAAGCTTAAACCTGCAGTCTTCCCTTTCTTTCTCCTTTGTCTACTTCCCACACATATTTACTCATGTAGAAAGCATCTTGGCTTTTGTATCTATATCTAGATATTGAGGGTGGAGGAGAGAGAGGAGGTTGTGAATTTTCAAGTGTAAAATTTAGCAGAACAGTTGTTTAACTTTCTAAACATCTGCAAATGAGTGTATTTTGGTGAAGTAATTAAAATTCTTAATTAGGTACACCTTGCAGCTTCTGAATGTCTTAATTGTCAAGAATGCAGCAAGAGTTTATTACCTGCTTTTAGAATTTGTAAAAGGGGTAGGAGAAAGAAGGGGGAACTAGTTTTAAAAAGAGAATAAAGAAGGAAAGGGGCTTTTTTTTTTAAAAAAAATCTTTGCTCCCACACAGTTCAGAGAGTTCACACAAAGAAGATCCCATGGCAACAGCAAGTCCCACAGTTTGCTTTATACAGAAACACACAAATCCAAGAATAGATAATGCATCAGTGCTTTTTAAAACAGCCCTTCTTCACTAGAGAAATTTCTGGAGGAAGGCTGCTTGCCTGATCAATGTCGAACTTGTACATCAAGCGTTTTTGCTCCCGACGTTTTATCTTCGGTGTTCATTTCCATGCGATGGGATCGGGTGGGGCGGAGGACAAAGGAGCTGTTCTAATGATCTGTTTCCGAAACAAGTGGATAGTAACGACTCTTTCTTTACTGTCCCTTTCCCCAACCTTCTTGCCTCCTCTTCTCTGTGAAGGCTTTGCCGAGGCAAGCTGGTGTGGATTGGTTAGGACTGAGCTATCCATTGGGTGGCAGTAACAGTTTCTTTATGACTTGCAGCAAAGCAGAGGACGCATTCAGTCAAATGAGCCGATTTTGTGGAAACACTGGGATCATTTATGCATTTCATTGCAGCTTCAGCTCGTCCTCTTATTTCGTTCTCTCCTGCTCCCCCTTTTTATCCCTCCTTTGTCGCCTGCATTAGAATATTCAGAGTAGATTGATGTTTTTTTTCCCTCACGCTTGCTCTTATGGTTTGTTGATTTGTCATTTTCACCGAAGATTATCATCATTTGAAGGCAATCGGACAACTGTGAGGTTTCTCCTCCCTCCCGCTTTCCTTGTTTTGGGGGGGGAGGGGGGAGAAGCCTTCTGCCGACCGAGAGTTTTAGGGCCCAGGAGACACCTCCTGAAACAGCAGGAGCTGTGTGCTTTCCACATAACGGTACAGTGCAAGGAAAACCCCGTCGGATTCGTTATTGTAGGATACTTGTGAATATAGCCGGGCTTCGGGCTTCTTATGGCTTTGCGGTGGCTTTGGAATTTTTACGTGTGTTCCGAGATATTTTGAAAAGGCTCCATGCTCATAACCCAGGACTCCTTTTCTTGTCCTACCGCTCATAGACTTATTAGCTCATCGATCTCTCCGTCCTTTTCACCTGCTTCTAGCAAGCTTCTCCGCCTTCTCTTGCCTTTCATATTCTCGGCGGATTTTAATTTGGGTTTCTCGCCTGGATTGTACCATCGGTGAGCAACCTGGCCACTCTGAGGACAAGCAGGCAGCAAATCTTGCAATGGATCTCTAGCTCTAAATGGAATTATGTGCTTGGATGGTGAACTTGGCGCTTATAAATGGGCATCTCTTTTCCCTTCTTAATTGTTAGCATTAAGAAAAAATAACCCAGAGGAGTTCTTAACACCGTGGGTTCCCTGACTACGTATTGTGATGATCAGTACTAATCTTACTGACTGATACCGGGAGAAGAATTTTTTTTTACAAGACTCTGATCGGTAAGATAACCTTCTCTCTTTCCTCCTTCCCCCAAACCTATGTAAAAACTAATCATTGCTAAACTTGGCAGCTTATGATTGAATTGCTACTTTTATGATTGCTGCATTTCACTTGCTTGTGTGTGTGTGTGTGCGTGTGTTTAATGTGTGTCACGGAGGAGAGAGAGAAAATGCTCTACTATTAGTTCAGTAGAAGAACTGCAGTAGGTATTTTGGAGAGTGCATTTTGTGATAAATCAAAGCTGGGCAAGCCAGCTCACCACCTGAAATGGAAAATCAGCCTGTTTGCAGTCTGGATAGACATTCTTCCAAGTCCTTTCCATCTTCTCTGTGTGACGTATTTTGGAATTGAACAGAATGTATAGCAGTCAGAGGAGCATCAGTAATGGACCCTTTTTAATGTAAAATGGGTTCTTTTATTTCCCCCCAAGCTCTGTGCAGTGTTATCTTAGAACTGCACTAGGCACTGACAGCCCTTGCTTTGATCAAGTTGCAGAAGTTTAAAGTGCCTATTCTGGATTCATTGGCATTATGAGGTAGTGGGAATTAATACTGCTGTGGAGCTGACATTGCTGGGAAATTTGACCAATGAACATGTTTCTTTAAAAAAAAAGGCACATAATGTTTCTGATGGTTTTCTGTTGCCTTGTATTCCCCCTTTGTGGGAAAATATTGTCATTTCTTGTCCAAATAGTTATGTCTTGATACCCAGAGACCCAGCCCACGTGCAAGAGAGCTGGAGATCAGTAAAAAGTGATATGACCTCAGCAGCTTCGCCCAAAGCTTATTGGGGCAAATGTATCCAGGGCCTTGGTAGATCAAAAACACTTCATAACCCTTGGTGCAAAGCAATATCCATTGGTCAACCTTTTTCTGAAAAATGCATTTTGATCAGAGGAAGAGAGGAAGGACTGTGGGAATCAATAGTGATGACGTGGTACAATACACTGCACTGCAATGCTAAACTTATACAGTGTGTGCTAGAATGTAGATTCCCATGTATGGCTAATGGTTCACTCTTAATGGATGTGGTGTAACATATATGCTGCTTGAAAAGGAAGATAGCTATAGCTAAGCACAGTGAACTATTATGTAACTTTAATGTATCCAATAACATTTTTATTCTGTTAGTTGGGTTAACTTTGGAAGATTACTGATAAAAGGCAAACACAGCTAATCTGATATTGAGGGAAATAAATAACTCCCATCCTCCCACCAGAGTTCCATCTGGGATGGCATAAAAACAAATAGAACATTACATTTATAACTCAACTACACCTGCTTTCGGAGCAATACTTAAAAAATGTTCAACCACACAGACAGAAACATATAATCTGAAATAAGCACTGCTTCTTTCAACAGATTTCAAGTTGACTGAAAATGAATAATCTGTGTAACCTGCCTTCTTTTTAAGTTAAAAGCATCCCCCTCTCCCCAAATAAGACTCTAGTTAAGAAAAGTGACCTACAATTATTTGATGTGGTGGCATACAAATTTGATAACCAACTGAAAAAAATATAAAAGTGGATCCTTAGATCATTGTGGGAATAAGGACATGGTTTGTCTTGATGGGAAGAAATATGCCCTAGAGCTTTGGTTGGTTATTAATTAAAAGCTTCGTGCAGCTTTCTTTACTGGTTGAGCACTGTAGCCAAGTCTTTAAGTTACAAAATAGAGCCTTTTGTAATGTAAGGTTATTATAAGGATGGCTCTCCTAAATTGTTGATAAATTTGAAACTACATGAAATACATAGCTAATTAACAACATAGTTTGAGCTCCCTGCATATCCGATGAAGACTAATTTGTACAAAACAAATGTACAAAACAAATAGACAATAGGGACAACAAGAGACTGAGAAACAGCATCTACCGTAGGATCATGATATATTGAATTCTAGAAACTTTGCAAATGATAAATTTTCTTAGCAGCCTGGAGTCACTTTTCCTTAAACATGTCTTTTGTACGTCTTTATTTTAAAGTGGCTCCCTAGGTTTCTTTTTTCTTATTTTTTTCTGGAACAATCTGACACATACACTAATACATTGAATTAATACAGGTTAGGGATTGGAACCGATAGAACACACACACATACACACAAACACAGAGAAAATTAACTCCGGTTTCCATCCTTCAGGGGTCAGAATAACACTATGGCAACTCTTAAAGATTAGTATGCAATTTTTCAGGAATATTCCTAGCATCAGAATTTTTCTCCATCACACTTCACTATGTATGTTCTAATTTTTGAATTACTTTAGGATTTTCCTGCACTGTTTCAACAGAACCACAGTTTTGTACAGAACCTTTTAGACGCCAGTATATTGAGATGAAGGATTCAAGAGAGCAGTTGTGAGAAGGGCCTAAGATGAATCTATATACAGTATATTTGAATCGTAAGCTGATTTCATTGGACTTGATGAACTAATTGGGTATAGAAGTGGATTAAACTACCTTTAAATGATAATATCCATCTTGTTTCTTACATTTGTAATAAGAATTCAATATACTATTATACAATATTTATGTTTCTACCTGCTACAAAAAGTTAGTATAAAATGTAAATTATTGTTCTGATCACCAAATGTTTATATGAGATCTTAGTTGCTCAGGCTTACAAACACACATCTTGAAACTTATATTCATTGAGAGAAAACTCAAGGCCAAATAAATTCAATAATAATTATGCCATTAGCCCGCAAAGAATGAGGCCTCATATTTCTGGAATTGTAGGCAGAAAATTTGCTTTAAAAAAAGGAGTTTATAGAAAACTCTGGTGATTTTTTTTAAATAAACAAGTTTATTTCCATTTGAACTATGGTTAAGAAAGTTTGGTCTATAAATCACAGCCCTCTGATTCATAGAAAATTCCCTTGAATAAATTTCTGATTAGACTTGCGGAGAAGAATCAGTTACTTTATATTGGAAATAATACCAATACAAGAGT
This sequence comes from Naja naja, assembly GCA_009733165.1. Lineage (NCBI taxonomy): Eukaryota > Metazoa > Chordata > Lepidosauria > Squamata > Elapidae > Naja > Naja naja. Next base: position 2,288,271 of record CM019153.1, on the reverse strand, counting down.
AACATATTTGTAATATGTAACCACTTCTATACCTGGTTAGTTCCTCAAATCCAATGAAATCAGTTTACAATTCAAATACATAATATATAGATTAATCTTAGCTCCACCTATACAATTGCTTTCTTGAATCTTTCTTCATCTCAGTATACTGGCTTCTAAAAGGTTCTGTACAGAACTATGGTTCTGTTGAAACAGTGCAGGAGAAGTTTGACACTATTATAAAATACAGCTAATTATTGAAAATATGTCTGATTTTTAAATCTGCTTTGTAATAAAATGCTTTCTTTTTCAAACTGTTGTTTGTAACCAAGACAATCTCAGTACTTTTTAATGACAAAGGACATAACTTGGATCAATATATTATTTTTTCTTTAAAAAATCATCAGGTTATTGGGTGGGACTCACATTATGAAGAACAACTATAGAACCATGCTGTTTTCATAGCTACTAATAAGGGTTGTGTCAGAATTTTTATTCCTCTGTAGATCTGGATTGGATTGCTATTTCTCATTTTAGGGATCAAAGATCATATATATTGGGGTGTATGTGTCTCTATGTAGGAATAAATCAATATAGTCACCAATTCTGTTTTGTAGGCATTTGATTTACAATGCAATAAATCTAGACTAGAAATAGACCACATGTGGTATGATATAATCTTTATATGTCTTTATTGATTGGATGTGCTTTGATAAACAAAGATTAGAGGACCCTGTTTCTATGTATGAATATTCAGGTGAGAAATAAATATAGTCTTTCTGAGTGTAGTTTAATAATACAGTACCTTCTGATTCAGGAAAAATAGTGATCATCCACAATTTTAAACACCTGATGCTTTTTGTTGCCTTGCTTGTCTTGGTCTGCTGGCTAATTATCTACAATATACTTGTAAAATGAGTGTTGTAATAATGAGTGTTGTAATACACTAATATATTTTAATATGTGTGAATAATGTTGTATACACTGAATTGACACCCATCATCTTGTAATTTATTTCAAGTGGGAGTTCAGTACTGTAGTCACAGAAAGCTTTGTCATCAATAACAGAATGACTATATCTTGCCAGAAATATATGAATGGTTTACTGGTTACTTCAGAATTCACACACTCTCAGTGCCAGGGAAAGATTGTATTAATTTGAAAACATCGATTGTTATCAGCTAGGACAACAACCATTTGAAAACTATGTTTTTATTTTTGGTTTTGTTCTCTGGATTTTACTAATAATCATCAAGCCTAATTACCTCAAAAATTTTCACTTATCATATTACGTGTTTTCTAAACTTGATGCCCTCTTAATGCCTTAGGCATCTGATGGTGAACCTATGGTATGTGTGCCACAGGTGGCATGCAAAGCCATTTGTGCCGGCATGTGAGCCACAGGCAAACTTACCTCACTGTGCATGCGCGCGCCTCCTAGCTGATTTTCAGCCTCCCAGAGGCTTGAGGACAGCTTCTGCAGCCTTTGCAGGCTGAAAAATAGGCCCATTTTTTCACTTCCTGTAATACCGGAAGTGACGAAACGGGCCTATTTTTCAGCCTGCAAAGGCTGCAGAAGTTGTCCTCAAGCCTCTGGGAGGCCGAAAAAGGCCTCAAATGGGCTGAAAATCAGCTGGGAGGCACAGTGCAGGTAAGGGGCCGGCATGGGGGGGATTGTGCATGCATGCACAGGGGGCGTAGGGGGCACGCACATTGCCTTCTGGGTGCTGGCACGTGAATGTGCACGCACAATTTTTGGCACAGGAGCCCAAAAAGGTTAGCCACCACTGCCTTAGGCTAAATTCCAAAAATTTTTGACAACACTAAATCAATATTGGCTAGAATTCTGGGAGCTGTAATTGCAATTACTAGTTGGTGAAGCTTCATTCACCAAATGTGAAGCTTTAAGTGAAGCTTAAGAGCTGTAGTGGAGCAGTGGTTAGAATGCAGTACTGCAGGTACTGCTCACTCCATACCAGCTCAAGGTTGACTCACCCTTCCTTCCTTCCAGGGTCGGTAAAATGAGGACCCAAATTGTTGGGGCCAATATGCTGACTCTGTAAACCGCTTTGTAAAGCACTGTGAAGCAGTATATAAGTCTAAGTGCTATTGCTATTAGATCACATTGCCCATGTTCACAAATAGTTTTATTTGTAACTTACAGGAATCTATGAATTGGCTGCAGACATTCCAGTGCTAGTAAATATAAACAAAAGAGAGATCAGAATGATCATAGGGCTGGAACATTTCTTTTGTCAAGAAGAATTACAGTGTCTAAGGTTCTTTAGCTTGGGGAAAAAGATGAGTAAGGGGAGATGTAATAGATCATGTGTGAGAGGGAAATGTGATGTGTGTATTCTCATCTTAGAATGTTATAAAGCAAGGTCATCCATTAAAATAAAATATTTAGGAGATTCAAGACTTAGTTGGTGCATAATTGAACTGTAATTATGGCCACTAATTGACCTGATTTTAATAAGGCACTAGATAAATTCATGAAGGATTGGGCTAACAATCTTGATAGCTAATTACTTCCTGTGGAATCTTAGGTAGTACGCCTTGTATAATAAATGCTGCATTTCTAATATATTAAAAATTACTGTGTACAATTTAGTCTATCAGTCATAGACAGATAAAATTGGAAGTTTCAACATCTTCAGCTTACAGATAGCAGAATGTTTTCAAATGATTCAAATGACCTTTTCTAACAGCATACCCTTATGGATGATAAATTAGCAATAAATAGGTGATCAATTAGCAAATGTAAATTCTGTAGTTGTTATGAAGGTACTCAAAAGCAAACAGCATAAAAGTTCAAATGCTTTGACCAATTTAAAGTTGATGAAAATGTGCCTCAAAATGATTTCTTTTGTTGCTGATAAAAGTATATCACAAACGATGAACTGAAAGACAAGATTGTGCTTTTTACACAGTATTTGACAAGAGTTAGCCATTAGTGTAACACTAGTGATGGGCAGATCTGTTGAAGGTAGCTATCAGCCTTTATAGCTTAGAAGCAGCTGTGCTGTTCCCTCAGCACTCATCTGTCCAACACCTTACTGTGAGTCAATAGTTCCCAGGAATTAGTACCTGAAATCGATGCTTAAGATCTGCTAATAGCATGGGAGCTTTGAGTATATGATCTGCTAGTAGCATGGACATTATGAATATATGGTAAAACCATAACTCATTCAGTGAAACTTTAATTTTTGAGCAGCACCAAAACTTGGCTGAATTATTATATTAATATATTTTAAGTATTTTTCAGAAATGAAAGAAATACAAGAAAAAATGAAAAAGATAAAACACAAAGCAAATAAGCAGGAAATTTGCAAGTATCATAAAATTGGGTATTTTTTTCCCAATAACTCTTGTTTTGAATAAGCATATTATTGTAAAAACTACATTACATTGTTAAAACCCAGGTGAGATATAAATGTCAATAGTAATAATCAGGATAGTATAAACAATAATCTGAGATTTAAGAATTATAGTGGTTACTATTAAAGTAGTTTGAAAAACTATTCCAATTTAGCAGGTTGTTGGAGAATAGAATATTAAAACCAAAGAGAAATCCTGATTTTTCATTTGCACAAATTTTGGTCAAAGTTTGTACAAGATACATAAAGTTGTAATCTAAAAAAATGGTTTCTAAATTGAGTTAAATACTATGTCAGATATATTTTTGAAATTATTTTGGACATTGAAGAATACTTGTATAACTTAATCATTTATTTGCAAAAGACCTGTACATAGGAAATCTAGATCATTTTTGCTATAGTTACCTAGAATTTCCATTGATTTCTAGAATATTTGAGGCTTATGCAGCTACATTGTTTAAAAATAGAAATATTACTTTTAATATTATTTTTTCATTCAGTTGTCATAAACCTTTAAATAACTACATTTTCTTTAAAAAAAATCATAATTTATTCAATTAAATATATTCTAGGACTTCCTACTACATAATTAAAAAAAGAGTATTAAATTAGAAAATGCTACTTTCATCACTCTTCTTTATGCTATTTAAAGTGAAAGATCAGTGCAATTCTCTTCTTTAGCAATCTGGGATTCAGATGTAATATGAATGCAGAAGTCCAGGTAATGCTAGACTGGTTCTGTTTTATCTTTACTTGTGAACACTTTGTTAATTAAAGTAACATTTACATCTCCTTCCCTTGCTCCCTCCCTCTTTCTGTGGCCCTGTGTGTGTGTGTGTGTGTGTGTGAGAGAGAGAGAGAGAGAGAGAGAATTCACTGTTGTACTTTTTAATATACAACATTTTCCTTAAAACGAATGTTCTGATTTTAAAATAATTTAGTTTTAAGGAGTTATTTTCCTCATCAAATACATTTTCTTGATTAACAGATTGCTTAAAAATACCTTTTTCTGAGTCCCCCTTTAAAGTAATCACTCAGTATAAGATTCTCTGCTTTTTTCCCATTGACATTTTGCAATTTATGACTTTCCCCTTCATCACAAGTATAACAGTTTTAGTAATTTATCACCTTCTCTTAAAATATAACAATTAATCTTTTTTTCCATGTCTTATTTATGAACAAATCCTTAAATCTTTGTAATTCAGTTCTGATCAGCAAAAGTCCATTAAAGATTACTAGAGATAACACATCTATTTTAACATTGATCACATAAACCAATTTTATGTTCTATTTCTTTATAGACTTGATCTTTAGTCTCTTTAAATAATGTGCCAGAACTTGATTTCTTTTCGTTTTTTTCTTTGCCCTTCTCACAAAATTCTTCAACACTTTAACAGGTCTCTTTTATAAACTGCAGAATTCATTGTCTGTTAATTATTAAATTTTAAGTGGTTGAGCTATGATCTATCATGGACTAAAGAATGAATGTGTAGTTGTATTCATGTTAACTTCCCCATATCATTTAACTTCCCCATATCATTTAGAGTCTATGAATCTTATTTGTCCTATATTTCCATGAAATATAAAGCAACAGAAGGTTTGGGGAATGTTGAAGAGGAACCACAGTTAAATATAATTTATAAAATGGCTTCTTCCCGTGACATTAAAAAAAATTATTATATATCTCGTATATATGATGAAATAAATAGTTTAATTGTACACAAGTAATAATTGATAAATACATAATGTTTTATTGATAATATGAGAAATTTTCTTTTTGATAAATTGTGAGTGATGAATATGAAAGGATGACACAAAGGATTTGTAACCAACTGACACACTGTATGTATATATGGAAGATGGTTTTTATGTTTTGTATGTCCTGTTTGTATGTTTGTATCAAAAATAAAAAACTTTTTTATAAAAAAAATTATTATAATATTATAGACAATGTTATTTCATTTTAGTAGCATTTCACTAATATTTAGTGGAACTCAAAGGGCATTTTAACAATAATCAAGTTTGCTTTCTTTGTTTCAATTTTCTTCTTCTTATACTATATCTGTCATCGGACATTGGCGATCATGTTGGCAATCCTATTTTTTCAACAGCCACATGAAATAATGCTGCTGAGTTTTGTCCAAACCAGTTCCCTAGATTTTGAAGTCATAATGTTATTCTTCTGCTGGACCTCATTTGCCTTCAATTTTTCCCTGAAGGATTAAGTGAAGTATGCCGTTTTTTTCTGGGTGTCACATTATATGTCCAAAATATTCTAACTTTAACTACTTTATGGTTATGATGATTTCCCTTGGCTTTCCCGGTCATCTTATCACCTCCTCACGTCTGATTTTGACAACCCAGTTTATACGTAACAGCCACTTTTTAATTCATATTTCAAATGCTTCTAGTCTTTTCAAGTGGCTTTCTGTCAGAGACCAATCTCTACTCCGTAGAACAGGGTAGTAAAGATGTAACATCTGACAAGTCTGATTTTCAATCTTAGGTTTATGTTGTGACTGCAGAAGACCTTTTTCATTTTGAAGAATGCTGTTTGAGCTTTCTTTGTCCTTGTCTTTACTTCAGTGGTCATGTCCCAGCTTTCATGCAAATTAGAACTGAGGTACATGATCCTTTTGACTTTTTCTAGTGGTATTCCTTCCAAAGTTATCAGTGGTAAATTAATGCGTTGATTGCTGATGACATGATCTTGGTTTTTGAGGTGTTAAGTTTCAAGTTGTATTTTTCAGATATTTCTGTGACTGTTTTATTTTTATTTATTTATTTATTTATTCATATTTATATCCCACCCTTCTCCGGAGACTCAGGGCGGCTTACAATTTTTGGGATACAACCCAATGCGCTCAGCAATAGCCTTCCTTCCATTGTATATGCCTGCTTATTACTAAGCGGCATTTTTACAAAGTCAGCTTATTGCCCCCAACAATCTTGGGTCCTCAGTTTACCTACCCCGAGAGGATGGAAGCCTGAGTCAACCTTGAGCCTGGTGGGATTCGAGCCTGCAATAATTACAGGCAGCTGGAACTAAGTGCTAGGCTATTAACAGCCTGCACCACCAAGGCCCTGTTGATGAGAAACTGAAGGTCTTCATGCTTACTGGCAAGCAGAACTGTATCATTAGCATATCTTAAATTGTTGATCCAAACACATTTACTTTGAGGCCAGCATCAATGTTTTCCAGTGCTTTGTTGAAAATTGACTCAGAGTAGATATTAACAGCAGCGGAAACAGAATATAGCCCTGTCTGACCCCTGTTCGTATTTCTGCATCCTCTGAGTATTTTTGGCCTAATCTCACATTTGCTACCTGATGCCAATATAGATTCTTTATAATTTGTATGTCTTTGTCATTTAGTCCCACTTGTTTCAGGATTTGTAATAATTTGCTGTGTCTTATTTTATCAAATGCTTTTTCAAAATCAATGAAGCACATGTAAACCCTGTGATTGACATCTCTACAACATTGTACAAGAATTTGAATGCTGAATAGGGCATCTCGTGTACCAAGATTGTTGCTGAAACCAAACTGTATTAACATTAGACACTCCTCAATTTCGTTACATATTCTTGTGTGGATTATTCTTAGGAATATTTTCAGGGCATGACTCATTAAGCTTATTTGTTCTGTATTTGGTATACTTCTTTGCATTTTTTTTTTTTTTGAAGATTGTCACAAAGGTTGACTTTAGCCAATCATTTAGTATCTTTCCTGTTTCATATATTCGATTGAAGATTCCTTCCCATTGTCTTCCAGCTATTTTAAAATTTCTACTGTGATATCATCAGGTCCTGTGGCTTTTCTTGTTTTTGCTATTTTTATTGCATGTTCAACACCTCCCTAGTGATGTTTGGTCCAGTTGTTATACTTCCCATATCAGTATCATCTCTAGTGTCCTCAAAAATTCTTCAATATCTTATTAGTTTTTCATCCTCATCCAAGATAATTTCCCCTTCCTTGTCAACTAAGTTGTTGGTTTTCTTTTTGTAGAGGCCTGCTGTTTCTTTCTCTTTCTTGTGTAAGTTGAAATTATCATGCATACATGCTGTTTCTTCTATTTCTTTGCATCTCTTTGCAAACCACTTTTCTTTTGCCATTCAATTTTTCTTCTTCTTCTGCAGTTCATTGTATTTTTCTTCGTTTTTATTTCTATAAGAGCTTCTTTCATCCATGAGATGAAGAATTTCATCCATCATCCACTGTTATTTCTTGTGGTACTCCTCTCTCTGTTTTGAGTTTATTACGTCTACTACTGCATTTTTAAATTTATTCTAGTTCACTTCTACATTTTCATTGTTTAGGTTGTTGGTTATTCTTAAATGAATTTCTAGCTTTTCTTTTATCTCCAAGTTTAATGATGAAGTCACTGTCAATTCTTGATTTAGGAGGATTCAAGGTTTTTCATCCTTTTTAGTTTAGACTTGGCCAAGTAGTAGATTATGATCAGATGGTACATCTGCACCTGGGTATGTCTTTACTGATTTTACTCAGTTTCTAAATCTTTTGTTTATTGTAAAATAGTTTGGTTCCTTACTGTATTATTTTGTGAATCTGCTGGTGATCTCCAAGCGTAGAGGCATCTTTTTGGCAACTTGAAAAAGTATTCATCACACATTGCCTATGTTCCTTGCAGAAGTCTACAAATCTGTCACCTCTACCATTTCTGATTCCTACGCCAAAGTTTCCAACTACAGGAGAATCACTTCCTTCTCCCACTTTTGCATTGAAGTCCCCCATAAGTATTGTGATATCATTACCGTTTAGGGTTTTCAGTACTCTGCTTATATCTTCATGGAACTTCTCTAAATCCTCCTCATCACTGTCAGCCGTGGGAGTATAAACTTGTATAACATTCATATTTACTGGAGTACTATTTATTTGGATCATCATCACTCTATCGGATACAGGAATAAAGGACTTGATACATTTTTTACAAGATTGTTTATGATAATAGTTACTCCATTTCAATAATGTTTACTATTTTCACCTGAGGAGTAGATAGTATAATCTCCTATTCCACACATTCCATTTTTAGACCAGTGCCACTCACTCCCAATATAGAGAAATTGTATTTGGACATTTCTTTGATAGTGTTGTGTGTTTTCCAGATTCGTACAGGCTTCTCAGATTCCATGTTCCAATTCATAGTTTTGGGTTTATTATGCTTCTAGCAGACTGGGAGATTCTTAGCATCCATTTAAGGGGAGCCCATACTTGGGGCCATTGTTACGTTTTGCTGCCATTAACATGATTTTCTTGGGAAATATATAATGTAGTAGTCTTCCCTTTGCTTTCTATACCGCTGTGCACATGCTGTTCAAGTGGCTGCCACCACACTGTGTGCTGTTCTTCTGAAGCTGTTCTGACCAATGTGATCTCCGCCTTCAGTTGATACTGATAAGCCCACTGCCACTCACCAGGCCTGTTGGTCCACGGGAGGTATTTGATTCCCTCCAACCCACCATTACAGCATAAAAGCCATACTGGGTAGGGCCCCCTTGTCCACCACCCAGGGACACACTCTGTGGGGGTTCCAGGCTCCCCCTGAAAGCATATGCTTTCCCAGAATTTGAATTTTAAAGAAATCAAATGACACTCATTGCAAAGGTTATGGTGATATGCATTAAGCTTCAGGTAGCTTTTAGGAACATACCTCTGCTGTGTTCTCTGGGTAGATTGAGATAATGGGATGAACATATAGAACAAGTACAATCATTTTAACAGTGTAGAAAATCAATTGCTCGTAGCTTAAATTGATTTACTATGATTACTAGTGTACTAAGCTGGGGATCACCAACCTTTCGGACCTTAGGGACCACTAAATTCATAATTTGAAATCTTGCGGACCACTAATATGAATCCAGTGCACCGCTCGCTGAAGCGCCTGGACTCCCAGTGATGGGATGGGTTCCTTCAGGCACTTAGCTTGGCCACCTGTTTCTGCAACAGGTGTTTAACTCAAAGAGCCATTTGGACCCGTTTCCCACAGAAAACAAAACACCGGGATCTCTCCTTTCTCTCTCCTCTCTCTTTGAATCTGTCTTTCTTGCTCTCTCTCTCATCTCTCTCTCTCTCTCTCTCTCTCTGTGTATCTCTCTCTTTCTCTGTCGTCGACTACTGTAATGCTCTCTACATGGGACTTCCCTTGCAGATCACTCGGAGGTTTCAGCTGGTACAAAATGCGGCCGCGTGGGCGGTGATGGGAGCTTCCCAATACTCCCACATTACACCCCTCCTGCGTGAGCTGCATTGGTTGCCAGCTACCCTCCGAGTGACATTCAAGGTGCTTGTGTTAACATATAAAGTCCTGCATGGCTTGGGTCCGGGGTGCTTGCGGGAACGTCTCCTGCCACCATCGACATCCCTTTGCCCTGTACGCTCCCACAGACAGGGCCTCCTTGGGGTGCCGTTGGCCAGACAGTGTCGGCTGACGACCCCCAGGGGTAGGGCCTTCTCTGTGGTAGCACCCACCCTGTGGAACCAGCTCCCTTTGGGGCTCCGATTAGCCCCGGACCTCCGTTCCTTCACCACAACCTGAAGACCTGTTTTTTTCAGCAATCTGGCCTGGACTGAAGTGGAGTGGAATGGGTTTTTTAAATGTTTTTAGATTAGTTTGTGGGTTTTAAAATTTATTGGGCTTAATGTTTAATAGTATTTTATTTAACTTACTTGTATTCATATTTTAATGTTGTGAGCCGCCCTGAGTCCTCAGGGAGAAGGGCGGCATATAAGTCCAATCCAATCAAATCAAATAAAAAAATCTCTCCCTTTCTCTCATCTCTCTTCCCCTCTCTCTTTCTCTCTCTCTCTCTCTCTCATCTCTCTTTTTCTCCTCATCTCTTTGTCTCTCTCCCTCTGTCTGTCTCTCTTCTCCCTTTCTGTCTCTCTCTGTATCTCTCTCTCTCTCATCTCTTTCTCCCCCTCTCTCTTTATCTGTCTCTCTCATTTTCTCTCTCTGTATCTCTTTCTCTCTTTCTCTCTTCCTCTCTTTCTATAATATCTCTCTGTCTCTCTCTCTCTCATCTCTCTCTCTCTCTCTCTCTTTCTGATTCTTTGGTGCTCTCTGGGTCTTGCGGGTGCTTCTTTGGCCTTTGTTGGTGCTGGATGCACCTTGGTCACTCAGAGAGATGCACATTCTGCTCTCTGCCTTGAGACACTTGCCCGACCTGTCTGCAGCTGATGCTGTTTGTCGTAATGGGCTTGAGGAGGAGGGGATGCCATTCCCTCCCATTGTGAAGCATGCTAAATTTAACTGTGCTGCAAGAGCAGTGGGCAGGCCATGGAGGACCAACAATAGTGGCAAAGAGAAATGGCCGGGCCGGACCAGTGTCTCAGGACAGAAAGGAAGTCACAGGTCTCCCTATGTGACTGAGCTGCATGGAGCACCAACAAGGACCGGAAGAAACATTTATGAGATCCAGCAAGAGATAAAGCTTCATTCCCACTCTGGAGCAAGTCTCCATCCATGGTGTGTGTAGGAGGGCAAAGTGTGTGGTCGGAAGGAGGCCCACTCCCTCTCCTTGTAACCAAAGCATCCTCAGTGATAGGATGAAAGACCACTAGGAGAGGTCAGGAAGAAGGCGAAAGGGGATGGTGAAAGGGCAAAAGGGCTGCTGGTGGCCAAGTGCTTAGGCAGAGCTTCCCTCAGACTTTCCTCCCTCCCTCTCATTATAATATCCCTCTCTCCCTTTCCCCCATTTTCTTCTTTTTCCTTCTCTTTTTGTTCTCCTTTCTCCTTTCTTCCCCTCTTTCCTTCAGTTTCCTTCCTTGCTCTCTTTCCTTCTTTTTCTTTTTCTTTCCCTTTCTCCTTTCTTGCCCCTTCTTGAATGCTCAAATTCAAAAGGGAAACATTTATCAATGCCTCCTTGCCTTGTGTTCAAGTGCCACTTTTCCTAGTAGTTTGGGGCCACTGAGAACAGCCTAGTGCTTGCATTTAGTGGGGGCACCCACAGACAACAGTGCAGCAAAAAAAGATGGCTGTGGTAGTTGATTAGAGCTCCTCTGTTTTTTATGTGCAACAGCTTTAGTGTTTAGGAACAGAGCTAAGTTAGTTGCTTTTATGTTAATACATAATCCTTAAAATGCTCTCCTGTATGGTCTATGCAGAGGTCCTCAACCTTTTTGGCATTAGGGACCAGTTTCATGGAAGACAATTTTCCATAGACAGGGGTGTGTGTGTGTGTGTGTGTGTGTGAGAGAGAGAGAGAGAGAGAGAGAGAGAGACTGACTGAGTGACTGTGAGAAGAGTACAGTTTGGGAAAGAGGCACAGACAGAAGTTGTACATTAAATAGTGGGTGGGCCACTCACAGACTAAAATAAATGTGGGATTCTTACTTAAGGCCTACCACCAGATAATTTTGCTCCACAGGAAAATCAGAATAAACATACAGGGAAGACTTCACAAGAAAGGCCTTTCTTTTACTCCAGGGGAAAATCAGAATAAATACATGGAAAAGCCTTCACAGAAAGAGGCTGTTTTGTTCTGCTCTGGAAGAAAATTAGAAGACACAGATAAATCCTCAGTGGAAGAGGCTCTCTTTTTCTGCTCCAGAAGAAACCCCCAATCAAAGACCCAGTGAAGCAGAAAGAGGGTGAATAACCACCACCTGCACTTTTCAATGGTTCAGCACAGTGTTTCCCTTCCAGATTAGACCTGTGACTTTCTGCTTCTAAAAAAAATGGGAAGAAAGGTGGTGTTAGATCCATGTATCTGCCATTCTTCAATGGAAGAAGGGGGGAGTTGGTACAAGTAATCCTTTTTGATGTAACCTGAATATATTAAATCCTATATTGATTCTATATAACTTGCATATGATATACAACTGGAGGAGTGGAGCCAGATGTCCAGAAACTTGTCACCTCTTGAAGAGATAACAAGATGAGAAGGAACCATAAAAATTCCAGCTCTGGAAGACACTCCTGGGAACTCTGCTAAGATACGTTCCCAGAGAAGAGGAGGGGGGGAATTAACATGTTGGTTAACTTGTTTGACTAAATCCACATCTGAATAAGGGGAGGGATTTTAACTTCCTTTATCTATGACTGTATGCCTGGGGATATCTTAGACTCTGCTTTGCCTAGTGTTGAGATAAAATCCCTTTCAAGAAAGGATTCCTTTTGAAACACCTGGTCTTCAGAAGTTCATTCTTTTTGATTGAAGGGAAAAAGTCCAATGCTTACAGGTGGGGAAGAAGAGACAATTCTAACTCAGCCTTCTAGCAAAACAAACAGAAGACCCACCACATTGCCAAACCAACTCAGGACTCTGCAAGCCCAGCAGTCTTGGAAAAGGTGCAAATGAGAGGTATTCCCTTGGGGACACAGTGTTTAAGAGAGGAAAGGTAGCTTCTCCCCTCCCCCATTACAAGCCAGGTTGGAGCATGCCTGGCTTGCAAACTTGGAGAGCTGCAGGAAGAAAGGAGTGTGAGCCTTGTTGGGATGCCAGGAGGGGGAGAGGAGGAAAGTGAGGAAAAAGAGGAAGGGGAAGAAGAGATAGCAGGCAAAAATGCTGAGAAAACATTAAAAACACCAAGAGAGACCAAACCAACTTGGCATAGCACAACGCTTCTTTGCAAAGAAACCCAAAGCATGCAGTCGCCTCAGCTTACAAAGGCTTGGATCAAGCAGTGAAAGCTCTTTAAGTACATTGTTAGAGTTTGCAGCAGAAATTCAAGTCCAGAAAACACACAGATGACTGATTCAGCAGGATCGTTAACTTCTTTATAAACATCATAATATGAGTAAAGTTTACAATACCATTTGAATATTTTTTCAATGTAACATAAGCAAAAACATAAGCAGCAGCAGCTCAGAGCAGATATCAGTGTCAGCAAGCAAGCAAGTTAGTTTTAGTTTCAACTCTCAGCAAAGCACACAGAGCCAAACCACACCCAGGCTGTCAGCTCCCATTGGCTGGTCTGTTGCCATGCTTACTCACTTGCTGACTTTCTTAACCATGTCTCTGCCAGTTAATGAATATACTCTGACACTCCTCCCTTCATAACTGGAAGAGACATAAATCAGAGGTGGTATTCAGCAGGTTCTGACCATTTCTGGAGAACCAGTAGCGGAAATTTTGAGTAGTTCGGAGAACCAGCAAATACCACCTCTGGCTGGAGATTTTACAGTATCCTTCCCCTGCCATGCCCACCAAGCCATGCCCACAGAACCAATAGTAAAAAAAAATTTGAATCCCACCACTGACATAAATCCAATTACCTTTAATATTCTTCAGATACCTGTATTTGAGGACCTACATTCACAGTTTCCTCCAAATACCTGAGAATTCCTTTTTCTATCTATCCAATGCGATTGGGTTGGTGCAGCAATGAAGCTACTTGGAATGCTTACTGCACAAGCTATGTCAGATAATTTTGTATTTCTCCCAAATTCTTTAGTTCAAATTTCTTCTCCAACTTATTAGCAAATTCTGCCTGTGATACATCCTTTCTCATCCATCCTGCCTTGAGAGTCCAGGAATGGGTTAAGCTCCTCCTTCTGACATCATAGAGGAGAGTGTCCGAATTAGCGGCACTCTTGGTACGACAGGACCTGGGTCTTTTCCATCAGAACAGGGTAGTTCTTAGGTTAGACCCCATGTTTGTCCCCAAGATAAAACATGTGGTTTTACCGGGCGCAAGATGTTGTGTTGACAGACTTTTGCCCCACACCACAACACGAATTGGAACACAGGTGGCATATGCTGGATGTGAGGCGGGCCCTTTGGATTTACATCAAACAGATGGTGGCCTTTCAAAAATCTGAAGCCATGTTTTTGTCGTTCCATCCCTCTACCCTGGGGAACAAGGTGACTGCATCGACAATTGGTAGGTAGATTAGAGCTTGTATATCCAAGGCATACTAAACTTTGTCAGTGCCAGTTCCCAGACATGTCTCGGCCCACTCCACTAGGAATGCAGCTACTTTGGCTGCCTGGTCTACTCAAACGTCGCTGAAGGAGATCTGCAGAGTGGCCTTCTGGGCTTCGGCTTCACTGTTTATACAGCATTATTGCCTGAATTCATTTGCTTCAGCCCAGGCATCATTTGGTTGGAGGGTGCTTCAACAGGTGGTTCCTCAGTTGGAGTGACTGGACCAGACGTTGGACCAGACGTTGGCCCTCCTGTGGACATACAGGCTTTGGTATGTCCCATTCCTGGATTCTTGAGGCAGCGTTGGTATAATTACCTGAGAACATCCTTTCTATCTATGCTACAAGAGAGTCCAGCCCCACCCTATACGTCTGGTTATGATGGTAGGGGGAGGGGTGAAATTAATTTCTTCTTTATCTTCCAGAGACACATTACATCTGTCAAGTATCTTCACCTAAAAGATGAGGCTGGCTTTTTATAGTGGCAGACTCAGCTCTATGATGTCAGAAGGAAGAGCTTAACCCATTCCTGGATTCTCTTGCAGCATAGATAGAAAGGGCGTCTCAGGTAATTATACCAACACCCATTTCAATGAAGCAAAGATCATCCACAAATGCTGATAGTTGACAATACCACTTTTAACTTTCCAGTGTATATGCAACCATCAGCCTTGCAACTCTTGAATCCAAGACCTTTCAAAGCCTTATCTAAATATATATTCCAATTCCTGGCTGACTGCTTCAGCCCATAAATGGCCTAGTTCAATTTATACACCATGTTAGCCTTTTTACTTTCATACCCTGGTGCTTAAATCATGTAAATTTCTTCTAATTCTGCATTCAGGAATGCAGTGGTTATATCAAAATGCCAAATTCTATGGCCATGTGCCGCTGCCAATGCCAGTGTCAGCCTGATGCTTTCACTCTTTACAGTTGGGACAAATACCTCATCATAGTGCACATTTTTCATCTGTTAAAACCATTGTTTTCTGCTCCTGTGTTTCAACCCTCTCTTGCTTCACATCTTGTTCAGCTTCTCCTCCCTGAATGCTGACACCATCACTAAGTGAGTTACTGTCACTAAGTGAATCATTCCAGAAATTTACATCAATTCTGTTCCAATTTTGGTCTGCAAAGCTAGCAGACCTTGAAATCACTATTCTTTTGCTCCCATCACTAAAGCGATAGTTGTTTGAGCCTGGCTTATAGCCCATAAACCTGAGCTTTCTAGCCTTTGGTTGTTCCTTTCTTCTAATTGCTTTTGGAATATGCACCCACACGTTGCTTCCAAACACACTTAAATGTGCTAGAGATGGTTTTCTCCCATGTAGCACTGCATATGGAGTATCATTAATGGAGGAACTCCACAGCCTATTAATTAAATAATTAGCAGTCAATATGTCTTCATTCCAATATGACCTGCTCAGACCAGAATTCTCTAGCAGTGAGTCCTTCATGGTTTGCAAGACTCCATTCCATCTCTCAGCAACACTATTCTTAGCTGCTGGATATGGATTAGTGTGTCTGTGTTTTATTCCTAACTGTCCCAACCACTATTGAAAACTTGTTGACATGAATTCTGAACCTATCAGTTTGCAGCTGACATACCTTTTGTTTATACTTTCTTTCTACAAAGCTCACCCATTGCTTAAATTTCTGTAGCACCTCTATTTTACTCTTTAGTAAATAGCAGAACCCAAACCTGCTATAGTCATCTACAATGACCAGCACATACTTTGCTTCTCCCAAACTGGCTTGCATTGGCCCAACCAAATCTGCATGAACCAGCTCTAGAGCTCTTGTTGTCTGCCTTATGCTACTTTTGCTTACTGGGAATGCCTTGGACTTTGATGATTTGCATACTGCACAATCCAAATATATCTTACATCCCTTTACATGGTCCATCTTTTGAACAATTTTGAAGTTGGCATGGCCAAGCTTACGGTGCAAAAGATAACACATGAATCGTGTTGTACCACATTCCCAAATGTTTGTACACACCAAATATTTTATCCCTGCAACACATAAAGGTTATCTTGCTTTATGCACTTTGCAAATAGTATGCCATTGTGCTTTATGAGACACCCCCCGTTTACAAATGTGGTCTCAAAACCTTGCTTGTCTAAACTAGAGACACTCAGCAAATTATGCTCCATTATTTCAGGCACACACAAAACATCATTGAACCTTGTTTCCAGATATGGAAATTTGCACATTGCCTCTTCCAATAACTTTAGCCTTTTTGCTATTTGCCAAGGCTACTGCATCTCCAGCAGCTGCATCAATCCTGTAAAACAATTTAGAATTATTAACAATTGTTTGAGTAGCCCAACTGTCAATCAGCCATTGATCTCTCCTGCAATAGCTGACTTTTGCCAAGGCAGCCTGTCCATCAGCTAATTGACTTTCTTGCAAACTGCTTCTTCTGTCTTGCAAATAATTTCTTCCTTGCAAAAACTTTTTCCTTTGCAAACAGTCTTTCTTTTAAGTGAGTCATTTCACCAAAAATGAAGCATTGCCTCTGTTGCTGGGTTGTAATCTGATATCCCCTGCTGCTCTTCTCTTCTCTGGAGACAGCCAGTCTGTGGAATTTTCCATTCTGCTCCTTGGGCCCCCTCCTCAGGGATTTCTCCTCATGGTTTTTTCTAAAATGGTGTTTCTGCTGTTCAGTTATCAGACATGCTTTCAACACTTCCAAACACAGTTGCTGCTCTGGTTTGCATTCAAACACTGCAGAAACAATGAACCATGTGTCATGCAGACTGTTCAAATCTAAAAGCACTTTCTGAGATTCAGGAATCTGCATTCCACACCATTCTAACTCTGCAAAATTTGTTCACTAGATCAGTGGTTGCCAACTGGTGGGCTGCGGTCCACTGATGGTCCTTGAAAAATTTTTGGTAGTCCGCAGAGAAGTGTCACCCCTAGAGCACCCCCAAAGCAATTCATCCAGGCTGCTCAGGAACACAAGGCTGCACCGCCCACATGGCCCGCGGGAACCCTCGCTGCTCACTCACTGGCAAACTTGCCTGCTAAATTGCTATTTTTCCATTTTCCGACCATCAGCTGTTCTGCTGTGCCAACATATTTAGATTAGCTAGAAAGCAGGAAACCGTTGGATTTCTTGCTTTCTAGCTAATCTTTAGATCTTCGGCTCTGCTTTTAAACAGAGCCGAACCTTCCTTAGGACTGAAGCAGTGCAGACTCAGATAGCCGATGGCAGAAACACAGATCTCTAAGTGAATCTGTGATTCTGTGAGCAACTCAATCAGCCTACCTGCTTTGCCTGATTTTGGGTAAAAGTTGCTCTTTTTTAATAAAAAAATCAATATTTATATAAATATTTATAATATTTACATACAAGCCATACCCAGCCAGTCACATGACCACCAAGCCACACCCACAAATTAGGCCATGCCCACAGAACTGTTAAGAAATTTGAATCCCATTCCTGCCTCTGTGTGTTTTTGTGTGTGTGTGTGTGTGTGTGTGAGGGGGTGAGAGAAAGAGGCTAGATCTCTCCCTTCCCCTCCCTCTCTCTCTCTCTCTCTCCCACCAACGTCAACAAGCCACCATCAGTCAAAATTCATATTAGTGGTCCCTGGGAATTAAAATTATGAGTTTGGTGGTCCCTGAGGTCCAAAAGATTGGTGACCCCTGTATTAGATGCTGCTCAGTAGATTCTCCTGGTTGCAAACTGGCTCTGTATAACTTTCCTGATAATTGCATGATATTGCATGCTGACACACTCACATGTACAGTCCTTAATTTTTGCCAGACCTCCTTTGCAGTCTTTAAATCAGCTACATTGATAAACTGATCATCTTCTAAACTTAAGATGATATAAGCCATTGCTCTATCATGTTGCCTCTGATCTGCAGCAACCAATGGCACTTGGGGTGGATTTTCCACAATATCCCACAGTTCCTTAGCTTTCAGGAAGCATTCCATCTTTGCAGCCCAAATAATATTATTCTTCTGACCCAAACATGGCAGAGAGGTCTCTTTAATTTTCCCAGCCATCCTGCAAAGAAACACAGACAGTCTCTCTCAGCTTAATTACAGTGCAGTTTTTACTTGTGTTCTGGTTTTGACTGGGCCCATAACTTGTTAGAATTGGCAGCAGAAATTCAAGTTGACTGATTCAGCAGGATCGTTAACTTCTTTATAAACATCATAATATGAGTAAAGTTTACAATACCATTTGAATATTTTTTCAATGTAACATAAGCAAAAACATAAGCAGCAGCAGCTCAGAGCAGATATCAGTGTCAGCAAGCAAGCAAGTTAGTTTTAGTTTCAACTCTCAGCAAAGCACACAGAGCCAAACCACACCCAGGCTGTCAGCTCCCATTGGCTGGTCTGTTGCCATGCTTACTCACTTGCTGACTTTCTTAACCATGTCTCTGCCAGTTAATGAATATACTCTGACACACACACACACACATATTCATCCCCAAACACACACCAAACCAAACCATGAACATCAGGCAGCTGTTGCCCAAACACATGAGGCATTCTCGAGCATCAAAACAAAAGCAAAAAAATTCCAGTTGAAGTACAACAGAGTCCAGCGATCTTGGAAAATATGTAAACGATAGAGGGATTCCCTTGGAGAAGCAGCGATCAAGGTGAATGGTAGCTTCTCGTTGCCCCTATTTGCACTCTGAGAAAAAGACATCCCCCCACACACATACTTGGGGAGGTCCCCCTCCAATGAAACTTTAATAGGATTCTGTGATTTTATTAATTATATCTTTTACTGGGAAATTTACCAGGGACCTTTCAGAGTACAATCATCATATGGTCTTACAACACAATCTACTTAACCGTTTTTTAAGCTGTGGGTAGAGTTTTCCTGAATGGCTTTTGAATATATCTCTTGCATCAGCCTTGGTTTTGTAGTGGTCTTCGATTAGAGGGATCAATGTACCATTTATTAGAATGGTTGGAATTTGGCTAATACAGCCATCAACTCCCTTTTTCCAAGCTTCAAGTCTGTGAGTTATGCTAAGAACTATATTTTATTTAACTGTGCTTTTCCAGATACATGTATTAATATCTCCATATGAGGGACTGCTTCATTACACAGGCCATAATATCCTATGAGACCTGGAAAAATGCAGTGTAAAGAATCAATAATGATATTGGTCAACATGCCATTTTCTGACAACAATGCCCTGGGAGAGAAAACTGTTTTCTTCTTTTTTTAAAAAAAAAATGAAGCTTTTTCACTGCTTAATGAATTAAAAATATGAGAAGACTGATCAGAATACCGGTGTCATGGTAACTGTGATACTAAAGAAAAAGAGACACTAGGAATGCACATCCCATTCCATCTCTCTATAAAAAGCAGGGCAAGAGAAAATTATCTTGTTGATTTGTTTAGAAAGAGTCTGCTATTACTTCCACTGAGATTGCAAGTATACTATCAGGGCTTGGATAGTTACCACACTTTCACTGTGGTTATTCATCTTTATTTATTTACAGCTTTTATCCCACTCTTCAACCAAAAAGCTCCAGAGTGCCTTACATAGAATCAGTAACAAACAATAAGACAGTCCCTCCCTTTCATTACAATATAAAGGACAGGACATATATAGGGCAAAAAACCAATGAAAGGCATTTACACAGTTTAAAGTTTCCAGGAAATCCATTACCTATACAGACTGTAAAATTGCCTTCAGCATCCTGTTCCATCTAGATACATTAGATTACAATCCTATTATTTGTGCTGTAGATAATTGGAACTATATTCCAACATATATAAAAGGCCTCAACAAAGAAATAATAAATAAAGCAGTCTGAGAATACTTTTTCAGAGTAACACATTTTATTAAAAGGCATAAGCTTTTTATTTGTTAGTCTGAACAGACACTATACGTTTGGCTACTATAAATGAATATGGTTCTCCTATGAGGTCTGTAAAGTAATAAAAGTTCCATAAAGTATTAGCCAACTGAAAATATAATTATATTTATATATCTCCATCTCCACCTCTATTTAACTGCACTCTCTTCTCTCATATTTGCTTATAAAGGAAGCATTCAAAGAAATTGAAGTGATCTCACAAATACATAACTAGGATAGTTAGTAGACTAGAAGACCGTGAACAGAGACTGAAAAAACTGCAAATGCTTGACCTTAGGAGAAGATGAAACAGGAATGTGAAGTTTATTTAATTTTTAAAAAACACTATCATTATTACTTTATAATAACTCAAGTCAGTGAGCATATATAATATTCCTTCCTCTTCCTGATTCCCCCACAACTCTGTGAGATGAGTTGGGTTGAGAGATGGTTATTTAACTTTAACCACTGCAACCAACTAGCTCATATTTTTCTCTGAATACTTGAAAAATATTATACAGAGGAAGAACTAGATTATTCTCTATTTTTTAAAAAATAAATTTTATTAAACATTTTCCAACAATTCAAAACATATCAATACTTTCAACAATGTTACATCATCAACATTCATATTCATATAATAACTATGTTACTTTTGTATCTATTGTTTAACCAGATGAACCAGGCGTCTCACTAAATAATACTGTGATTCACTTTTATCTTTTAACTCTAAGGTCAGCCTGTCCATCTCTGCGCAGTCCAAAATCTTTCTTATCACAATCCCCTCAGATGGTATAATATCCTGTTTCTAGGGCTGTGCATACACTATTCTGGCCGCTGTTGTTATGTATAGGATGATATATTTGTCAATCTTAGTATAATCTCCCCTTACTGTTCCCAAAAGAAACAATTCCAGTATAAATTCAATTTTTTTCTTTTGTTATTTCCTCTATCCACTTTTTAATCTTATTCCAGTAATTTTTCACTTCAGGGCATGTCCACCACATGTGGAAATAGGTGCCCTGTTTATTTTTGCATGTCCAGCATTCTGGTTTTCTAGTTGGAAACATCTTTGCCAATCTGGCAGGGGGTAGGTGCCACCTATAGAACATTTTGTATATATTTTCTTTATACGCTGCTGATAAGGTTAGTTTATAATCCCCCCCCCACATTTTTTCCCAATATTCTAATTCAATGTTGTATCCCAAATTTTTCGCCCAAACTATCATTGTTTCTTTTTCAATTTCTTCCTCCATTTTAAAGTTCAAAAGTAGGTTATATATTTCAGATATCATCTTCTTTTCTGGTCCTTGAATTGTTTTATCTAATTGTTGCTTTATAAAATCCATATTCTTCTTTATCTTTTTTATATCTAGTCTGAATTTGTAGGTAGGGCCACTAGTCAATATCTATACCTTGTTGTTTTAGTTGTTATGTTGTTTTCAGCCTTCCTTGTGGGTCAATCAATTCCTTATATTTTCTCATTTTATTTAAGTCCATTGCACTGGGATATATCATCGCTTCCATCATTGACAGCCAGATTGGTATTTTGGTGTAATGATTTTTTAAATTTTTCCCCTATACCTGAATAAGTGCGTCTCTGATCTGATGTCTTTGGAAATAAGAATGACTTTTGCTTTTCCCTTCCCATAAAAATCCATGCCACCACATTGCAAATCATGTCCCTCTATTAATATTATTCTTTTATTCTCCAAATTAATCCAGTCTATTATCCAGGTCATGGCTGCTGCCTGGTAATATATTTCCCAGTCCGGAAGTCCAAAGCCACCTCTACTTCTTTTATCCTGCATTAATTTCATTTTAATTCTGGGTTTTTTCCCTGCTCAAACAAATTTGGCTATTATCTTATTTAGCTCCTCAAAAAAGGGTTTGCCTAATTTTATTGGTATAATTTGAAATAGATATAATATTTTCGGTAATATGGTCATTTTAACTGTGGCAATCTTTCCAATTAGTGAGATCTGTAATTTTCCCCATGTCTCCAAATCTTTTTTAATTTGTAAGATTAATTTATTATAGTTATTTTCCTTAATTGAGGAGCATTCTGCTGTTAACCAAATGCCAAGATATTTTACCGTTTTGACTATGTGGATTTCCAATTTTCCCTCTAGATCTTTTTTCTGGGCATCCGTAAGGTTTTTGACTAATATTTTTGTTTTATTTTTTATTTATTTTAAATCCTGCTACTTTGCCAAATTTTTTGATTTTTTGTAATAGAACAATTCCAGTTTCACCAGGTTCCTCTATAAAAATACTATGTCATTGGCAAATGCTTGTGTTTTGTATTCTTCTTTTCTAATTGTAGCTTCTCTTATTTCTTGTTCTTCCCTGATATTTGTTAATAGTATTTCTAATGAAAGGATTAAAAAGTAGAGGTGACAGTGGGCATCCTTGTCTCACTCCTTTGTTTATTTTAAATGTCTCAGTTTTGTCCCCATTGAGCAACACACTGGCTGTTTGGTTTGAGAAAATTGCTGATATCATTCCTATAAATTTTTGTCCAAAGTCCATGGCCTTCAGTTGTTGTATAAAAAATTGCCAATTTAAGTTATCGAATGCTTTTTGTGCATCGAGAAACACTAGAGCTGCCTGTTTTTCAGGGTGGGCTTCATAATACTCTAAAATGTTTATTACTGTTCTTGTATTATTTTTAATCTGCCTGTTTGGTTAAAAATCCATTTTGATATGGGTGCATAGTTTTGTTTAGGAGTTTTTTCATCCTTTCTGCAATAATAGTAGTAAATGTTTTGTAGTCAATGTTTAATAATGATATAGGTCTGTAATTTTGAATCTGTTGTTGATCTGTGCCCTCTTTTGGGATTAGTGTGATATATGCTTCCTCCCATGATTTTGGTAGTTTTGCTTCCACCATTGCTTCGTTATACACTTCTATTATTCTTATTTCCAGTAATTCTTGTAAAGTTTTAGATAGCTCACCTGGGAGTCCACCTGGTTTTGTTTCCAAATCGCCTCATTTAATTCTATTTGTGTTATTTCCCTGTTTAACATTTATTTTCTTCCGAAATTGTAGCTACATATTTTTCTTTTAAGTATTGTTGTATATTTTCTTCTGCTATATCATACCGTCTATATAGGTCCACAAAATATTTCCTCGTAATATCTTTTTTCTTTTCTTTCTGGTGGTAGAGGGTTCCATTTTCATCTATTAGGTGTTGTATTGAACTTCTCTCTCTTTTTTTTAATTTGTGCGATAACCATCTCCCTGGTTTGTTTGCATGTTTGAAGTAATTTTGCCTAGCCATTTTAATATTTTGTGCCCATTCTTCTTCCATCAGTAGATTTAATTTGTGTCTAACCAGAGTCCTTTCTCATTTTATTGTTTTGTGGTTCTCTTTATAGTATTATTTTCAGATTTTTGAGTTTACCTTGCAATACAGTTTGTTTTCTTTTTTCTTTTTTTTTCTTGCTGTATTGTTAGTCCTCTTATATATGCTTTTGTGGTGTCCCATAAGTTTTGAGATGTTGTTTGATGTTTCATATTTTCTCTAAAAAATATCTCTAATTCTTTTTTCATCATTTGGCCATATTCTTTCTCTTTCAGAATCTTATGGTTTAACACCCATCTTCTTTTTATTTTCTGACCTTTCCAAGTTATTTTTATTGGATTATGGTCCGCCCATGTATTTGTCTCAATTTCTATTTCATCTTTGTTTCTTCCTAGTTCCAAATTTGTCCAAATCATATCTACTCTTGACCATGATTTATGTGGGAAGGAATAGAAAGTGTATTGGGTTTTTTTCCAGATTTGTCTCACTCCATATGTCTCGCTAGCCTAATTCTTGTGTCATTTCATAGAATATTTTTGGAAGTGTTTTCCATTTCTTCTTGTTTGGGTTATTGCTTGTGTAATCTTTTTTGGGGTCCACTATTGCGTTAAAATCACCCACCAAGCAGGGTTGGGATTCAAATTTTGTAACAACTGGTTCTGTGGGTGTGACTTAATTTGTGAGTGTGGCTTGGTCATGTGAATGGCTGGGCGTGGCTTGCTGGATGCGCATGGCTTGCTGGTCACATGGCCAGGTGGGCATGGTTTGTGGTCACGTGACCGCATGGGCATGGTTTGGTGACCATGTGACTGGGTGGGCGTGGCCATGTGGCCATATGACTGGCAAACCAAATACAAGTGGCCCTTGCTTAATGGCCAGTTGCTTAGCAAGTGTTCTAATTTATGACTGACCTCCCCAGAGCTACTTGATCTTTTTTTGGAGTTTTGACAGCCATGCACACACACACACACACACACTCACACACTCACACACGCTCTCCTTTCTAACCCTGCTACTCTATGATTCTGTAAGGATCTCCTGCTGGAGCAGGAGGTTGGACTAGATGACCTCCAATATCCCTTCCAGGTCAGCCCTAGATTGCTCCTGAAGCCAGGGTTTGTCCTTCCTTCCTCTCCTTTTT